>BLBF01000011.1:11345223-11356840 GCA_015471245.1 Laticauda colubrina | reverse complement strand
TATCTATCTATCTATCTATCTATCTATCTATCTATCTATCTATCTATCTATCTATCTATCTATCTATTTGCATAGGTAAGGACCGAACAGATAAGCAGGATACATGAGTTTGACCTCGTGCTGATCTCCAGACAAGAGAGCAGGAACCCGTGAGTTTTAGTGCTGCTTGAGCTATGAAAGCTGACTGGCTGACCTTGGACCAGTTTTGCTGTCTCAGTCCAACCCACCTCAGCGTTGTTATTGATGCATGGGGGGGGAGCATAGGAAGACGAAGGTGTGTTGCATATGTTTGCTGTCTTAAATTATCTGTAAAAATAATAAAGGCGGGAAATAAACAAACAAACAAATAAATATAAACCGCAATCAGCCTTAACGAAAAGGGTCCATGCTCTTGTTTTTAGTGTTTCACCAATTCAGAAATATATTCAGGTTTCCTGGTCTAATTTCTGATGCTAATGTTGGGGCATATTTTCCACTTGTTGAAAAGTGCATATTATAAAATTAGAACCAGAATAAATTCTTGATGTAGCAGAGAAGCAGCCAGCATTAATACACCCTCCCACTCTGTGTGTGTGTGTGTGTGTGTGTGTGTGTGTGTGTGTGTGTGTGAGAGAGAGAGAGAGAGAGAGAGAGAGAGAGTTAGCTGGTATTAACAGCAATGCCAATATTTGGGTTTATATGTCAGAGTCAGCTGAAATGGATGGTTAAGTTGTAGCCTTTTTCATTTGCTAACAGATTGCAAATCAATAGTTACACTACTGGCTTTCAAGGTACGGATGGATGTTCTTTTAGTACCCAAAGTGAGGAAACATCCAGAAACTCTGTAGTGTGTTTTCGTAGAGTTAAACGCCCAGTGCAAAGATGGTGTGGGGGGGGGGGTGTTACCTTTTAACAAAACCTGCCCATCAGTGTGTGCTTCACAGTAATCTGAATGCATCCTTCTCTGTCTCGTCTCTCCATTTGCTTTCCTGAAGTCTATTATTTATACGATTAAAAACCCCTGAGGTTTAAAATGGCAGCTGTATTGTCAAATACAATGTGCTTCTCACTCCGGGTGGACAAAAGCCTTTGAGCTGACTTAAGTTTGTACGGCATCCTTCCTTGGATGCCCCGGGTTCAAGCACGTGTCCTGGGAAGCAGTCCTTTCCTCCAGGGGCATCCGACAGGCTCCCCACAGGGCTCTCAGTTGGCATCACTGCTGACAGCTGCTCAGACACGTGTTCCTCTTTATCCAGGCTGGCTGGCTAATCTTCCTCCAGATGCCAGCGAAGATGGGAGACAGGCTTGGCAGTAAATTGCTCTTCCTTGTCCCTTTTGTTTTTATGTTCTCCGTGCTTTGACTAAAGCAGGGGGGTGAATTTTTTTAAAAAGGAGTTTGATGCAAAGAGGCTTCCTTAGCAGGTTCATGAGTGAATGGCCTTTGTCACCAACTAGCTTTTTCGGCATCTTTTTTAGTGTCACAGTTGAAATTGTTGCTTTTTTCCCACAAAATCTGCTCAAGTTTTCCAGGGACAAGCCCCAATTTATTTATTGTCTTAAAGGTTTGTGCACAGAAAGATTGATATCATCTATCCTGATAGCATAGCTATTCTTGGGGGGGAGCCTTCATTTTTGAAGAGTCCAAGCATACAACCCCTTCTATATGTTCAAGGTACAGAGAGAGGTTCACAGAGCTTCGCAAATATCCACACACTGCGAGAGTAAGGAATTGTTTAGCCAGTCCAGTTTTGTTGTACATACATGTGTTTCCTTAAAACAGATTTCTAGTTCTCCAATGACCCAATGCAAGGAGAAAATAATGTCAGCAAATTACATTTTATTACAAATTACATTCTTATCAATAGAAGAAACTCATTTATTTATTCATTTACTTACTTACTTACTTATTTACTTACTTACTTATTTCCACCTTTCATTATTTTTATAAGTAACTTGAGGTGTCAAATATTTCTAAGATTCCTCCCTCCCCTTATTTTCCCAACAACAACCCTCTGAGGAAGGTCAGACTGAGAGAGAAGGGTTGGTCTGAAGTTAGCGTATATGCCTTAAAGTGGAACTACAACTCACAGTGAAGACACAAATTTCTAGCCTCTTGTCTTAACTATGAGACCAAATGGGTCTCCTTTTTTGAACTTTTTCTGCATTGAAGTAAGGCTGCAAAAGGAGGGACTTTGGTTCATAAAGTGCCAAGGAAGAAAAGAGTTTCCATGGAGCACAAAGCTTAGTCCCAGATGTTTTTCAGCTTATCATGAAATGGAGTCATGACAATCTACCCCATGAAAATATACCATTCCTGTGTCTGGTTTATACTAAAGATTGTTAGCTTTCTGGCCATGGCTGACTTTCCAGACTCTAAAGCCCCTGTCACACTGCACCAACGGATGGAAAGAGGATGTAAAACGGAGAGAAACACTTGCCATCCGTTGGTTAACGCGATGCATCCGTTCTGTACTCACTGCCTCCGTTTTTCTACCTCTCTATCCGTCCAGCATCCATTGACTGAGGTTCCATCCGCTCAAAAGGTTTTGAGCTGCTCAAAACATTCTGAGAGGAAAATGTATCCAATGCGTCCGTTCTGCATCCTCAACGCATACGGGGAACATCCGTTCTGCATCTGTTGTCGTCCGTTACGCGTCCGCTACATCTGCTACGCATCTGTTGCGCATCCGTGCAACTCAAATCCGCTCCAGCAGAAAGCGGACACAGGGAGAAAGTGGAACAGACGCGGAACGGATGTGCAGCATTAGTAGCACGGACGGAGAAAGGATGAAAGCGGATGCAGCTCGCAAAGAAAGCATTTAAAATGGAAAAAACGTTCGCAGAGGGGACCTATCTCGGATATTAAGGATGTCTAGAGGATGCCTAGAGGATGCAAAAGGACACATAGTGGAAAACCTATATTGCCTATAAAAAGGGGGAGCAACTCACCTGGATTTCACTTTCAGACCAGCAGCCCTGCTGTGCAGACTTCTGCAGCCTTCATCTGCCTCTTGCTCTTCCACAGCATCCAGTTATGTCCACCATGGATCGTAATACAGTCCTTTTGGTAGCCACCATCATTCTGCAACAGTGCGAAGCCATCTACAGGCTCTTTCAACTGTTCTACGGGAAGAAAAGCAGGCGGCCAAGAAGCGTCTGGGTCCGAAGATGGATCGGGAGAAGAGCAGAGTACGGACTGTAAAACAAGCTGATGGTGGAGCTGAGGAACGAAGACCCTCGGGCATTCCAGAACTTCATGAGGATGCCTCCAGCCATATTTGACGAAGTTGTGAAGTGGCTGACACGCAGGTTGACCAAGCAGAGCACCAACTTCCGGCCCAGCCTGGAACCTGGGCTCAAGGTGGCATTGACTCTGTGCCACCTGGCCTCAGGGACCACCTACAGGAGCATGCAGTACGGCTGGAGGGTGCCACACAACACCATCAGCATTGTGGTCAGAGAAGTGGTGCAGGCCATCATCGAAGAATACCTGGAGGAGCTCCTCCAGTGCCCCTCCACTGAAGAAGGATGGAAGAAAGTTGCAGAGCAGTGGTATCAGAAGTGGAACTTCCCCCACACCATTGGAGACATAGATGGCAAGCACGTGGCCTGCAAAGCGCCAGCCAAATCGGGGTCACTTATTTCAACTACAAGGGCTTCTTCAGCATCATCCTCTTCACCATGGTTGATGCTGACTACAAGTTCATGTACATTGATGCTTCAGGCAACGGCTCATCTTCAGATGCCCAGGTATACAATGCCAGTTACCTCAAGGAGGGGCTGGAAGGCAACCTCATCGTGGGCTTCCCAGATCCAGAACTCCTGCCCAATGACACACAAGATGTGCCCTACTTCATCGTGGGGGATGACGTCTTCTCCCTCACAACCTACCTCATGAAGCCCTACACTTCCAGACTCCTCACCCGTGAAGAGAAGATCTTCAACTACAGGCTGTCCAGGGCAAGGCGGGTGGTGGAGAACGCCTTTGGCATCCTGGCCAACAGGTTCCAGGTACTTCTCACCACCATGCAGCATCACCCAGAGACCGTGAGGAACATCGTGGAAGCTTGCTGCATCCTGCACAATCTCATGCGCACCCGCTACCCAGTCTTGCAGAACAGGCTCGTGGACCTCCAACAAAGCAATGGGGACATGGAGCCTGGGGAATGGAGGCAAGGGCAAAACCTGATAGACACTGAGGATATGCAAGGCCCCAACAGAGCCTCACGTGAAGGGAAGAAGCAGCGCAACCTCCTGAAACACTGGTACAACTCCCCAGCTGGAGCAGTGGAGTGGCAAGACAGGATGATAGATGATTAATGGATGCTTCCTTCAGCCTGTCTCATCACACGGATGAGATTGGGCCATGTATGTTGGGTGGGCCTACAGCGAACAGGGCATTTAATAAAGAGTTGTGTTTATGTTGACATGTGTGGATCAATGAATAAATTGTTATTGATAATAAAGGGCCATATGTGTGGCAGCTGGGAGGGTGGACCATACAGTCCCACTATGCTTGCACTGGAGGTTTATCAATCCCACAGCTATCTTAACCCATCCCAAAGGTATCCCTACCCATCCCACAGCTATCTTAACCCATCCCAAAGGTATCTCTGCCCATCCCACAGCTATCTTAACCCATCCCAAAGGTATCCCTGCCCATCCCACAGCTATCTTAACCCATCCCAAAGGTATCCCTGCCCATCCCACAGCTATTACCCATCCCACAGGTATCCCTGCCCATCCCACTGCTGTCCTTACCCATCCCACAAGCATGCAAAGGCTTAAACCATTTCTAAAAGTTTCCACCAAGACTTTATTTACAAAAATAAATGAAGCAAGTGTGTGAAGCAAAGATAATCTTTATTAATAACAAGCTGTGAAAGAAAAATGACCCAAGTCAAGTGTCCAAATAAAGTCTACAGGTAGCAACCCAGTCTCTGGCACTCTTCTCTATCACTCAGAGGTGTGCCCAGTCTCAGGGGTGAAGGGTCCAGGTGCTGTGGAGGTGGCTGCTGCTGGAGTGCTGGTCTGAAGCGCCACTAGGGTGCCTGGCCCCGAGAGGACAACAGGGGACGGTGTGTTGAGGAATCTCTCGGACAGCTGGCTCAGACCTGTGATGTTGAGAGCTCCTTCCTCCATGCCATGGGGTGTCAGGCCCAGTACCGAGGACAGATGTAGTGAGGCTGGGCTTGGCTGTGGGGTGGAGGAAGGAGCAGTGTAGTGGGGCTGTCTGGTCTGCAGCTGGGTGAGGACTGGCGTGGGTGGCATCGGTGGCGTGGTTGGCATCGGTGGCATGGGTGGCAGCAGTGGTGTGGGTGGCATTGGTGGCATCAGTGGAACCGGTGGCAATGGTGGTGTCCGATGAACCTGTGCCTGGAATGGGAAGGGCTGCTGCTACTGTGCCAAGCCGTAGCCTTGGTAGGTGAGGGACTGTGGAAAGCCTTGGAATGGGAGGGACATCACCTGGGGTGGAGGAGCAGACCTGGACTGTGTGGGAGCAGATTCATCTGGATCTGGAGGTTTGTGAAGCAGATTGCTGATCCTGTCCTTCACCACCTGGTACTGGGGTTCCGCCATGTCCATGAGGGTCTGGTTCACATAGGTGAGGAAGGGCTTGCGGTTGGAGGATGAGGAGTCAGTGTGTACCAGCTGAGAGAGGATATATATGCTGGTCCTGATGGTGTCTCTTATCTCCAGCAGGACAGTGTGGCTCTGTCCCTCCTGTCTGGCTCTCTGCCTTTCTGTGGAGGTGGAGCTGGGGGTGGATGCGGGTTGGATTGTGGTGGAAGTGCTGTCTCCTTTCTCCCACTGTGCCAGGGGGTCCTCCATGTGCTCCGCCACGTTTAGAACAGCTGTCGGCAGGTTCTCCGTCGTGGCACTCTCCAGAGACACCTGCCTGGAGACAGAAGCTGACTCTCTGCCGGAAGAGGACTGGCTCTCAGCAGGCTGCCTGAGAGAGAGGGTTGTCAGAGGGGCTGCTCCTCGGTGGCGGATCTCACCCTCCAGGAATCTGTACTTGGCCATGACATAGGTCTCTCTGTCCGTCAGCTTGACCATGGCCTGGCCAGATTTCTTGAGGTGCAGCTTCCTGTACCAGGTGTGCATGTGCTTTCACCAGCCAAGGAGCACCTCCGAAGTGTAGCCCAGGCTCTCCGCCTTCTCTCTCCAAGCAGCCTGCTTCCTTTTGGTGTCCCTATAGAGCCTGTGTCCCTTCCGCCATAGATACTCATTCTCTCTCAGCCACTCCAGCACCTCATCCTCATGTTCCTCCTCGATGTTCTTTGCCTCCTCTCCCGTTCTCGCGTCTGCCTCTTCCTCCCTTTGGCAGGACCACATGGGCCCTCATCAGAGGGGCTTCCTGCAGCAGCAGCAGGACCAGCAGCAGCAGTAGCAGCACCAGCAGGACCAGGATCATCAGCAGCAGAGTAAGCACCAGCAGAAGCACCACCACCAGAAGAAGCTTCAGCAGAGTAAGCACCAACTGCCAAAAGCAGCATCATCAGCCCGTGCTGCAGAAGCCCCAGCAGAAGCAGAGTGAGGGCCAGGGGGTGGGAGGGTGGCCCTGTCCCTCTTGCCAGGGCTGGCAGCAGATGGCTGAGGCTTTCTCTTCTTCCCCATGGTTGTGGGGTTGCTGGTTGGCAGGCAGGCTGGCAGGAGTCAATGTGTCTGGAAGCAGGTCTTTCCTCTGAATGTTGACCTGCTTGGGAGCTGCTTCCCTTTATATCCGCGGGGCTGATGCAATGCATCCTCCCAGCATGCGCAGTGAATGCTAGGCATCCGCTAGGCTTCCGCTAGGCTTCTGCTAGGCTTCCATTCTGCACCCACTTCATCCGCTAGGCTTCCACTGTGCATCTGCTTAATCCACTCGGTGTCCGCTCTGCATCCACTCTTTCCGTTCCGTGTCTGCTTTGCTGTGCTCCCCCAGAAGCCTTGCAGATGTGCCATCCGCTCTCATCCTCTTCCATCTGCTAGGCTTCCATGGAGCATCCGTTTTCCATCCGCCCTGCATCCTCCCCCCGTCCGTTCCTTTCCGTGTTGTCCGCTCTGGTTATGCAAATTTTTGCCCCTTTTGAGAGCGGATAACAACAGATGGAACATTTTTCTCGTCCACTGTGTCCTTTTTACAAACGTTTTGCATCCGTCGGCCAGTGTGACAGGGCCTTAAGCTGCAGAGGTTTTCTCGTGATACTTAAACAATTCTTTTTCATAATTTTGTCCTGGAATAACTTTCACTAAATTCAATGGATTCAGTAGCCAAGCATCAGACTGCACAGTCAGTCATTTTTCATGGTTTGTTGAGTGTTGTGATTTCTGAATAAAAGACATAAACAAAGAGGAGAAGTAATAGAAGCCATGTTAATGTGATGACACAAATTACATAAGTATACCCAGAATAAAGAAGAGGCCCCAAAAACTCAGATTCATGTCATTTCTGCAATGATGCCATCACATTCTTGACATCACTTGCCCCACCCCTGATAAGGAGATTTCTGTTAAATAATGTGTGCTACTTCTTACTGTCAATTTCTTTAATAAATCTTAGGATAACTAGTTAACAACTGTGGAAAATAATTCAATTTGCCTACTTTTGTTTCATTTTGTCATGTGTCCGCATGTTTTGTATGATGCCACCATCTAGCTAAGATTCACAATTTGTGGGCATGTCACAGACCTCTGATTTTTTGTTACCTCAAACTAACAGTGCTTTCCTCCTACAGCAGCTTTAAGACTTTGACAGCTTTAAGACTTGTGGACTTCAACTCCCAGAATTCCTCCTCTAGTCATGTTAGCTCAGGAATTCTGGGAGTTGAAGTCCACAAGTCTTAAAACTGTCAAGTTTGAAGACCTTTGTCATACAATGTTGACAACATGGTTTCCCAACCTTGGCAAATTTAAGACTTGTGGAAAACATATCTGACTGGGGAATTCTGGAAGTTGAAATCTACAAGTTAAAATTATCAAGGTTGGGAAACCCTGATATACAACTTGCATGCGCATGCAGAGGATTGATGAGACGGAGTTAACAAGCAATTGTTCCCTTTCCTTCCTTATCTCTCTCTGTCTTTGCCTAATGGTACATCAGAATTTGCTCTCTCCTAATGTGATATTAACTTACCTCATTTCAGGAACAGCAAAAAAGGAATTTGTCTATGGAGCTCTAGACAGCTACAGAGAAGCTTATATTCCAGTGCTGGCAATTTGATTCTGCTATATGAGACATCTTGCTACCAATATATTAACTCCAACTTTGGCATGTTTGATCATCACTCTCTCCTTAATGGAACTTGATAATGAAGAGAAGGATAAACAGATACTCCAGTTTTCTTGTAATGCAGAGCTGTTATCAAATCGCCATTATCAAAGCTTTTCTAGTGTGTTAAGATTAGCTTTTCTTCCCTGCCTTTTCACAATGTGTGCAAAGAGAATTAAAAATTAAAATGAATCCCATTGAATACTGTTCTGGTTTTTTTTAGGGGAGGGGAAAACAGCCGTGAAACAGAGGCGTGTGGGGTGGGGGGTGGGGGGTGGGGGGGGCAGCATCAGTGATCGAGAATTCTGACATTGGGTCCCTGGCCAGAAACTTGAAGCAGCAAATGAAAGAGCTCAGATGTCAACATTTGAGGAAGATGAAACATTTAATTTAACACAAATTATGAAATTACATTGATGGAGTGGCAGGGTATATACATCATTCTAAAGAAGAAGAGAAGTCACTCTCGACATTATGGTGCACAAACTGAGGCCATTGGGCATTTTGTCAGTCCCTGGGCCCCTTCTAAAGTTGCCACCAGATTGTCGGCTTCAATATGACAGAGAGTGGAAAAAGCTATTTGTTAGAGGAGTAAATGTGAGAACGGGTTTCAAAACAATGCAGGTGACATTTTTATTGTTATGCCCTTTAAAATATTTTGAAGGTCTCTCCTTAAAATGATTCCTAGGTGGCAGTTCATTTAATGTTAATTGCCTTGCAAATGGACATCCAGGTTCAATCTTTTTGACCTGGTTTGTCTTACTTTTGGTAATGTGATGCCCAGAATGCCATTGGCAGGCTATGGTGGCCTTGGCCCAAGATGAACATTGGAAACTGCCTTTAAACAAGGCTGGCTACTGCCCAACAGACTTGTACTGTCAAATCAAACTGGCAGTAGCTCACAAACACCTCAGATTTATATCCTCCCATCAAATGTTATTGAACCCCTTTCAAAGTAGTGATGCCAGGACTGTACTGGGGGACTGTCTGCTTGAAAAGCAGCTGTTCCACATAGAGCCTATGGCCCAACCTGCAGGCACAATCCACTGAAGGTGTGCTGGATAATAGAAGCATGGGCAGCCTTGCCAGAGGTTTAATACTGGGTGGCAGCCTGGATTAAGGTTATCTTCATTTGGTATCTAGCAAGGAGACTGCTTCACTCCAGGATTAGATAGATAGAAAGCAGCAAGAGCTGTGAGCTAGAGAAAGCCAGCAGAATTTCATTTGCTGGAGCCCTGGGAATATCTCACCACTGGCACCATAGGTATCCAGTCTATTTCCTTTGTCACACTCCCTACATTTTCTCCACTACTAAGCATATGTGAGGGGCAGCAGTGAGATCATATCTGTTCCACTACTGGTTCAGTGACCACGCATGTGTGCATGTGCACCTAATGCGCGCACACCTAATACGTGCCAACCAGCTTTCCTCACACCAGCTGAGGCCTGCAGCACCAATCAGCTGAGAGGAGAAAGAAGAGAAAAGCACCAGAGTTGGTGGGAGGGCTGATCTTGTGCTTTTCTCTTCTTTCTCCTCTCAGCTGATTTGGAGAATTTTTTCCCTCCGCTCAGCTGATCGTGGGAGGCTTGGTTTAACTACCGGTTCAGGTGAACCTGTCTGAACCAGTAGCATACCACCACTGGAAAGGGGGGTTAATGCCCTGTTATGTCTGCTGTGGTTAGCCATGTAGTTTTGCAGTTTCTTAGCAGAGGTTTTGGATCTGCAGGTTGTACTTTTTTTTTCAGAAATTGCTGACCCAAAGCTTCAGGGAAAATTTTCCAGCCAAAGAGTTGCTGGTTAAGCCTCCAGCATCTTCAATTAAAGGCTGGCCAGGTGGTGAGTAAGAAGGAAGACCAAGATTAGACCAAGGTGATCCAATCCATTCTGAGTTAGGGACTGCATGGTTTGTTTATTTGTTTGTTTTCAATTTCATGCTGGCAGCTCCCAATGTAAGAGGGCTTCAAAACTAAATTTGATTTCATTTATATATGAATCAAATTATCCAGTGCCAAAAAATGCAGAACATGTGATTCCATGCCAGTATTTAATTATTTATCCCTTATGCCTCATATTCCAAATTATAAAACGATGAACATTTTTGGAGAGGCTGTGGAAGCCATACAAAACATCTCTGTGGCCTTAGATGGCACCTCCTGTTAGTTTCTACAACTGGTCTGACGGTCCAAGGCACTTTTCCTATGTCTCCCAATATCTGTGGAGAAATCTCTTCCAATGTGTTATAAGTAATTTCATGTTTTTGAGAGGAACCTTCCAACTAAGTTCCAAAACATTTCTTTGATTCCCTCTGCATTTGAACAAAATGGTTCAAGCCAATGATTATCACCAACCATTTAAATCTCCAGAAAAATTCAGAAGTATGGAGATGAAGTTAGGATCCTTAATTAAAGATGTGTAATTTATTTTGTATTCTACCAGATGCAATTTCTCTGTTCTCACCAAGGCTTCCGAGATCATAATTACGCACACGCTTATTTTAAAAACAAGTCTTGTTTTATTGTAACGCTGGAAATTATTTTCATTCCCAGCCGGTAATGAATCTCAAACAGTCCCTTGAGTTAAGCACCCACCTTTTTTCCTGTGAAGTGCTGCCAATAACAGAAGTGTCAAATGAACTAGAAAAAAAACCAACCAAAGTACAAAGAGCTTCAAGAATGAATCTGAATGAATCTGAACCAAATGAACGACTTTGCTTCCTGCAGAGATTTTGTCATCTTTGCTGTCCTTCATACCTTATGGGAAGGGCAATCACCTCCTAGCCTTACTCCCCAGTCACCCCTTTTGTTTCAGTTGCTCTCGCCTTCTAGCAGCTCTGCGCATATGCGCACTGGGAACAGGGTCCCCTGGGTCCTCTGCCTCGCTGCCACCAGACTCTGGAGCCTCTGGAGGCAGCACCCCACTCCTAGATGGTCCTGGCCCCATCTCTGCATCAGATGCAGGACACTCATCCAAGTCCTCTCCAGACTCCCTGACTGGTCCCCATTCTTCCCCACCGTCTGATTCTGCTGCCGTCTGCATCGGCTGCCAGTGAACCAGAATATTCTCCTTATTTTCTGAGCAACGTTAATTGAATGAAAGTCTAAGGAGGGATAGAGAGGAATCCCTATGGATTTTACTCTGCTAGTTGTTGCCAACTATATAGAGAGCAGTGTTCTTCTCCATTTCAAGGCCATTAAGTCAATGCTGTCCGAGGATATTTCCAAGTTCATGTGGCCAGTATTATTTCACAGAGCGCTGTTACCTTCCCACCAAAATGATAGCTATTTATTTGCCTGCTTCCGAACTGCTAGGTTGACAGGAGTCGGGACAAGGACAGGAACTCACCCGATCATGCAGCACTTGGGTCTCGAACCTGGGCTACTGGT
>BLBF01000011.1:11337723-11342723 GCA_015471245.1 Laticauda colubrina | reverse complement strand
CCTCCAGAATCTGACAGCAGCGAGGCAGAGGAACAAGGGGACCCTGTTTCCAGTGCCCGTGTGCACAGAGTTGCCAGAAGGCAAGAACAGTTATTAGACAAATGGGGCAACTCGGGAGTAAGGCTTGGAGGTGATTGCTCCTTCCATAAGATATAAAAGAGGAGCAAAGGGACAGGAACCTTTGCGGGAAGCAACATTGTTCACTCTGTTCAGATTAAACTTTGAAGCTCTGTGTGGATTTTGTACTCCGCTTGGTTTTTTACAGTTAATTTGGCACTTTGTTGACAGCAATTCAAAGGAGATAAAGGTGGGTGCTTATCTCAAGAGACTGTTTGGGACTCAAAACAGACTGGGAATGAACCTAATTCCCAGCACTGAAATAAAAAGAGTTATTTGGACTAAGCATGTGCTTCATTAGGCATTCAGGAACCCTTGGTCAGAACAGCTACAAAAGGATTCAGCATCAGTCTCTGGGTTGGAGCAGCTTATGTTGGAATAGATCCAAGACCATTGTTCCTCATCTCAGCATTCCCCCCACCCCTTTGTTTCAGAAAAATATTTATCATCTGAGGTTGAGCCCCTTTCATCCTCTTGAGAAATCGAATTCTATCATGGTACTTCCTTCAATCTTGGCAGATGCAAAGAATTCCAGCCATTTTGACATCTGCTTTGGTCTCCTAAATTAGAAGAGAACTGTTGTTTTTAAAAAGTATTTTTTTCTAATGTAAAGCGATATGTGGAATATCATCCCTCTGAGATTCAGATAGTTCCCTCTCTTCTAATCTTCTGCAGATCCGTCAAGAGCTGGTTGTGCCAACAAGCCTCCCCTCCTCCCCTCAGGGACCGTGAATTAGAGAGGAAGCTCTGTAATTACTAACATCCCTTTGCCTATTCATTTTTGTTTTAGCTCTGTTTTGTTGTTGTTGTTAATGTTCTTTTAAATAATAATATTATAACTGAACTGGGTAATTCTTAATTGTTTTAGTGTTTTATTCCCTATTTTCTCCATAGATTCTCAGATCACCAGCAGGTTGCCATAAAGATAGCTTTCAGTTTTATTTCTGTGCATGAAAATATAAGAAGATATATCCAATCCAAAATATCTATCTATATATATTTTAAAAAGAAATATAGTTATATAAATCAAATCATAATATTAAAAGTTTATTATCTTACAGGGCCGCTTTATTAGCATTACTAGCTGTCCTGAATCACCTGCAGTTTGTGGATTTGACAAGCCTGATCTAAAGTTTTATACAGATAAATTTCCAATTAGCTGTCTAGGATAACACAAGGCCAAAATATAATATTATTTATTTAAGGCAATTTCACTTCTCATGATTGCACATTGAATGGGAGATTGGAAGTGTTCAGTATTTTCAACCAAGTCAACCACATAGTTGGTTGACTTATTCAGAGTAATTACCACTAGACTGTATTCAAACCACCCTAGAATCATAAATATTTCTAGGAGATTGGCACGTTCAGATATGCCATAGTCATAATGCAGAGTATTTCCCATTTGGAACATAATGGATAGGGTTATGGTCTGTCTTAACCATGATTAGTTGAATAAGTCACAATGGGTAGACTCATGTAAGCTGTAAACAATGCTTTATAACCTACTGTGTTTATAACCTACAATCTACTAACCCAAACAAACTACATTATGACTTAGTACAGTATCTGAACCATATTATCAACCAACCATGTTCCCTGGAAATGAAAGCAAACACTTGCAATCCCAGTCCACCTGCACCAGGGAAAGAAAAAGAAGGCTAATCATGACTTGAACTTTCTTTCACTTAACAATGGTTTGCTGTTATATCGGAATAAAGCCAAGGATGGTTATAAATGCAGTAGGGTATTTTTGGCTCTGGGTTTCCCGACAGATTAATATTATTATATTTCTACTAGATAGCAGGTTTGTGGAAGAAATATAGGCAGTGGCAGATCTGAGCCTGAAATGTGACTTTCCTCTAGGAGATTTGGTTCAGACTCATCATTTCGAGAAACAAACTATATATGACATTATTAATGTCTTTGTCCTCGTATGACCTTGTCTTTTCTGAGCTGGGGGAAGGGGTTGAGAATTCAAGTTGGGCTACAATTGTTCTTTGGAAGGAAAACAAATTCCATCTTTGCTCCCATTAGAGTCTGAATCAGCCCCCAACCTCTGCATAACTCTTTATTTGTTTGAAAACATACCAGTGACAGTTTCCTCAGTTTGGCTACAAGGAACAGAAAGTAAACATGTGAAAACTGTACTCCGGGAATAGTCAACTTGCAGTCATCTAAATGCTGATTTATGACTCCTAACATCCCTATTAGCCCAGCCAATGGTGAAGGATGCTGTAATCCACCCACACCTGTAGTCAGCCACAATGCTTGTGATGAGACTATGGATATGTAGCTGATGAAGCAACCTAAAAAGGCCTACCTTTGTGAGAATACATTAGAGATGGGGAACTTGTGGCACTCCAAGTACCTTTCAACTACAACACCCAGCTTCCCTCCCTAGTAGCCAGGGAGCTTACAGTCTCAAAGCTGATTAAGACTGTAAATGTAGTAATTGAGTCATCTGTGGAGGACAATAGACTCTCCATTCTTGCAAGAGAAATAGCTACATATAGAACATGAGATGTGTTAATGTTTTACTGAAATGGGATAGTGGAGAATGGAAACTATCTGCATCTTAAGAAGATTTATTTTGCAGCGACAATAGAAAACATTTCTGGTTAATGACTTTTTATTATCTCATGAATGATATGTTTCTCTTTGATCCCATAATATTGTCTTTGAATATTGTCTTTGATTCAAGACAAGTTTCCCAAAGTTTGCCACCCTTAGGGAAACCATGAGAATTTTCCCTGCTTTGCTTGCTTCAGAAATGGATGAAACCCATGATCTAATGCAGGGGTGTCAAACTCACATCATCATGGCATCATCACATGATGTGTTGGGCAGTGGCGCATTTCAAAAATTGTTACCACCAGTTCGGTGGGTATAGTTTGGTGGGCACACTTTGCATGCATGCATGCCAAACACACACTTTGCACAGGCACAGAGGCGTTTTGATTCACCTCCTGCAATCCTGCACTCTCCCTGTTGTTTCAGCAGCTGCCATATGGCAATTGCTGTGCCCCGCAAAGCAGCTGCATTTCAAAAGCAGGACATAAAGGTTAGTATGGAAGCCCAGGAAAGTGGGTGGGCCCAACATAGAGCATTGGAGATAACCAGTTCCGTCTTCACTGCTCATCACTGCTACCGGCTCGGAGAACCTGTAGAATACCACCACTGGTATTGGGACTTTCCCCCCTTCACTAAGTTGGGTGTACACATGGCCAGCGTGTGATGCATCTGGGCCCAAGGCTGCAAGTTTGACATCCCTGATCTAATGAGCTTATCCCTCTTGGTAGGCATTTGTTTAACTAGTTGAGAGATGCCTGTTGGTTTACATTTTAGGTGCTCAACTGCTGGCTCAGTTATACCAATGAAGTGTAAGCAGTGATTAGACCAAGATAAAGATATTGTCTGTAATGCAAACATAGATAACAGCATATTGAAAACCTCTAAAGATAATCAAGACAACGTTGAAGAATCCTTGATTAGTTTTTAAGTTAAATATACAATCGGCTGGCAATGTGGCAGTTTTCCATGTAAGAGATGAAATGGTTCTCTGGGTTCCATCCAGGGGTGGGATACTACCGTTTTGGCCTGGTTCAGCCAAACTGGTAGCTCAGAAGATCATCTGAGAGCATGTTGGTTTGCTCTGAAGATCAGCTGCTGGGCCCACCTGCCCGCCCTGGCTCCATACTGACCTTTATTTCCTGCTTTTGATGCTCAGCTGCATTGCACGACATAGGGGATTGTCGTGCATCAGCTGTTGAAGACAAAGGGAGAGTACAGGAGTGCAGGAGAAGGTCAGTAGGAAAGCCTCTGTGCACATGCAAAGCACGCGCAAAGCACACCCACCAAACCACGCCCACCGAACCAGTGGTAAAACAATTTGAATCCCACCACTGGTTCCATCTTGCATATGTTTACTATAAAAGAACTCCTCCTCTGCTCAGTGGTCTGTACACCAGGGTAAATGATAACTAGTTCACAGCATATGTCATCTTTTAATTTGGTAAAAGATTTCAAGCAGGGACATTGCCTCGTGGATTCAGCTGACTTTTATTCTTGAGCCTTATCCAACCGAGGTTGGATAAAATAACCAAAGTTGAGTGAAAACATATATATCTAAGACCAAAATAGCTAAGACCAAAATATGTTTCAGGGGGAAATAGACATCACACTTCTGAAATTGCTGATCCCAGCAGCTGTATCAGCTTGTGAAATGATAACAAGAAATAACTTAATATGAGTGGAGAAATAGCAACTAGATAAGTGTTTTGTATTGCATTTTCCTGGTAGAAAGATATATTCAGGCTGACTTCGAACATAAACATCCAAAAGGGAGCCACGAACAAGTTCACCTGTAGAGCTTTTACATTCTCTGCTATTATGGCAGGAATATGCAATACCCACAACCCTATGAACTCACTGGGTTTACTTCTAAGTTGGCTCATCTTAGATTGTACAATGAACAGCCAAATTAATAGTAGTTCTTCCAGCTAGTCTTGGAAAAGTATGACCGTTATTTTATAGAACTGAAAGCTCATCGGAGGATAGGAGTTTATACTCTTTAAAGTAGGTGCATGCAATGATTTCAGGACTTAGAGATAAAATAGGACAACATTGTCAGAAGTAGGTGTAGCCAGGGCAAAAATTAAATTTGACTTAAAATAATAATTAACAAAAGTTAATATGATCACTCATTGTGTAATTAATAATAACTCCTAAGGTTACATCACAAATTACCATTGGGTGGCACCTCTTGGTGGGGTTCTTATGAGGAGACCAATGGGTACTATGGATAGTACAGCCCAAGATAAATAATATCTATCAATCTATCTATCTATCTATCTATCTATCTATCTATCTATCTATCTATC
>BLBF01000011.1:11310164-11328621 GCA_015471245.1 Laticauda colubrina | reverse complement strand
TCTTCTTCTTCTTCTTCTTCTTCTTCTTCTTCTTCTTCTTCTTCTTCATTATTTATTATTATTATTATTATTATTATTATCATCATTATCATCATCATCGTCATCGTCATCGTCATCGTCATCGTCATCGTCATCGTTATCGTTATCGTTATCATTATCGTTATCGTTATCGTTATCGTTATCGTTATCGTTATCGTTATCGTTATTATTTTAGTGAGATTCACAGCCTTTGGGGCTGGTTGGTAGCTCAACAGCTCAAGTCCTAACCAAGGATCTAGAACTGTTCAGGTAGCACCGGAAGATATAAGCTGTTCGAAGTAGGGTGGTTTTTTGAAGAATCAGGGTATTCAAGTCTGATAAATTCAGGATTTCCAAATAGCAAGGCAGCCTTTTAAGTATTGCTCCAAGGGCTCCAATTACAATTGGGATAACACACAATTTCTTTTTCCAAAGTCACTCAACTTCAATTTGAAAGCCCCAATACTTTGTGATTTTTTCTTACTGTGTGTCTACAATTCGTGCATCACCAGGTATTGCAATGTCAATGAACCAAACCCTTTTCTTCTCAACTATTGTTATGTCAGGCATGTTGTGGGCCAAATGCCTGTCTGATTGAATCCTAAAGTCCCAAAAGATCTTGACTTTTTCATTTTCCAGAACCTTCTCAACCTGATATTCCCAGTAGTTGTTACTATATTATTATTATTATTATTATTATTATTATTATTATTATTGTTATTGTTGTTGTTGTTGTCGTTGTTGTTATTGTTATTGTTATTGTTATTGTTAACAAAAACAACTGTATACACAGCAAACAAGATAATTATGCTGGATTTCATATTACAAATCACTAGTCGAACACTTTCCAAGTGTTTAGGAATGTGTGCTGTATCGGCGGATTATGCGAGCAGATCCCAGGAAGGTGGCCTTGTACAGCTGACCAATGGTGATTTTGTCAGCACCAATTGTTTTCAAGTGCTTGCCTAGGTCTTTAGGCACAGCACCCAGTGTGCCGAGTACCACTGGAACCACCTGCACTGGTTTATGCCAGAGTCTTGGCAGTTTGATTCTCAAGTCCTGATATCTGGTGATTTTTTCAAGTTGTTTCTCATCAATTCTGCTGTCATTCGGTATGGCAATGTTGATGATCCACACTTTTTTCTTCTCTACAATTGTGATATCCGGAGTGTTGTGTTCAAAAACTTTATCAGTCTGTATTTGGAAGTCCCACAGTAATGATAAAGTTTTGGAACACAACACCTCAGATATCACTATAATGATGATGATGATGATGATTTAAATTTATATGTTGCCCATCTTGCTGTTCAAGTAAACTTTGGGTGGCTGATGGTTTTCAGACAGAAACTTTCTGTCTCTCTGTCCCCACCCCACCCATCTCATACCATAGCACCTATTTGCTTGCCTTTGGGGGTCCATTCCATAACACTGCTCAAAAGAACCAGGATAAGTGAAAAAGGATTCTCTCAGTCTCATTCTTGTGGTATTGGGAAGAAGACAGCTGGTGGTGTCCAAGCAGGGGTGGGATGACTGTGGGATTGCTGCAACAGTCGTAAGTATGAAAAATGGTTGTAAGTCATTTTTTTCAGTGCCATTATAACTTTGAGTGGTCACTCCACACAAGCAAAGTACCAGCAAGGGAGGGGAAAAAACACTCCAGAGAAGTTCCTGAGACAGGAAGTCTCGTCCTGCCAAGAATGTAATAAGGGTTAACAGAGAGGCAGTTTCTATAAGCAACACCAGAATGTTTCTTTCCTGCCTTCCTGACAGGATTAGGCCAGTAATTTCTTCTAACAACTGATTCTCCGAACTGCTTAGAATCTTAACAACCGGTTCTAGAGAATAGGTGCGAACTGGTAGAATCCCACCCTTGAGTCCAAGGACACAACCAACATGAAGGAGCTGATCCCTGCTAATAAGTACATAACCACAGCAAGAAGCAACTCAGCACTCTATGCTGAATTCTTGATTCTATGTGGAGATGTCCCTTAAAGAAGATTCAGCCAAGCTTTAGTTGCAATGCTTTCAATTTCTATTGCTGACCTTATATCTTTCAAAAAATTATCCAGAGACGCATCATTTCAAAATTAGCCATCTATAACAAGAATTTTCTCCCACCTAATTTGAGAAACTTTTCCCATCCTATCTGAAGCAAGGGCCTACATCTCATACAAAGGCACCTCTCCCACCCTCAATACTTGATTTATTAAAGCTTGTTGCTAGTTGGGCCACTACTTCATTCCCAACTATAGAAATTGGCTTTTATGCTTCCAAATTAGTTCTAATGAATCATCTCAATGTACTTTGTAACGTTACTCAGGCTTTCTTTGTTTCTGTCTTCCACATGAAGAGGTTTCTGCTGACAGCTAGGAACTTCCCGGAGGCTACTTACTGAACTCATGGCTAAGCATTTACATCTGGAGATAGAGTGCCACAGAGCTCCGTTCACTGAACAAAGCACTATTGCTATGGGCTGGAAGCCAAAAAAAATTAAATATCTCCTTAGGAATGGGCACCCCCATCACTTTCTTGCACCTCCTCAGAGGCCATCACCCAATATCTTTGAAATAAACATGGGACTGGTTGTAACAATCTAACAAAAGTCACAATTTATTAAACATCCATTGGGTCATGGAAAGCCTGGATATCTGATAGTAAAGCACCAAGTGGGTAGTTGGCATGGCCAGAACATAAAAATAGGAAAAGCCAGAGAAGTCAAAGATCCCCTTTGTTTGGCTTGGGATATGAATATTTCTTCCTATTTACTAAGAGGTCTCAATGATTTTTCATTCAAGGTCATCTTTTTGAAGTAGGAACAAAGCTGTAGCAAGTTTTTTTTAGATATCACGCTGTCTACATCCCAAATCCTTCTACAGAGTATCGTAATAGTGACTTTGCAGAGTGAGATGGGGGCAGCATATGAATTTAATAAATAAATGTTTCATTGATACAAATGTACTTTATTATAGTAATCAGCTATTCATACTTTACTGGTTTGACTTTCCAGGAAATAGCACTTTTCCCCCTACATCATACATACATGAAACAAGAGTTCTGTTCTGATAATTATTGTTTTTATTTTATACATATTTGTTATTAGATTTTTTTATCCTGCTTTCATTTTTACAGTATTTTAGATTTGTTTATGTATGCATTTATGTGTATGTGTGTGTGTATCTTGGAAAACATACCTAAACCATAATACCTCTGCCTATTTTCCCACAACAACAGCCCTATGAGGTGGGCTGGATTAAAAAAATGCCCCACGGTCAACCAATGGTTTTTCTGCATTGGGGAGGTCTAGAAGTTAACATTTCCTGGTTTTAGGTCAGCGCCTTCACCACTACACCGAACTGGCTTTCCTATTCTGTAGGAGCTGGATTGAAAAAAGTTAGCTTAAGCCCATGTCACACTGGCCAACGGATGCAAAAAGGACACAGCGGATGAGCAAAATGTTCCATCCGTTGTTTTCCGTTCTCAAAAGGGGCAAAAATTTGCATAACCAGAGCGGATAACACGGACGCAGGGAGGACACAGGGTGGATGCAAAGCGGATGCGGAACAGAAGCCCAGCGGATGGAAGCGGATGAGAGCAGATGGCACATCCGCTAGGCTTCCGGGGGGCCTCAGCAAAGCGGACGTGGAACGGATGAAGCGGATGCACAGTGGATGCACAGCGGATGCACAGCGGAAGCCTGGCGTTAATTGCACATGTGGGGAGGATGCATTGCATCAGCCCCGCGGATATAACAGAAGCAGCTCGGAAGCAGGTCACCCACCATTCAGAGGAAAGACCTGCTGCCGGACACATCGATTGCCTTGCCTGCCCTGCCTGCATGTCTGCCTGCCAGCCTTGCTGCCAGCCTTGGTTCATGTCTGCCTGCCAGCCTTGGTGCCTGCCTTGCTGCCAGCCTTGGTTCCTGCCAGCCTCCCTGCCAGCCAGCAACCCCACAACCATGCAGAAGCACAGCAAGCCTCAGCCATCTGCTGACAGCCCTTGCAAGAGGGACAGGGCTACCATCCCACCCCCTGGCCCTCACTCTGGTTCTGCTGGGGCTTCTGCAGCACAGGCTCGCTCTTCTGGGGCTGGCGCTTCTGCTGCTTCTGCTTCTGGAGGAGCTGATGATAAGCACTCCAGCACCAGCCACCTGCACAGCACCTGGACCCTTCACCCCTGGGACTGAGCAACCAAGAGGAGTGCCAGAGACTCATTTTTGTCTTATAGCTTGTTGTTAATAAAGTCTATTTATGATTCACACACTTGCTTCATTTCTTTTTTTTAATAAAGTCTTGCTGGAAACTTTTAGAAATGGTTTAAGCCTTTGCATGCTTATGGGATGGGTTAAGATAGCTGTGGGATGGGCAGGGATACCTGTGGGATGGGCAGGGATACTTTTGGGATGGGTTAGGATAGCAGTGGGATAGATAAACCTCCAGTGCAAGCATAGTGGGACTGTATGGTCCACCCTCCCAAGTGCAACACCTTTGGCCCTTTATTATCAATAATAATGTAATAATTATCCACACATGTCAACATAAACACAACTCTTTATTAAACGCCTTGTTCATTGTAGGCCAACCCAACATACATGGTCCAATCTCATCCGTGTGATGAGACAGGCTGAAGGAAGCATCTATTAAGCATTTACCATCCTGTCTTGCCACTCCACTGCTCCAGCTGGGGAGTTGCACCAGTGTTTCAGGAGGTTGCGCTGCTTCTTCGCCTCATGTGAGGCTCTCTTGGGGCCTTGCACATCCTGAGTATCGATCAGGTTTTGCCCTTGCCTCCATTCCCCAGCCTCCATGTCCCCATTGCCTTGTTGACAGTCCACAAGCCTGTTCTGCAACACTGGGTAGCAGGTGCGCATGAGATTGTGCAGGATGCAGCAAGCTTCCACGATCCTCCTCATGGTCTCTGGGCTATGCTGCATGGTGGTGAGAAGTACCTGGAACCTGTTGGCCAGGATGCCAAAGGCGTTCTCCACCACCCACCTTGCCCTGAACAGCCTGTAGTTGAAGATCCTCTCTTCACGGGTGAGGTATTTGGAGGTGTAGGGCTTCATGAGGTAGGTTGTGAGGGAGAAGGCGTCATCCCCCACGATGAAGTAGGGCACATCTTGTGTGTCATTGGGCAGCGGGTCTGGATCTGGGAAGCCCCTGATGAGGTTGCATTCCAGCCCCTCCTTGAGGTGACTGGCATTGTATACCTGGGCATCTGAAGATGAGCCGTTGCCTGAAGCATCGATGTACATGAACTTGTAGTCAGCATCGACCATGGCGAAGAGGATGATGCTGAAGAAGCCCTTGTAGTTGTGATAAGTGTACCCCGACTTGGCTGGAGCTTTGCAGGCCACGTGCTTCCCATCTATGGCTCCAACGGTTTGGGGGAAGTTCCACTTCTGATACTACTGCTCTGCAACTTTCTTCCATCCTTCTTCAGTGGAGGGGCACTGGAGGAGCTCCTCCTTGTATTCTTCGATGATGGCCTGCACCACTTCTCTGACCACAAAGCTGATGGTGTTGGATGGCACCCTCCAGCCGTACTGCATGCTCCTGTAGGTGGTCCCTGAGGCCAGGTGGCACAGAGTGAGTGCCACCTTGAGCCTAGGTTCCAGGCTGGGCGGGAAGTTGGTGTTTGTCTTGCTCAACCTGGGTGTCAGCCGCTGCACAACTTCGTCAAACATGGCTGGAGGCATCCTCATGAAGTTCTGGAACGCCCGAGTGTCTTCGCTCCTGAGCTCCACCATCAGCTTGTTGTACAGTCCGTCCTCTGCTCTTCTGGCGAACCACCTTTGGACCCAGACTTTTTTTGGGTGACTCCTTTTCTTCCCATAGTAGAGTTCACAGAGCCTGTAGATGGTTTCGCACTGTTGCAGAAGGATGGTGGCTGCCAAAAAGACTTTGTCACAATCCACGGTGGACATGACTGGATGCTGTGGAAGAGGAAGAGCCAGATGAAGGCTGCAGAGGTCTGCACCGCTGGGCTGCTGTTCTGAAAGTGAGATGCAGGCGAGTTGCTCCCCCTTTTTATAGGCAGTATAGGTTTTCTGCTGGGCATCCTCTAGGCATCCTCTAGGCATCCTGTAGACATCCTTAATATCTGAGATAGGTCCCCTCTGCGAACGTTTTTTCCACTTTAAACGCTTTGTTTCCGTTCTGCATCTGCTAGGCATCCGTTCTGCATCCGTTCCGCGTCCATTCTGCTTCCTCCCTGCGTCCGAGCGGATGCGAGTTGCGCAGATGTGCAGCGGATGCCTAGCGGATGTAGCGGATGCGTAACGGATGCGTAACGGATGCGTAATGGATGCGTAGCTGATGCATAGCGGATGCAGAACGGACGAACTGGATACATTTTCCACGCAAAAGTTTTAGGCAACACAAAACTTTCGGAGCGGATGTAACGTCAATAAACGGATGCTGGACAGATAGAGAGGAAGCCAAACGGAGGCAGTGAGTACATCACGTTTTCGAACGGATGGCAAGGTTTTTTGTCCGTTTTACATCCTCTTTGCATCCGTTGGTTCAGTGTGACATGGGCTTTAGATTTTTAAATCGGTACCATACTTAAATTTTCAGAGGGACCTGAAACTTTCAAGATTGGAGAATTAAACAATAGAACGCCCGCTCAAAATAACTGATGCAGTTAGTAGTATTTATATGTGGATTTTATGCTGTAAAAAGAAGAAAAGACAATCAACAGTTCCAAAAAAACCTGCAAGTTAAAGGCGACCCATCTCTTAAATTGATATATCATGTTAGAAAAAGAAATGTAAAAGCTGGCATATTCAATTTAAAATTAAATACAGAGTTTGAATTTCAGGCGGCGAAGCTAAAAAGATCAAAGGAAACTCTCTACAGTTCTTTCGAATTTGATATTATGCTTCTCAGGAGATCATTTATTCCCATAATTTAGTTTGACTTATTTTGGCTTCAGTTCCATTAAAAGTAGGTAGCAAGGAGAGAGACTCTCTTTACTTAAATTTTTAACTTCAACCTGTCAGTGAAAAAGGAGAAAAGTGTCTGAAAGAGGATGATCTACAGGGCTGCTAATAGCTTTCAAATCTTTTGACTTTTTGAGCCTGATAGGGGGAGGCTGTCCCCTACCCCGGCATGATTGTATTTTAACCCTTATGGTCATTATTCGCTTGAAATAGGCACCTTTATTGAAGCACAGCCTTCCCATTTGCCCTTGAATGTATGCTGTGCATTCTATGGCATCCACTGTAAGTGCTCCCTCGCCAGCAATAATGTTGCTTAGGTAGCCATAATTATGAAGGAAAGCCTGCCATGTTTCCTTTGAAGTAATTAGAGGCAAATACAGAAGTTGCTGGAGATGCAAGACAGGTGAGTTTCCAAAAGTTCACACCACAATTAAAACAGGCTCCCTATCATGAGCTGTGAGGAAGAGAGTTTTCTTGCATTGGGCTCAGATAAATCCTGGCCATCTGTCTCAATAGCTTTTGATCAAAATATTAATTCAATCTCCTAGGTATGCTAATGTTGAGCTACTACTCATGGAGCTTGGATAATTCCCACTTAGGTAAATCCATATGACCATTGTTCTTTTAACATGTTCTATCCCCATTTTCTTCTGTTGTGGACAAAATCTTTGCTACCATTTGATTGGAAGATCCTAACTATCCTGAGATTATTTGTTCACTGGTATGGGATTTGTATTCCAGGAAGGGGGAAAAACTGGTTGGTTAAGATTCGCAAAAGCACTATCACTTATACTTATATATTTATACTTATATCCTTATATTTATATACTGCTTCATGGTACTTTACAGCACACTCTAAGAAGTTTACAGAGTCATCATATCAGTGGTGAGATTCAATTTTTTTTACTACCAGTTCCATAGGCATAGCTTGGTGGGCATGGCAGGGGAAGGATACTGTAAAATCTCCAGTCAGAGGTGGTATTTGCCATTCTCCAAATGACTCAAAATTTCCTCTACCAGTTCTCCAGAACTGGTCAGAACTTGCTGAATACCACCTCTGCATTATATTCATCTTCTTTTAACAATCCCACAATCCCTTGCGGGGTGGACTCTAAGCAAATGAATGGAGCTAGTTTTAATGGCCAGTTGCCCTTCTTGTTGTCAATGCAGAGTTTTGTTCAGCAGATATATTCTTATTATGCCCAGAGAGAGAAATATCTGTCTCTGCCTAGGATCAAACTCACAGTCTCATGATTGTGAGGTGAGAGCTCCACCTCTAGGCCAATGTACCACTCCACAGAGTCAGCATATTGCCCCAACAATCTGGGTCCTCATTTTACTGTGCTTGGAAAGGTGGAAGGCTGAATCAACCCTGAGCCTGTCATGATCAACTTCCTGACGTTCAGGCTGAGTTAGCCTGCAATACTGCATTCCAACTACTGCACCACCAGATTGCTGATATTTTAGTGATTAAAGGCCCTGTCACACTGCCCAAAGGATGCAAAATGGACACAACGGACGAGAACAATGTTCCATCCGTTGTTATCCACTCTCAGAAGGGGCAAAAATTTGCATAACTGGAGTGAATAACACGAACGCGGGGAGGACGCAGGGCGGATGGAAAGCGGATGCGGAACGGAAGCCCAGCAGATGGAAGCGGATGGGAGCGGATGGCACATCCGCCAGGCTTTCGGGAGACCTCAGCAAAGCGGATGCGGAATGGATACAGCGGATGCAGAGCGGATGCACAGCGGATGAAGCGGATGCACAGCGGATGCACAGCGGATGCACAGCGGAAGCCTAGCAAATGCCGAGCGTTAATTGCGCATGCGGGGAGGATGCATTGCGTCAGCCCCGCGTATATAACGGAAGCAGATCGGAAGCAGGTCGCCATTCAGAGGAAAGACCTGCTTCCAGACACATTGACTGCCTTGCCTGTCCTGCCTGCATGTCTGCCTGCAAGCCTTGCTGCCAGCCTTGCTGCTAGCCTTGCTGCCAGCCTTGCTGCTAGCCTTGCTGCCAGCCTTGCTGCTAGCCTTGCTGCCAGCCTTGCTGTCTGCCTGCCTGCCAGCCTTGCTGCCAGCCTCCCTGCCAGCCTTGCTGTCTGCCTGCCTGCCAGCCTTGCTGCCAGCCAGTCTGCCTGCAAGCCTTGGTGCCTGCCTGCCTGCCAGCCTTGGTTCATGCCTGCCTGCCAGCCTTGGTGCCTGCCTGTCTGCCAGCCTGCCTGCCAGCGTTCCTGTCAGCCTTGGTGCCTGTCTGCCTGCCAGCCTTGGTGCCTGCCTGCCAGCCAGCCTTCCTGCCAGACTTGGTGCCAGTCTCCCTGCCAGCGTTCCTGCCAGCCAGCCTTCCTGCCAGCTTCCCTGCCAGCCAGCAACCCCACAACCATGCTGAAGCACAGCAAGCCTCAGCCATCTGCTGCCAGCCCTTGCAAGAGGGACAGGGCTACCATCCCACCCCCTGGCCCTCACTCTGGTTCTACTGGGGCTTCTGCAGCATGGGCTTGCTCTTCTGGGAATGGGGCTTCTGCTGCTTCTGCTTTTGGAGGAGCTGATGACGAGCACTCCAGCACCATCCACCTCCACAGCACCTGGACCCTTCACCCCTGAGACTGAGCAACCAAGAGGAGTGCCAGAGACTCATTTTTGTTTTATAGCTTGTTGTTAGTAAAGTCTATTTTTGATTCATACACTTGCTTCGTTTCTTTTTTTTAATAAAGTCTTGCTGGAAACTTTTAGAAATGGTTTAAGCCTTTGCATGCTTGTGGGATGGGCAGGGATACCTTTGGGATGGGTAATAGCTGTGGGATAGATAAACCTCCAGTGCAAGCATAGTGGGACTGTATGGTCCACCCTCCCAGGTGCCACACCTTTGGCCCTTTATTATCAATAACAATGTAAGCATTGATCCACACATGTCAACATAAACACAACTCTTTATTAAATGCCCTGTTCATTGTAGGCCCACCCAACATACATGGCCCAATCTCATCTGTGTGATGAGACAGGCTGAAGGAAGCATCCATTAAGCATCTATCATCCTGTCTTGCCACTCCACCACTCCAGCTGGGGAGTTGCACCAGTGTTTCAGGAGGTTGCGCTGCTTCTTCCCTTCACGTGAGGCTCTGTTGGGGCCTTGCACATCCTCAGTGTCTATCAGGTTTCGCCCTTGCCTCCATTCCCCAGGCTTCATGTCCCCATTGCCTTGTTGGAGGTCCACGAGCCTGTTCTGCAAGACTGGGTAGTGGGTGCGCATGAGATTATGCAGGATGCAGCAAGCTTCCATGATCCTCCTCACGGTCTCTGGGCGATGCTGCATGGTGGTGAGAAGTACCTGGAACCTGTTGGCCAGGAGGCCAGAGGCGTTCTCCACCACCCACCTTGCCCTGGACAGCCTGTAGTTGAAGATCCTCTCTTCACGGGTGAGGTATTTGGAGGTGTAGGGCTTCATGAGGTAGGTTGTGAGGGAGAAGGCATCATCCCCCATGATGAAGTAGGGCACATCTTGTGTGTCATTGGGCAGGGGTTCTGGATCTTGGAAGCCCACGATGAGTTTGCGTTCCAGCTCCTCCTTGAGGTGACTGGCGTTGTATACCTGGGCATCTGAAGATGAGCCGTTGCCTGAAGCATCGATGTACATGAACTTGTAGTCAGCATCGACCATGGTGAAGAGGATGATGCTGAAGAAGCCCTTGTAATTGAAATAAGTGGCCCCCGACTTGGCTGGAGCTTTGCAGGCCACGTGCTTGCCATCTATGGCTCCAATGGTGTGGGGGAAGTTCCACTTCTGATACTACTGCTCTGCAACTTTCTTCCATCCTTCTTCAGTGGAGGGGCACTGGAGGAGCTCCTCCTTTTATTCTTCGATGATGGCCTGCACCACTTCTCTGACCACAATGCTGATGGTGTTGGATGGCACCCTCCAGCCGAACTGCATGCTCCTGTAGGTGGTCCCTGAGGCCAGGTGGTGCAGAGTCAGTGCCACCTTGAGCCCAGGTTCCAGGCTGGGCCAGAAGTTGGTGTTTGCCTTGGTCAACCTGGGTGTCAGCCGCTGCACAACTTCGTCAAACATGGCTGGAGGCATCCTCATGAAGTTCTGGAATGCCCGAGTGTCTTCGCTCCTGAGCTCCACCATCAGCTTGTTGTACAGTCCGTCCTCTGCTCTTCTGGTGAACCACCTTCGTACCCAGACGCTTCTTGGCCGCCCCTTTTTCTTCCCATAGTAGAGTTCACAGAGCCTGTAGATGGCTTCGCACTGTTGCAGAAGGATGGTGGCTGCCAAAAGGACTGTGTTATGATCCACGGTGGACATGACTGGATGCTGTGGAAGAGGAAGAGGCAGATGAAGGCTGCAGGGGTCTGCAGCAGGGCTGCTGGTCTGAAAGTGAGATCCAGATGTGTTGTTCCCCCTTTTTATAGGCAGTATAGGTGTCCCTTTGCATCCTCTAGGCATCCTCTAGGCATCCTCTAGGCATCCTCTAGACATCCTTAATATCCGAGATAGGTCCCCTCTGCGGACGTTTTTTCCGTTTTACATCCTTTGTTTCTGTGCTGCATCCGCCAGGCATCCGTTCTGCATCCGTTCTGTGTCCATTCCGCTTCCTCCCTGCGTCCGAGCAGATGTGAGTTGCATGGATGCGCAGCAGATGCCTAGCAGATATAGCGGATGCATAACGGATTCATAACGGATGCGTAGCGGATGCGTAGCAGATGCAGAACGGATGAATTGGATACATTTTCTGCGCAAAAGGTTTGAGCAGCTCAAAACTTTCTGAGTGGATGAAACGTCCGTAAACGGATGCTGGACGGATAGAGAGGAAGCCAAATGGAGGCAGTGAGTACATCGCGTTAACCAACGGATAGCATGCTTTTTTGTCCGTTTTACATCCTCTTTGCATCCGTTGGTGCAGTGTGACAGGGGCTTAAACAGTTACTTTTGGTCCTGTATATTCCTTACAAGATTTTAAGGAAGTACATACAGAGGTTTCAGCTTTCTAAAGTTGCACCTGATGTGTCAAAAATATATTTTATAGATTTCAGTAGAACTGTTTGCCTTCAGCTAAGCAGCCTAAGCACTTTTCATTAATCTTAGCCGTAGAGTAGAAGATTTCAGACTAAGGAACAAATGCTTCCAAAATTGAACAGCATTCTCCTTATGGTGGTTTTAGGTGACAAGTGAAAAAAAAAAACCTTCTACCCAGAGAAAAAAAAATGAGATGCTCCAATAATAATATGAGACAACAATATGTATGGTATGCCTGCCTCCCCCACCACCAAAATCATTTTTATATAATCTCTTCTTGATTGGGTATAATTCTCCAAACCCTTACACCTGCCTAAATGAAAGGCTCTGTGGTCTCCATCATGCTGATTAAATCTGTATTTGGAAGTGAAATGTGAAGTCAGATTGCATTCTGGGAGAAGTTGGATTGAGAACTCTAAAACTAAAACCATTGAAATCAAGTATTAAATGTTGAATTATCTGATTGATTTTTGATGTCCATAGCCTAATCAAACCCCTAGGACTTTAATCAGACTTGCAAAATGAAATGTACAGTTAATTGATTGGAATTATGTGCTATTTAGTAATCATGGCAAACTCTTTCCTCCTGATTCTAAGACCCTTTACTCTATAATAAAAAAATTAAAATGTTTTAAATATTAGGGCAATTCTACATGGCACCCTTTACTCCTCAATTCCTCCAAAGCCCTTGGAAATTGATCAGCTGATGATCATTCCCACTAGCTTCAAAGTGCTGGAATATCCCAATAACACAGTCTGTGATATCTTTCCAGGGTAACTCATAAGAGCCTGCAAAACAATGTAATTCAAGGAGTGTCTTGTTGAAGCTACAGCCAGCCTGGTACAGCCAGCCTTTGTAACAAAACAGAACAAAAACAAAACAAACCTTCAAATCTGAGCATATCTGGTAGGATTAGCCAACCTGGCTACCAAACCATCCTTCCTCTTGCATTGCAACTCAGGAGTTGTGGAGTCACCTTTTATGTATTGCAATGAAACATTTTTTTAACATCTCCCACCACAGCAGCTGGCAGTAGCAATGGGTGTAATGAGGAAACAGAAGCAGAGGTGGCATTCAGTAGGTTCTGACCACTTCTGGAGAACTGGTAGTAGAAATTTTGAGTAGTTCAGAGAACCAGCAAAAACCACCTCTGACTGGAGATTTTACTGTATCCTTTCCCTGCCACACCCACCAAGCCACGCCCACAGAAACAGTAGTAAAAAATTTAAAACCCACCACTGAACAGAAGGCCATATGTTGTGCATTTAAAAAGCATCCTTTTAAGCCAGTAGGAACTGGAACACATTGTGAGGCTGACTCCACAGTTGCCATCAATTCCACTTCACCGGAATAACCAAAACATCCTCAACCTTCAGTTTGCACAGAAGGGAAAAGAAAAGAATTTAAAGAATGAAGCAGCACACTGTAACTTGGAAAGAGAAAACAGTGGGTATTTTTCTCAACCTCACTGCTGCTAAGTCAACCAGGATTCCTCTGAATCCACGGGGAAAAGAATCACCCCTAAGCCATTCGAAACTTTTATCATTGCAAAAAAGAAATTGTGGCACGATAAGAAACAAAACAAGTGACATTCATCTTGACTTGGTTTAAGCTGACATTTGAAAGTCAGTTTGGAACTGAGGAAGAATCCTCACATATGGCGTTGCCTACTGTGCAGCTAGAGTAGCTGGAGTTACCAGCTGGTATTTGTTCAAGCTCTACTGCAGTTGCTTAAGCCCATGTCACACTGCCCAATGGATGCAAAAAGGACACAACGGATGAGCAAAATGTTCCATCCATTGTTATCTGCTCTCAAAAGGGACAAAAATTTGCATAACTGGAGCGGATAACACGGACGCGGGGAGGACGCAGGGCAGATGCTAAGTGGATGCAGAAAGGAAGCCCAGCGGATGGAAGTGGATGGGAGCGGATGGCACATCCGCCAGGCTTCCGGGGGACCTCAGCAAAGCAGACGCGGAACGGATACAGCGGATGCAGAGCATATGCCGAACAGATGAAGCGGATGCACAGTGGAAGCCTAGTGGATGCACAGCGGAAGCCGAATGGATGCCTGGCGTTAATTGCGCATGCGGGGGGGATGCATTGCGTCAGCCCCACGGATATAACGGAAGCAGCTCGGAAGCAGGTCGCCATTCAGAGGAAAGACCTGCTGCCGGACGGATTGGCTGCCTTGCCTGCCCTGCCTGCATGTCTGCCTGCAAGCCTTGCTGCCAGCCTGCCTGCCAGCCTTGCTGCCAGCCTGCCTGCAAGCCTTGCTGCCAGACGGTCTGCCTGCCAGCCTTGCTGCCTGTCTTCCTGCCAGCCTTGGTTCATTTCTGCCTGCCAGCCTTGGTGCCTGCCTGCCTGCCAGCCTTGGTGCCTGCCTTGATGTCAGCCTTCCTGCCAGCCTTGGTGCCTGCCTTCCTGCCAGCCTTGGTGCCTGCCTGCCTGCAAGCCTTGGTGCCTGCCTGCCTGCAAGCCTCCCTGCCAGCCTTGGTGCCAGCCTTGGTTCCTGCCAGCCTCCCTGCCAGCCAGCAACCCCACAACCATGTGGAAGCACAGCAACCCTCAGCCATCTGCTGCCAGCCCTTGCAAGAGGGACAGGGCTACCATCCCACCCCCTGGCCCTCACTCTGGTTCTGCTGGGGCTTCTGCAACACGGGCTCGCTCTTCTGGGGCTGGGGCCTCTGCTGCTTCTGCTTTTGGAGGAGCTGATGACAAGCACTCCAGCACCAGCCACCTCCACAGCACCTGGACCCTTCACCCCTGAGACTGAGCGACCAAGAGGAGTGCCAGAGACTCATTTTTGTTTTATAGCTTGTTGTTAATAAAGTCTATTTTTGGTTCACACACTTGCTTCATTTCTTTTTTTTAATAAAGTCTTGGTGGAAACTTTTAGAAATGGTTTAAGCCTTTGCATGCTTGTGGGATGGGTAAGGATAGCTTTGGGATGGGTTAGGATACCTGTGGAATGGGTAATAGCTGTGGGATGGGTTAGGATAGCAGTGGGATAGATAAACCTCCAGTGCAAGCATAGTGGGACTGTATGGTCCACCCTCCCAGGTGCCACACCTATGGCCCTTTATTATCAATAATAATGTAATAATTATCCACACATGTCAACATAAACACAACTCTTTATTAAACGCCCTGTTCATTGTAGGCCAACCAAACATACATGGCCCAATCTCATCCGTGTGATGAGACAGGCTGAAGGAAGCATCCATTAAGCATCTACCATCCTGTCTTGCCACTCCACCGCTCCAGCTGGGGAGTTGCACCAGTGTCTCAGGAGGTGGCGCTGCTTCTTCGCTTCATGTGAGGCTCTGTTGGGACCTTGCACATCCTCACTGTCGATCAGGTTTTGCCCTTGCCTCCATTTCCCAGGCTCCGTGTCCCCATTGCCTTGTTGGAGGTCCACAAGCCTGTTCTGCAAGACTGGGTAGCAGGTGCACATGAGATTGTGCAGGATGCAGCAAGCTTCCACGATCCTCCTCACGGTCTCTGGGCGATGCTGCATGGTGGTGAGAAGTACCTGGAACCTGTTGGCCAGGATGCCAAAGGCGTTCTCCACCACCCGCCTTGCCCTGGACAGCCTGTAGTTGAAGATCCTCTCTTCACGGGTGAGGAGTCTGGAGGTGTAGGGCTTCATGAGGTAGGTTCTGAGGGAGAAGGCATCATCCCCCACAATGAAGTAGGGCACATCTTGTGTGTCGTTGGGCAGGGGGTCTGGATCTCGGAAGCCCACAATGAGGTTGCATTCCAGCTCCTCCTTGAGGTGACTGGCATTGTATACCTGGGAATCTGAAGATGAGCCGTTGCCTGAAGCATCGATGTACATGAACTTGTAGTCAACATCGACCATGGTGAAGAGGATGATGCTGAAGAAGCCCTTGGAGTTGAAATAAGTGGACCCCGACTTGGCTGGAGCTTTGCAAGCCACGTGCTTGCCATCTCTGGCTCCAATGGTGTGTGGGAAGTTCCACTTCTGATACCACTGCTCTGCAACTTTCTTCCATCCTTCTTCAGTGGAGGGTACTGGAGGAGCTCCTCCTTGTATTCTTCGATGATGGCCTGCACCACTTCTCTGACCACAGTGCTGATGGTGTTGTGTGGCACCCTCCAACCGTACTGCATGCTCCTGTAGGTGGTCCCGGAGGCCAGGTGGCTCAGAGTGAGTGCCACCGTGAGCCCAGGTTCCAGGCTGGGCTGGAAGCTGGTGTTTACCTTGGTCAAACTGGCTGTCAGCTGCTGCACAACTTCATCAAACATGGCTGGAGGCATCCTCATGAAGTTCTGGAACGCCCGAGTGTCTTCGTTCCTGAGCTCCACCATCAGCTTGTTTTACAGTCTGTCCTCTGCTCTTCTGGTGAACCATCTTCGGACCCAAACTCTTTTTGGCTGCCTCTTTTTCTTCCCGTAGTAGAGTTCACAGAGCCTGCAGATGGCTTCGCACTGTTGCAGAACGATGGTGGCTGCCGAAAGGACTTTGTTACAATCCACGGTGGACATGACTGGATGCTGTGGAAGAGGAAGAGCTAGATGAAGGCTGCAGAGGTCTGCACTGCTGGGCTGATGTTCTGAAAGTGAGATGCAGATGAGTTGCTCCCCCTTTTTATAGGAAATATAGGTTTTCCGCTAGGCATCCTCTAGACATCCTTAATATCCGAGATAGGTCACCTCTGCGAACGTTTTTTCCATTTTAAACGCTTTGTTTCCGTGCTGCATCCGCTAGGCATCCGTTCTGCGTCCGTTCCACTTCCTCCCCACGTCCGGGCTGATGGAGTTCCGCGGATGCGTAGCAGATGCCTAGCGGATATAGCGGATGCGTAACAGATGCCTAGCAGATGCCTAGTGGATGCGTAGCAGATGCAGAACGGACGAACTAGATACATTTTCCGCGCAAAAGTTTTGGGCAGCCCAAAACTTTCTGAGCAGATGAAACGTCAATAAACGGATGCTGGACGGATAGAGAGGAAGCAAAACGGAGGCAGTGAGTACATCGTGTTTTCCAACGGATGGCAAGCTTTTTTGTCCGTTTTACATCCTCTTTGCATCCATTGGTTCAGTGTGACATGGGCTTTAACTCTGCTCTACAGAAGTGGCCTATTTGATTGCAGGCATTATTTCCTCACCTGCTTCCATCCAAATAAATTGACGTTCTGCTATTGCAACTTTAAGGATTGATAAGAAAGGGAGATATTTTGCCTTTTTTTTTTTTTTTTGTGGAATATACTCACAGATTTTTCTTCTGTGTAAATCAGTTACAAGTAATCATTGACTTATGACCAGTTGCATAGTGACCATTCATATCTGTGACAGACCTTGAAAAAATTACTTATGACCCAGTTTTGAAGTTCCAACATCCACTCCCCTTGTAACCACGTGGCCAGAGTTTGAGCCCTCGGTAACTGGCTAACGTATATGACTGTTTGTGGTGTCCCATGGTCATATAACCACAATCTAAAATATATTTTGCAAGAAATTGCAGTTTATTTCCAGTCTCTGGCAAAACCCACCCTGTAGCAAAACAATGAGTTCACTTAGTGATTGTGGCATTTGCTTAATCAACACAAAAATCAGGTCAAGTCAGTGACCTGCTTTAAAACTGCCTCGACTTACAACTGTAACTGTGGGTTCAATTACAGTTGCAACCCGAGGACTGCCTGTATTCTATCCGACTGCATCTAGCACGAATACGATGTGGGAGGCAGAAAATCATCCCACAAAGCTCTGAACTCAAAGTATTATGCATTTAGCAATATATTCATGGATGGTGAGACCAGCCCCTGATTTGACCTTGCAGGATTCTTTTTAAGGGCCTGTCACATAGGCCGACGGATGCAAAAAGTATGTAAAAAGGACACAGCGGAAGTGAAAATGTTCCATCCGTTGTTATCCGCTCTCAAAAGTGCCCCAAATTTGCATAAACAGAACGGACAACGGAAAGGAATGGACGGGGGCAGGACGTAGCGAGGATGTTAAGCGGATGTTCCATGGAAGCCTAGCGGATGGGAGTGGATGGAAGCAGATGGCACATCCTCAGGGCTTCCGGGGGAGCACAGCGAAGCGGACACGCAGCGGAAGGAGCAGATGCAGAGCGGATGCCGAGCGGATACAGCGGATGTATCACGGATGCCTAGCAGATGCCTAGCAGATGCCGAGCGGATGCAAAGCGTTCACTGCGCATGGAGGGAGGATGCATTGCGTCAGCCCCGCGGATATAAAAGGATGCAGCTCGCAAGCAGGTCACCATTCAGAGGAAAGACCTGCTGCCAGACACATCTCCAGCCAACAACCATGGGGAAGAAGAGGAAGCCTGTGCTATCTGCTGCCAGCCCTGGCAAGAAGGACAGGGACACCATCCCACCCCCTGGCACTGACTCTGCTTCTGCTGGGGCTTCTGCTGCTTGAGCTGACTCTGCTGGTGCTGGGGCTTCTGCTGGGGCTTACTCTGCTGGCGCTGCTCCTGGTGCTGG
>BLBF01000011.1:11275695-11310154 GCA_015471245.1 Laticauda colubrina | reverse complement strand
GGGGCTTCTGCTGGGGCTTACTCTGCTGGCGCTGCTCCTGGTGCTGGTGCTTCTGCTGGTGCTTACTCTGCTGGTGCTGCTCCTGGTGCTGGTGCTTCTGCTGGTGCTGCTCCTGGTGCTGCTGGTGCTGCTGGTCCTGCTGGTCCTGCTGCTGTTGTTGTTGCTGCTGCTGCTGGTGGTGGTGTGGCGGACCAGCCCCTAGAACCTCAAAGCCCTTCTGATGAGGGCCCAGAAGGCCCTGCCAGAGGGAGGAAGAGGCATCCGCGAGATAGGGAGAGGAGGCAGTACTCCATTGAAGAGGAACATGAGGATGAGGTGCTCGAATGGCTGAGGGAGAATGAGTACCTATGGAGGAAGGGACACAGGCTCTATTGAGACACCAAGAGGAAGCAAGCGGCTTGGAGAGAGAAGGCAGAGAGCCTGGGCTACACTTCAGAGGTCCTCCTCAGGTGGTGAAAGCACATGCACACCTGGTACGGGAAGCTGCACCTCAAGAAATCTGGCCAGGCCGCGGTCAAGCTCACCGACTGGGAGACCTACGTGATGGCCAAGTGCAGCTTCTTGGAGGGTGAGATCCACCACTGAGGAGCAGCCCCTCTGTCTACCCTCTCTCTCATGCAACCCACAGAGAACCAGTCCTCTTCTGGCCAAGAGTCAGCTCCTGTGTTCAGGCAGGTATCTGTGGAGCGCCCCCCGACGGAGACCCCCCCAACAGCTGCACTCCCCGTGGTGGAGCATGTGGAGGACCCCCTGATGCAGTGGGAGCAAGGAGAGGGCACTGACACCAGAGACCAACCCACCCCCACCCCCAGCTCCACCTCCACAGAAAGCAGACAGAGAGGCATAGCCACACTGTCCTGCTGGAGATCAGGGACACCATCAAAAGCAGCGTAGATCTCCTCTCTCAGCTGGTACTCACCAACATACCATCCTCAAACCACAAGCCCTTCCTCACCTACGTCAAACAGACCCTTATGGACATGTCCGAATCACAGTACCAGGTGATCAAGGAGAGGATCACAGGTCTTCTGCACAACCCTCCAGGCCCAGCTGAACCTGCTCCGACCCAGTCCAGGTCTGCTTCTCCAACCCAGGTGATGTCACAGCCCTTCCAAGGCTTTCCACAGGCCCTCACCTACCAAGGCTACGGCTACCAGGAGTTCCAGCAGCACAGGCAGCCCTTCCCAGTCCAGGCACAGGTACATCGTATGCCACCGATGCCACAGATGCCACAAATGCCACTGATACCACAGATGCCACCCACGCCTCACCTCGCTCAGCTGCAGACCAGACAGCAGCACTACACTCCTCCTTCCTCCACCCCACAGCCAAGCCCGGCCTCAGAACATCTGTCATTGGTCTTGGGACTGACACCCCATGTCATGGAGGAAGGGGCTCTCAACATCACGGGACTGAGCCAGCTCTCTGAGAGCTTCCTCCACACACCATCCCCTGTTGTCCTCTCGAGGCCAGGCACCCCAATGGCGCCTCAGACCAGCACTCCAGCAGCAGCCACCTCCACAGCACCTGGACCCTTCACCCCTGAGACTATGGGCACACCTCAGAGTGACTGAGAAGAGTGCCAGAGACTGGGTTGCTACCTGTTGACTTTATCTTTTCTTGGGACACTTTACTTGGGTCATTTTGCTTTTACAGTTTGTTATTAATAAAGTTTATCTTTGCTTCACACACTTGGTTCAGTTCTTTTAGTCAATAAAGTGTTGGTGGAAACTTTTAGAAATGGTTTAAGCCTTTGCATGCTTGTGGGATGGGTAAGGATAGCAGTGGGATGGGCAGGGATACCTGTGGGATGGGCAGGGATACCTGTGGGATGGGTAATAGCAGTGGGATGGGTAAGGATAGCAGTGGCAGGGGTAATAGTTGTGGGATAGATAAACCTCCAGTGCAAGCATAGTGGGACTGTATGGTCCACCCTCCCAGGTGCCACACCTATGGCCCTTTATTATCAATAACAATGTGATCAATCATCCACACATGTCAACATAAACACAACTCTTTATTAAATGCCCTGTTCATTGTAGGGCCACTCAATATACATGGCACAATCTCATCAGTGTGATGAGACAGGCTGAAGGAAGCATCCATTAAGCATCTACCATCCTGTCTTGCCACTCCACTGCTCCAGCTGGGGAGTTGCACCAGTGTTTCAGGAGGTTGCGCTGCTTCTTCCTTTCACGTGAAGCTCTGTTGGGGCCTTGCACATCCACAGCATCTGTCAGGTTTCGCCCTTGCCTCCATTCACCAGGCTCCATGTTCCCATTGCCTTGTTGGAGGTCCATGAGCCTGTTCTGCAAGACTGGGTAGCGGGTGCGCATGAGATTGTGCAGGATGCAGCAAGCTTCCACAATGTTCCTCACGGTCTCTGGGCGATGCTGCATGGTGGTGAGAAGTACCTGGAACCTGTTGGCCAGGATGCCAAAGGCATTCTCCACCACCCGCCTTGCCCTGGACAGCCTGTAGTTGAAGATCCTCTCTTCACGGGTGAGGCATCTGGAAGTGAAGGGCTTCATGAGGTAGGTTCTGAGGGAGAAGGCGTCATCCCCCACAATGAAGTAGGGCACATCTTGTGTGTTGTTGGGCAGGGGGTCTGGATCTCGGAAGCCCATGATGAAGTTGCATTCCAGCCCCTCCTTGAGGTGACTGGCGTTGTATACCTGGGCATCTGAAGATGAGCCATTGCCTGAACCATCGATGTACATGAACTTGTAGTCAGCATCGACCATGGCGAAGAGGATGATGCTGAAGAAGCCCTTGTAGTTGTGATAAGTGGACCCCGACTTGGCTGGAGCTTTGCAGGCCACATGCTTCCCATCTATGGCTCCAACGGTGTGGGGGAAGTTCCACTTCTGATTCCACTGCTCTGCAACTTTCTTCCAGCCTTCTTCAGTGGAGGGGTACTGGAGGAGCTCCTCCTTGTATTCTTCGATGATGGCCTGCACCACTTCTCTGACCACAATGCTGATGGTGTTGTGTGGCACCCTCCAGCCGTACTGCATGCTCCTGTAGGTGGTCCCTGAGGCCAGGTGGCGCAGAGTGAGTGCCACCTTGAGCCCAGGTTCCAGGCTGGGCCAGAAGTTGGTGTTTGCCTTGGTCAACCTGGGTCTCAGCCACTGCACAACTTCGTCAAACATGGCTGGTGGCATCCTCATGAAGTTCTGGAATGCACGAGGGTCTTCGTTCCTCAGCTCCACCATCAGCTTGTTATACAGTCCATACTCTGCTCTTCTGGCAATCCATCTTTGGACCCAGACACTTCTTGGACACCTCCTTTTCTTCCTGTAGAACAGGTGAAAGAGCCTGTAGAGGGCTTCGCACTGTTGTAGAACGATGGCGGCTACCAAAAGGAGTGTGCGACGATCCTTGGTGGAGATGACTGGATGCTCTGGAAGAGCAAGAGCAAGATGAAGGCTGAAGAGGTTTGCACAGCAGGGCTGCTGGACTGAAAGTGAGATCCAGGTGATTTCTCCCCCTTTTTATAGGAAATATGGGTTTTCCGCTAGGTGTCCTTTTGCATCCTCTAGACATCCTGCAGACATCCTAAATATCCGAGATACGTCCCCTGTACGATCGTTTTTTCCGTTTTAATGCTTTCTATGCGAGCTGCATTTGCTTTCATCCTTTCTACGTCCGTGCTACTAACTCTACGTGTCCGTTCCATGTCTGTTTCACTTCCTCCCTGTGTCTGTTTTCCGCTGGAGCGGATGTGAATTGCGCGGATGTGAAGCAGATGCCTAGCAGATATAGCGGACGCGTTACGGATGACGATGGATGTATAACGGATGTTCCCCGTATGCGTAGCGGATGTAGAACGGACACGTTGGATACTTTATCCGCTCAAAAAGTTTTGTGCAGCTCAAAACTTTTTGAGCAGATGAAATGTCAGTAAACGGATGCTGGACGGATAGAGAGTATGAAAAACGGACGCAGTGAGTACAGAACGGATGCATCGCTTTAACCTTCGGATGGCAAGTGTTTCTCTCTGTTTTACATCCTCTTTCCATCTGTTGGTGCTGTTTGACATGGGCTTTACATATTTCTTTTCTCAGACTCTCTCACACACACTGTGTGTGTATTGATATATTGTGTTTATCTATACTTCCTTCTGAATAATAAAAAAAGAATGATCCTTTAGGACAAGGGTCTTTACACTTGCCAAGTTTAAGACCCGTGGACTTCAATTCCCAGAATTCCTGAGCTAACATGACTGGAGAAGGAATTATGGGAGTTGAAGTCCACAAATCTTAATGCTGTCAAGTTCGAAGACCCTTGCTTCAGGATAAATTCTAGACTAGAATTTTGGTGCTAACCAGTGGCTAACCAGATGCCCACTGGATGTTTTAAAGATAGGGTCTCCAATCTTTCAGACTTGTGGACTTGAATTCCCAGAATGGACTTCAACTCCCAGAATTCCTCAGCCAGTTTTGCTGGCTCAGGAATTCTGGGAGTCGAAGTCCACAAATCTTAAAGTTGCCAAGGTTGGAGTCCCCTGTCTTAAAGCAAAGAGTTCCCTCCCAGTTCCACTACTAGAGGCATCATACAGCTAGCTAGCAGTCGTTATTGTAATTTTTGTGCACCTTTTATTGTATCATTCACTAAGGATTACAGACAACAGGCAAAGTCTCTCTTCCTCTCTCTTTCTTTTTTTATTCCTCTCTTGATATTCTGCTTTGCTTTCTGCTTGCTGGAACATTGATGTTTTTTTTATTGTCCTCAAAACTTGTTTTCTATAGGAAAAATGCTAGCTATAGATAGATATAGATAATAAGCGAGCAGAATGAGCCAGTTTCTGCAGTTAAAATGTTGCAGGGGTGGGTTGGGGGTTGGAGTCTCCTTATCCAATTTTTCCTCTCCATGTGCAATTTTTTATCACTCTTTTTGACTTTTTTTCTAAGTTTAAAAAGCCCTTTCTCTATAAGTGCCTCCCAGTTTCTAGATCATTTCATTGCCTTTTCACTGGAATTTGATGAAGAAGAATAATGAGTGGACTCAGTATTAAACTAGACTCCCCTGAAGTTCCTCTGAGATGGAAGCCAAATAGACTTCTATAGCTGAGAAAGCACAAATGGCATCTGAAATGGGTACATTTTGCAACTGAGTGCAGAATGCCTTAAAGACTCAATTTCCAAGGAGTATAGCTATATTAATTTGTTGCAACAAAAACAATTTTCTGGCACTTAATTCTACAAGCCACATTTATCCTATAAAAACATACGCCATGATCATTTGTGATTTATTTAGATGCCACAGTACTCTTTAATGTTGGTACCTTTAGGCAGTTAGTACAACTTTTGAAGAAATCTACATAATTCTTCAGCAATCTCTCATTCTTTATATTGTCTTCAAAAATACCTCGCTATTCCTTTTTCTGCAAGTAACAAAAAAATAAAAATGAACCTTTGAGAAATTCGTAAATCCAAATCCAAATCTTAACTCAAAATGAAATTATCCAAAGAAGGGATTGAAAAGCTATGTTAGATTATGCCATTTTTATATTGCGTAGATCAGGAAGTATTTCCATCTTCACAATTCTAGCTGCAATAAATCTTCCAACAATCTCTGCCAGTAAGGTTTTTGTTCCAGACATAGAAAAAAAGATAGAAACTATTTTTCAAAGCCTTTGACTAGAAAGATTTCTTCAGAATGGTTCCTTGCAGATATGTTGGATGGCAACTTCCATGTTTCTCAAGCAGCATACTTTCAATATGTCCGAGAAAATATGCTGATTTACAATGAGTTGTAAACATTACACATCTGGAGGAGACAAAGTCATAGTATCACTTCTATTATTTCCTGTTAAGCTAGGGAATATCATTTAGAGGGAAACAGCAACTAGAATAGAGTAATTTTAAGGCCTTTTTTTGATATCCTTCTGAATAGCCCAAAGGTACTTTTTTTAGGAGCCAATTGTACTTTCTTGTTTTTTCTTTGAAGACATTTCGCTTCTCATCCAAGAAGCTTCTTCAGCTCTGACAGGATAGTGGGGAATGGAAGGATTTATATTCCTTGCAGACAGCTGATCATTTGCATCCTTTTAGAGGGTCCTTGAAGCACTTGGAGGTTTATTGTGTCCTCAGGGTCACCTGAGTAGTGCACATCATTCCTGTAGTCTGCAATTTTTTCCTCTGGAAATCCATTCTATTCCCACACCATTCAAAGGATGTTCATCCCAAACTGTACAACTAAAAGTCTGTAGAGATTCTCAGTCTTCCAGGTCATGGTTGACTGAGAAAAAACAAGAAAGCCCAGTTGCATTCTGAAAAAAGCACCTTTGGGACAACCATGACCTGAATGACTGAGACTCTCTGCAGGCCTTCTGAATAGCCTGAGTGGGCTACTACCCTGAGTGATATTTGCCTTTTGACAGTTGTTATTTCACACCCCTCCCTCCCATCTGTCTTAAAATGCTTCCTCTATATCAACGGTCTTCAAATGTTACAGCTTTAAGACTTGTGGACTTCAATTCCCAGAATTCCTCCTCTAGTCATGTTAACTCAGGAATTCTGGGAGTTGAAGTCCACAAGTCTTAAACTTGTCAAGTTTGAAGGCCCTTGATCTATATTCTTGGTTGTACAGCTTTGTGTACAGGAGTTAGAAAGCCTTATCCAACCAAATAATGCTATTCTCTTCAATAAAAATACATCAGTTAAGTGCAGTCCATCTCTCTGTATATCTCTTTTTTCAAATTAAGAAGTGGTATGATACCATTAATATAGCAAAAATAGAAGTGGCCTGTTGGATTATACACTAACATATGAATGGTCCTCAATGGCCTAATGTCAACTCATATCCTTTTTCCTACCCTCCAAACTGTGCCTGGGAATGAATAGAAAAGCGGACAATGGGGTGAACTCAATGTACGATCATGGTGGCCACATGACCATGGAAATATCTTCCGACAATACTAGCTCCCTTGGCTAGGAAACAGAGATGAACCCTCCCTAGAGTCAGACATGACTGGACATGGGAAACCTTTACCTTTAACAGGTTTAAATATCAGCTTTAACTGATATTCTTAGGTTGAAAACATGATTATAAACCAGTTTCAGTAGAGTGATTAAAGGTGCTGGAATAGAAACTGGGAGACCATGTGTTTTTAGTCCAGTGGTCACCAACCAGTGGGCCAGGGACTACTGGTGGTCCATGATAAAATTTTGGTGGTCTGCAGAGAAATGTCCCCCTTAAAGCTTCCCCCCCAAGCAATTAATCCAGGCTGCATAGGAACACAAGGCTGTCGCTCACATGACCGCCCACTGCTGGACCCCACCCTTCAGCTGATTGCAAACCTTACCTTTAGTAGAGCCATGCAAGATGGAACTGGAAGATAAGACTAATGGCAGGGGAGGGAAATCCACCCCAGGGTGGCTTGCTGACATTGGTGGGAAAGTCGGTCCCATATTCCAGAGCTGCAGTTGTCACAGGACTGATCCTTTGGTCATCCTGGAGAAGCTGCTCCTTCACCTGGGTGCACCAGCCTGCCATAGACTGGAGGAGCAGCTGCTCCGGGATCACGAAAGGGCCAGTCTTGTGACCACTGCAGCTCTGGAATATGGGACTGACTTTCCCACCAACGTCAGCAAACCATTATCAGTCAAAATTCATGTTAGTGGTCTGCAGGATTTAAAATTATGAGTTTAGTGTCCCTGAGGTCCAAAAGGTTGGAGACCCCTGTTTTAGTCCTCCCATAGGCATGGAAGCCAGTTGGGTGACATTAGACCAGTCACTCAGCCCAACACACCTCACTGGGTTGTTGTTGTGGATACAAAAGGAGGAAGAAATATTCAGTATGCCATCTTGAATTGTAAAAGAGAAAGCTGGGCATAAATTTAATAATAAATCAAGGTGATGCTGCCATGATTGTGAAAAATGTTCTGTGCCAGTAAAGTAACACATATGAACAGGGGTTTTATAATAGATTAGAAGAAGTAACAATTCTTTATTAGAATATAATTCTAATAAATGAATATAACATATAAAAGGTAAAATATATTTGGTCAAACTAAACTTCTGATTATTTCATGGATAGGTCTAGGGGTTTTTATTAGCAATCATACAGAAGTGGTTTGTGACTGGGAATGTTTTTCAAGTTCTCCGTGTACCTAAGGCCCCACTATTCCTCTGTCCAATTACTAAACAGCTCGACATCTGCTTAGCTGTCCAAGCAGGGCCTGATAAATATACTGGCTTTCTAAGCACGTTGCTGTGAGAATTCACGAGTAGCATTCAGATTAAGATTAACTAAGTCCCATAGAAATTAATGGAATTTAAATTAGTCATGAGGATTAATTGTCTCTTTGAATTCAATATGCTTCTTGTGAGCACCCTGTTCTAAATGCTGCTCCATAAAAACTGCAATATGTTTTTCTGATTTGTAGTAGTAAAGAGAGCTACATAATGTAAAATCGGCAACAATTTCTATAGGTGGCAGACAAAATTAAAAATAGCATTTTTGCAGTTATGATCCAGCTGTCTCAGAATCTCAGAAAAACAAAAAATACATTCCTTATTAGCTTCAGAAGAAGAAACACATTTTAATCTTAAATAAGGATCTATTCCTTAGAATAAGGTATATCCGTATTAAAGCTATACCTGTCCTGAGCTCATGCTCTCTGTTTTAAGTCAATCCTGGGGAGACTGAGACATCTTGGCAATAGCCAACAAGGTATTCAATATGGCAGCAGGCTACTCCATCCTCTCATTGGACAATGAAGACTTCCCCTTTTGAACAGGGGTGTCAAACTCACAGTGTCATGTTATCATCATATGACATATTGCGACTTTCCCACCCTTTGCTAAATTGGAGGTGGGTGTGGCCAGCAGTGACACATCTGGCCTGTGGATTGTGAGTTTTACACCTCTGCTTCAGATGTAGATTCAATCCAGTTGGAAATCAAAGACTGCACAGTTTTGTTACACCAGATGTTCATGCACTTTCTTATGTTCTGGACTGTATGGTATTGCTCAGGAATTTTGCCTAATTATGTATTAATACCCAAGAATAGAACAGAAAGTCTATTAAAATGTCTTTATACTAATGCACAAAGTATTGTCAGCAAGCATGATGAACTGGATATCATTAGCAGAAAGGGTAGTGTGATGTAAGAGCGATTACAGAAATATAAATTTAAAAAAAAAAGTGAATTAAGCAAGATAATCCCACAGGGGGAACATTGATGAGGGCCAAAGCAACAGAAAAATAATAGAACAATAATGCATATTGGGAATGAACTTACCTCTGAAGAGATCCACATGTAAAGCTGACCCATAAAATAATACAAATGTAACACACATTGAAATAATCTGGGTTAAGGCAAAAGGGTAATTCAATGGAAGGGTTCTCTTGCTGGAAATCTGATACAGGCCACAAAACCAGCCAGAAGATATGGATGAAGATTTGTTAAAACAGATTATGGAAGCTCCCCCTCCACATCCATATAGTGATTATGATTTTAGCTACAATAACAACTGTTCTACCCAATATAAGATCTCAGATATATTCTTGATTTGGATTGGGTTGATGGGTTAATTTTTTTTCTTTCAAAAGGCTGAGTTCTAGAGGCTCTTCTATCTTGATTTTGGCTTATATTAAGAGGAGTTGTCTGAAGATATTAACAACATGAGAACTCTGGGTATGTTTTCATGCATTTCTAGAATTCATGGTTTTAACTCAAAGCTCAGCAAGAGACAACCCAACCATGAATTTGGGAAAGGCAATTTTTAATAGATTATGATAAATTGATAGATACTGTGTGAAAAAATTTTTAAAGCAAAAGTATTGTGGCTGGTAGAACTTCCTGAAAGGGATATTAAGGATAGCATAGTCTCAAGCAATATCACAGAGGAAGAGAACAAGAAGACATTTAAAGATGCCATTGTGAGGAGCTGAGGCTGAGAAGGATACTTATTGAAAAAGGAAGGAAGGGCTAACAACCAAGGAATTCTACAAAAATACAGCTCAGAAATGTAGGAATGAGGTCAGGAAGGTAAAGATGGAAAGTGAATGAAGGATAATAAGAGAGGCAAAATCCAGCAAGAAGGATTTCTTCAAATATGTCAACAGCAAAAAGACAAAGGTTCTCACAACTTATTCACAACTTATTGGGCTCACAACTTATTCCAAATGCAACAGTCTTAACAGATGATGGGGGAAAATGGAGAGACTCCTACTTTGCCTCTATCTTTACATCAAAAGAAAATGGTGATTTAAGTAGCATAGACTTGAAATAACCCTTACAACTGAGGGTGCAGGTCAATCAGAATAGAGTAAAAAGCTTCTAGTTAGTTTGAATACCTTAAGTTGCAAATGTTCATGAAAGACATCCTAGAATACTAAAGAAACTGGCTGATGATGTTTTGGGACCTCTGTCAATTATTTCTGAGAAGGCCAGAGAACTGAGAAGAAGTTACCAAACTGGAGAAGAGCAAATATGGATCCCCAGTTCAAGAAAGGAGAAAACTAAGTAATTATTGATCATCAATCTCTGGAGGAAAAATGTTAGTACAGATAATAAAACAACCCATTTGTAAGCAACTTGAGGACAGTGGCAACATTTTAAGAGCCAGGAGTTTGGGTTTGTCAAAAAAAGGTCCTATGATACAAATCTCTCTCCTTTCTTGACAAGGTATCTAGTTTAAATGAGAATAAAGGGGAATGTTGTGGATACAAACTAACTCAATTTCAGCAAAGCTTTTGACAAGATTCCACATGACAATCTCACTGAGAATATTAAAGTGTGATACGGATGTGCTGCCATAAAGTGGATCAACAATTTAGCATTTAAAAAATCAGCATTAATTACTCAGGTTGGAGACCCATAACCAGTAAATCTCACAAGAGGGTCATTTGGGACCAGTATCTTCAACATTTTTATTAATGATCTGGACAATAGGATTGTTAGGCTTGCTTATCAATCTTGCTGATGATACAAAATTGGAAGGACTGCTTAATGTTCATGAAGACCAAGTAGGACAGGCATATAATCTGGACAGTTTGGAAGACTAATCTGAGAGGATTAAGATGCCCTTCAACAGGGAAGATGATAAGATACAAGTCACAATTTTATTTTATTTTATTTATTTATTTGATTTGTCAATCACTTACAAGATAATAGGCATAAGTATAAACATGAGTAAGAATACAGAAAACAGGTACGATTAAATGGGGACAATAGGACAGGGACAGTAGGCACGATGGTGCGCTTATGCACGCCCCTTACAGACCTCTTAGGAATGGGGTGAGGTCAATAGTGGTTAGTTTGAGGCTAAAGGAGGGGGGGTTAGAGGATGTAACAACAGGGTCAGGTAGTGCATTCCAGGCATTGACCACTCTTGCTGAAGTCGTACTTTCTGCAATCAAGTTTGAAGCAGTTTATATTGAGTTTGTATCTGTTGTGTGCTCTTGTATTGTTGTGGTTGAAGCTGAAGTAGTCATTGACTGGTAGAGGTGGAGGATTCATGGTTAGGATGTGTTATGTTAGAGAAGGCTGTGATTGTTGATAATAAGCTGAACATTAATCAGCAGTGTAAGACAGCAACTAGAAAGGCTAATGCGGATCTGGGTTGCATCAAAGAGGAAGACACTAAAACTAATGAATAAACTTGGGATATTGATTCTAAAAAAAAGAAAACCAAGGGAAGTAGGATATCAGTGTTCAGAAACACAAAAGGGTTCCATGTGAAAGATTGTCAGGGGTTATTTTCCATTGTCCCAGAAATTAAGACCACAAATACCTTGACTTACAACTGTTCATTTAGTGACCACGGCACTAAAAGAAAGTGACTTATCACACTTTTTCACACTTATGATGTAATATTTCAGTTTTTTTCTTTATCTACAGACATTTCTAAAATTCTGTTTTCACTTCATCGTTATTACTGACTGTAGATTAATGAGAAAAAAATGAATTTCAACAACTGTAGAATCAGGCTGCAGCATAACAAAATAGACAAAAGTGAAGGAGGTCTGAATACTTTCTGAATGTACATGTATCTTAGTTTGTGGAAGTTTTTCCTTATATTTATAAAAAAAAATCTAGGTATCTGCAATTTATACCCATTACAGGTAATCCTTGTACAACCAAATTGAGCCCAAAATTTAGGTTGTTGCTAAGTGAGACATTTGTTAAGTGAGTTTGCCCCATTTCGTGACTTTTCTTGCCACAGTTGTTAAGTGAGTCATTCCAGTTGTTAAGTTGGTAACCTGGCTGTTAAATGGATCTGGCTTGCCCGCTGACTTTGATAGTCAAATCAGAAAAAGTGATCACATCACTCTGGGACACCACAACTATCATAAATATGAACCAGTAGCCAAGCAGATGGATTTTGACATTGTGACCATGCAATGGTCATAAGTGTGAAAAATGGTCATAAGTCAATTTTTTAGGGTTAGGGTGCAGTACAGTATGCAGAACAATAGAATGGTCTGACTATGGAGGCTGTGGATTCTCCATCTCTTAAGAAGACACTGGGCAGCTACCTCTTGAGAGTGGTTTAACTGATTTTCCTGTGCATTGTAGAAGGCTGGACTAGATGATCCTTGTAAATTTTTTCCCAATTCTACAACTTCATGATACTATGTAATTTCAGACGGAACTGGAAAACATTCAGCTTGATTTAAAAAAAAATGAAACCAATTTTGAACTGAGGGCCAACTTATTCGAAATCTAATATCAAAAGCCTACCCCAAAATGGGGATGGGGGATGGGATGGGGGAGGGGTGGAATTGCATTTTGTACCTGTATTTTATAATAGGTTGCAAAACGACTGCTGCAAAATTCTTAATAGCTCATTCCTCTCAACTTCAGATTGATGCTTTCTCTTTTTGGTGTTTTTTTTTTTTTTGAAGCTGCACAGACCATGGTGAAAAATAGTGAGCCGTACCTGTGTCCCTCAGGATCAATTTATTTATTGCATCTGTATTCTGTCCTTGCTTCAAATAGATGAGAGTAGCATTTTACTCTTTCAAACAACAAAGCTGGGGCCAAACCAGACATGACAGTCATTCACGAGACGGCTTGATTCATATATAAAATGCCAGTGTGGAAAAATACCACTGAAAGTGGTGTTTTGGGGGGGTTCTTTTGTATAACATGATGTCATCTATTCTTCTATTTTTAATGTTCGGATGTCAGGATTGTTATGTCACTTATGCTTCCGTTGAGACCCACTTCATACAAAACCTTAAATACATCCACTGAAAAATAATTCTAAACCTATACATTTCTCTTCTGAATGGAGATGATCATATACAGCAAATGTTCTATGGAATTTTCCCCCACCTCAATTCATCAGAGGAGTACAGCAGGCCTAAAAGCTGGAGGGGTTACTTTAAATACTTGGATTACAATTTAATTTCAGTGTGTTTTTCTGTTCCTTACTACACAGACTTTTAGTTTCAAATAAGAACAAGGCCCAAGGTTACAAGAGGGAACCTGATTATGCATGGATCTTTCTGATTTCTAGCATGTATTTGTAGTACTGTTCCAAATAGGAGAATTTTATGAGGCTAACTACAGAATAATTAATTAGTAATTATTTATTACATTTGTATGCCAACTTAATTTCCAGTGAGTTCTGGACAGTTTTCAAATTGTTAACAGGATTGAAAAATGAGGCAGTGGAGCTCTCACCTCACAATCAAGAGGCTGTGAGTTCGATCCTAGGTAGAGGTAGATATTTCTCTCTCCGGGCACAATGAGAATATATCTGCTGTAAAAAGCTCTGCATTGGTGACAGGAAGGGTATCTGGCCAGTAAACACTCAGCTCCATTCAGTTGCCCAGATTCCACTCCAAAAGGGATTATGGGGTTGTTAAAAGAAGAAGATGATTGAAAAAAATGGGGTGGGGTGGAGATAACAAAGATAGTAGAAATGGGGAAAAAAGGAGAAAAAAGAAACAACAAACCACACACCATTTAAAGGGCCCTTCAGTCTCCCTTGCCAAGGACTGAGCAAAAGTTCACCATCAATAGAATCTCAACAATGTTAAGCATACTGTGGCTATTGAAAACTCCCTTGTTTAGAAAATAGTTTTTACCTGTTGACCTGCTCTTGTTAAAACATAAGCTGTGTGTATGCATATGGTAGATGGCAACTTCACCTTTGTGAAAGTTAAGGAATCTAGATTCCCCAGGAGGCTTGTTCCTTTCTTTCTCTGAAGTTGATATTTTTTTAAAAAAAATCAGGGGTCCTTGGTGCTCTCTGAACTTGCTTCTTTTCTGGCAGACATTTCATTTGCCAAACTAGGCAACATCATCAGTGCTAGTAAGGAATAAGATTTGCTGTCAGTTTATATTCTAGTGGCTTGTCTGTCGGTATGGTGGAGGATGATCTTAGAGATTTTTCAGTTGGGTTGTTTACTGTTGGCTTCTTTGGCAGTTTCTTGATTGGGCTACTGTTTACTTGAATTGTTGGTCTGATGTCAATTTTGAAGTTAATCTATGCCAGGGGTGTCAAACTTGCAGCGTTCCAGTGGTGTCATGTGACTTTTTTCCTCTTCGCTAAATCAGGCATGGGTGTGGCCAGTGTGTGACGCACAGGCTGCAAGTTGGACAGCCCTGATCTATGCTGATCTGGATGCTGATTGCTGGTGGAGAGGTGCTTGGGTCTTTTTGTTGCCTTTTTGGCTGGTTGATTGTCTTCTTTGCATAGTCTATAGATATTGTAAATGTCTGTGTGTCTATTGATAGCTAATTCATCAGAGTGCCAGGCTTCTATCAATTCCCTGGGATTTTTGGGGGCTTGGCTTGGTCTAGGATGGTCACATTTTCCCAATTGAAACTATGGTTAAGTCTTTCTGTATGTTGTGAAATTAAAGAGTTTTCATCATGTCTTCTGACAGCTAGTTGATGTTCCATGGATAAGTTCTGTCAGTCTTCTGCCTATAGGACAAACAAATATTCTCCTTTATAAGTTAAAAAAAAGTCATGCCAACATCACCTGGCACCCATCTGTGTGATGTAATTGTGCATGTACTGGGGGCTAAGTGATAACAAAAAGCTTGTAATATTCCCATCAGAAGGTAACCTACTTGCCATCGCATCCTGCACCTGTATAGCTTCCCAGCCAGATTGTCACTTAACATGGGTGAAAAAGGATCCTGTACTAAATTGAATTATCTGAAGGAAGCTTCGTACTGATTCCCAACAGCCTCTGATTCCCAGGAGTCACTTTGTCTCCTCTATGATTTCTGATGCTGTAGTCAGAAGCCTTGACTGCAAGTAATGGGTTCATAAAACCTATCTTTAAAATTTTACCTGACAGTAATGCTGTGCAAATATCTGCTCTTCTAGTTCACCTTCTCCACTTGTTTACATCAGGATTTTAATAGAGTGGCTGTCACAGAACAACAGCTAAAGGCCACTGTTTGATAAGTTGCTGTAAAAAATAGACTGTTCAGAATGAGAATTCTCGTCTTCAATTCAGCCATCATAAAAGGTGAGGGTGAAGTTTCTGGTTCGAAGAAACAGTTGCTGAGAGGACTGCAGTAAAATTCATTGAAACTGCAGTAATATTAAGGCTAAGGAGAAAGGAACTACATTTCCCATATATCTTCAGGCTGGTAATGGAATGTTCAACCCTCTGAAGGTTTACAGAAAGGAAAAAAACGACCTTGGTTTCTTTGTGCTTTAATTGAATTATTATATAGAGACTTACAGGAGACTGAAATGGGGCATTAAAAAAATGTGTTTGTCCAATCCAACTTCCCTCAGACTGACTAATCCAATTCTCCTTAACCACAGGGCACAGCAGGTGAAGAGTAGATTCATTGTTACCCCAAAAATGTGATACCTGGTAAAATAACTTGCTAAAGCTCGACAAATAATTCATTTCTAAATAGTTCATTTCAGGTCAGGAGCCTTGATGGAATCCAGCCACTTTTAGAAAGACTCACAGAGATAAACCAGCTCAAAACAAATTTGGCACCAGTGGTTAAGGGAAATGACTTTAAGTGCATAGCTGTAAGCAAATAAGGACCCTTAATTAAAATGTTGGCAACCTGCAGCATTTTTTCATTTCAGGCAGGATATAAAGAGCACTACTTTCTACATCTTTTCTTTCTCTATTGATAGAGGATTTTATAAATAGCTGGAATCATTGCTCTTAACATACAGAGCTCATTATGCTCTACTTTCCATACAGAGTTGTGACACAAATTCCAAGTTGTAGGTGCTCCATCACTGGAAGCTTTCAAAAAGAGACTGGACATCTATTTATCTGAAATGTAGGGCCTCCTGCTCGAGCAAGGGGTTGGACTAGAAGACCTCTGAAGTCCCTTCCAACTATTATTCTATGTTTGAAATATTTTCAATTGCAAGCCAATGCTTTGTGCTATTTCATGAAGACATTTTTGTTCTATTCTTTTTGACTTAATGTTGCATCTGGCAGCAGCACCAAAACACCAAGTGTTGGTTCAGAACCTGTCTTCCAGGAAGCTCATCCTGGAGAGGACAACTAACCAACTAAAAATTCAGAAAACTGATTGTGTCTACATTCACCCATGTGCCATTTTAAAAGACATTACGTTTTGGTACTTAGCAACAAGGTAAATCAATCAGCTGCTCTGTTAAAAGTCCACCTCCATTTTGTTTATTTTTTTAACAAAATGTCCACAAGAGGTTTCTAGTCACTAATAAATGTAATAGCCGATCTTTTTCTAAGCAAAACTCTTAATTGTTTTCATCAATTATTCCTCCACAGTGAATGTATCAGAACCTTTCCATTTTGGGGCTTATAGTAGTTTTGGGATTGGGATTATATATAAAAATAATCTTCTGTGGCTCTTTCCTAGCTGTCTGCCCATTAATCTCAACAAAAAAAGTTCTGGCTTCCACTGAATCTTAGTGTTTAAATTTTTTTGTTTCAGTGTATGTTTTGTTGGACAGAATTTTGAGTGGAAAATGACAATGGCTGCTGTTGTGTCCCTCCTGACAACTCTAAATGGTATTGTGTACAGTCTAAATGGAAAAGCAAAAGTATAATTTCTGGGTATTATCATTATTTCTGTTCTACAACTTTTTTGACCAGAGGGCTTTATAAACTACATGCAATGCACATTATATTATCAATTCCACAGCCAAGATCCAATGCTTGGAGTCATGTATTAACTGAGCTTTTCCACTGAAGCTTTCTTTTTAATGGCTATAGTGGATAGCCTCACCCACCACTCCAAAATCTGGATTGCATTCGTAGTGCGTCAAGTTGCTCTGGAATCAAATGAACAGGCATTAAAGGATTTATGAGCTTTTCCAGGTTGAAGGATTAGCCAGTGAAATCACGGTTGCCCAGAGATTCATGTCCCTGTTACTTTCTCATCAAAGTGGTACCTATTTATCTAGTCACATTTGCATACTTTCAAACTGCTAGGTTGGCAGGAGCGGGAACAAATTGATGGAGCTCATTCATTCATGCGGCTCGCACTTTTGAATTTCAAACAGTCACATGGTCACCCTCTCAATGATCTTCTGACTCAGTGTCCTCATCATGTGAGCCACAACAGCCACTTTTGTTTTAGCGAAATAAGCCCAAAGTTCATGTTTTGTTCCCAATCTACTTGGGAGAGGTCCCAAGCATTTTAGGGAAGCATTTGTGCTCCATGGTAAAGATAATGTATCCTATTTTTGTTTTTATAATCCTGGTAAGCTGTCCACAATCATCAATGAGTAGGTTGCCTTATAATTTAAATTAGAAACAAACAAACAAACAAATAAGTCATATCACATGAGTGAAAATATGCTTTAGCCATCTTGCATGGAGTGCTCTTTGCTTTTCTAATTCTTCCAATTTTTAAGAGAACGTATCAATTCAATGTCTACAACAATAATATTGCATTCTTTAGTAGATACTGGTTATAATGCATAAGCTAGGAAAGATGATAGTGGCAGTGTATTGCCATTGGAGAGGGAAAGACACGTACAGATTCATGAACAAATTCAATTATACTGTGGAAGAACTAAGACTAATTATTATATAGACTTGCTATCAGAATGTTAAGGCACGATGACTACTAATATTTTAAATGAAATGAGGATTTCTCATATTGATGGGAAAAATGTTAAATATTCTGATATGCCACTATTAGGGTGATAAAGGTTGATCCCCCTCACCTATTATTTGTATAATTTTAATTAGGCTTCCCTTAATTTAAGCAGCTGACTCACTCTTGGTTTGGCATTCAGAAAATTAATAGGATGACTGAGTAAAGACTTTCAGATCCTTTAAAAAATGTATTTAAACATTATTATCATTGTTGTTAAATAATATTGTATGTTTTCAGTCTATTTTAAAATAAACTCAATGTGTATTTAAAGTATATGTAAGAATATTGAATAAATATGTTTTTTTAATTGGACTCTCTACAAAATATATTCTGGTTTATATCAGACTGAATAAAATCTGATTAAAATTCTTAATTATGGCATATGGTCATCAATTTGCTGACAACAATTTTTGCCTAGATGTCATCCCTTAATTTCTCTCTGCTCTGATAAAATTGAAATAGTGACAGGACTTATTTATTTATTTATTTATTTTGAAGAGATAGTAGAAAAATTCTCAAACATGCTGAAGATACACAGTTTTTAGTGGTAATAATTTGCGATGTCCATAAATACAAGTTGTGATGTGCAAAAAGATCAGAAGTAATAGCATAATTCTGATTGATTGAAGCATGAGTTTATGAATGATGGTCTCTTCTTAACAAAAAAAAAACTTTAATAGCAATAGCACACAGACTTATACACCGCTTCACAGTGTTTTACAGCCATCTCTAAGCAGTTTACAGAGTCAGCTTATTGCCCCCAACAATCTGGACTCTCATTTTACTGACCTCAGAAGGACAGAAGGCTGAGTTAACCTTGAGCCTGATGAGATTCGAACTGCCAAATTGCAGGCAGCCGGCAGACACAGAAGTAGCCTGCAGTACTGCACTCTAACCATTGTGCCACTGGTTCAGAGACCCGTCTCATTGCTTATGACCATCTGCTTTTCAGCTTTCTGCAATTTTTTTCAAGCTCAACATGGACTGTGTTGGAAACAGCGTACATCTCTCTGATGCTATCCAGAGGACTTTTTATATATATGTTGAGTGGACAGGGAGCACCACATGAACTTTCTTTGATGCTGTCTAACAACTGTCCACCAAAACATTCCCTGCAATGATTTAGTGAACTGCTCATGAGTGGCTTCACAGTTCTGCTCTTTGGAGAGGTCACCAAACAAACTGATCAACCCAATGGCAAGTTGCCATAAGTTGCCAAAATTGGCAGAGATATTTTTTTTAAATGTAACTTGAAAAGCAGTATCCAAGACTGTAGGTCTAACTGAATAGATCTTACAAAACAGAGCTCTGTGAGTTGTCGAAGTTTGCCAGTGTCAGTGCTTGTTCTACACTCATTCTTAATTATAATAGCTTAAAATTTTGCAGGAGTGGGGAAACCTCTAAATCCTACAATGTCAGATCTTGTGCTAATCTAGGAAGAGGAAATCAATAACTTCCCAGGTCTTGCTGAATTACCGTTCCTGACATTCCCTTCCTATTTGAATGGTGTTCCAAAGTTAAAGATTAACTAACCTTGAGAAAAAAAAGAAGACACAACACAAAAAGCTGAACATCCAATAGCTACAAACCAACAACTGCAACCTAATCCACCATAAATTGGACAAATAATGATATCCCAATCCTCATCAGAGAAGCTATAGAACATGAACGAAAGCGTCCTAACACCATCTTATTTGGTCTAGAGGACATCAATAACAATGATGATATCACAATTGTCTGGAACATCATCAGTGACTATCAAATATCAACCAACTCTCCTGATGAAATACTTGACATTTCTCACATTGGCCAAGAGCTCAAAATAGGGATGGCTCTGTGGCGACATGCTTCTGCAGAGTCGTTTGCAAAAATGAATTAAGCAAATGTAAATTCATTTATATTATAAATTCATTTGCCAAAAACAACACCAACCATAAAAACCTCCAATCTCGTCCTGACCTAACCTTACAACAACATGCCTGCTCCTGTATACTATGCACAGAACTCAAAAATTGTTGTGACAATGGAGAGAAGGACCTGTACACTGATTACCGTGCAGACTGTATCAAAAGAAAGTCACACAACCCACAACTCAGCATCCAAACCTTCTTCAACCAATCCACCATCACCCAAAACTAGGCATGCATGCCCCACAACTACCTCAATTCAAACTACAACTGGCCTTAAATGCAAGCTACTCAATTCAAGAAGCCTTGTAAATAAAATACCTGAATTTCTCCTCTTACTAAATACGGCTAAATTCGACATCATATTTGTCTGTGAAACATGGTTCAACACATCTCTCCCTGACTCCATTACCTCAGTAAGACACTATCATGTTTACCGATCCAATCGTGAAATCTGTAGAGGAGGTGGTGTTGCTATCTTCTATAAAAAGTCCTTACATCTAAAAAAATCCAAGCTACCCAAGAGCTTGCTCTTTATGAGACCATGATCTGTGAACTGACCTTAAATATCACATTTTGGTTCTCACTATGTTACAGAATCCCTGATTATGACATCGAACATGTAAACAAGCTAAATATACTACTAACATGGGCAGCATCCTGCCCACATGCTTTTATCTTTCTTGGTGACTTCAATCTACCTCATATTAACTGGACCCTAAATGAATGTACAACTGAACATTCAGTTGTATGTTGAACATTCAGTTGAACATGCAGCCTTCTCCAATGCTGTAACAAATCTGGGACTGGAACAACTTGTAACCAACAATGCTAGGCTTAACAATTGCCTTGATCTCATCTTCTGCAATAGTTTGAATTCAATTTACGGAATACAAATTAAAGAACCCTTTTCCAACAGTGACAACAACATGATTGACTTTTGTCTCAACATACGTCCACACAAAAATCATCACAACAACAAAATCTCCAATTATAACTTCAAAAAAGGCAGATATGATCTTATAATCAATGATCTCTCTTCCCTTGATTGGCAATTTCTATTCACTGGATGCAATACTGTTGAAGACCATTACAACATATTCTTACTAGAAATCAAAAGAGCCATGAAACTATATGAACCAATAACAACTCCCAAAACTAGAAAAAACAGATTACCCATAACAATAAGGAAGCTTCAATCAAAAAGAGACCACTTTGGTGAAAAAACAAATCTGGTCACGTTGCCAACTTCAAAAGCTGATACAAAAATCTATGCCATCAGATAAAAACTGAATGCACTAATTATCACATTAAAAAGAGGAAACCCTTCTACACACCAATTCCACCCATGCTGTCTACAATTTTGTAAACAACAAACTAAAAGACTCAAGGTCCATCCCACCCCTGAAAGGACCTAATGGCAAAGACTGCAACGACGACACCATCAAAGCAAACTTCTTTAACACATTCTTTGGCTCAGTATTTGTAAACAGCAATGGATCAAGCCCAATACTTCCTAGCCGAACCACAGACAACTACAATGATCTAATATATATTGATTTTACAAAAGACATTGTAAAAAAAGCATCGCGCAATCTAAAACCATCCCTATCTACTTGACCAGACAGAATATGCACCTACTTCTTAAAAAAGCTATCGACTGCCATAGCCGAACCTCTAAGCATAATCTTTGAAAAATCTTTCAAGACCAGCTCCTTGCTAAAACTATGGTCACAAGCCATGGTTATCCCCATCTTCAAAAAGGGAGACCCCAGCCTAATTGAAAATTACAGACCAATCTCTTTATGCTGCGTCACCTATAAAGTCATGGAATCAATAATTAACCAATCCATTTTCCTCCACTTAGAGACAAACAACCTACTCTCTAATAAACAATTTGGTTTCAGAAAAAAACTATCCTGTAATCTGCAACTCTTGCACTGCAAAAACATGTGGACTACACAACTCAATCAGGGCAAAACAATAGACACAATCTACATAGACTTTTGTAAAGCCTTTGATTCAGTGGTACACAACAAACTACTACTAAAACTAAAATCTTACGACACATCTCTGGACACATACATATCTGGATAGAAGCATTCCTGTCAAACAGACAAAAAATGGTCTAAAATTGGGAGCGTTCTATCAAATTCTGTACCTGTCAACAGTGGTGTCCCCCAAGGCAGTATTTTAGGACTAACTCTCTTCATATTCTACATAAATGACCTCTGTGATCATATAAAGAGCAACTGCGTTCTCTTCACTGATGATGTAAAGCTATTCAACACCACAGACAATACTACTACCCTCCAAAAAGACCTTGATTATGTATTAGAATGGTCAATCAAATGGCAACAGAATGGCAATCAAATCTCAACAAATAAATGCTCTGTCTTACATACTGGCAAAAAAAATCAGAAAATAAAATACAAGCTGAATAATCAAGACCTTGTTGAGGATCCAAACTTTGTCAAGGACCTTGGAGTACTCATCTCAAATGATCTAAGTGCTAGAGCCCACTGTAACTACATAGACAAAAAGGCATTAAGAGTTTTAATCTAGTCCTACATAGCTTCTTCTCTGGTAATATCACACTACTGACTACAGCATACAAAACATTTGCTACATTTTGTTGTTGATGTATACTTGAATACAGCTCATCAGTTTAGAACCCATATCATGTATTAACACAATTGAAAAAGTCCAGAAATATTTCACAGGAAGAGTTGTCTGCTCCTCTGCTCATTGCAGAATACCTTATGCCACCAGACTTGAAACTCTAGACCTAGAAAAACTAGAACTATGCCACCTCCAGTCCCATCTAAATATAGTATATAAAATCATACATTGCAATGTCCTTTCTGCAGATGAATACTTCAGCTTTAATCATAACAATACAAGAGCACACAACAGATACAAACTCAAGGTTCACCGCACCAAACTTGACTGCAGAAAATACGTTCAATGTTCAATGTTATGATGGCTGCCTCGGTGAAATGGTCTCTAATGGCTTCTTTATTCCTTATTATTATTTGCAATTCACTCCAGATTTCATACTCATGAGACCATCTGCTAAGAATTAGGCAATGTTTCCTTCAGGAGCAGCTTTCTGATTCCCCACCGCCACCTGTCTTTGCAAACGCAGAGGAGATTCTAACCAATTCCCCGGTGCTATGGATTACAACAAAGAAAGCAAAGAAGCGACCACTCCGGAAGAGGAGACGACGTAAATGAGTGGGAATTTTAAACAGACTAAGGAATAGGGGAAAAAAACTCCTCTCCCTTCAGTCTTTCTGACTAAATTACACTCACTGGCTAACAAGAAGGATGAAATTCATCTCTTAAATAGACGGAATTCTGATTTTCATAATTCAACTGCTCTTTGTTTTACTGAAACCTGGCTTAATCCACAAATTCATAGGGATAACACCATATACATCCCAGGATTTCAGACATTTAGATCAGACAGAATTTAAGAGACATCAGGTAAAACAAAGGGTGGAGGATTATGTTTATATATCAACAACAGCTGGCCTCAGGATATAACTATAATATATAAATTTTGTGATGAAAACTTAGAGTCTTTACACATCAACTGCAAGCCATTTACTCTCCACATGATTTCTCATTTCTCCTAATAGCTGTGTATGTTCCTCCACAAGCCTATGCAAACAAGGCATTACGAACTCTTGCTGATCAAATTATGGAGGCTGAAGCAAAACACCCAGGTTCCCTTCCCATCATTTTAGGAGATTTTAATCAAGCAAATTTAAGGAAAAAGCTCCCAAAATATTTACAGCATGTAAATTGTCTCACCAGAGGCAAAAATACTTTAGACCACTACTATACAACAGTAAAAGATGCTTATAGGTCTTTACCATAAGCAGCTGTGGGACACTCTGACCACTGCATGATTCACCTTGTACCTGCCTACAGACAAAGACTTAAAATCATTAAACCAACAATTAAATCAGTGAAGACTTGGTCGGATGAGGCAAAGCTGAAACTCCAGGCCTGCCTTGATTACACTGATTGGAATGTTTTTGAAGATGCCTCTGCAGACCTAGATGAGCTCACAGATACTGTAACATCATATGTTAGCTTCTGTGAAGAGTTATGTGTACCAACAAGGAACCTGCAAATATATAGTAACAATAAACCTTGCTTCACAGCTAAACTTAAGCAGCTACGTTGTTCCAAAGAGGAAGCCTACAGAAAAGATGACAGAATGCAACCAGGCCAGAAACATATTAACAAGAGAGATCAGAGCAGCAAAAAGAAGCTACTCAGAGAAGTTAAAGCCCATGTCACACTGGCCAACGGATGCAAAAAGGACACAGCGGACGAGCAAAATGTTCCATCCATTGTTATCCGCACTCAAAAGGGGCAAAAATTTGTATAACCAGTGCGGATAACACGGGCGCGGGGAGGATGCAGGGTGGATGCAAAGCAGATGCGGAACGGAAGCCCAGCGGATGGAAGCGGATGAGAGCGGATGGGAGTGGATGGCACATCCGCAGGGCTTCCGGGGGGCCTCAGCGAAGCGGACGCGGAACGGAAAGAGCGGATGCACAGCGGATGCACAGCGGATGCACAGCAGATGCACAGCGGATGAAGCGGATGAGAGCAGAAGCCTAGCAGATGCACAGTGGAAGCCTAACGGATGCCTGGCGTTCACTGCGCATGTGGGGAGGATGCATTGCGTCAGCCCCGCGGATATAAGGAAGCAGCTCGGAAGCAGGACGCCATTCAGAGGAAAGACCTGCTGCCAGACACATCGACTGCCTTGCCTGTCCTGCCTGCATGTCTGCCTGCAAGCCTTGCTGCCAGCCTTGCTACCAGCCTTGCTGCCAGCCTCCCTGCCAGCCTTGCTGCCAGCCTCCCTGCCAGCCTTGCTGCCAGCCGGTCTGCCTGCCAGCCTTGCTGCATGCCTTCCTGCCAGCCTTGGTTCATGTCTGCCTGCCAGCCTTCCTGCCAGCCTTGGTTCATGTCTGCCCGCCAGCCTTGGTGCCTGCCTGCCTGCAAGCCTTCTTGCCTGCCTTGGTGCCAGCCTCCCAGCCAGCCTTCCTGCCAGCCTTGGTTCATGTCTGCCTGCCAGCCTTGGTGCCTGCCTGCCTGCCAGCCTTCCTGCCTGCCTTGATGCCAGCCTCCCTGCCAGCCTTGGTGCCAGCCTTAGTTCCTGCCAGCCTCCCTGCCAGCCAGCAACCCCACAACCATGCGGAAGCACAGCAAGCCTCAGCCATCTGTTGCCAGCCCTGGCAAGAGGGACAGGGCTACCATCCCGCCCCCTGCCCCTCACTCTGGTTCTGCTGGGGCTTCTGCAGCACAGCCTCGCTCTTCTGGGGCTGGCGCTTCTGCTGCTCCTGCTTTTGGAGGAGCTGATGACAAGCACTCCAGCACCAGCCACCTCCACAGCACCTGCACCCTTCACCCCTGGGACTGAGCGACCAAGAGGAGTGCCAGAGACTCATTTTTGTCTTATAGCTTGTTGTTAATAAAGTCTATTTATGATTCACACACTTGCTTCATTTCTTTTTTTAATAAAGTCTTGCTGGAAACTTTTAGAAATGGTTTAAGCCTTTGCATGCTTGTGGGATGGGTAAGAATAGCTTTGGTATGGGTTAGGATACCTGTGGGATGGGTAATAGCTGTGGGATGGGTTAGGATAGCTGTGGGTTAGATAAACCTCCAGTGCAAGCATAGTGGGACTGTATGGTCCACCCTCCCAGGTGTCACACCTACGGCCCTTTATTATCAATAATAATGTAATCATTATCCACACATGACAACATAAACACAACTCTTTATTAAACGCCCTGTTCATTGTAGGCCAACCCAACATACATGGCCCAATCTCATCCGTGTGATGAGACAGGCTGAAGGAAGCATCCATTAAGCATCTACCATCCTGTCTTGCCACTCCACTGCTCCAGCTGGGGAGTTGCACCATTGTCTCGGGAGGTTGCGCTGCTTCTTCGCTTCATTTGAGGCTCTTTTGGGGCCTTGCACATCCTCAGTGTCGATCAGGTTTCGCCCTTGCCTCCATTTCCCAGGCTCCATGACCCCATTGGCTTGTTGGAGGTCCACGAGCCTGTTCTGCAAGACTGGATAGCGGGTGCGCATGAGATTGTGCAGGATGCAGCAAGCTTCCATGATCCTCCTCACGGTCTCTGGACAATGCTGTATGGTGCTGAGAAGTACCTGGAACCTGTTGGCCAGGATGCCAAAGGCGTTCTCCACCACCCGCCTTGCCCTGGACAGCCTGTAGTTGAAGATCCTCTCTTTACGGGTGAGGCGTCTGGAGGTGTAGGGCTTCATGAGGTAGGTTGTGAGGGAGAAGTCGTCATCCCCCATGATGAAGTAGGGCACATCTTGTGAGTTGTTGGGCAGGGGTTCTGGATCTGGGAAGCCCACGATGAGGTTGCATTCCAGCCCCTCCTTGTGGTGACTGGCGTTCTATACCTGGGCATCCGAAGATGAGCCGTTGCCTGAAGCATCGATGTACATGAACTTGTAGTCAGCATCGACCATGGCAAAGAGGATGATGCTGCAGAAGCCCTTGGAGTTGAAATAAGTGGACCCCGACTTGGCTGGAGATTTGCAGGCCACGTGCTTGCCATCTATGGCTCCAACGGTGTGTGGGAAGTTCCACTTCTGATACCACTGCTCTGCAACTTTCTTCCATCCTTCTTCAGTGGAGGGGTACTGGAGGAGCTCCTCCTTGTATTCTTCGATGATGGCCTGCACCACTTCTCTGACCACAATGCTGATGGTGTTGTGTGGCACCCTCCAGCCATACTGCATGCTTTTGTAGGAGGTCCCTGAGGCCAGGTGGCGCAGAGTGAGTGCCACCTTGAGCCCAGGTTCCAGGCTGGGCCGGAAGCTGGTGTTTGCCTTGGTCAACCTGGGTGTCAGCCGCTGCACAACTTCGTCAAACATGGCTGGCAGCATCCTCATGAAGTTCTGGAACGCCCAAGTGTCTTCGTTCCTGAGCTCCACCATCAGCTTGTTGTACAGTCCATCCTCCACTCTACTGGCGAACCATCTTTGGACCCAGACTCTTTTTGGGTGGCTCCTTTTCTTCTCACAGTAGTGTTCACAGAGCCTGCAGATGGCTTTGCACTGTTGCAGAACGATGGTGGCTGCCGAAAGGACTTTGTTACAATCCATGGTGGACATGACTGGATGCTGTGGAAGAGGAAGAGGCAGATGAAGGCTGCAGAGGTCTGCACCGCTGGGCTGCTGTTCTGAAAGTGAGATGCAGATGAGTTGCTCCCTCTTTTTATAGGCAGTATAGGTTTTCCGCTAGGCATCCTCTAGGCATCCTCTAGGCATCCTGTAGACATCCTTAATATCCGAGATAGGTCCCCTCTGCGAACGTTTTTTCCATTTCAAACGCTTTGTTTCCATGCTGCATCCGCTAGGCATCCGTTCTGCATCTGTTCTGCATCCGTTCCGCTTCCTCCCTGTGTCCGTTTACCGCTGGAGCGGATGGAGTTGTGCGGATGCGGAACGGATGCCTAGCGGATATAGAGGTTGCGTAGCGGATGCGTAGCGGATGCGTAGCGGATGCGTAGCAGATGCGTAGTGGATGCAGAACGGACGAACTGGATACATTTTCCGCGCAAAAGTTTTAGGCAGCTCAAAACTTTTGGAGCAGATGAAACGTCCACAAACGGATGCTGGACGGATAAAGAGGAAGCAAAACAGAGGCAGTGAGTACAGAACGGATACATCACGTTAACCAACGGATGGCAAGGTTTTTTGTCCGTTTTACATCCTCTTTGCATCCGTTGGTTCAGTGTGACATGGGCTTAAAGAATCAATTCTCAACAAATGAAACAGCAAACATGTAGAAAACTCTTAAAAACATCACTGGCTTCAGCAAATCTCCTTTCCAGGCAGAAGGAAATCAACAATTATCAGATGACCTGAATATGTTTTACTGCAGGTTTGAAAAGAAACTACAGCCACCTATCTCAAACACACCAACAACAGTACAACCCCCATCTCAAACACACCAACAACAGCCAAGCCTCCTACAACTGGCCCCTATCCATGGGGCTCACAACTCCTGGTGATCACAGAAAAAGAAGTGCAAGATCTATTACACAGACAAAAGCCAGGAAAAGCACCAGGGCCAGACAAGATAATTACTTCTTGCTTAAAAGTCTGTGCTGACCAATTGGCCCCCATCTTCACCCAAATCTTCAATAGATCACTCGAGATGTGCTATGTTCCTTCCTGCTTCAAATGTTCTACCATCATCCCAGTGCCAAAGAAGCTCTCCATCGAGGAACTGAATGATTACAGACCAGTTGCTCTAACATCAGTAGTTATGAAAATCTTTGAAAGGCTTGTGCTGTCCAACCTGAAAACCATTACGGATCCGCTGTCAGATCCCATGCTGTTTGCATACCAAAAAAATAGATCAACAGATGATGCTGTTAACATGGCTCTGCATTACATCCTACAACACCTTGAATCTCCAAATACCAATGCAAGGGTCCTCTTTGTAGACTTCAGTTCAGCATTCAATACCATCATTCCAGACACTTTTCTAAATAAATTAAACCAACTACCATCTTTCTCCAACAATATGCCCCCCCAATAACAAGACCCAGAATATTTTCTAGGCATAAAATGAAATTAAGACCCTCCCCCAAAATTTAGGCCTAGTTTAAAACAGGTGAAATTTGGGGGGGGGGGAGGCAGGGGGAACTTGCCATTAGGAGTGCCCCGCAGGCAGCTACACCTCACCATCAGCCACTCCTAACAGCCAATCATGGTGGAGCATGGAGGGCTCCCTCACCCTCCCTTATCCAGGTCAGCAGGCAGGCGGCACTGGCGTTGATGTCCAGCAGTGTTTCAGCAGCTTCTCAGGCCTCTATAGCTTCCACAGTTCCCACAAGTGCTGGCGCCTCTCTCAACAGTGCTGTCTCCAACAACAGCATCTGAGTCGCTCCCGCTTTCCCCCCGTCCCCATAACAACAGGGAAAAAAAAGATTTTGAGGTACCTGGGAGCACCGCGCGGGGGACGGGGGAAAAGCGGGAGTGACTCAGATGCTGTTGTTGGAGATGGCACTGGTGCGTGGGGGGGAAGAAATTAATTCACCCCAAAAAAGACATTCTAGCCGTTTTGGGGGGGCTCAAAAAAAAAAAAAAGGGCCACCCTTATTTTGTGAGAAACACGGAAGCGGTACCCGAACACACTTGTAAGTGGATCATAAGCTTCCTAACAGACAGGAAGCAGCAGGTGAAGCTAGGTGGAATCACATCCAATACCTGTACAATCTATACAAGGCCCCCCCAAGGCTGTGTGCTTTCTCCTTTTCTCTTCTCCTGATATACCAATGACTGCATCTCAAATTATCCATCTGTTAAAATACTGAAGTTTGCTGATGACACAACAGTGATTGGTCTCATTCGAGAAACGATGAATCTGCATACAGACAGGAGGTTATGCAACTTGCCTCATGGTGTAACCAGAACAATCTGGAACTGAACACACTCATAACCATAGAAATGGTGGTAGACTTTAGAAGAAACCCTCCTATACTACCACCTCTTACAATACTAGACAACACAGTATCAACAGTAGAGACCTTCAAATTTCTAGGTTCTACTATATCACATGACCTAAAATGGACACCTAACATCAAAAACATCAACAAAAAAGCACAACAAAGAATGTTCTTTCTGTGCCAACTCAGAAAGCTCAAACTGCCCAAGGAGGCTGCTGATCCAGTTCTACAGAGGAAGTATTGAATCTGTCATCTGCACCTCTATAACTGTCTGGTTTGGCTCTGCAACCCAACAGGACAGACACAGACTTCAGAGAGTAATTAGGACTGCAGAAAAAACAATTACTACCCACCTGCCTTCAATTGAGGACCTGTATACTACACGAGTCAAAAAGAGGGCTGTGAAAATATTTACAGACATAAACTGTTTCAACTCCTTCCCTCAAAACGACGCTATGGAGCACTGCACGCCAGAACAGCTAGACACAAGAACAGTTTTTTCCCAAATGCCATCAATCTGCTAAACAAATAATTCCCTCAACACTGTTCAACTATTTACAAAGTGTACACTACTATTACTGTTAATCTTCTCACCACTCCTTACCATCCATCCCCTCCCACTTGACTATTTCCTGGTATGATTTGATTGTTGATTGTACCCTATGATTATCATTAAGTGTTGTACATTATAATTCTTGATTCTTAATGAATGTATTTTTTATGTATACTGAGAGTATTTACACCAAGACAAAGTCCTTGTGTGTCCAATCACACTTGGCCATAAAGTATTCTATTCTATTTTATTCTATTCTATTCTATTCTGTTCTGTTCTGTTCTGTTCTGTTCTCTTCTGTTCTCTTCTGTTCTCTTCTGTTCTCTTCTGCTCTGTTCTACTCTACCTGACTCTGTGGTTTCTTCCCGAAACTCCAAAAACTTTAACCTTAGACTATCTACTATTGACCTCACCCCTTTCCTAAAGGCCTATATAGGGCGTGCATAAGCGCACCAATCGTGCCTACCATCCCTGTCCTATTGATTCTTTTTATTTTTCTTATAAGTATCTATCTCGTGTATTCAAAACTATATTTATTCTTATACCTGTATCTTGTAAGCGATTGACAAATCAAATAAATACAAATAACACTAAAGTTCAACAATGTCAGAAGGGCCTATGGTTTAGCCCATGCATGAGTTTATGGTGGAACTGCAAATCTTCATACTGTATTCTTAACATGCATTTGTATAAGACGTGGTTGATCATAAGAAATATCTGTGCAATCATCTCTATGCAGTGCTTTATCAGGAATCTCCTTGCCCTTTTAGAGTCAGTTTGCATTGAGATAGGAAGCCTGTGAATGGTTTTACCATGCTTTTCATCACCGCTGAAAACAAGATGTCAAAATGAATGATTCTAAACTAGTCTTTTACTTGACACTCCACTTTTCTGTCTACATGAGTTTATTATTTTCAGTGTCAAAAGAATATTTCAGGTATCTTTCTTTCTCTTTTATACACGCACACACACATACACACAGTCTTTGTCTCTCTCTCTCTCTCTCTCACACACACACACACACACACGCATGCACACACACACTGAGCGAGGAATAGTAGTAGTTTACTTCCCCATTGGTTACACAAATTGTAAGTAGTCTACTAAAATTCAGGGTGGCATAACTCATACATGCACATATGCATATATATAGACATATAAAGTCTAGATGTGTGAAAATACCTGCAGACATGAATGTGCATGTATTAAAAAAAAATATTGGTCAATAACCAAAATAAAGTTCTGCCTATGGAGAAAAACATGGCTGTTTCTACACTGAAGCATTTTCCTTTCAGTTAATTAAATCTTAAGCACTACATGAAAGCGGTATTGTAAGTTGGACTCTACTGGAGGCTGGCTGTTTGTAAAAGGAAGAATTCATCAACGCAATAAATTGCAAACCCATAAACAAGATAGTGGGAGAGAGATCAAGAAAAATATAACAATGATGCCAAGAATGATCATACTGCAAACTGAAAGGAAGCATAAACACTCCATAGCTAGAAAGGAATGTTGTTACATAGAGACAGAATTGCTTTAATGCTTCAGAGCATGTGAATTTGTGATCAAAGATAATAAGAAATATTGCATGTCATTATATTTTCTATTTTAGTGGCAGGTTGGCTGGAAAATTCAATCTTAAGACTACTATACAAATATCTCCAACTAGGCAAAATCTCCAATAATTTCCATCCCATTGTGTTAATATCTACTATGAGGAAGTATATTACCAATTGCCGCACCCTAACAATTTTTTTTCTGCTGATTCTGTTGATTACATATGATTTTCTGAATCTTCAACTTTATTATGGGAAACTCTGAACAGAAAAGATCTTTAGTCTTAAGTCTTTTCTTTAAAATACTTATATTTTTTTCTAAGGAAGGAATTCTATGCATGCCTTGAGCTACTCAGCCAAAATTGCAAATGAAACAGAGCTGATATCAGTTTTAACTATCAGCCTTCCTCCTCCTTCAGTGTATTTATTATGGCAACTGGAGGCCCACCATTGGCTAATGACCAAACAAATAGTTAAGCTAAATAGACATCAAGATTGGATCTAAAGTCAGAGAAGAGCACAAGGAGGCAATGGAAGGATGAGCTTGCATGGAATGGTGGAAGGAATATCCTTCGTCTGTTCCCTTTAAATGTCCCCATATGTTGACTCTGATAGCATCAGAAAGAAAGGAATTTACAGATCCACTGAGAGATATAGGGGAGAGGGAGAGGGGAGGAGAGGGAAAGGAAAAGGAGAGGAGAGATCATTCCATGTCCTAGTAATAAATGTTTTGTGTATAATATTTGAGAAAGTTTAAATAAACCAACCAGAGGTGGCATTCAGCAGGTTCTGACCAGTTCTGGAGAAACGGTAGCAGAAATTTTGAATAGTTCGGAGAACCAGTAAATACCACCTCTGACTAGAGATTTTATAGTATCCTTCCCGTGCCACGCCCACCAAGCCATGCCCACAGAACCGGTAGTAAAAAAAATTTGAATCCCACCACTGAAACCAACAGTCAGTATGAGAGAAAGCTTACAAGAGGCTTGGTCTCTGTTTAATTTAGGGACTTCTCTAGTCATAAAAATCTATATGTTTGGGCTTCTATTGAAGAGAACAGCCCAGGAACTAAAAGAAGAACCAAGACAAGAGTTCCCATCAGTAGGAACACAGTCCACACAACACCTCTAGAGCTCCCAAGTCTCTGATTGTGAACTGGTTTCAGAATGCTTTCTCTTGCTCCACAATTGTGCTAGAAGTTAACCATGACCTGGATGACTGAGAATCTCTGCAGACTTTTGGTTAATACAATTTGCGATGAACACTCTTTGAATGGTGTGGAGTAGGAATGGATTTCCAGAGGAAAAATGCAGACTACAGGAACCAGGAGCACCACTCTGGTGACCCTGAGGACACAGAGAAACCCCCAAGTGCTTCAACAACCTGCTAAAAGGATGCAAATGACCAGCTGTCTGCAAGGAATATAATCCTTCCATTCCCTGTTATCCTGTCAGAGCTGAAGAAGCTTCTTGGTTGAGAAGCAAAATGTCTTCAAAAGAAAAAGCAAGAAAGTCCAGTTGCTTCCTGAAAAAAAACACCTTTGGGACAACTATGACCTGGACAACTGAGAACCTCTACAGATTTTTAGAAGTTAATCAGTTCATATCTCCAAAAGAGATGGGGGGGAGGGTCAGGGGCAAGGGACTTACACACATTATTTTTACTCCATAATCTCACAGGCATCTTTGAAAGTTGTAAATGTAAAACAAGTAAGTGTGTAGTTAAAAGATTCTTCTTGCTATTTTTCCATATAAACGCCTTTCCCATCCCCAGAAGTGACGTGATGCAGCTGTTATAGCATTGAAGGCTTTTTAAACAACCCAGTATTCTTGATAGTTGCCAGCATCTTTTTATTTAATTACAAAACATGTGTAAATGTAATTAATTTTCGCTAAATGGACTTCCCTTCTTTATTTTCTTTCTTTTTAAGGCTGTAAATATTATCATCCCACAGAGATTTGTTTCTGCTTTCTCTAGTTAATTAAAGGCACTCTAGGATTTATCTTATGGAACCACCAGGAGGGCACCGCTAGTGAAATATTATATTAGCAGATGGCTCATCTATTAACATAAAGAAGTATCAGTGTTTTTGAATATTAGTGTTTCCAATATGTCAGTCCCTTTTAGGGTGATGTAATCTGGGAAGCAAAGTGAATAATAGTAGTGCTAGAAGCAGAAGACCAAACCTGAAAAGCAATATTTATTTAAACTGGAATAACTGGAACATTTTATGAGAGAGAAAATAGACATAGCTGGAGACATATTTGTCTCCAGGCCTTGGAATTCAGTTGTTTTTTTCTGATAAAATACTTTGGGTGTCTTCAAAATAGTTGGCACCTCTTGCCATTTTCTGCTCCCAATATTTTTAGCAGTTTAATTTTTGCCTCATAGAAGGCATCGGGAATAAGGTGTTTATTTTTTTTTTTTCACACTGCAGCTGTTACCGGTTGAATTTCCCATAGATACACCAGTTCAGTAAATCTATTCCCAGAGGAGTGACAGTCCTTTCCACTGCTTTGGCCACAATGATGGCTGGATATGTAGTCTTAGCACCATTTCTGGCTTTCCTCTTCCTTCCCACCTATGCTAAGAAGCACCAATTACTTTCTTTTCCAGGAGCAGATCTTTGAGGACATGGAGTTTGGAGATATCTTTCCTCCCTTTGTATTGACTCTTTCTGGTCTGTTACTGGTCTGTTACTGATCAATTAATAGAAAGTGTTTCACCATTTGGCTTGTTGTATTTGGACTGGAAGGAGAACTCTTGTCAATTTCACCTGGAGGGAGGAAGGGAGGGAGGCAGGGAGGAAGGAAGGAAGGAAAGAAGGAAAGAAGGAAAGAAGGAAAGAAGGAAAGAAGGAA
>BLBF01000011.1:11249909-11275685 GCA_015471245.1 Laticauda colubrina | reverse complement strand
AAAGAAGGAAAGAAGGAAAGAAGGAAAGAAGGAAAGAAGGAAAGAAGTGAGTGAGTGAGGGGAGGGGAGGCAAAGAGAAGGGAAAGGAGGGGAGGGAGGGAATCTGCAATATGCAATTTCACCAGCATTTTTTTTTAAATGGAAGAAAATAATACATTATTTACCATTATTCCTACTACTTGGGTTAGAAAGAGAAACTGTCAGCCCAAGATGAAATGGTCATGGAGGACAACCATAGAGTACAGTAGGTACTTGAAATGTAGGAGAATATTTACTGTACAGTTTTGGCTTATATGTTACCCATAATCCATTAGAATAGGGCAAATGTAATAAATGTAAATAAATAAATAAAAGAAAAATAAATGAAATGAAATAATGAAATGAAGAGTAGCACCACTGAGCTGACACATGTTGGAAAATACTATTTTTGATGTGCAGTGGAAAAAAATGGGAGTCAGTAGCCTTCCTCTTAGGCTGGGGGCAAGCAGAGAATTATCCCACCATGAGCAATAGCAATAGCACTGAGACATATATTATATACCATGCTTTATTGCCCTCTCTAAGTAGTTTTTACAGAATCAGCCTATTGCCCCCAATAATTTGGATCTTCATTTTACCCACCTCGGAAGGATGAAAGGCATGTCAACCTTGAGCCTTGTGAGATTCAAACTGCCAAATTGCAGGCAGCCAGCAGAAGTAGCCTACAGTACTGCATTCTAACCACTGTACTACCATGGCTCATAAGCAATGGTTCATGGTCTCTATTTGTGCTGTGGCAACCTGGTCATAAGACCCAAGACTAAGAGAGAATGAATTCTCCCAGAGCTTAGGATCCAGGATCAAGTCTGTTATTCAGTGCATCGAACTCTACATCGTCTAGTCAATACAAAAATATTTTGCAAGAATTTTCACAACCCAGGCATAGGTGAGTTTCTAACCTGACCAGGAAGGAGAAGGTGCAATAAGAATGCATCCTTATTTTCAGTCATTGCGCACATTATACTATTATTCTTTATGAAATGAAGTGGGGATGGGAAAGAGTTCTGCACAGAACTATCCTAATGGATAGGGTTTAGGGTTGGGGGAGTTGGACTGGAAGACCCCCAAGATTCTTTCCAACTCTGTGACTCTGTTATTTATTATTCAAAATGGAAATTTCCCCTGGGTGAAATGTTCAGAATCTAGGAGCAATACCTGAAGGCCCAAGAAACTGCATGCGGATGATCCATTCAGAGATTTTCATTCTTCATCTATTTTATGTAGCAAGATTGTTCTCTGGTCTTACCACCCTTTCATGAAGTTATCAAATAAATCTTTGGAGATGAATAATAATAACAATAAAGAAGACAGTAGACACATTGATTATTAATCATTCATCTGGAGTGGCTCCTCTTCCTTGAGGTCAGCCATACTTTTCAGTGGGCAACATAGATTGAAATTGACAATTGCTCTCAAAAAAAATCAGGTTACACAGTGTATATCCCTAGTAATAAAAATAAACATCTTTCAAAACTTTCTTCTTGTGTCCTATTGTTTTTGTTGGAAACAGAAGGATGGGGGAGAACCAGCCAGCAACAGATGACCTGAGATGTGGCTGTTAGGGAGATTTTAATTAATTCAGTGAAATGTTTTTTGAACCCAATGAATTATTTCTTTTTTTTAAGGATAATTATTAGCCAATCCTGGAGAGCTTTGCCTAATGAAATCTGTAATCTAAATTAGATTTGCTTGAGCAAAGGTTTTGGAAAAGAAAGATATTTTTAGATTTTGATAATAAAAATACATATTTATTTAACAAATTGGCTTGAACTTCTTAACTAGTGGTCTAGTCTTTAGAAAGGGCTACATCATAGGAAATATGTAGAAAAATAGAGTGAAACTGCCATCTCTCATAACATTATTCTGTGGTTGCTTTGCTGTAAGCATACTGGAACAATGGAAGTTTCTTCCCTGAATAATTTAGGGTAACCACAGCTCTTTCAGTTTGTTCCTTAGTCACTGCCATGTGGCCATTGGTTTTGGTGATGGAGTACTTTGAATGAAAAGAATCCAAAATCAGCTCCAAATTGATTCTGATATGAACCTGTTAGTGAAAGAATAACTGAAGGTCAACAATGAGGAACCTTCATAATTGCTAGAGTTAGACCTCAGGGTAAATATCACATGCTTCACAGCCTCATAGCATAGGGTCCCAAATTCAGCATCACATTCAGAGATCTTATTTCGCTTTTTGTGCACCTATTGATTTGGACTGGCATACAATTGGTCATTCTTTTCATTCTAGCTTAGGGGAAGGAAGTGTTATCATACATCCACATCAGTTTAGAAATTTAAAGAATGAGAAAATTATTTTGCCTAGAGATAAAGTTGAAGGAGCCACAAGAATAATTTCTGTGTTCTGCTTGGTTCAGAAAGACAGCTGACTGATTTGGGGCCAGTCAATCTCTTTCAGGTCAACCCATCTCTCAGGGTTGTTGTTATGAGGAAAACAGGAGGATGAGGGAGTATTAGGTATGTTCACCCCCTTGATTTACTGATAAAATTAATAATGGAAGGATAAAAATAAACTGATATATATGAGAATAGATAGATAGATAGATAGATAGATAGATAGATAGATAGATAGATATGTGTGTGTGTGTGAGAGAGAGAGAGAGAGAGAGAGAGAGGGAGGGAGGAAGATGGGGGGAGAGAGAGAGAGGGAGAGAGAGAGAGAGATTATTAAACCATCAGTCCATGATCTCTCCTTTTTCCAGGGAGATTTTGCTGATCAGTCCTCTGACTTATCATTTTGGATGTAATGTCATCCTCAATTATTTAGGCACATCTACCTCACCATATCCTTACCAGAAGCTAGTACATTGTTTCTTCTAATGCAGCCCATTGTCCTCTGAACACTGTCACATCCAGCTCGTTCATATTCAGCTAGTTTTCAATGAACTCACCCAAATAATTGTCAGATGTAATGTTTCCACACCATGAATCCCCATGTCATTTGAGTGTCTTCTCTCCTTGCAAGACAACTATCAAGCCAATATGTCATATATCAAAAAATGGGATATCAAAATTATGAGACAGAGTCATAGGAGAGCAAAAATGATATAGAATGATAAATGAAGTACCTCCTTGAAAGAAATACGTAAGTAATGGATAATTCCCTAACCAGGCAGTGCTAATAAACAGATATGGAAGGAATCCAGGGATATATGTCTGCTAATGGAACAGCAGTTAGTCATCCCCATAAAATGTACCTGGAAGGTTGAAGCCTCTGAAGAAAATTTAAGAGTAGTCTCAAGAGAATAGAAAGTTCCACTAAGTAAGCTAAGAAATAGAAAGTTCCACTAAGAAAGTTCCACTAAGTTCCACTAAGTAAAATTCTGCTTGCACAATTTCAATCCTGTCCTATGATTCTATTTAAAGCCCATGTCACACCGAACCAACGGATGCAAAGAGGATGTAAAATGGACAAAAAACCTTGCCATCCGTTGGTTAACGTGATGTATCCTTTCTGTACTCACTGCCTCCATTTTCCTTCCTCTCTATCCATCCAGCATCTGTTTATGGATGTTTCACCCGCTCCAAAAGTTTTGGGCTGCCTAAAACTTTTGCGTGGAAAATGTATCCAGTCCGTCCATTCTGCATCCGCTACGCATCCGCTAGGCATCCGTTACGCATCCGTTACGTATTTGCTATATCCGCTTGGCGTCCGCTGCGCATCCGTGCAACTCGCATCCGCCCGGACGCTGGGAGGAAGCAGAACGGATGTGGAACAGATGCAGAACGGATGCAGAATGGATGCAGCACGGAAACAAAGCGTTTAAAACAGAAAAAACGTTCGCAGAGGGGATCTATCTCAGATATTAACAATGTCTAGAGGATGCCTAGAGGATGTAAAGGGACACCTATACTGCCTATAAAAAGGGGGAGCAACTCATCTGCATCTCACTTTCAGACCAGCAGCCCACCTGTGCAGACCTCTGCAGCCTTCATCTGCCTCTTCCTCTTCCACAGCATCCAGTCATGTCCACCGTGGATCATACCACAGTCCTTTTGGTAGCCACCATCCTTCTGCAACAGTACGAAGCCATCTACAGGCTCTGTGAACTCTACTATGGGAAGAAAAAGAGGCGGCCAAGAAGCGTCTGGGTCCGAAAATGGATCGGGAGAAGATCAGAGTATGGACTGTACAACAAGCTGATGGAGGAGCTCAGGAACGAAGACACTCGGGCATTCCAGAACTTCATGAGGATGCCTCCAGCCATGTTTGACGAAGTTGTGCAGCACCTGACACCCAGGTTGACCAAGGCAAACACCATCTTCCGGCCCAGCCTGGAACCTGGGCTCAAGGTGGCACTCACTCTGCGCCACCTGGCCTCATGGACCTCCTACAAAAGCATGCAATATGGCTGGAGGGTGCCACACAACACCATCAGCATTGTGGTCAGAGAAGTGGTGCAGGCCATCATCGAAGAATACCTGCAGGAGCTCCTCCAGTGCCCCTCCACTGAAGAAGGATGGAAGAAAGTTGCAGAGCAGTGGTATCAGAGGTGGAACTTCCCACACACCGTTGGAGCCATAGATGGGAAGCACGTGGCCTGCAAAGCTCCAGCCAAGTTGGGGTCCACTTATTTCAATTACAAGGGCTTCTTCAGCATCATGCTCTCCGCCATGGTCAATGCTGACTACAAGTTCATGTACATCGATGCTTCAGGCAATGGCTCATCTTCAGATGCCCAGGTATACAACGCCAGTCACCTCAAGGACGGGCTGGAACGCAACCTCATCATGGGCTTCCCAGATCCAGACCCCCTGCCCAACGACACGCAAGATGTGCCCTACTTCATCGTGGGGGATGACGCCTTCTCCCTCACAACCTACCTCATGAAGCCATACACTTCCAGACTCCTGACCCGTGAAGAGACAATCTTCAACTACAGGCTGTCCAGGGTAAGGCGGGTGGTGGAGAATGCCTTTGGCATCCTGGCCAACAGGTTCCAGGTACTTCTCACCACCATGCAGCATCGCCCAGAGACCGTGAGGAGGATCGTGGAAGCTTGCTGCATCCTGCACAATCTCATGCGCACCCGCTACCCAGTCTTGCAGAACAGGCTCGTGGACTGTCAACAAGGCAATGGGGACATGGAGCCTGGGGAATGGAGGCAAGGGTGAAACCTGATCGACACTGAGGATGTGCAAGGCCACAACAGAGCTTCATGGGAAGGGAAGAAGCAGCGCAACCTCCTGAAACACTGGTGCAACTCCCCAGCTGGAGTGGTGGAGTGGCAAGACAGGATGGTAGATGCTTCATGGATGCTTCCTTCAGCCTGTCTCATCACACGGATGAGATTGGGCCATGTATGTTGGGTGGGCCTACAATAAACTGGGCGTTTAATAAAGAGTTGTGTTTATGTTGACATGTGTGGATGATTGATTATATTATTATTGATAATAAAGGGCCATATGTGTGGCACCTGGGAGGGTGGACCATACAGTCCCACTATGCTTGCACTGGAGGTTTATCTATTCCATAGCTATTAGCCATTCCAAAGGTATCCCTGCTCATTCCACAGGTATCCCTGCCCACCCCACTGCTATCTTAACCCATCCCACAAGCATGCAAAGGCTTAAGCCAGTTCTAAAAGTTTCCACCAAGACTTTATTAAAAAAAACAAATGAAGCAATTGTGTGAATCAAAGATAAACTTTATTGAACAACAAGCTGTAAAAGAAAAATGACTCAAGTCAAGTGTCCAAATAAAGTCCACAGGTAGCCAGCTACCTGGTCTCTGGCACTCTTCTTGGTCACTCGGAGGTGTGCCCAGTCTCAGGGGTGAAGGGTCCAGGTGATGTGGTGGTGGGTGGTGCTGGAGTGCCTGGCCTCGAGAGGACAACAGGGGACGGTGTGTTGAGAAAGGTCTCGGACAGCTGGCTCAGCCCCGTGATGCTGAGAGGTCCTTCCTCCATGCCATGGGGTGTCAGCCCCAGTACTGATGACAGATGTACTGAGGCCGGGCTTGGCTTTGGGGTGGAGGAAGGAGTAGTGTAGTGGGGCTGTCTGCTCTGCAGCTGGGTGAGGACTGGCATGGGTGGCATCACTGTCATCGGTGGCATCATTGGCGTGGGTGGCATCGCTGTCGTCGGTGGCATCATTGGCGTGGGTGGCATCGGTGGCATCAGTGAAACAGATGGCAACAGTGTCGCCCGATGACTCTGTGACTGGACTGGGAAGGGCTGCTGCCTGTGCTGCTGAACCTCCTGGTAGCTGTAGCCCTGGTAGGTGAGGGACTGTGGGAAGCCTTGGAATGGGAGGAACATCACCTGGGGTAGAGGAGCAGGCCTGGACTGGGTGGGAGCAGGTTCCTCTGGGTCTGGAGGGTTGTGAAGCAGCTTGGTGATCCGGTCCTTCACCTGCTGGTACTGTGGATGCGCCATTTCCCTGAGGTTCTGGTTGACATAGGTGAGGAAGGGCTTGCGATTGGAGGAGGAGGAGTCGGTGTGGACCAGCTGAGAGAGGAGATCTATGCTGGTGCGGATGGTGTCTCTGATCTCCAGCAGGACATTGTGGCTCTGCCCCTCCAGCTGTCCAGCTCTCTGCCTTTCTGCGGAGGCAGAGCTGGGGGGGTGGATGCGGCTAGGACTGTGGTGGACTCGATGTCTCCTTTCTCCCACCGCACCAGGGAGTCCTCTACGCACTCCACCACGCTTACCACACCTGTCTGCGGGTTCTCCGCCGTGGCACGCTCCACAGAAACCTGCCTGGAGACAGGGACTGACTCTCAGCCAGAAGAGGACTGGGTGGCAGCAGGCTGCTGGAGAGAGAGGGTCGTGAGAGGGGCTGCTGGTGCTCCTCAGTGGCGGATCTCACCCTCCAGGAAGCTGCATCTGGCCATGAGGTAGGTCTCTCTGTCTGTCAGCTTCACAGTGGCCTGGCCAGATTTCTTCAGGTGCAGCTTCCCATACCAGGTGTGCATGTGCTTCCAGCAGCCGAGAAGCACCTCCGAAGTGTAACCCAAACTCTCCGCCCTCTCTCTCCAAGCAGCCTGCTTCCGCTTGGTGTCCCTGTACAGCCGGTGCCCCTTCCGCCACAGATAGTCGTTCTCTCTCAGCCACTCCAGCACCTCATCCTCGTGCGTCTCTGCAATGGAGTATTGCCTCCTCTCCCGTTGTCGCATACGCCTCTTCCTCCCTTTGGCAGGACCAGATGGGCCCTCATCAGAGGGGCTCCCAGGTAGTAGGGGCTGCTCCTCCACACCACCAGCAGCAGCAGCAGCAGAATCATCATCATCATCATCATCATCCTCATCCTCACCAGCAGGATCATAATCAGCATCATCATCCTCACCAGCAGGATCATAATCAGCATCATCATCATCATCATCAGCAGCAGCAGCAGCAGCAGCAGGAACAGCAGGACCAGGATCAGCAGCAGTAGAGTAAGCACCAGCAGGGCCAGCAAGTCCAGGAGCAAGAGCAGGACCAGGAGCACGAGCACGAGCAGGACCAGGAACACGAGCAGGACGAGCAGGACGAGCAAGACCAGGAGCACGAGCAGGACGAGCAAGTCCAGGAGCATGAACAGGTCGAGCAGGTCGAGCAGGACCAGGAGCAGCTGCAACAGAGTAAGCACCAGCAGAAGCCCCAGCACCAGCAGAAGCACCACTGCCAGGAGCAGCTTCAGCAGAAGCCCCAGCACCAGCAGAGTCAGGGGCAGGGGGCGGGAGGTTGGCCCTGTCCCTCTTGCCAGGGATGGCGGCAGGTTGCTGAGGCTTTCGCTTCCTCCCCATGGTTGTGGGGTTGCTGGCTGGCAGGAAGGCTGGCAGGCACCAAGGCTGGCAGGAAGGCTGGCAAGAAGCCTGGCAGGAAGGCTGGCAGAAAGCCTGGCAGGAAGGCAGGCAGGCAGGCACCAAGGCTGGCTGGAAGGCAGGCTGGCAGGGCAGGCAAGGAACTCGAAGTGTCCAGCAGCAGGTCTTTCCTCGGAATGCTGGCCACGTGCGAGCTGCTTCCCTTTATATCCGGGGGGCTTACGTAATACTTCCCCCCCGCATGTGCAATTAATGCTCGACATCCGTTCCGCTTCCGCTGTGCATCCGCTAGGCTTCCGCTGTGCATCCACTTTATCCACTAGGCGTCCGCTCTGCATCCGCTCTTTCCGTTCCGTGTCCGCTTCGCTGAGGCCCCCCGGAAGCCCTGCGGTTGCGCCATCCACTCCCATCTGCTTCCATCCGCTGGGCTTCCGTTCCGCATCCGCTTTGCATCCGCCCTGCATCCTCCCTGTGTCCATGTTATCTGCTCCAGTTATGCAAATTTTTGCCCCTTTTGAGAGCGGATAACAACGGATGGAACATTTTGCTCGTCCATTGTGTCCGTTTTGCATCCGTTGGCCAGTGTGACATGGGCTTAAACTGTGATTTTACTTCGTAAATGTCTATATGTATTTACTCAGATTTCACTTCTAGAAAATGGTCGGATCACATTGTTCATCTTGTTGTCCACATCTTATGATAAATGTTAAATTTATGTGAATTTAACTGCAGGGTTTTTTTTTTAGTGATAGTCTACGTCAATGGTATTTGGATATATTTATCCTTCTACTCTGAGTTTATCCATTTAGGAGCCACTGGCCCTGTGCCTATTGTTAAATTATCTGCACCATAATTAACTCTTTTTTTAATGAAGTACATCTGGTTTTCATGGTGACAAGAAGTTGCCTTTGTTTTCTTTTCAACCTGGCAAATGAAGCTAGCAAATATATTCCATGGTAATATTTTCTTTAATTGCAAGGGTGCCTGTGAACATTCTTCATTGATGGTGTTAAATGTGTCCAGGTGTGAATGATAATCTTAATAGAGGAATTATTTATCTTCATTATAGCAAGAAACTGCCATGATCGATTATATGAACATGGTTGTGTCAGAAGAGTCTTGCTTCCAACTTGTGGGACTCTAGGATCTTCCCAGGGTTAGGTTATTTAACAAAACAGCAGTCAGCTGTGGAAATAATTGATATTGATACACACACACACACACACACACACACACACACACAATGGCTCAGCTGGATTGACTCTTTATTGGAGTAAAGAAAGAAGACATATATGCACAGATAGATTCACCACTTTCCTGAAGGCCAAAAAGGTGAGGACTAGTGGTGGGATTTAAAAACATTTACTACTGGTTCTGTGGGTGTGGCTTAGTGGGCATGGCAGGGGAAGGATACTGTAAAATCCCCATTCCCTCCTCACCCCACTCACCAGCTTTCCAGCTCTGTTCTCCTGTGCAAGGCAACAAAAGAAGACACAGCTGATCAACTGGGACTCAGGAGGCAGAGAATAGGGGTGGGGCCAGTCAGAGGTGGTATTTGTTGGTTCTATGAACTACTCAAAATTTCTGCTACCTATTCTCCAGAACTGGTCAGAACCTGCTGAATACCACCTCTGGTGAGGACCATCTGAATCTCTTGGATGGAGTTATTACCTAAAGGCCCTGTCACACTGGCCGACGGATGCAAAATGTTTGTAAAAAGGACACAGCGGATGAGAAAAATGTTCCATCCATTGTTATCCACTCTCAAAAGGGGCAAAAATTTGCATAACCAGAGCAGATAACACGGAAAGGAACGGACAGGGGGAGGACGCAGGGCGGATGGAAAGCGGATGCGGAACGGAAGCCTAGTGGATGGAAGCGGATGAGAGCGGATAGGTCCCCTCTGCGAATGTTTTTTCCGTTTTTATGCTTTGTTTGCGAGCTGCATCCGCTTTCATCCTTTCTCCGTCCGTGCTACTAACGCTGCGCGTCCGTTCCGCGTCCGTTCCGCTTCCTCCCTGCGTCCATTTACCACTGGAGTGGATTTGAGTTGTGCGGATGCGCAGCAGATGCCTAGCGGATGTAGCGGATGCGTAATGGATGACAACGGATGCAGAATGGATGTCCCCCATATGCCTAGCGGATGCAGAATGGACGTGTTGGATACATTTTCTGCTCAAAAGTTTTGAGCAGCTCAAAACTTTTTGAGCGGATGAAATGTCAATAGATGGATGCTGGACGGATAGAGAGGATGAAAAATGGAGGCAGTGAGTACAGAACGGATGCATCACGTTAACCAATGGATGGCAAGTGTTTCTCTCCGTTTTACATCCTCTTTCCATCCGTTGGTGCAGTGTGACATGGGCTTAAGAGAGACATCATAACAGACAAGACATATTTCCAAGATGACCCTGCTTTCATCCAGGAGACCTGAAGTATGCCTTCACTATGAGATCTGACAAGACAGGCAATATCAGAGATAGGTTGTTCCATAAATAACTTGGTTTCATGCCACATAAGCTTTAAAAGGGGCAATCAGCATCTCTGAATTGCACCTGGGATTATACAGCAAATACATAGACATACATGCAGGGGTGTGATTCAAATTTTTTAACAACCGGTTCTGTGGGCATGGCTTAATTGGTGGGCATGGCTTGGTGGGCATGTGACAGGGTGGACATCACTTGGTGGTCATGTTAGTGGCTGGGCATGGCCAACTCAACATCACTCACATCGAGGCACACATCTCCTCGCATGGCTTCTCGTGACTGTGGAGATTCTGCAACAGTCATAAGCGCGAAAAAGGGTCATAAGTCACTTTTTTCAGTGCCATTGTAACTTTGAATGGTCACTCCACACAAGCAAAGTACTAGCAAAAGAGGAAAAAAAAGCCTCCAGAGAAGTTCCAGAGACAGGAAGTCTAATCCTGCCAAGAATGTAATAAGGGTTAATGGAGAGGCAGTTTCTGTAAGCAACACCAGAATGTTTCCTTCCTTCCTTCCTTACAGGATTAGGCCAGTAATTTCTTCTAACAACTGGTTCTCCGAACTGCTTAGAATGTTAACAACCGGTTCTAGCGAATAGGTGCGAACCGGTAGAATCCCATCCCTGCATACATGTAGGTCTATGAATGTCTTAAGAATTTTGTAAGTGAATGGTTTACCTATCAGCAACATGACAAATAAGTTGCCTACGTGAAATCTTCAGGTTTTTAGTACAACAGCCTTTGGTGTTGCTGATCTGAACTTAATTTAACCTAATGGAGAGTTATGGTTAAAGCAACAGGTTTTAAGCCTTCAACATGGACATTTTGCCATGTTTTCATAGATATGGTTTGGGTAGAGTTTTGATGCCAACACAGCTGTATTGTGTCAGCACAATTTGTTATATTTTTTAAATACAATTTGATTACATTTCCAAAGCTAATAAAGTATAGAATAATGGGAAAAGTTTAAAAAGCAAGAAAAAAAGAATTAAAGGTATAACAATGACAACAACACATACATATATATAAATGAACAAAGATATAGAAAAAAAGTAACCTCTTACTTTCTTAAATATAAGTACAAATGTATAAAAATATAGCACCCTAAGCTTAAATTAAAATTATGGCATAACTTATAGATCATACACATCAAATGGAAGCAATAACAATACAGAATATTTCTATAATCAAAACATATCTAGTAATCAAATCTCAAAATCAGAGTTTCATTTTTAAATAGAAACAAATATTGATGGATCCTTTGTTGTATTATCATAATCATATTTTTCTTAAGTTTTTCTAGTTGCTCATCTGAGGTATGTTGCTGGTTTGAAAACTGGTTTGAAATAAAGCACTAACATCACTTCCCTGGTACTTGATAAATGAGATTCCAGCCTAGTTTTTCTATGTATGTAAGAAAGTGAGGCTAACACACAGGGGTTTTTTTTAATGTAAAACTGACTATAGTATAATCAAATCATACAAGAAATTAATCTGAAGCCCCAGAGTGGAACCAGACACAAATTCAAATTCATAGCACAACAAGATGCCACATGCTCTTTGCGGGAGTGTAAGTGGGGGTCTTTACACTCAAATGAAATATTTTCTGAAAAGTTCACAATTCTTCAATCAATTAGTAGAGAGACTTTCTGATAGGAAAAATGGCATAATTACTGTTTCCTATAGACATACTTATTATTGAAAGAAGCTCTAACTATCCTTAACATTCTTGACTTTTTTCTTGTATCAATTTTGTCTACACACTGCCCTGTAGTATATTATCTGGTAGAAACAGCAGCTCCTCATTTATTTTGGAGCAAATCTCATTTAGGGATGCTTAGATGTTCATGAAGGGGACACGATGCCTCAGTGATTAAAGATGCTGAGCTTGTTAGCTGGAAAGCTGACAACCGGTTCAAGACCCAAGCACTGTGTGATGGAGTGAGCTCTCATTACTTACCTCAGCTCCTGCTCATCTAGCAGTTTGAAGGCAGGCAAATGTGAGTAGATAAATAGGTACCACTTTGGTGGGAAGGTAACAGTGTTCCATGCGCCTCAGTGTATAGTCATGCTGGCCACATGATGATGGAAGCATCTTCTGACAATGTGGACATCCTCAGGTAAGAAATAGAGATGAGCACCATCTTCTAGAGTCAGACACAACTGAATAGGGGAAACCTTTACATTAAGGTGATTGTGTAATCACATGTTATCTTCCATGGAAAGATAAGAAGCCATTTTTTTTCCTTTTGGGGTTCCTATCCTTCAAAATTTGGAGCTCCTAAGGCCTCAGCCTTTGCCTGCATAGACTGAAATCAACAATTATTCTATTAAGTGTTGCTTAATTACATAAGTATGTCTCTGTGTGTAGAATTATCATGAATTATAATTATTTGTGAATTACACACACCAATTATCTCCAATTCCATATGGGAGAGAGTAAATAAGGTAGAATCTATTGAAAGGAAGTGTGACTCAGCCTATTTCTCAATGTACAATGAATCAATGTACAATCAATGTACAATGAACATGTATAAAACACATCAATGAGCCAGATCACACCCTGATATGTGCACTAAAATAAGCAGAACTGCAGCTTCAAGAACAAATTCCCAGAATCATGGGCCATTGACCACAGAGCCAGATTGCATTTAGCCTTTGTATCCTGAGCCAACAGCCACACTCAAGGATGTGGGCAAGACCAGGGCTAAAAAGATAATTTTTAGTTTCAATTCATGTTCTCAGTTTACCAAAAACAAACCAAAGTGTTATATGTTCAGGAAGTTATATAATAAACTTTAAAAACTAAGGAAAGTTTTCAACATACAGTAGGTAAACATGAACCCATAATTAATATTTAAAATACGGTCTCTTTTTCTGCCCTTACGTTATTAGAAAGTTGGACTTTTGGCTGAAGTAAGCTTCAACTTTTTGCTCCTGTTGCATATTTCATGTACAACTTACAGTACATTGCTGAAAAAGCTTCGATTGATTAGATGTCAATTTTGGTAACACAAACTGTTGACATACTGGCCCTGAGTCCAGACCAGGGTATTTGTGACAAGCCAAACAAGGTTGCATGGCTGCAGACACCATTTTGATTTCTTAGACACTTTCTACTCTTCAGATGCTCCATATCTTGATATGGCTATAACCAAGAGAAAATAAAAGGTTAAAGCTCTTTCTCTTATGCTAGGATCCAAATCCAAATTGCATTTACTGCATTTATACTTCCTAATAAAGAAAGATATTGAACCTGCCATCTGTGCCTTTAAACTAGTATGTATGACTATAGTACCAGGCCTTCCTTTTGCTTTTTTAACACCTGAGCTTCACTGAAGGCCTTACCACCAGCTGAAATGCAAATTTTTAGATTCATTTGAAGATACACTTCATCTGGCAAAGAAGAATTACCAGGAAAACAGCTATCAAGGAAAGAAGTATCAGCATTTTGCTTCATTCTTTTCTTTATCATATGCTTCCCACAGTTTCACAGACCTTTGAAGCTTCACTCTCATATCATTCACTTGCCGGAGCAAGAAGGATTTGTCAGAAATCCTAGACCGCTAGTAGACATCAAGAAAAAGTATCAGGTCCACAAGCTCCCATATTTCTCTTCCCCTTACTGCACAGAACCCACACTATTAGTAGTAATGTAGCAGCAATTCTTTCAGGGTGGCAAGGGTGACTTTAGCAATAGCAATAACACTTAAACTGTATACAGCTTCACAGTGCTTCACAACCCCTTCTAAGTGATTTACAGAGACCGCATATTGCCCCCAACAATCTGGGTCCTCATTTTACTGATCTTGGAAAGATGGAAGGCTGAGTCAACCTTGAGCCCCATCAGGACTGAACTGCTGGCAGTGGGCAGAGTTAGCCTACAATACTGCATTCTATCCACTGCACCATCACGCCAGCACTTCAGAAGAGTGATCACAGATCTTCTTCTCAAGTGTGCAGGGCTGACATTAAAAAAGAAAAAGAGAAAAGGAATCATTCAGTGCAGAAAACAGTGCCAATCATTCATGCTTGCTGAGCACCAAGTACAAGTCGTGAATTCTGTCAACCAGCAACATACACATGCATATATTTATTATGGGAGAAAGTCAATAATTCCATTCCTAATCCTTTGAATTACCCTGAATCCTACTAGACATTCATCACGAAAATACTGAGTCAAAAGCAGCGGGGGGGAAAAAAGAGAGATGAGGGACTCAGTTCCCGACCTGATATGTGACGTTCCGAAAAAGGCCATGATACATAGATAAATAAAACTCTGCCATAAATAAGACAAGTGCCCAACTTTGAGCCATCCAAATCTTTGCTAACTCCACCGCTCCTGTCACTCTTTTATTAGTTACATTTGCACTTACTGATGCTTCTTAAAAATGATACTCTCTTCCAGGAGAGATGCCTGTCAGAAAAAGTGCTTGGGAGAAAGCAGATGGAATGATGAGTTGTTTCCAACATTTTATTTATGTCTCCATGGGGTGGAAGTATTTTGTTAACTCTGCTCTTGAAATGCCTGGACCGGCCAGTGCTGCCAACACAAATATTTTCAAATATTGCATGCTGAACTGCTGCAAAGCTTCAGTCTCTTTTCTTGCCAGTGAAGCTGAACCGTTATCTCCTTTGATTCCAGACGTGTTTAATTTTTTAACAAGAAGGGCAGATGCTGGATAAGTGTTGTTACATATCCCCCAGTTTGTATTATTGATATGGACTCCCCAAATAAAGAGCTCTAGCAAAACTATAAATATCCTTGGCAGTTAAGAGGGAAGCTATGCTCTTTACCACCAGGGATTGTCAGCAAATCATGGTTGAGAAAGAAAATTAGATTACTTAAGGAGACTGGATTGGTGTCTTGGATGAGAGAGCCTTCAACAGCTGGGATCAGTGGAGCTAGCTGGTGAAGTTGCCTAGCAAATAGCAAAAAATGCTGTGAGCAAAAGACACCTCTGCATTTCCCCCTCTGTCCATTCTCCTTCAGATTGAGGAGGAGAGCAGGTTTCTGAAAATTATTTGAATCAAAAGTGAATGTGCATGAATTTTTCTCATGATGTTCCTGCATTGACTTCCTGATGAAATGGCCAAATCAATTCCCAGCTTGGATATACTAGGAAGGATCTCTCTCCCTCCATCTACTTCACATAGAACCCTGTTTCTCCTCTAGGATATAGAGCTCTACTGATTCCAATCAAATTTTTCTTAGATATGAGCAGAAGTGTTTTGGTTGTCATAAAATAATGTAAAAACAGTGGAGGGCGGAGCTGGTGTCATGATGATACGGCATGCGATCTTGGAGGTCTGAGATTGCTGCCGATATCTTTGCTCCTGGACGGTCCAATCGGATCAAAACTGTCCCGAAGAGACGACGAATGTAAAGAGAGCATCCTGATGATCCCAGGGATGTCACAAAGTCCCTGGTAGATCCAGGAGAAGCTCTTTTTGCCAGCAGCAAAGAGGCAGCCTTAAAAGCTGCTGAAGTTAGGACAGCTCTGAAACAGAAGAGAACAGAAAGAGAGAGTGTGCCGGTTTGGTAAGAACTTTTTTTTATATCTTAAAGGCCCTGTCACACTGGCCAACGGATGCAAAACGGACACAACAGACAAGCAAAATGTTCCATCCGTTGTTATCCGCTCTCAAAAGGGGCAAAAATTTGCATAACCGGAGCGGATAACACGGACGGGGGGAGGACGCAGGGTGGATGGAAAGCAGATGCGGAACGGAAGCCCAGCGGATGGAAGCGGATGGGAGCGGATGGCACATCCGCTAGGCTTCCAGGGGACCTCAACAAAGCGGACGCGGAACGGATACAGCGGATGCACAGCGGATGCACAGCGGATGAAGCGGATGCAGAGCGGATGCACAGCGGATGCACAGCGGAAGCCTAGCGGATGCCAAGCGTTAATTGCGCATGCGGGGAGGATGCATTCTGTCAGCCCCATGGATATAACGGAAGCAGCTCGGAAGCAGGTCACCATTCAGAGGAAAGACCTGCTTCCAGACATATCGACTGCCTTGCCTGTCCTGCCTGCATGTCTGCCTGCAAGCCTTGCTGCCAGCCTCCCTGCCAGCCTTGCTGCCTGCCTGCCTGCCTGCCTGCCAGCCTTGCTGCCATCCAGTCTGCCTTCCAGCCTTGGTGCCTGCCTGCCTGCCAGCCTTGTTTCATACCTGCCTGCCAGCCTTGGTGCCTGTCTCCCTGCAAGCCTTCCTGACAGCCTTCCTGACAGCCTTCCTGACAGCCTTCCTGACAGCCTTCCTGACAGCCTTGGTTCCTGCCAGCCTCCCTGCCAGCCAGCAACCCCACAACCATGCTGAAGCACAGCAAGCCTCAGCCATCTGCTGCCAGTCCTTGCAAGAGGGACAGGGCTACCATCCCGCCCCCTGGCCCACACTCTGGTTCTGCTGGGGCTTCTGCAGCACGGGCTCGCTCTTCTGGGGCTGGGGCTTCTGCTGCTTCTGCTTCTGGAGAAGCTGATGACAAGCTCTCCAGCACCAGCCACCTCCACAGCACCTGCACCCTTCACCCCTGGGACTGAGTGACCAAGAGGAGTGCCAGAGACTCATTTTTGTCTTATAGCTTGTTGTTAATAAAATCTGTTTTTGATTCACACACTTGCTTCATTTCTTTTTTTTAATAAAGTCTTGCTGGAAACTTTTAGAAATGGTTTAAGCCTTTGCATGCTTGTGGGATGGGTTAAGATAGCTGTGGGATGGGTTGAGATAGCTGTGAGATGGGCAGGGATACCTGTGGGATGGGCAGGTCTACCTTTGGGATGGGTAATAGCTGTGGGATAGATAAACCTCCAGTGCAAGCATAGTGGGACTGTATGATCCACCCTCCCAGGTGCCACACCTATGGCCCTTTATTATCAATAACAATACAATCAATCATCCACACATGTCAACATAAACACAACTCTTTATTCAATGCCCTGTTCATTGTAGGGCCACTCAACATACATGGCCCAATCTCATCCGTGTGATGAGACAGGCTGAAGGAAGCATCCATGAAGCATCTACCATCCTGTCTTGCCACTCCACCACTCCAGCTGGGGAGTTGCACCAGTGTTTCAGGAGGTTGCGCTGCTTCTTCCCTTCCCATGAAGCTCTGTTGTGGCCTTGCACATCCTCAGTGTCGATCAGGTTTCACCCTTGCCTCCATTCCCCAGGCTCCATGTCCCCATTGCCTTGCTGGAGGTCCACGAGCCTGTTCTGCAAGACTGGGTAGCGGGTGCGCATGAGATTGTGCAGGATGCAGCAAGCTTCCATGATCCTCCTCACGGTCTGTGGGTGATGCTGCGTCATCCCCCACGATGAAGTAGGGCACATCTTGTGTGTCATTGGGCAGGGGTTCTGGATCTGGGAAGCCCACAATGAGGTTGCGTTCCAGCTCCTCCTTGAGGTGACTGGCGTTGTATACCTGGGCATCTGAAGATGAGCCACTGCCTGAAGCATCGATGTACATGAACTTTTAGTCAGCATTGACCATGGTGAAGAGGATGATGCTGAAGAAGCCCTTGTAATTGAAATAAGTGGACCCCGACTTGGCTGGCGCTTTGCAGGCCACGTGCTTGCCATCGATGGCTCCAACGGTGTGTGGGAAGTTCCACCTCTGATACCACTGCTCTGCAACTTTCTTCCATCCTTCTTCAGTGGAGGGGCACTGGAGGAGCTCCTGCAGATATTCTTCAATGATGGCCTGCACCACTTCTCTGACCACAATGCTGATGGTGTTGTGTGGCACCCTCCAGCCATACTGCATGCTCCTGTAGATGGTCCCTGAGGCCAGGTGGCACAGAGTGAGTGCCACCTTGAGCCCAGGTTCCAGGCTGGGCCAGAAGTTGATGTTTGTCAACCTGGCTGTCAGGCGCTGCACAACTTCATCAAACATGGCTGGAGGCATCCTCATGAAGTTCTGGAATGCCTGAGTGTCTTCGCTCCACCATCAGCTTGTTGTACAGTCCATCCTCTGCTCTTCTGGTGAACCATCTTCATACCCAGACGCTTCTTGGCCACCCCTTTTTCTTTCCGTAGTAGAGTTCACAGAGCCTGTAGATGGCTTAGCACTGTTGCAGAAGGATAGTGGCTGCAAAAGGACTGTGTTACAATCCACGGTGGACATGACTGGATGCTGTGGAAGAGGAAGAGGCAGATGAAGGCTGCAGAGGTATGCACCACAGGGCTGCTGTTCTGAAAGTGAGATCCAGATGTGTTGCTCCCCCTTTTTATAGGCAGTATAGGTGTCCCTTTGCATCCTCTAGGCATCCTCTAGGCATCCTCTAGGCATCCTCTAGACATCCTTAATATCCGAGATAGGTCCCCTCTGTGAACGTTTTTTCCGTTTTAAACGCTTTGTTTCCATGCTGCATCCGTTCTGCATCCGTTCTGCATCCGTTCTACGTCCATTCCACTTCCTCCCTGCGTCCGAGCGGATGCGAGTTACGCGGATGCGCAGCAGATGCCTAGCAGATATAGCGGATGCGTAGCGGATGCATAACGGACAAATTGGATACATTTTCCGCGCAAATTTTTGGGCAGCTCAAAACTTTCTGAGCGGATTAAACATCAATAAACGGATGCTGGACAGATAGAGAGGAAGCAAAATGGAGGCAGTGAGTACATCGCGTTAACCAAGGGATGGCAAGCTTTTTTGTCCATTTTACATCCTCTTTGCATCCATTGGTGTAGTGTGACAGGGGCTTAAGATTTGAAAGGACACCCTAAAGGAAAGAAAGTATCTGTAAAAGTTTTGGCAGAAGTGATTAAGCGGTGATTTTAAACAAGAATGTCAAAATTATATTTTTTTTTCATTGCTGGATTTTTTATACATGATCTTATATTTTGAAACTGGACTGATTTCTTTTTCTTTTTCTTTTTGTTATTTATTCTTTTCTCCTTTTTGATTTTATAATATTTTAAGCCAGAGATTCCCTTATAGTTATTTTTTAAATACCTTTTTTCTCTTTTAATTAATTCTTATTATATTTTGCTTGGAAAAGGAGAGGGGGAAAGTGAAAGCTAAAGAAACTTTTTAACACTGCCAACTAGAGGCTTGGAAGTATCCTGGTTTTTTTACCAGACACAGCTGAGAAAGAACTGAGACTTTGTTTCAAGGACATTGCCTGGTTGATAAGATAAAAGGAAGAGCATTGGAGAGTATTATTTCAGGAGCTCTTCTGAGTTTCTATTAGCAGCTGGAGTCTGGTGTTGAAACTTAGGAGAAGAAAAGGTGATAAGCCTTTGGAGAAGAGAGCTATAATAAGAGCCTTGGATAATTAAACAAAGTGCAGTGTGCTTTTTTTTCATTTTTTTAAAGCTGTGCTACCCCCCCTCATCAATTTATTTCTTTTTCTTTTTCTTTTTTTTTTTGTAATAGCTATTTGGATTTTTGGCTTTCTGGAACTTGTTTACCTTTCATATTGGTTTCTTTATGGTTTCTTTTTATGTATCTTTTTATATTTGAGATCTCTTAATTGGATTAAGGTGTTGAAGAGCCTGAAGAATCTTTTTCTTTTCCTTTTTTTTTAGTCTTTTTTCTCACCTCTTTGCCTTTTTTTGGACTTTACCATTTTTCTTTTTTTTTCATGTCTGTTTATGGTGTGCCCTTTTTCTTTACTTTTGAATTTTTATTGTTATCTAATTGATCTATTGGATGAAGGTATACAAGAGCCTGAATAATTTTTTCCCTTTTTTCTTTTTAATTAATATTATCAATTGTTTTTTTTTCACTATTTTTACTTGGAATTGTAATTGGTTATTTCACAACTGGATTAAGGTCTAGAAAAATTTGAAATATCTTGAATTTCTCAAAATGAGTAGGAAGTTAACAACTCCTGGTTCTTCAACTTCTGCTTTCTCCTCTCCACCATCTGGAGAACAACGCTCAATACAGACAATGTTAAAGCAAGAAAAAAAACAAGAAAAAGTGACCCTGCAGATGATTATGCAAGGAATTCAAAATATTCAAACAAGATCAGAGAATATTGAAAAGAGGATAGAGAACATTGAACAAAGAACAGAGAATATTGAACAAAAAACAGAGAACATTGAACAAAGAACAGGAAAAACTGATGAAAAAGTGGAGAGCATCCAATAAATGATGATGAAGTATGATGAGAGGCTCCAAGAAATTGAAGAAGAAAGTAAACAAAGAGATAAGAAAATTGGAGACATTGATAACAGATTAACTGTGGTTGAACTAGATAAAAGTGGTATGCTGAGATGGACAGATCAGAATTTTATCTCAGATTTCAAAACATAGAGGAAGAAAAAGGACAAAACCTAGCTGAGATAATGATAGAAATACTGGCTGAAGCTTTGAAAACAATTTGAGAGCAGATGATGGATGGAATAGATGAGGTTTATAGAGTTTTTACAAGATATGCGATGAGAAATAGTTTACCAAGAGAAGTTCACATCAGATTTACAAAGAAAGCCATTAAAATGCAAATATTGCAAGAGGCAAGAGAGAAAATAATACAAAGATAAGGAGATTGTGGTCTTGAAACAAGTGCCCAGAAGAGCAAGAGAGATGAGAAAAGAATACCGATTCTTGACCAAATTGTTACTTAAAAAAGAGGTGAATTATAGATGGCTGATTCCAGAAGGTTTAATGTTCACATGGCAAGAAAAGAGATATAGAATTGACTCAATTGAGAAAGCTGAATCATTTTATGCAGAATTTTTTAAAGAGGAGAAAGAGGCAGAAAAAGAAATTTCACTAATTGAATTCCAAGAGGACTACCAAATGACGACTGGAAAAGAAGAAGGTGCAGTAGGCAGAAAGGAGGAGGCTAAAGAACAATGCGAACCAAGATCTACGAGGGCTGTTAAACCTAACTACAAAATTTAACCATGGAAGAAAAAAAATTAATTACAATCAATATAAATGGACTTAATTCAGCTGTTAAAAGAAGGAATTTTTTTTCATAAATTAGAGATATTAAAATTTGATATAATTTGTCTACAAGAAGTACACATTAAAAAGCAATGTGAACAATTGCTGAGACAACTAAATTTAGGGAAAATATTTACTCCTTTGATACAATGCAAGAAAAGAGGAGTGGTCCTATATATTAAAGATATTATCCCAATGAAATTGATATATACTGATGATGATGGAAGAATACTAATGGTGGAAATAATAGATAATAATATAAAAACACTCCTGATTGCAATTTATGCCCTGAATGACAATCAAGAAGAATTTTATAAAAAATTACACATGAAAATAATTGAACTGGACTATGCTAATATAGTTTTGATGGGAGATTTTAACAGAGTTGTAGACAATAAACTGGATTATACAGCACAGAAACAACAAAGCAAAGCATAAAGATCCTCCTTAAATCCTTTTTTAAAATGGTGGACGAAATAAACTTAAAAGATGCATGGAGAGAAAGAAATGCTAAAACCAAACAATACACTTTCTATTCAAATAGACATTTATCATGGTCCAGAATAGATATGATATGGATGCCCACAGAATTGTTAACCAATATTCAAGAAGTAAACATTGAAACAAGTACTTGGGAAGATCATAATCCAATGACAATTAAATGGAAAGGACAAAGAAGAAGATCTAGATGGATGTTAAATAATATTATTCTAAAGGAAAAAGACTTTACACGGTGGAAGGAGAAAGAACTGGCTTTTTTCTTTAGAGAAAACAAAAAAGAAGATACATCAATTCAGAATGTATGGGATACAATGAAGGCATATGCCAGAGGCTTGATAATAGACTATACAAGGAAAAGAAATGCCACGAAAAGACTAGCATCTGAGGCATTAGAGGATGAGTATAAAGGACTTGAAAAAGAGTTACAGAAAATGCCACAGAAAAGGATATCAAGTTTAAAATGGATATAACCAAACATAAAATGGGTCTAATTGAAAAAGAAGAGCTAGCACAAAAAATTAGAGGTGCTAAACAGAACTATTTTGAAGATGCAAATAAAACAGGTAGATGGTTAGCATATAAATTGAGAAAGGAGAAAGAATCAAGGAAAATATTGCAATAAATAGATAAACAAGGCCAAGTTTGCTATGGTAGCAAAGAGAAGAAGGAAATCGTACGAGACTATTATGAGAAATTATATACACAAGAGAATATTGATGAGAAAAGAGTTAAACAGTATCTGCAGAATGCTAATCTACCCCAGAAACCTGAAGAGATTGAAACAATGTTAGAAAGCAATATAACGATGATGTACTTAACTGAAACACTCAAGAAGCAAAATAATGAAAAGGTGCCAGGCCCAGATAGACTTCCGGCAGAATTTTATAAAACATTACAAGAATCGTTGAACCTTCCATTGTTAGAAGTTATGAATGAGCTTATGTTAAGCCCCTGTCACACAGCACCAACGGATAGAAAGAGGATGTAAAATGGAGAGAAACACTTGCCAACCGTTGGTTAACACGATGCTTCCATTCTGTACTCATTGCATCCGTTTTTCATCCTCTCTATCCGTCCAGCATCCATCGACTGACATTTCATCCACTCAAAAAGTTTTGAGCTGCACAAAACTTTTTGAGCGGAAAATGTATACAACACGTCCATTCTGCATCCACAACGCATATGGGGAACATCCATTCTACATCCGTTGTCATCTGTTACGCATCCGCTATATCTGCTAGGCATCCGCTGTGCATCTGCGCAACTCGCATCCGCTCCAGCGGAAAACGGACACAGGGAGGAAGCGAAACAGACGCAGAACGGACACAAAGCGTTAGTAGCACGGACGGAGAAAGGATGAAAGTGGATGCAGCTCGCATACAAAGCATTAAAATGGAAAAAACGTTCGCAGAGGGGACGTATCTCGGATATTTAGGATGTCTGCAGGATTCCTAGAGGATGCAAAAGGACACCAAGCGGAAAATTTATATTTTCTATAAAAAGGGGGAGGAACTCACCTGGATCTCACTTTCAATCCAGCAGCCCTGTGGTGCAGACCTCTTCAGCCTTCATCTTGCTCTTGCTCTTCCACAGAATCCAGTCATCTCCACCATGGATCATCAAACACTCCTTTTGGAAGCCACCATCGTTCTACAACAGTGCGAAGCCATCTACAGGCTCTTTCACCTGTTCTACGGGAAGAAAAGGAGGCGGCCAAGAAGTGTCTAGGTCCGAAGATGGATCTCCAGAAGAGCAGAGTACAGACTGTATAACAAGCTGATGGTGGAGCTGAGGAACGAAGACCCTTGTGCATTCCAGAACTTCATGAGGATGCCTCCAGCTATGTTTGATGAAGTTGTGGAGTGGCTGAGACCCAGGTTGACCAAGCAGAGCACCAATCTCCGGCCCAGCCTGGACCCTGGGCTCAAAGTGGCACTGACTCTGTGCCACCTGGCCTCAGGGACCACGTACAGGAGCATGCAGTACGCCTGGAGGGTGCCACACAACACCATCAGCATTGTGGTCAGAGAAGTGGTGCAGGCCATCATCGAAGAATACATGGAGGATATTCACCTCAAGGATAGTCACCTCAAGGAGGGGCTGGAACGCAACCTCATCATGGGCTTCCCAGATCCAGACCCCCTGCCCAATGACACACAAGATGTGCCCTACTTCATCGTGGGGGATGACGCCTTCTCCCTCACAACCTACCTCATGAAGCCCTACACTTCCAGATGCCTCAACCATGAAGAGAGGATCTTCAACTACAGGCTGTCCAGGGCAAGGCGGGTGGTGGAGAACGCTTTTGGCATCCTGGCCAACAGGTTCCAGGTACTTCTCACCACCATGCAGCATCGCCCACAGACCGTGAAGAGGATCATGGAAGCTTGCTGCATCCTGCACAATCTCATGCGCACTCGCTACCCAGTCTTGCAGAACAGGCTTGTGGACCTCCAGCAAGGCAATGGGGACATGGAGCCTGGGGAATGGAGGCAAGGGCGAAACCTGATCAACACTGAGGATGTGCAAGGCCCCAACAGAGCCTCACGTGAAGGGAAGAAGCAGCGCAACCTCCTGAAACACTGGTGCAACTCCCCAGCTGGAGCAGTGGAGTGGCAAGACAGGATGGTAGATGCTTAATGGATGCTTCCTTCAGCCTGTCTCATCACACAGATGAGATTGGGCCATGTATGTTGGGTGGGCCTACAATGAACAGGGTGTTTATAATAAAGAGTTGTGTTTGTGTTGACATGTGTGGATGATTATTACATTATTATTGATAATGAAGGGCCATAGGTGTGGCACCTGGGAGAGTGGACCATACAGTCCCACTATGCTTGCACTGGAGCAGACCTGGACTGGGTCGGAGCAGGTTCAGCTGGGTCTGGAGGGTTGTGAAGAAGACTGGTGATCCTGTCCTTGATCACCTGGTACTGTGATTTGGACATGTTCATGAGGGTCTGGTTGACGTAGGTGGGGAAGGGCTTGCAGTTGGAGGATGGGACGTTGGTGTGTACCAGCTGAGAGAGGAGATCTACGCTGCTTCTGAACGTATCCCTGATCTCCAGCAGGACAGTGTGGCTCTGCCCCTCCGGTCTGGCTCTCTGCCTGCTTTCTGTGGAGGTGGAGCTGGGGGTTGATGTGGGTTGGTCTCTGGTGGAAGTGCCCTCTCCTTGCTCCCACTGCGTCAGGGGGTCCTCCACGCGCTCTGCCACGGGTAGTGCAGCTGTCGGGGGGTTCTCCATCATGGCATGCTCCACAGATACCTGTATGGACACAGGGGCTGACCCTTGGCCAGAAGAGGACTGGCTCTCTGTGGGCTGCCTGAGAGAGAGGGTTGTCAGAGGGGCTGCTCCTTGGTGGTGGATCTCACCCTCCAAGAAGCTGCACTTGGCCATCATGTAGGTCTCCCAGTCCGTCAGCTATACCGTGGCCTGGCCAGATTTCTTGAGGTGCAGCTTCCTGTACCAGGTGTGCATGTGCTTCCACCAGCCGAGGAGCACCTCTGAAGTGTAGCCCAGGCTCTCCGCCTTCTCTCTCCAAGCAGCCTGCTTCCTTTTGGTGTCTCAATAGAGCCTGTGTCCCTTCTGCCAAAGATACTCGTTCTCCCTCAGCCATTCCAGCACCTCATCCTCATGTTCCTCTTCGATGGAGTATTGCCTCCTCTCCTGTTCTCGTTCTCACGTATGCCTCTTCCTCCCTCTGGCAGGGCCATCTGGACCCTCATCAGAGGGGCTTCGAGGTTATAGGGACTGCTCCACCACACCACCAGCAGCAGCAGCAGCAACAACAACAGTAGCAGCAAAAGCAGGACCAGCAGCACCAGCAGGACCAGCAGCACCAGGACCAGCAGCACCAGCAGAGTAAGCACCACCAGCACCAGCAGGACCAGCAGGACCAGGATCAGCAGCACCAGCAGGACCAGGAGCACCAGCAGCACCAGCAGGACCAGGAGCACCAGCAGCACCAGCAGGACCAGGAGCACCAGCAGCACCAGCAGGACCAGCAGGACCAGGAGCAGCGCCAGCAGAGTAAGACCAGCAGAAGCACCAGCACCAGGACCAGGAGCACCAGCAGAGTAAG
>BLBF01000011.1:11175529-11249899 GCA_015471245.1 Laticauda colubrina | reverse complement strand
AGCACCAGCAGCACCAGCAGCACCAGCAGCACCAGCAGCACCAGCAGGACCAGGAGCAGCACCAGCAGAGTAAGACCAGCAGAAGCACCAGCACCAGGAGCAGCGCCAGCAGAGTAAGCACCAGCAGAAGCACCAGCACCAGGAGCAGTGCCAGCAGAAGCTCCAGCACCAGAAGAGTCAGCCTGAGCAGCAGAATCTCCAGCAGAAGCAGAGTCAGGGCCAGGGGGTGGGGTGGTGGCCCTGTCCCTCTTGCCAGGGCTGGCAGCAGATGCCACAGGCTTTCTCTTCTTCCCCATGGTTGTTGGCTGGCTGGCTGGCTGGCTGGAGCTGTGTCTGGCAACAGGTCTTTCCTCTGAATGGTGACCTGCTTGAGAGCTGCTTCCCTTTATATCCGTGGGGCTGACGCAATGCATCCTCCCCGCACGCGCAGTGAATGCTTTGCATCTGCTCGTCTTCCGCTCTGCATCTGCTTCATCTGCTCGGCATCTGCTCTGCATCCGCTCTTTCCGCTGCGCGTCCACTTCGCTGTGCTCCCCCGGAAGCCATCCGCTCCCATCCGCTTCCATCTGCTAGACTTCCGTGGAGCATCCATTTTACATCCCCGCTACATCCTCCCCCCATCTCTTCCTTTCTGTTGTTGTCCGCTCTGCTTATGCAAATTCGGGGCACTTTTGAGAGCGGATAACAATGGATGGAACATTTTCTTGTCCGCTGTGTCCTTTTTACAAACGTTTTGCATCTGTCGGCCAATGTGACAGGCCCTTTAAAGAAGAGGATATCTAAAATATGGTAAGAAGCTTATATTACACTTATTCCAAAAGAGGAGGCTGATCCATTACAAATTAAGAACTATAGAGCTATTTCTTTACTAAATGCAGATTATAAAATTTTTGCTTCAATATTGGCAGAAAGACTTAAAAAATATTTAAACAGTTTTATTTATCCTGATCAAAATGGATTTCTGCCAAAGAGACAAATTAAAGACAATATGAGAGTAATTTTGGATACTTTGGAATACTATGAGGCTCATCCTGAAAAAAAAATGGCTTTGATATTTCTAGATGCACAGAAGGCATTTGATAATGTGAACTGGCAATTCATGTTGTTACTGCTGGAACAGATGGGCTTTACTAAAAAATTTACTCAAGCAATAGAAGCTATATATCATAAACAAACAGCAAAAATAATGATAGAGGGAGAATTGACAGACTTTATTGATATAAGAAAAGGAAGAAGACAAGGATGCCCGCTGTCACCCTTGTTGTTTGTATTAACCTTGGAGGTGTTAAACAGAAATATTAGAGAAGAAAATGATATAAAAGGGATGAAAATTAAAAAGGAAGAATTTAAATTGTAAGCATTCGCAGATGACTTGGTTTTCATCTTAGAAGAGCCACTAGACACAGCATCAAAATTGATAGAAAAGATAGAGACATATGGAAAGGTGGCTGGTTTGAAAATAAATAAAGATAAGACAAAGAACATGTTATCAAGACAAAAGGAAGAATTAGCAGACCTATTGAAAATCCAGGTCATGAATAAGATCAAATACTTGGGGATATATTTGACAGCAAGATGCAGTACACTAAAAGAGAATAATTATATTAAACTTTAGCAGCAAATAGCACTAGATCTGGCGAAATGGGAAAATTTACAACTGTCACTAATAGGGAGAATATCAACAATCAAGATGAATATATTACCCAGAATTTTATGTTTGTTTGAAATAATTCCAATTAGACTTGGAAAAGATTATTTTGAAATTTTAAATAAAATAAAATCATGTTGACATATATATGGCAAGGTAAGAAGGCGAGAATAAAGTTAAAACTTTTGCAAGATGCTAGAATAAGAGGAGGATTTGGCTTGCCTATTTAGGAGTTGTACTATCAAGCTACGAAATTGATGTGGGTAAAGGAATAGATAACATTAAGAAATACTAGATTGTTGACATTAGAAGGACATGATTTGTTGTTGGGGTGGCATGTTTTACAGGTGGCACTTTCCTCTGACAAGAATAGCAAGAATGTTTAAGAATAAGTCCGAAAGTGTTGGAAATGTCATCAGACACCTGGCTCATATTACCATATGTGGTGGACATGTTCGGACGCTAAAAAATATTGGACTAAAATCCACATGTGGCTGGAAAAAATGACAAATAAGTATATAGACTTGAAATCAGATATTTTTTTATTGGGAATTTTACCTGAAATATATAGCAAAGATTTGAAATATCTGATTGTAAATGTATTAACAGTGGCTAGGATTGTATTTGCTAAAAACTGGAAAAATGAGAAGACACCACCACAGGAGGAGATCATTAAGAAAATATTGGAATGTGCTGAAATGAGTAGATTGACATTTGAAATTAGAGAACAAGACGATAAAAAATTTTATAAAATTTGGGATCTATTCTATCAAAGGTTAGATAACAAAACATAGTCATGAAATATGTAGATTTTTAGAAAATAATAAATATATAAAGATGTATTTTCTTTTTTTTTCTTTTTTTTAATTATATCTACAAAATGATTCTAGGATAGATCTGGGAGGATAATATGAATTGTTATAAAATAAACTAAGTAAAATATGATTATTTTATAAAACATGAATGAATAAAAGTATAGTCAATGATTGATTAATAAAGATATCAATGTATTTGATATTTGATTGAAAGTATGAGAGGATATATAATATAATTGTAATTGAAGACTACGAAATGGTAGCACAAAACAATTTGTAAACCAACCGGCACACTGTATGTATATATATGGAAGATGGCTTAATGTTTTTATGTTTTGTTTATGTTTGTTTTAAAACCAATAAAAAATTATTTTAAAAAATGTAAAAACAGTCACACCTTGGTCACTTGACTATTGCAACATACTTTATATAGGGCTGCCCTTGAAGACTATCTGTGCAGGCAGGATAAGCCTACCTCAGTATGTCCATATGACACCCTTGCTTTGCAAGTTGCACTAGTTGCTGGTTTGCTTACAGGTATTTGTTAACTATTAAAGCTCTTTCATTGCATAGGACCTGATTGCATGTGGAACTGCTTATCTTCCATGGTATTAGCCTATCCAGTTCAATCGTCCAGGCTACACACAATTACAAAGACTACACTGGCAAGTGATTGGTGCACTTATCACTAAATGAGTGATGGATGTGAAATGTGTCAAGGAAGTGAATTTTCTGAACATGTTGAAGATGGTAATGTTCAGACATGGTCCATAAATTTGACTGAAGTCCCATGTAAAGTACTTTCTAAATCTGAAATATGACAGCATTCAAATAATGTAGGTTTTCTTTTTCCTTTGAAACCAGTGATAACTACCTGGGTGATTACTCATGTTTTAAGAATGATATGTGGGGGTTAAGTGGGGTGAAAGAAATAAAGATTTGGGACCCTTCATAGGCAAAGATGTTCCTAGGAAGGAGGAACACCTCATATATATCCATTTTGAAGAACTGTTGTTGTTGTTGCTTAACTTCATATGTGAACCAGGATTCTGGGCAGTTACAATTCAAACATTTAAAATGAGAAACAAAAATATGGAAAGAACCAAAACGAAGAATAAAAATGTGAAGGGTGATAAAAAATGAGATGAGAATGAAAAGTCACCTTCAACAAAGGCCTGAGCAAAGAGTCAGATCTTCAAGGTGCTTTGAAACATCAACAGGTGAAGGTCTTCCAGATCTCAAAGGAAACCTCATCCCAGAGGGCTTCCATATGACCCTGACCTAGACCTATAAAAAACAAATGCCCTCAAAAATCCCATGGAAAAACCTTGGTCAACCAAATAAGCTGGAGAATATTCAGGAGTGTATTCAGGCAGTTTCTGGGAGAAACATTCAGAAAGAAGCTTAGTTAGACAGGTACTTCAGGAGAAGAGATGGCAGAACCTGGAGATGAAGTGAAAAAGGGGAGCAACGTAAAATCCCTATGTAGCTGCAAAAGAACTAAGTGTAATGCCTTTTGAGCAGGTGCTGACCATTAGCTGAGAAAATTCCTTGTCATGCCCCTGGTGGAGTCTGACTCTGAGGAAGAGGAGGAACAGCCAACCAGGAGTGGGAGTGTGGCTCCAGAGGTGGTGGAGGAGGCTGGGGAAGGGCAGAGGCTGGCTGAGCAGTCAGAGGAGGATCCAGGCCCATCCCCTATCCATCCTAGGTTACGCAGGGAGGAGAGGATCAGGAAAAAGTGAGGTCTACTCAAAAGGAGATCATCATGATTCTCCTCATGGCTTGCAGGTGGGAGCTATGTATATAGGTTTGCAACTGCGCCATTAGAATTGCTGGAGTCAATTGGTGTTCATCTTGAAAGAGGCTTATCTTTGCTAGTGTTCTTCCCATCGATTTTTCTCGGTTATTTTCCTGGAGTTTATAATTGGTTATCTCGGCTTGCTTCAGAACTCTCATCAATACGGTTTGTTTTAGTTTTCTGTTTGCCTCATTATTTACTTTTGTGACTTTAAACTGTGCCTAATAAAACAATGAAGTTAAGTTGAAGGCTTTACCAGACTTTAATATATGTTTTGGGTTCAGGGTTATTTTGAGAGACTACGGGTCATCACATTCCTATGCATAGGCTTTGAACAATAGATGTTGTGGGGCACCTTCACTTGGGACTTTCAGAAACACATTGGACTCCTCAGAAATGGTAGAGGGTCTCCCCTTCCAATTCTGATTATCTGTTATCTGTTATCAGTTTAATTCAACCTTCTTCTATGCCTGGTCTTTCACACCTGACAGGTATACTGGCTTAGGAATGGCCCATCTATCAATGGTTTAGGTAATGCATTTATTGAGCATTCAGTTTTTTGTTTCATGGAAATATTCCTAGGCAGACATTTCCTAAGATTCTCAGAATATATTGGAGCATTTTCCTATGAGAATAGTCAAATAGCTAAAGAATAATGGGTAGACCACTTAGAAAAACAATGGCATAGATAGATATTAAGGGGTTTTAGGACATACATTTTTATGATCTATTTTCAAATCCCAAACTAAGCAAAACAGAAGTGAAGTGCTCCTGAATGAATTTAAATAGTCTTTAGAAAGCTAAGCATTATCTGACCTGGTTAATAATTGGGTGGGAGAGCACCAGATAATCCAAGTGCTGTAATAAGGGACTTGGAAGTAATAAAAGAGAATTTTTGGAAGAAATAAATACAAGCCATTTCTGTCATGCCAAAAGAATTATGTGCATTTGTTCATGAAGTTGTTAAGAATGAAGCTCAATTAAAAAGATAAAGAAAAGAAGAAAAGACAGGAAAACACAGAAGGGAAGAGGAGAGGAGAACAAGGTGGTACATAGCTTTTTATTATCTGGCATTTGACATAGCTGGCTTTTTTAAAATGCCAAAGTCTTGATGACAATGCTGTAAAATTATCATTCCTACTTGTTTAGTTTTAAGTATGGTACTACAAAATTGTTCCTATTTGATAATGTCAAACTTGTAAAGGAAATTACAGTATATACATACAACCTGATACATATTATCATTGTGATTTTTGTAGAGAGACTGGAGCAAGGGTTCTCAAACATTTTAAACAGAGGGCCAATTCGCAGTCTCTCAGACTGTTGGGGGCCCAGACCAGATGGGTGGGCATGGCTAAGTGGTCATGTGACTGGGTGGGTGTGGCCAATTTTGTGCAGTCCATTTTGCCAATTTAGCAGTTCATTAAACAATACACACAAATTAAACTTTCATTTGTTTTGCTCCTGGGGGTGTTTTATTTGCTTTTGTTTTCATGATACTCTTTTGGTTGACTTTTCTTTTTTACTAGACTGTTTTTTTAAGTTGTTTAGTGGTCCACTTCAGGATACTCAGTTTTGCAGAAATTCTCCTTAGCCTCAAGGAGCTAATGAACAAGTCTATATTTAGAACAGGGCCGACTACAAAACCTAACATTAAGTGCAAATTGAGAGTCGGCTAAGCACTGGGAAAACAAGAAGAAATTAGAATTAATAAAAATTATATATTGTGGAATATATACCCATTCTTGGTTCTCTGGTAAGGAGGGAAAGGATGCTTTTATACCTCAGGATGATCACGAGATCAAGCCTCACACGATCACATGAAATTTGTCTCCTCTGGGTTTTACCTTGTTCATTTTATTTGACATTTTTTGAGACTGAACTGAATTACAGATTAGTAGCTCTTAGCAATGGGCTGCAAAGATGAGGTTTTAGTGTGATAGGGTAACTCAAGCTGGGGGAGGGTTGGGTGGGAGAAAGAAAATGTGTGAAAATTGAAATGACAAGGTCAAGTTGATAACTTGATTGTAGAAGTTGTAAAGATAAGTTGCAATATAATTAGATATGGACCAAATTGGACACATAACATATTTATTTATGTATCATATTTATATGCCTCCCTTCTCACAGAAACATGACTTAGTAGAGTACAATAAAATGATAATAAATAGTAAAAACAGTATGAACCTTGAATGATTTTTAAAAAGCAAACCAACTAAACTAAAGGTGCACGTCTATGCACATTACAATGTGGCATGCCCTTATCTGACAGTGTATCCACATGACACAACATAATTTATTTCTGAATAGCTATGCACAGAACTCCATTATTATTAATTTAATTCTGCCTTAATATTAAGAAGCATGGACCTCACTGTTGATTTGTGCGCTGTTTATTTTTATTTCATGAACCTCTGATATTATGAGGTGTGTGTGTGTGTGTGTGTGTGTGTGTGTGTATAAAGAGATGGACATTGAGACATAGCTTGTAGTCTATTTGTTCCACAGGAAGCCAACCAATTTTTGGAAACAGAGAAAATATATAGCCATGTATTTTTTTATCAGAGATATTGAGACATTTATCGATGCTGCTCAAAAAAATAAAGGGAACACAAAAATAAGACAACCTAGATCTGAATGAATGAAATATTCTTATTAAATACTTTGTTCATTACATAGTTGAATGTGCTAACAACAAAATCACACAAAAATTATCAATGGAAATCAAATTTAGCAACCCATGGAGGTCTGGATTTGGAGTTACACTCAAAATTAAAGTGGAAAAAACACTACAGGCTGTTCCAACTTTGATGTAATGTCCTAAAAACAAGTCAAAATGAGGCTCAGTAGTGTGTGTAGACTCCACATGCCTGTATGACCTCCCTACAATGCCTGGGCATGCTCCTGATGAGGTGGCGGATGGTCTCCTGAGGGATCTCCTCCCACACCTGGACTAAAGCATCCCCCAACTCCTGGACAGTCTGTGATGCAATGTGATGTTGATGGAGCGAGACATGATGCCCCAGATGTGCACAATTGGATTCAGGTCTGGGGAACAGGCGGGCCAGTCCATGGCATCAATGCCTTCATCTTGCAGAAACTACTGACACACTCCAGCCACATGAGGTCTAGCATTGTCATGCATTAGGAGGAATCCAGGCCCAACCGCACTGGCATATGGTCTCACAAGGGGTCTGAGGATCTCATCTCAGTACCTAATGGCAGTCAGGCTACCTCTGGTGAGCACATGGAGAGCACACTCACACCATTACTGACCCACTGTCAAACCTCTCATGCTGGAGGATGTTGCAGGCAGCAGAACATTCTCCACAGCATCTCCAGACCCTTTCACCTCTGTCACATGTGCTCAGTGTGCACCTGGTTTCATCTGTGAAGAGCACAGGGCGCCAGTGGCAAATTTGCCAATCTTGGTGTTCTCTGGCAAATACCAAATGTCCTGAATGGTGTTGGGCTGTAAGCACAACCCCCACCTGTGGATGTCGGGCCCTCATACCACCCTCATGGAGTCTGTTTATGACTGTTTTAACAACCATGTGCCCATTTGTGGCCCACTGGAGGTCATTTTGCAGGGCTCTGGCAGTGCTCCTCCTGTCCCTCCTTGCACAAAGGCGGAGGTAGCAGTCCTGATACTACTCCACATTTCCTGATGTACTGGCCTGTCTCCTGGTAGTGCCTCCATGCTCTGGACACTATGCTGACAGACACAACAAACCTTCTTGCCACAGCTTGCATTGATGTGCCATCCTGGATGAGCTGCACTACCTGAGTCACTTGTGTGGGTTGTAGACTCCTTCTCATGCTACCACTAAAGTGAAAGCACTGCCAGCATTCAAAAGTGACCAAACCATCAGCCAGAAAGCATAGGAACTGAGAAGTGGTCTGTGGTCACCACCTGCAGAACCACTCCTTTATTGGGGATGTCTTGATAACTGCCTATGCTTTCCACCTGTTGTCTGTTCCATTTGCACAACAGCATGTGAAATTGATTGTCAATCAGTGTTGCTACCTAAGTGGACAGTTTGATTTCACACAAGTGTGACTTACTTGGAGTTATATTGTGTTGTTTAAGTGTTCCCTTTATTTTTTTGAGCAGTGTATACAGTTATAGCTGTAGCTACATCATAGAATCATAGAACGTAAGAATTGCAAAAGACTTTGTAGAGCATCTAGTTCAACTTTCTGTCCAGTGCAGGAATCAATTACTACCTATCTCGCTTGGACGATTGATTGATTGATTGATGTGACAAATATTCTCACCTAAGTCTGAAAATGAAGGTAAAGCCATTGTCATGACTATGCAACACACACATTTGAAATGAAGCTCAGTCAACCTGAAGAATGGCGATTCCCTCCATCAGCAAAGACTTTGTATAATAAACAAATGCGGTGTATTGGAAATGCTGTTTGATTAAGATATGTGAATTAACCACGATAGATGTGATTGCATTATAACAAGTAATCATGAGTAGTAAGGGTAATCATCGGTAATAAGGGTAATCATGGGTAATAGGGGGTAATAAGGGGAAATCATTATAAATACCGGATTCCGTGAAACTCGGGTTAGAGCCAACTTTAATTTATTTGCTTAACTATTTCTTTGGAATCCTTGTGGAGGAAGGAATAAAAAAGAGCTTTTTGTTTTACCAAATATTGAAGCAATGTTTGGTTTATTTTCTCCATGCATTTGGCCCACAGAGTGATTGAGAGGAAAGTCGGCTCTCTCCCTATTATATTATTTCGTTGTCCACAATATTATGGCTGAAGATACCGGTGTTGGAAGCGGTTTTGAAGGTGTTTTGGAGATGGGGGTGGATACTGCCATTGGCAGGGCTGGCGTGTTGCCTGAATCCAATTGGATGATAATGTTGTTCCTGTGGAAAGTGGACAAACAGATAACGCGAGACATGAAGATGATTCTCAGCCCATGGTATGGCCAAAAATCCAGAACGGAAGTTGGGATTGGAGTTGAGAGACGATATGTCGGGGAAGGTTTCACAAAGGAACCCTCCCACTTTTATGCCGCGACCCTCCGGGATGTTTGAAAAATGGAGAGAATGACCGATTGCTGAGGAAGATGAGTGGAGTACTTCTACCACTAGTTTAAATGCTAGTACGTTGGAATTACTCCAGGTCAAGTATGGTGAACTAAGCATTCATGAATCTACATGATAGTACGTTGCTAGCATGCTAGAACATGCTAGTACATGCTAGTATGTTGGAATTGCTCCGGGTCAAGTATGGTGAACTAAGTATTCATGAATCTACTCTTTGCAATGTTGGGACAGTACAGGGAGGGAACTTAGGACGGAAGACACATCTTTCTTCAGTTCAAGTGCCAGAGATAGCAGCGATATGAGTAGGAAATCGGAGGGAGCATTTTCTATGAAAGTAGATGAGTCATTAGCAGATGTAGTAGGAGTATCAGGAACTCGGAGTAAAACCTCTAAGCCGGTAAGTTCCATGGCTGAATTCAGAGATGCACAGGTGGGCAGTAGACAAGCAGTTTCATCCTGGGGTCCATCAGGGATGTCTGGATATTGGCCCCAAAGAATGGTTTGGGGTCCACCTCCTATAAACACCTCATTTGATGAGAACCCTGACAGATTGGCATTGGTTTTTAGCCAAGTTGTGAACCACCTAGAATTATATTTAAATTGCTACCCTTCTCAGTGGTCTATTATCACCACTATAACTACAGTGTTAAGAGGTGATGCTGCCAATTGGGTAGCAGAGCTGCACAGTGTCCATGTGAAGGAATTGATTGATGTTGGCTTGTTTTTGGATCCACTCCAAGTTCAGTTTGAAGATAGGTCGAGGATACATCAATATAAAGAAGCCATAGTGTCAGGAGGGAAGGTCTGCTGTAGAGTATGTCAGAGTGTTTTGAAAATTGGCAACTAGATTGCTCACCTGGCTGGAAAGACTATTGATTAGAGAGTTTAGGTCTGATTTAGATAAAAGATTGAGGAAGGCTTGTCTTTACAGAGGGGTTCACCAGAAACTGGGGGAATGGTATAAAACAGTTGTGGAATTGGATGTGGGACAACAAATGGGAGTTCCGTCCTACATTTGGCAGTCCCAGACAACAACAAATGGGAACATTAGCAAGAGGTAAGGTGGAAGAGGAGATTAAAGATAGTAGTAGAGGAATGGGGCTGATGAGGTGTTTTTGATATCAAGGTTTGGGTCATAGGGCAATGGAGTGTCCATCTATAGAAACTGATGTGAGAAAACAGATGGCTCGCATTCCTGGAGCCACAAGTAGTCATGTACAAGGTAGTGGGGTGACACGCAGTATGAGACAAGAGGTAGGTAATTCTGAAAGATCTCAAGGGGTGTCACAAAAAATGGATACCGAAATAATGACAAATCGACATGAGACGAAAATACCTGATGGTAAACCATCACCCAGGGTAGTCTTGGGGCTATACGATAGTGGAGAGGACAGTCCAGAAGAGGATGATTTGGTGAGTAATCCCGTACAACCATTTGTTATACCAGTAGTATTGGAGAATCTAAAAGGAAAATTGAAGGGTCAGTATGGAGTGTTGATAGACACTGGGTGTACTAGATGTTTAATTAATAGAAAAGTGGTTGATGAATAACAGTAATCAGTGGAAGATCTGCCCAAACCTATGCATTTTGAACAAGTAGATGATTCATTATTGGGTGGGCATCCTGCTACAGGAATGACAACCCCTATCAAGCTAGAGATAGGGAGTCTTTGGGAGTCTTTACGATTTATTGTAGTACCAGAGATGCGGGAGGCACTAATTTTAGGTCTAGAATGGTTAGACAAATGGAAGCCCATTATATGGAGGGAAGATGGTTTTTGGAAGTTACGAATTGCAGTTGGCTCTATGTCCCCTCCATACATGCATAATAGAGAAGTTGTAACAGCTGTAGCTGATTTTGAGAAAATACTTTACCCCGAGGTTTATAAAAATCTGTCAGATGTATTTAGCGAAAGAGAGTGTGAAACATTACCACCACACAGAACAACTGATTGCGCAATTGATTTAATTCCTGGAGCAAAGTTTCCAAAACCAAGAATATATGCCATTACTCTAAAAGAGATGGAGGAAATGAGACAATACATAGATAAGAATTTGGTCTGTGGATTTATTCAACCCAGGAAATCACATATAGCTGCCCCCGTTTGTTTTGTGAGAAAAAGGATGGGGGATTACGTCTTTGTGCTGACTTCCAGGGCCTCAACGCTATTTGTGTAGACAAAACATACCCTTTACCGCTAATCAATGATTTGTTAGCAACTTTAGCAACTGGCCATTATTTCACTAATTTGGATTTACATGAAGCTTACTATTGAGTTTAGATATGAGAGGGGGTCAATGGAAAACTACTTTTAATTGCCCCCTTGGAAGTTTCCAATTTAATGTTATGCCGTTTGGGCTGCAAGGTGCACCCGCCCTCTTCATGCAACTCATAAATGAAGTATTACAAGAACATTTATATCATGGTGTTTTAGTATACTTAGATTTATACTAAATTTATACTAAATTTACTAAATTTATACTAATTTATACTAAAACAATAGAGGAGCATGTGGCTTTGTTGAGAAAAGTTCTGAAAAGACTACTTGACGCTAAGTTGTATGTGAAACTCGCAAAGTGCGTGTTTCACTGCACATTGTTGGATTATTTGGGGTACAGAATATCAAATAAAGGATTAGAGATGGATCCCAATAAAGTCAGAGCAGTAGTTGACTGGACAGCACCAAAAACCAGAAAGCATTACAGAGTTTTCTAGGATTCATGAACTTTTATTGGCAGTTTATTCCTAAATTCGCACAAATCACTTTTCCACTAACAGAATTATTAAAAATGAAACATCAGTCACCAAACCCAGACCCAGACAAACCATTGTGTGGTCATAGGAGTGTCAGCAAGCATTTGATAACTTAAAAGACTTATTTTCTCAAGAGCCTATTTTAAAACATCCTGATACAACTAAAAGTTTTGTAGTACAAGCTGATGCAAGTGATGTGGCTGTTGGAGCTGTCCTATTACAGTATAACCTGGATGGACAATTACAGCCATGTGCATATACACCACAAAAATTTACAACTACAGAGCAATGGTGGGCTATTTGGGAAAAAGAGGCTTTCTCTGTAAAATGGGCACTTAGTACATGGTGACACTTATTAGAAGTTAAAAGAAAAATTTGAAGTATGGACAGATTGTTGAGGTAATTCCCCGTTAGGAGAATGAGTGCATACAGGGAGATGTATAGAGAGTAGTGTTGGAATAATACTGTGTTTCTCATATAATAAGGCCGGGTCTTATTTTTTTTTTGAGCTGCCCCAAAATGGCAAGGCCGTCTTTTTGGGGGTGATTTAATTCCCCCCTCCTGCATTTTCGGGCGGGCCGGTGGCAACAGCTTGGATGTTGACCTTGGCGTTGGTGGGGCACTTCATATTGGGGTCAACACAGGCAGCACCATATCCGGGTGTGCAACAAAAGTACTTCCTAAACAGCAAGCACCCCCCCACCATTCCCCCCATTTTGCATGGTTTAATATAGGCCTTAATTTGGGGGGAGGAGCTTAATTTCATTTTATGCCTATAAAACATGCTGGGACTTCCTATTGGGAAGTCCTATTGGACTTCATATTGTTGGAGAAACAGGGTACACACAGAGCACACAGATACATTGTACAGTAAATGTAGGCTTTTACTTCCAGAAACGTTGAGCAAAGTCCAAAATAAACAATCCAAAGTCATTCACAAGTTAAATCAGTCAGTTTTCAATCCAGGGATAATCCAAATGTCAAAGTCCAGTGTCAAAAAACAGTTCAGTAACAGACTTACATTAAATCCAGTAATATCAGTCATTTAGAAGAAATGGAGCAACTGCAATACTTTCCAACAGAAGGAAACAGAGACTGACTCACACTCTCTTCTGAGACTAAGACTAAAACAATCCAGGTTTCTGGCTCCATCTTATGGCTGTTTGAGAAACCACACCCAATTGCATGCTCTTGCATTCCCTTAAAGAGACAGTATTAACATGTCTTTCCTGGTTTATATATTTCTAACCCAAATACCTGTTAGGTGACTTATATTCCTAATACCCTCCCCTTTTGGGTAAGATAATATATAAAACCTTACATTCTAAGTCCATAATCTTCACAACACTCCTTATGCTTTATAGAGTCTTGGGCCTTTGTAAAATGATCTGCTATATTGTTTTCTGACATACAGTATTCTAGCTTAATCATTTTACTTTGCATACATTGTCTCACATTTAAATATCTTAAATCTGTGTGTTTTGATCTTGTTTTAACAGCAATATTTGAAGCCATCTGTATTGCTGATTGGTTATTTTCGTAAACAACAATAGGATCTTTTACATCAATTCCCATATCAATTAATAATTGCTTATACAAAACTAAATCTGTATGTAATAAAGACAAACATGAAAATTCAGCCTCCATTGTTGACAAACTTAGATGTTTCTGTCTAATAGATCTCCATCCAATCAATGCTTTTCCCAATAATACAGCAGTACCCGATGTAGATTTTCGTGTATTTATGTCTGTAGAAAACCTTGCATCAGCATACGCAGTCAAATTCAGTTCATCTTTTGGCTCCAAATACAATGCATAATGCATTGTTTGTTTCAGATATCTTAATACATGCTTAGCAGCTTGCCAATGCCTTTCAGTCAGCTCAGTGTTAAATCTCGCTAATCGATTAACACTGTATGCAACATCTGGCCTTGACCAATTACTGAGATAAGATAAACTACCAATCAAGGACTGATAAATGTTCTTATCAAAAATAGGACTTTGAACATCAAAATGGCTAAACTCCTGGCTCATTGGTGTTTTAACCAGTTTACAAAGTTCCATGTTAAAACTTTTTAGTAATTGGTTAATTTTATCTGCCTGTGAGATCTTGTATCTTCCCCTAGTTCTATCTATCTTTAAACCAAGATATTGTTTGATTTCTCCTAACTGTTTTATCTTAAATTTATTTTTCAATAGTGAAATTATCTCAGAAGCTTCTTGTTCAGTTTTGGTGATTAATGCTATATCATCTGTAAATAATAGCAACAATGAAATTATGCCATTACTTTCTCTTTTAAACAAACATGGATCAGCCATGCCAGCTACAAAGCCTATCTCAGTTAATTCTTTAACTATACATTGGTTCCACTCATATCCAGATTGCTTCAAGCCATAAAGACTCTTTTTCAATTTCCAGCAATCATTATTATCAGTATTATCATTTTTGAGACTCAAAGGTTTCTTTAAATATATAGTGTGTTGCGACGGTGCATGCAGATAAGCTGTCTCTACATCCAAATGATTTACAATATATTTCTCTTTAGCTGCCCACACTAATGCTGCTGCCCTTAATGTAGTAGCCTTCAGACTAGGTGCAAACACCTCATTGTAGTCATTTGCTGTCTGATTGAACCCTTGTGCTACTAACCTGGCTTTATGGGTAACAGTCCCATCTACACCTGTATTTAGCTTATATATCCATTTACATCCTATGGCATGTTTACATTTACAGGCATTTACATCCTATGGCATGGTGGTAACTTAACATTTTCGTATACCTCCAGTCTTTTTGATGATTCCAGTTCCTTATCCATTGCTTTCTGCCAAGTAGCCTGATCCTTAGCAGGAGACAGTTTTAGTTCACTATAGTTACTTGGAACTGTCTTCACTTGGCATACAACACTAGCCTGATATCTATCAGGTGGTCATGTTACTCAGGTTGAACGTCTTGGTAATACAGGGCTTACTGGTGGACTTTCCTGTGCCATCTGCTCCTGTTCTTCTACCTCCTCCTATGCCTGTTCTCCTACTTCCTCCTGTGCTTCCTCTTTAATTGCTATTTGTTGTTTACTGATATCATCTTTAGGACTATTTGGGTGTCAATAATAATATCATTTCTGGTTCCCTGTTCCAGTTTATCCCACCCAACATGCTCAAGAAATTTTGCACTAGCACTACAATAAACATGAGCTGTACCTTGATCCCAGAATCTAAATGCTCTATGGTTGGCCTCACAACCCACAAAAAATAACTTCTTCACTCTATGTTGCCCTTTCAGTCTTACTTGTGAGGGAATATGTACCCATGCTGGAGATCCAAATGTGTGTGGGTAACTTAAATTTGGCTTTCTGCCATGCCAACGAGTAAATGGCAATTCTCCAGTTGTTGTATTTACTACATTGTTCAAAACATGGTTACTGCACATTATGGCTTCACCCCACAGTGTTTCAGGTAAACCTGAATCAGATAACATAGTGAGAGCCATGGCTTGTAATGTTTGCCCTCTTCATTCTATAAATGAGTTATGTTGTGGTCTGTAAGGTACAGAACGTTTATGCTCAACACCAGCCAATTTCAACATAGTTTGGAATCTTTTGTTAACAAATTCAGTCCCATTATCAGTTACTAAAGTAATTACTTTACTTTTCATTTTTCTCTCAGCAAACCTTAGCCAGTTAAAGAAATGTTGGAATGTTTCTGTTTTGTTTTTCAAAAGATAGCAGAAACCATATTGTGAGTATTGGTCCATAATACTCAAAATACAGCAGGCACCTCCTAAACTTGGTTTCTTAGGACCAATTATGTCAGTAAAAACAACCTCTAAAGGTTCTTTGGTCTTAAACTGATTTGGTCTGTTTGCTGGAGTAACCTTACTCTTTTCTTGACTACAAGCATTACAGTGTAAATACTTGCTACAGGGTTTCAATTTTACTCCCTCTGACAATTCAAGAGTTTGTTTGAGCATTTTGAAATTAATATGCCCTAGACGTCTATGCAGTAAATGTATACATTCATAATTTGGCTTAACATTGTTATAAACTGAGTTAGCCATCTTCAACTGATCATCATGTGTTACATATAAATCATTCTTTAAAGTAGCAGTAACACTTTTACCCTCTTTATTATACAGTTATCTCCCCTAAAGTTTACTACATAACCAAGATTAACTAAAGCCCTTACTGATAGCAAATTAAATTTCAGTTTAGGTGCATATAATATAGTTAAATGTTCATTTATATAAGAACAATATGCAGTACCTTCAGTTGATGCTTTAATCTTCCATCCATTTGCCAATGATACATGTTGTTTACTCGTGGACATCTTTACAAACCTTTTTCTATCTTTAGTAATGCATTGCTATGCTCCACTATCAACAACCCACAAATCATTGTTTATAGTTGAATTGCTAGACATAGCTAAACTAACATTCTTCTTGGCCTTCTGGTGTTTGCCAGTATTCTGTCCTTTTCTTTTCTTACAAAATCTAGCTATATGTCCCCGAGCCCCACAAGAAAAACATTTCCTAACAGTATGGGCAGTTGAAGATAAATCCTCTTCTTGTGGTTGTTCCTTCCTCAGTTGGTCTCTATCTAGCCGTCTTCTTGTTTCTTCTAATGATCTTCCAGTTATGTCAGTCAATGTCAGTTTAACTCTGGGCAATACTTTCAGTGAAGATACATAATCATCATAACTTTCATCCAATGAGGAAAGAATGATGTAAACCTGATGCAGCTCTGAAAATATCAGTTCTTTTTCATGTAGCTCTTGAAAAGTTATTTTCATGAAGTTTAAATGAGCTAACATATCTCCACCTTTCAGAAAATGTGCTCTAAACAGTTTATGTGTAAGATGTATGTGTGCACCGACACTGCCACGAACATAAATCCTCTTCAAATTCTCCCAACAGCTAGCAGCAGATTCTTCTCCATGAATATGGATTAGCTGCTGGTCACTCAGTGTTAGTCCAATTATACAAAGAGCTCGTTCGTTGTTCTGTTTAAAGTCAGCAAGCTTCTTGGCATCATCCTCATTATCTGGATCCCAAGCATTTACATCTGGTGGATTTTGAACTACATTCCATAAACCTTCTCTACGCAGAAGTAGACTGCACTTCATAGACTAGGAAAAATAGTTTGTTCCATCCAGCTGGGTTATCAGTGATAGACTTGTTGAAGTATCTTGTGCCATCTTTACCAGGATAGTAACCCACAATTAAACAGTAAACAGCTGTCTGTATACAGTACTGTGCATTCACATTAACTCTCAGTTATCTGAGCCTGTATTAAAATGTCTTTCCTGGTTTTTTATTTCTAACCCAAATACCTGTTAGGTAACTTATATTCCTAACACAGTTCATAAAAATTTGCAAGCACTACAAAAACCAAGAAAACTGTCCCCTAAACAAGTGAGGTAGGCCTTGTATTTTAAATGTTTTGATTTGTATTTTCAATATGTTCCAGGAGGAAAAGACTTCATGGTGGATGCACTATCTCAACTGCCTCAATACAATGCATATAGAGATGAAGTTATTCAACCTATGATCTCTGTGGAAACGCCGACTGAACACATTCAGGTGTTGACAACAAAAGAGATAACCAAAAAAGGATTACAAGAGGCTGCAATAACGGATGTTTGGATAAAAACCAATAGCATTGACTGTTTATGTAAAGATGGGTTATATTGGAGAGGAGATAAAATATATGTTCCATCGAGCTATAGAAAAAAGATATTATCCCAATGTCATGATGTTAGACAGGCTGGATACTTTGGATTTTTGAAAACACTACATTTGGTAAGGTGGCAGTTCTGGTGGTCACATATGAGATCAGAAATTGAACAATACATTAAAGAATGCCACGTTTGTGATCCTGCGAAACCACAGGTAGGAAAACCTTTAGGATTATTACAAACTGTATCAGATCCCAACCAGCCATGGCAAGACATAGCCATAGACTTTATTGTAGAATTGCCCAGCAGTAACGGATACACGGTAATCTGGACTATCATAGACTTGTTTTCAAAACAAGCTCACTTCATACCATGTAAAGGATTACCTTTGGCAACAAAGTTAGCAAATCTATTTATAAAACACGTATATCAACTGCATGGCACACCCAGGAGAATAATTTCAGATAGGGTTGTGCAATTCATGGCACAATTTTGGAGAGCGTTTGTACATCTTTTAGGATCCTCTCAAGGTCTTAGCTCTGCATACCATCCTAGCACTAATGGTGCTTCTGAAAGAGCTAATGAGATTGAGAAATATTTGAGATCATACATCTCTTATCAACAGCAAGAATGGGCTGAGTTACTTCCATTTGCTGAAGTAGCATATAACAATGCCATGCATGAAAGCACAGGCTGTAGCCCATTCCAAATAGTAAATGGGATAGAATTTGTTCCAATCCCCAAATTACAGTGTGATGATCAACATCCTAGAAGTGTCAAAATGTGGTTGAAAAAAGTACAGGATAGTTGGGATAAAGTAAAAGAGACTCTCAATAAAACAGCACTAGAATATAAGCAACAAGCAAACAAGAAAAGAAAAGAGCATAAAACATTCCAACCAGGAGATTATGTTTACTTATCAACTAAATCTAAAAAATTACACTTAAATAGTTGGAAATTAGGACCAAAATATATTGAACTTTTCCAAATTACAAAAGTGATATACCCCGTAACTGTAAAACTTAAACTACCAACATGGTTACACCGAATACATCCTGTATTTAATGCTAGTTTATTGAAGCCTGTAGAACACATTAATTTATCTCAACTTGAAGAATCTGTACTTGCTAAAGATTCTACACATACTGAACTTGACAAAATCCTAGATTCCTGGATATATAGAAAAGTATTGCAATATTTAGTAAGATGGAAGGGGTACCCTGAAACAGAGGCAACCTGGGTCAAAGTATCAGATATATGTGGAAACAGACTAATAAAGCAATTTCATGTAAAATATCCAGAGAAACCTGGACCACAAGTAGAAAAATAAGTAGTGATATAATATATATTGTTTTATAGACTGATTCCTGATAGAGGGGGATGCCTGTTGCAACTACGCAACACACACGTTTGAAATGAAGCCCAGTCGACCCAAAAAATGGTGATTCCCTCCATTGGCAAAGATTTTATATAATAAACATGCACAGTGTATTGGAAATGCTGTTTGGTTAAGATATGCGAATTAACTACGATAGATGTGATTGTATTATGACGAGTAATCATGAGTAGTAAGGGTAATCATCGGTAATAAGAGTAATCATGGGAAATAGGGGGTAATAAGGGGAAATCATTATAAATCACCGGATTCCATGAAACTTGGGTTAGAGCTGACTTTAATTTATTTGCTTAACTATTTCCTTGGAGTCTTTGCAGAGGAAGGAATAAAAAAGAGCTTTTTGTTTTACCAAATATTGAAGCAACGTTTGGTTTATTTTCTCCCTGCATTTGGCCCAAAGAGTAGTTGGGAGTCATTCATGGTTGTGAAATAAAAAAAGTCAACCATTATTTTCTTTGCTGCAAAAAAATGAATTTATGCACATAATAATCTCATGAGTCAGGATATAAAAAATTCTATACTTTACTTAAATAAACACAAAGCAGCTCAACTGAAAATAACAGAGATCACATTTTTTCCCTTTGTGTGTTCAACCAGATATCAGCAAATATTAGTAATGGTTTATACCATCCAGGAGAAGCAAAGTTTACTAAGAAATGAAAGGAAAACACAAGACACAAGTGACATGCGTTCATTCAGCTTCCATCTAGTGAGATTTTATCTCATCTCATATTTGCCATTTTGCTCTTCTTTCTTTCCTTTTTCTGAGGTCTTGTTGCCCCTTTGTTTACTGTTTTTTAATACTCTTTTGGTATATTGTAAGTACCTAAAGTCATTTAGAATCAAGTGGCATCAAAAAATGGAATGGAGTAGAATGCAATAGAATGGCATTTCAGAATGAAATTAATCATACAAGTGATTTCATACCAACTTACTAGGAAAGAAAGCACTGAAAGCATTTTTGTATGTTGTAATGTTTTGGAACAAGAAAATCTTACCATATTCAACCATCCTTGTTGGACTTCACATAGAAAAACTATTTTGATGATGTTACCTAGTTAGGGTAATGAAACGTCTGTAAGGAAACAACCAAACTCAGAGAGCACCAAGGATCCCTCATTTCAACCCTGAGCTACAAATATTCTCCTTTATTGATAAATTTGCCAAAGTTAATTTTATACTGCCTAATATAAAAAGAACCCCAAAGCAGGCAGGGTCAAAGATAGTGTCCAGAGCTGATTAGCTTCGCTGATATATCTTAACCTTGATGGCACATTATTGCTTTATAACTCTAAATGCCATCATAATGAATTTATTTTCTGCTTAATGCCTACTGAAAATGCTGAAGTTAGTTTCCTCAGTCGTCATTTCATTAGTTTTAAACTGCATGACCATTTTTTGGGGGGGGGGGGTTGAAAAAAGAATTGAAAAAATTCTTGCCATTTTTGTTGCTGATTAATGATCACAGGCAAATAAATAATACAAATTGGAATTTTCACTGTACTGAAATATTGATTAGCTCACGGTATGTGGCTACATTCTTTGAAAAGCTCTGTAACTGTCCTTTGGTCAGAAAAACTGCCACTATCCACCTTCGCTCCATGTGAAAGCCTTCAGCATTTGCTATGCTGTCATTATGCAAAGTGTATCAGCCAAGTAACATCTGATGTTTTTATGACACTAATGTGCATTTAAAAGTAGTATTAGTTATTCAAAAATGTACAATGATGACATAAATTATTTACAGAGTTAGAGCAAAATGCTATGTTACAGTGACATGATAATTGTATTGTTCTGTCATTTCGTTTGCATAAAAGCCTTCACTTATTTGCAAAGTATTTTTATTAAATGTGAGGGGTGCAAAATATCTCCACAAAAACAGCAGTCACCACAAGAGCACCCTTTACCAAAAGGGAAGAAATAGACCCCCTTTCACTCTTTGATAAATCACGTCCCTCTAAAACCAGCCTCTGAAGAGCAACTGGTTTTCTTTAGACGTCTATCATGTGGAATGGAATTTCTACGCTGAGGGCAACTTTCCCACCTTGGCCATTTCATCAAAATAAAAAACCCCATGGGGCAGCTGGAAATGGACCTTGAGAGCAAACTCTAGAGCTGAGCAGCCCAGGATCTGAGATACTGTGGGTGGCCCATTCCTCAAAGCCAGGTCTCATGTTGCTGGAGTAGCATCCTTTTTTTTTTATTTTTAAAATGGTTTTGTATTTACGGAATGGCCTGGCAGGCACAAATAAGACTGCAGATCTCATTTTCCTACCTTTTAAACAGAAAAACAGAGTTGGAAGGGACCTTGGGGGTCTTTCTGCCCTGCTCAGGTAAGAAACCCAGGGGTGGGATTCTCCCGGTTCAGACCAGTTTGGGTGAACCGGATGTTAAAGTAACAGCTGGTTCACCAAAATGGTATTTCAAACGACCAGCTGGCCCCGCCCCTCCTGCACCTCCCCCCAGGAATCTCCACGTGGCCCATTTTCAATGGTGATAAGTGCAGGGTCTACACAGAGGCTCTGGGAGGAGGGAAGTGCACCTTCTGGAAGTCTGGAAATAGGCCTGCTTCCGGCTTCCAGAGGGCCTCCAGAGGCTGAGGGAGGCTGCTTTCACCCTCCCAGAGACCCAGGGGAGGCCTCTGGAACCTTGGGAGGGCAAAAATGTCTTCCTTGGGCTCTGGAAGCCCATCAGAAGCCAGAAATGGGAAGTTCCAGTAAGCCCTGCCCACTGTGGCCATGCCCACCCAGCAACCGGGCAGCAAACTGATTGCTGGGATTTTTGAATCCCACCTCTGAGGAAACCCTATACCATACATGGTCTTAAAAATTCCAGTGTTGGAGCATCCACACCTTCTGGAGGCAAATCATTCCACTGATTAATCAAGTTTCTGCAAAGAAATGGTTTGTTTAGCATGTGGTGGATAGTGAAAGGCTGCCTTTCATTTGTTTTCTCATGACAATCTTCGGATTTAAATCTCAAGTGCTCAACCTGAGGCTCGCACTTCTGGAAATCCTGGTACTACTCCACAGTCCTTCAGACTTTATGGGCATACTGTATTTTTTAATGAAATAGAAGGGGTATATGATTAAATATATGACTAGAAAATAATATTTTGTATAGTCTTAGGAACTGAACTTCCTTGATAAGGCAATGTAATGGGAACAATTTCATAGGAGAATACAGTACATCTTTTTTTTTTCAAGACTTTATTAAGGTTTTTTTAAAAAGATAAAGTACAAAGAAATAAGAAAAAAAGCTTAAATAAAAAAGGAGGAGGTGAAGGAAAAAATGAAGTGCAAAAAAAGGAGGAAGATAAATATAGGAATAATAACTTTCAACTTTTTTTGGTAGAAATGTAAAATATAATAACTGTTTGCTCTAAAATTAACCATGACACATAGTACTCCTATAATCATAAACAATTATAATCATCAAATTTCAGAGTTAAAATTGTACTTCTTTCAGTTTCAAGCAAAAAGTCCAAAAGTGGTTTCCAATAGTGGTGGGATTTAAAAAAAAATACTACTGGTTCTGTGGGCGTGGCTTTGTGGGTGTAGCAGAAGGATCCTGTAAAATCCCCATTCCCTCCCCATTCCTGGGGGAAGGTTACTACAAAATCCCATTCCCTCTCCACCCCACTAATCTGCTTTCCAGCTCCATTCTCCTGTGTAGGGCAACAAAAGGAGACCCAGCTGATCAGCTGGGACTTGGGAGGCAGAGAATAGATGGTGGCAGGGCCAGTCAGATGTGGTATTTGCTGGTTCTCCAAACTACTCAAAATGTTCGCAAGTGGTTCTCCAGAACTGGTGAGAATCTGCTGACTACCATCTCTGGTTCCCAAGTCAAAAACAAAGTAGTCTTTTATCAAAGTAGTTAGTTTTGCCATCTATGCCAAGCCCATCAACTTTTCTATTCACTCTTACATTATGGGAATCATCCATCATGGTGCACATAAAAGTCTTGCTGCTGTTATCATATATAAAAACAAAGTCCCTTGTTTTTTTCAATGTTTGTCAAGCAAACCTAGAACAAAAACTCTACCTTCAATTGTATATTTATTTAAGAATTCTCTGAGTTAATGTACAAATATCATCCCAATATTTCTTAGGGTCCACCAAAGATTATATAATTTTCCAATTTTTATTTTTCTTTGTTGTGCCTTATCAGGCATATAGAACGCATGTGTGCAGAGGACAAAGTCATGCATATGACTATTACAAGTGTTCTCCACCCTTCCTATGATCATTAAATTCATGGTAACATGTAAAATTATGAAGTACGATTACCTAAAAAATCTACAGTATGTACCATGTAATCAAATTTTCTCTTTTAATATTGATTTCATGGTTGCGAATGATGATTCATCAGTTAAAGTTGAGTATCTCCCCTTACATCAAATAGCAGTTGGCAGTTAATGAATCCCTAACATTAAATGAAATGCTATAGTAAATGTGTCCACATTTCTGTAATTTAGCTCTCTTTTTCCATTTCATAAATTTGGCTTATAAGATTCTATGAAGTTTTATTTTTTTTGACAGTACAATAGAATAATATAATTGGGGCTTCCGGTGGCAAGGCAAGGACAAACAGGTGCAGAAGCCCGTTTGCAGTTTCGATTAATCTCTTCTTGCGGTTGGTGTGATCCTTAGAGGGTGCTCGAATTCCGGAGACATTTGTGTCAGTGTGGGGGATACTCAGGCTGCAGTGTGGGGAAGGCAAACCCCCTGCAGCGAAAAGGAGCCCTCCAGAGCCCAACGAGCAAGATTAGCCTCCTGTCAAAGGCGGCTCTAAGTCCGGACTGCCATCAAAGCAAAAAACAAGTAAGTGACAGTTTGTGAGACCGTTGGAGAAAAGTGTGGTACAGGGAACTTAATGGTGAGGAGGAAGACTGGCAAGTTATAATCTTTTGTACAAGTCTCTGTCAGAATCCTGAAAAGAAAGCGGCTAAAAAGCGGAGGAGAGACAAGTGTGGGGGAAAAGGTCTGGCAGACTGAAGGGAAAGTGTGGAATACAACGATTGAAAGGGAAGCCTTTGGGGTTTGGAAATTATTGTTTAAAAAGACTCTGATAGTTGGGGAGGAACTGGAACACTATATTTCATTGTTATTTGGACAGCTTCCTTTCAATAAACTTCCTTTGGATAAACTTTGTTGAAGTGAGGACAAGAAGAGGACTGAGGCTGATGGAGAAGAGATAACGCGGCATTATACGAGCTACTGAGAAACTCCGAAAGTACTGTTAAAATATATCTAATATTAACTACTTAATAGATCTTTCAATAGACCTGTGGGAGAACATTATTCCAATTGAGGAGGTAGTTGTATTTGGAAGAAATCTGGAAATTGAATTTAGGAACATTTTTTTTTTAAAAAAAAAAGTAAATTAGAAGACTTCGAAAATGCGGATTAACGGTAGCTATTATTCAGCACTTTTTACTTCCCTACTTCCGATATGTTTGAAGGGAGAAAAAAATTCCAACCAGAGACGGAGAATTAAAAACTGACTGTAAAAATTCTTTTTTCCTTTTCCTATTGCTATCCTTTTTTTTTTGCATAAATTTGCTTATTTACTTATTTTCTGGTGTTATCTCTCCTTTTCCATCTTCTCTTTATAATGAATATAAATTTGTTTTTTGAGGGAAGGAATATTGATTTCTGTATTAGAGTGTTAAGTATTTGAAGTGTTAAATATTTGAAGTAATTTATTTAATTAATTTATTAATAATAGAGATAGTTACATTCAGATTAGATACACAGGGAAAATAATATAATTGCCCTATTTGGGATGAAAATAACTTTGATTTTGTGTAAGATTATTTAGGTTTAAGAATATTAAGAATATTTAATATTTAAAATAGGGTCAGATAAGGTTAGATAAAAACACATCTATATTTAAAATATTTATATTCCTATCAAATTTAAAACTCAAACTTAGTTGGACTGGATATACTATTTATTACATAACATATTTATTATATACATTTATCATATAGATTGTAGTATTGTGTTGTACATTGTTGCATAGAAGTTGAATATAGATCCTATAAAAATTAGATATTTGACTTAGAATTAGGATTTGAAAACAAAATACATTTATACACATTCTAGCAAGCAATTAATTAAGAATATAACTATTTAGTGGAAAGGTGGATAAAGCAGTTAGACACTGGTCAATTCTAACATAGAGGTTATAATACTGAATGGTAATTTGGGATAATATAATTAATATAATTCAACAACAGAAACAAATATTAAAAGAAATGACTTCTACACTTATTACAGCTTTAAAAACTGGAAAGAAGACTTCCCCGACATTAACAACTACGTTGGCAACAGCTTCGCCCATGACTCAAAGAACTATAGAAGAGATGTTCCCAGCTGAAAAACTAGCCAATGTCTCAAATGCCAACATTCAAACAATTTTGCTAACCTTACAGGAATTGATGACAAAACTACAAGAGACAATGATTAAAAATCATAATGAAAAAAGAGCAGATATTAATAAAAGAAGAGATGGTGAAATTAAAAACAGAAATGAAAGCGGATATTTCTAAAGTAGAAGATAAGATTGGAATACTACAACAGGCCTTGGAAAAAATGAAGTAACAATAAAAGAAGTAGAGAAAAGGACTGAACGAACTGAAAAGAAATTAGAAAGAGTGCACGAAGAACTAAAAAATGTGACCAAAGAAATGGAAGACTCATTAGTCTTCCTAGAGATGGACAAGATGGCTACATACTTGAGATTCCAAAATGTAGAGGAATCCAAGGAAGAAGATCTGAAGCAATTAGTGGTGGAAATATTGGTGGGATTATTGGATAAGGATAAAGATGATATATTAAGGGAATTTGATGAAATATATAGAGTTAACACAAACTACGTGAGACGCCACAAATGCCCAAGAGAAGTCCATATATGCTTTGCAAGAAGGAGCATTCATGATATTATATTTAGGATGTCCAGAGACAGAATAATCAAGTATAAAGGAAAAGAAATTTTGATCCTCAAGCAAATCCCAAAAAGAGTAAGGGAAACAAGAAGAGATTACACATTTTTAGCAGCCTACTTAAGTCAAAAAAGAATTGTATTTAAATGGTTAATCCCAGAGGAGATGTTAGTCTCATGGAAAGAAAAGAAAATTAAAATAGACTCTATGGAAAGAGCCCAAGAATTATATGAACAACTAGTAGGCCAGAACGATCAAATAGTAAGGAGGAATTGGAAACAAACTCACAAGAAGACCAAAGTTATTACAGAAATAAAAAAGAGGGAACTTTAAGAAACAAAGAGACTACTTACTTACACCAAGAGAGAGAAGAAACTACACTCCAACAAACACTAGAAGAGACCAGAGTTATTACGAGGCAAAGAGCAAAACAGAACTAAATGGAAGAAGAAAAGAAACTTATCAATTAACATAAATGGCTTAAATTCGACAATAAAAAGGAAAATAATATTAACGAAATTAATTAAACAAAATGCTGATATAATATGTTTACAGGAAACTCACATAAGGAAAGTAGATGAAAGATTTTTAAATTGCCCAGAATTAGGCAAATTATTTACCACACCAGCTGATAAAAGGAAAAAAAAAGGGATTGCAATATATGTTAAAGAGGATTTGAAACCAGAGTTAGTATGGTCAGATGCTGAGGGAAGAATCTTGGTTTTACAGATCTGGATTAATGCTATTTCAATTTTATTAGTGGTAATTTATGCCCCAAATGAAGACCAGAACAAGTTTTTTAAACATTTATATCGAAAAATAATAAGATTGGAAAAAAGAAATGTTTGTATAATAGGAGATTTCAACTCTATTGCTGATTATCAGAAAGACTATTTTTTTAATCAAAAAATAGTAATGGGGGGATGAAAAAAAAGGGGAAAAGAGAGCTCCCTAAGATATGTAAGGAAATGATGAAGGAGCTAAATTTGATGGATTTATGGAGAATATTATACCCTGAGAAAAAACAATTTACATTCTATTCTAATCCACATAAAATATGGACATGAATTGATATGGCATGGATGAATGGGGAAATAGCAAATGAGATAAAAGGAATATACATTTTACCGAATGAGTGGGCAGACCATAATCCAATTCAGATAATATGGAAGGGTAGGAAGAAACCTAAGAAAAGATGGACATTAAATACTCAATTGATAAGAGAAAAACAATATACTGATAAACTTAAGGAGGAATTAAATTATTTCTTAAAAGAAAATGATAATGGGGAAACTAAGAAACAAAATATTTGGGATACAATGAAGGCAGTAATAAGAGGTATAACAATTTCTTATAATGCTTGGAAAAATAAAGAAAAATATATCCAACAAAATAAATTACAACAACAAATTAAGGAATTAGAAATTCAATTCCAGAAGATCCCCAAAGGACTCAAGAGTGCAAAACCAGATCATAATTGCTAAACATAAATTGAATTTAATCGATCAAAAGAAAATGATTACAAATTTGAATATGACCAGACAAACCTACTTTGAGCATGCTAATAAACCAGGAAGATGGTTATCTTAAGGCTAGGTCCCACTGGCCAACGGACGCAAAACGTATGCATAAAGGACACAGCAGATGAGCAAAATTTCAGGGGTGGCTCCATCCGTTGTCATCCGCTCCAAAAAGTGGTGAAAATTTGCATAAACAGAATGGAAAAGAACGGAAAAGAATAGACGTGGGTAGCATGTAGTGGGGATGTTAAACGGATGTTCATAGGAAGCCTAGTGGATGACAGCAGATGGAAGCAGATGACACCTTCGAAGGGGTTCCGGGGGAGAATTTTAAAGCAGACGCAGCGGAAGGGGTGGATGCATAGCGGATGAAGCGGATGCATCACGGATGCCTATAGGAAACAAAGGGGATGCCGCGCGGATGTATATCGGATGCAAAGCGTTCACTGCACATGCAGGGAGTATGAATTGTGTCAGCTCCGTGGATATAAAAGGATGCAGCACGCATGCAGTCAGCATACAGGGGAAAGACGTGCTGCCACATACATCTTGCAGGAACACCATGGTTCGTCAGTCAGGCAAGAAGAGGAAGCCCGTGCCTACTCGTTCAAGCCCTGGCAAGGTGAAGAAGGCCAGAACCAGCATCCCATCCCCTGGCACTGAAGCTGCTGCTGCTGCTGCTGCTGTGGTGGACCAGCCCCAAGGCCCTCAAAGCCCTGCTGCTGAAGGCCCTGCTGCTCAAGCCCCTGAAGGTCCTGCTGCTCAAGCCCCTGAAGGCCCTGCTGCTCAAGCCCCTGAAGGTCCTGCTGCTCAAGCCCCTGAAGGCCCTGCTGCTCAAGCCACTGAAGGCCCTGCTGAAGCCCCTGCCAGAGGGAGGAAAAGGCAAGGGAAGGAGAAGGGAGAGAGGAAACAGTATACCGTTTCCGAGGAGCGTGAGGATAAGGTGCTGGAATGGCTGAGGGAGAACGAGTATCCCTGGAGAAAGGGCCACAGACTGTATCGGGACACCAAGAAGAAGCAGGCAGTTTGGAGAGACAAATCAGAGAGCCTGGGGTCCACTGCAGAAGTACTCCTTGGATGGTGGAAGCACATGCACACCTGGTATGGCAAGCTACACCTCAAGAAATCCAGGCAGGCCGCTGTCAAGCTCACTGACCGGGAGATGTACGTCATGGCCAAGTGCAGTTTCCTGGAGGGTGAGATCCGCCACCGAGGAGCAGCCCCTCTGAGACCCCTCTCCCTCAGACAGCCCACAGACAGCCAGTCCTTTTCCAGCCAGGAGCCAGCTACCCTGTCCAGGCAGGTGTCTTCGGAGGGCCCCACAGCAGAGACCCCCCCGACAGCTGCACTCCCCATGCCAGTGGAGGATGATGCCCTGCTGTTACAAATGGAGCAAGAAGCAGCAGCCACCAGAGGCCAACCCACCCCCACCCCCACCCCCAGCTCCAGAGAATGCAGGCAGAGAGGCAGCCTGGAGGGCCAGGACCACAGTGTGCTGTTGGAGATCAGGGACACAATGAAGACCAGCACAGAACTTCTCTCTCAGCTGGTCCACTTGGACAGAGCATCCTCGGGCTGGAACACCTTCATCACCTCTGTGAGCCAGACCCTGAGGGACCTGCCCAAGGCCCAGTACCAGGTGATGAAGCAGAAGATCACAGCACTTCTGCACAACCCTCAAGGCCGAGCTGAAACTACTCCTACCCAGTCCAGGTCTGCTCCTCCACCCCAGGCGATGTCACAGCCCTTCCATGGCTTTCAACAGCCCCTCACCTACCAAGGCTATGACTACCAGGACTTCCCACAGTAGAAGCAGAACTTCCCAGTCCAGGCCCAGGTTCATCGGATGCCACAAACGCCAATCCTCACCCACCTGCAGACCAGGCAGCCCCACTACACTCCTCCTTCCTCCACCCCACAGCCAAGCTCGTCAACGGACAATCTGTCATCTGTATTGGGCCTGACATCTCAAGTCCTTGATGAAGGGCCTCTCAACCTCACGGGACTGAGTCAGCTCTCAGATAGCTTCCTAAACACACCACCACCTGTTGTACCCTCGGGGCCAAGCAACCCAATGGTGCCTCAGACCAGCACTCAAACCACAGCCACTTCTACAGTCCCTGCCCACTTAACAGCTGAGATCATGGACATGACTCAGAGTGACTGAGAATTGTGTCAGAGACTGAGTTGTTTACTTGTTAAGTTTATCTTTGCTTAAGACACTTTACTTGGTTCATTTTGCTTATTTAATACTGTCATAAAGTTTACCTAAGAAAGTTTATCTTTGCTTAAGACACTTTACTTGGTTCATTTTGCTTATTTAATAAAGTCATAAAGTTTACCTAAGAAAGTTAATAAAGGTTATCTTTGCTTAAGACACTTAGTTTACTTGGTTCATTTTTTTTTACTTAATAAAGTGTTGGTGAAAACTTTGAAAAAATGGTTAAGCTTTTGCATGCTTGTGGGATAGATAAGGATAGTTGTGGGATAGATGAACCTCCCGTGCAACCATAGTGGGACTGTATGGTCCACCATCCCAGCGATCCAGATGATGTTCTCCCCCTTTTTATAGAAAATATCGGTTGTCTACTTGGTGTCCTTCTACATACTCTAGACATACTACAGACATCCTAAATATACGAGATACATCCCAGATACAAACGTTTTGTCTGTTTTGAATACTTTATATACGAGATGCATAAGCTTACATCCTTTCTATTTCCATGCTACTAACTCTGTGTAGACGTTCCGTGTACCTATTGTTTCCTCCCTCTTTCCATTTTCAGCTGCAGCAGATGTGAGTTGAGGCGATGGCCAGAGGATGCAGAGAGGAGACAGCGGACATTTAACGGATGATAACGGACATAGAATGTTTGTTGCCCGTATATGTTGCGGATGTATATTGTATGCGGCGGAAAGTTCATCCACTCACAAAGTTTTGTGAAGCTCAAAACTTCTTGCGCGGATGAAATCGCAGTGGACGGATGCTTGGCGGATAGAGCGTATGAAACACATATGCAGTGAGTACACAACGGATGTATAGCATTTTCCAATGGATGGCAAGCTTTTTTTAATGTTTTACATCCTCTTTGCATCCGTAAGTGCAGTGGGACAGAGCCTTTATAAACTAAAGAAAAAGAAAGAAAAGAGACTGATATATCAACTAATAGATGGGAATGGCGACACACAAGAAGAGATAGAACAGAAAAAAGAAATTGTACATAAATACTTTGAAGAGCTATACAAAAAGGAAGAAATTAATGAGGATAACATAAGAAATTACTTAGATGAAATTAAAGATAAAGAAATTGGGGAAGAAATGGTAGAATTATTAAACAAAGCCATTACTTGGTCTGAACTGAAATCAGCAATAGAGAATCAGAAAAACAATAAAGCCCCAGGGCCAGACAGGATTCCGGGAGAGCTATATGAAGTAATTGCAGAACAAATTGGATCTCTTATGTTGAAAATTTTTGACGAGGTCTTATTAGCAGCCAGGATGCTGGGCTCATGTTGGGGAGCATTGATTATGTTGATCCCGAAGGAGGAATCTGATCCCAGACATATTAACAACTATAGGCCAATTTCACTGCTAAACACCAACTACAAAATATTCACCTCCATAATAGCAAACAGATTAAAATGAATTTTAAAACTATATATACATGAAGATCAAAATGGATTTCTCCCGACTGGACAGATTAGGAACAATTTAAGAATAGTAGCAGATATTTTAGAATTTTATGAAGCCCACCCTGGAAAACAAATTGCATTTATGTTTTTAGATGCAGAAAAGGCTTTTGACAATTTAAATTGCCAATTTCTAATTCAAAAAATTTATAATATGAATTTAGGTGCTAAATTTGAAAATATTATAATGACTATTTATGACACACAACAAGTCAATATTATAGTAAATGGGGAATATACTCGCCCAATAAAAATAGAAAAAGGAGTCAGACAAGGTTGTCCACTCTTATCCCTGCTCTTCATATTCTCATTAGAAACATTATTAATACGAATTAGATATAATTTAGAGATAAAAGGATTAAAGATTAAAAATGAAGAATACAAGTTGCAAGCGTTTGCTGATGACATGTGTTTTTTTTTATTGAGGAACCAACAGAAAGAAGACAAAAATTGATAAATGAATTAGAATAATTTGGAGCGGTAGCAGGACTCAAAATTAATAGGAAAAGAACAAAATTAATGACTAAAAATTTAACAGAAAACCAGCAAAAAGACTTAGAAGAAGCTATGGGAATACAAGTGACAAAGAAAGTTAAATACTTAGGAATATGGTTGACAGCACATTGTAAGACTCTTAAAGAAAACAATTATGACAAATCCTACTGGGTAGGATTGCTGCCATTAAAATGAATATTCTTCCAAAATTTTTATACTTATTTCAGACGATCCCAATCAAATTACATAAAAAAATTTTTTGAAGTTAATAAAATAACTCATAAATTTATTTGGCAAGGGAAAAAATCTAGAATAAATTTAAAGGCAATGCAAGATTTGAAGAGCAGGAGAGGATTGGCACTTCCAAATTGGGAATTGTATTATATTGCTGCCTCTTTAGTATGGTTAAAGGATTGGGTGAATTTAACGAATAAGAGAATTCTATTTTTAGAAGGTCATGATCTGCAGAGGGGGTGGCATGCCTTTTATGAGATGTAGGGAAAGTTAGCCAGAAATATTTTCATAGACATTTAATTAGAGACTCATTATTAACTAATTGGGAAAAAATATGGAAAAAACATTATTTAAAAGTACTGACCTGGAGATCAACAATGGAGGCAATGATCCATCCAAACAATTTAGATATAACTAAAATGATTAAATATAACAATTTATTGGATGTACAAGGAAATTTGAAATCGTTAAATTTCAAAACAAGATTTACAAGAACAGGGATTTAAAATTGATCAGTGGATATACCTCCAAATTCACAATAGATATAAACAGGATAGGAAAGAATTCCGAATTAACAATAAACCCCAGCAAGTAGACAAAATTTTATCAGGACCAGATTAAAAAAATAGACCTAAATTTTATAATTATTTATTAGAAGTAGAATTAGAAGAAGAAATAGTCAAAGGGAATATGATAGCCTGGAGTAAGAATGTAGGATGTAGCATCACCTTAATAGAATGGGAAAAGATCTGGGGTAGAAACAATAAAATTACAAAATCCGCAGTATATAAAGAAAACGCCTATAAAATGTTTTACAAATGGCATCTTCCTCTTTCGAGATTGGTGGAGATGTACCCCAATATGAGTCCCGAGTGCTGGAAATGTAAAAAAAAAGAGGGAACCTTTTTTCATATGTGGTAGTCCTGTACAGAAGCCCAAAAATACTGGCAGAAAATTAGAAAATGGTTGGAAGATATAACAAAAGAAAAGATTGAGTATAAACGAGAATCCTTCCTATTAGGGATTTTTGATAAACAATTACCAAAAAAAGTAAAGTATATAACAATACATATACTAACAGCGGCCAGATTAGCTTTTGCCCAAGGTTGGAAGCATCCCCAAATACCTACAGAAGAGATGATTATTCAAAAAATTTCTAATTGCGCAGAAATTGATAGATTAACTCTAGCACTAAATAATAAAGATACTTCAATATATTATAGTAGTTGGAATAGTTGGTATAATTGGCTAGAACAAAGATAGATTATATATTATAAGGCAAAAAAAGAATAAGAATAAGATAAACTCATATGAGTGATATATAAACACTTGTAAGGACAATGGTGCGTATATGGCATAAATTAAGGGAAGAAAAGATCTTACAAACTGTTGAAAATGAGAATGCTTTTTTTTCGATTCTTTTTTCTTCCTTTCTCTTTTTTCTTTTCTATTCTGCTTTTTCATTTGTGTATGTGTTGTTGATGTGTTTTTAATTGTAAAATCAATAAAATTTGTTTTTTAAAAAAAGAATAATATAATCTCATCATAGTTGATTCTTCTGCCTTCCTCAGTACTTCACCTTGACTTTCAGACTAATTTTGTGAGATGAAACTTGTCTAAAAACAAGCCACCCTTCTTTTAGTATGCTGTCTCATATTTGTCTGAAGGACATTGTCTGCCTCTCACTTCAGGCTGATGCTCGCTCAATATCATTTCCTCTAAGATTAAGCATAATCAGTTCAAAGTTTGGAGGTGGGGGTTAATTCCATCTGTCTGTCTGTTTTCTACATGCACAGATTGCATAAGTATCAATCATAGCATGATTGAAAGAAGATATTCTTCCCCTATCCAGCGGATCAGGATGAAATGGAACTCAATGATTTTTACCCAGATTTTTTTCTCTAGAATGAAATATCCAATTCTAGAAGCTGCTTAAAAAAAAATCAATGAATTCCCCAGAATTGATACAGTTGGTAGTCTACCAGAAATGAAACAATCCAGACATAATTATTCTTCAAGCTGATGACATTTGATCAATACCCTTGTCAATCTGTGAAGTGATTCATACAATAATTTCTGTTTATTTTCGCCTGATAGTTTCTGCATTTCTTTTGTTTTGTTTTTAGAAGATTAGAAATATATCAGAATAAATGATCTTTAAAAGTTAGAGATAATATAATACCTTAACATCTGTACAATATTGCCAACAGAGCTTTATTATTTTTACAAATAGTTTTTACCATCTAATAGAAATAACTGAATGAGATTATTTGGAGGTTCCATATTCAGATGATATAATAAATTAACAGCTATCTTGTTGGGTCCAATAGTAAAGTCTTCTTAAAAAGAGGAACTGTCCCAACCACCTAGGAAGGTGATGTAAACAATATACAGTAATGAAGAAACCCAACTCTATTTCTTCCTTTTATGCAGTTCCTGAGAGATGGCTATAATCCTGTTCTGAGCATGAGGGTAGAGTTAATAAGATTCAACAAATATTTCAATTCAGATAAAGAGTTAGGATTAAGTGGCTATGTTGCATGCACTGTTCCAAAGGCAATATATTTATAGATTCATAGACTCCCTTGATCTATTTTGATGGATATACTGCCTCTATGTGTAGAGTGCCTTCTATTAGCTAAAAACAGAGGAGTCATTTGAAATCCCACCTGGACATCCAAGTGGAACCATTGTCCACTGAGTTCTAATTAGACAACTGTAATATATTAAAGATGGGGTCATCTTTGAAGACTGCTAAGAAAAAAACAGTCCAAAATATAGTTTCAAGGCTGCTTATTGGATTAGGCATTATGATAATACTGCCAGTGTGCATTTTCCAAATACATTAATGCAGTTCAGAATACTAGCTTTGACCTATAAAACCCTTCACAGCTTGGGATGAAGTATCTCAAGGACTCCTTGTCTCCACATGTGCTTGCCCATACACTAAGATTTTCAACAGAGCCCTTACTTTGGTGCATCCATCATCTGAGACACAACAGGAACACCACAACAGTGGGAGCTTGCCTAGAGCCTACCCTTATGTCATTTTGATGTTAGGCAGAGAACTTGTTATTTTCTCAGTCTCCACAATGCCTGAGGTCTGTTTGTAATTCAGCTAGCTGCTTTTATATGGCTCTTTTGTACTGTGATGTTTTAATGTTTTATTATATCAGCACTGATTTAATTTCTTTCAATGCAATTTTAACTTTTGTACTCTCCCTTAGAAAGCTCTCTAAGGTCAGGGTATTAATTAATTAAGAAACTAAATAAACATCCATCACCTTGAAGAGTTAAAGGAAGCAACCGAAACAGCTTATCATGGGGACAGTGATGACTTATGTGCATGAAGATGGCCAGTTTGTCATGCGTAAAGTTAATATTGTGTATTTCTTCAAGGATTGGAAAAAGAAACACCAACAATCCTTCAAACAGCTCTGCAAGTATATCTGCTACAGATTTATGATTTTGTCCACCCACACAATTCTGCTAGATATTTAGATATCTTTATGATTGCCAGGGATAAGGTAGAGAGGAATATAGTCAATTCTCTTTTAATTGCTAATTTAATTGCTTGCTCTTTCCTTTCTTTTGGATTCCAATTCACTAAAGTGATAAATTTGTTAAGCCTGTCCCTGTAATTTACTAACTTTATTAGGATACACTGCAGTCTGTTAAGTTGCAATTAGAGCCCACCTGATGGTAGTATTCAAATCATGTATAAAATTACACTGCACACCTATTTTGGATAGCATTCAGATATATAGGTTCATGCATACCGCTCCCTCCTTATTGTTATGGGCATCTCTTTGGAATAAAAGCATAAAGGCAGGAATTATCCTACCGCTAACCATGTAAACTGCTTGGCTACTCTCCACTACCATAGATAGACAGATAGGGATAGATAGATAACATAAATAATCCAAACAGCTTCAGGTCTACTTCCTATCACATTTACTTTGAGATGTACTTTCCTTAAAAGACAAAACAAACTCCCCCTGTTTTACTTGTACAGCAGAATGGAATGCCCTCTCCTTGAAAGTGAAATGATAACATTGTATAATAATTCATTTAGGTTTGTGTCATTTTATTCAGTCTGATTTGGTAATGCATACATGCACGCACGCTCCAAACCATTACACTGAGAGAAAGTCAAACTAGAGATTATATTCAGCTGAGGCAAATGGTGTTCACCTTTTATAGTCTCTCTGTTTTATAATGAAGATACTTCATTGAAACAATGATGCATACTTCACCAGTTCCCTGGAGAGCTGTGAATCGTGTTTGGAGAGATTCATGAATATCTGCATTAGCACAATCCAACTGGAACTTGCTCTTTAAAACGAATCACAAGAGAGGCCGATCAGCTTTTGCTTATGTATATAATCAGGAGGTTATTATATTATTTTTGTTTCCTCAAAGGGAAAGGAAGATGCAAAGGTGTCTATCATAGTAGTCAGAGAAAGAAAGAAAGAAAGAAAGAAAGAAAGAAAGAAAGAAAGAAAGAAAGAAAGAAAGAAAGAAAGAATTAGTATTTCTTTAGGCAAAGCTTCAAGAAGGGTTTTTTCCCTTTCTTTTTAATATTGCATTTGTATTAATTTAGCCAGAACTATATATAAAGGTGATGCAAATTCAAAAGTCTGGCAAAAAGGCAAGACAAATTATTGCACAGACAACAACGGCAATGATGTAAGCACAGGCTTTGTATTCCAAAGATGAATGTAAAACATTTGGCAGTTCTAAAAGCTGAAGTTTATCTTAAGAACCAAGGATTACTATATAAACCTTTGCCCCCAAAGCTGATGCCCACAATTTCAAGCAAACACCAAAGATACCACAGAGCTTTGTCCATGACAAAGAAGTGGCAGACTGATGGTGTATCTTCAAATTTTGTGTCAACTTCAGAGGCTTGAAAAATTAGAAGCATCCTGTGCGTTCTGGAAAATGTTTTCTGATGCTCTACTGTATCAGTGGAGTGTGTCAATCCACTTGCATTTATTCACAGGACATAGGGCATTACAGGCACTTCAATGAATCATAAAATGTAACAGTTGGACAATATGTTGGAGTTCATGTAGTCGAAACATTGCCCTCTGCAGGAATCAAAGCACGTGTTTCCTTTTAGCTCCATGGGACTGTCTGCTGTGCAAAGAGACATAGGACCTCATTTTGTGAAGAACATTGCTCAAGATATCGTGGATCAATATGCCACACTAACTGAATGTAAGCAGAAAGTCTGCATCCAGTCTAAGGTTTCCCACAAACTGGTTATCATATGCCCAGAATCCAGGTTATAACTATTGTACCTGCCTCTATGTAAACAATCCTTTTATCAATAGATAATCTGGCATACACTAATTTCTATGACTGACATAGTTGTGAAAATGTGTCCTTTGGAATGGTGTCAGGATGGTTGTATATATATACCATCTAAACGGATCAGCAAATAACAGTTGTTTTAAAAACCTTGTTTTTTAGGGAGAGCTGAAGGTGCTGATCCCAGTATTAGGAAGTAAATACGCAAAGATATTTGGTGGCAAAGCCTGTTTTAAAACATTCAGAAGCCTTGATTTGGTAGCTTTGTCTAGTGTTATCTTTATAACGTATATCAGGGTCACCAATCTTTTGGATCTCAGGGACCACCAAACTCATAATTTTAAATCCAAGGGACCACTAACTGGTTCTGTGGGCGTGACCTAATTTGTGGCTGAGGCTTGGTGGTCATGTGACTGGCTGGACATGGCTTGTATGTAAATATTATAAATATTTATATAAATATTGAATTTTTTATATAAAAAAGACCAACTTTTACCCAAAATCAGGCAAAGCAGGCAGGCAGATTGAGTTGCTCAGAATCACAGATTCATTCAGAGATCTATCTGCCTTCGGCTAGCTCAATCTGTCACATAAAATTTGCTTGCAAGCAAACTCACAAAATTAACTCACACCATGTATGTAAATATTGATGGATTTTTATTTTTAAAAAGAGCAATTTTTACCCAAAATCAGGCAAAGCAGGCAGGCAGATTGAGTTGCTCACAGAATTGTTCAGTGATCTATCTATCTGCCATCAGCTAATTCAGTCTGTCACATGATATTTGCTAGCTGTGAGTCTTCACTGAATAATAGAACCTTTAGTCCTAAGGGAGGTTTGGCTGTGCTTAAAAGCAAAGCCAAAGATCAAAAGACTAGCTAGAAAGCAAGGAATTCAACCATTTCCTGCTTCCTCGCTAATCTAAATCTCCTAGCATAGCAGAACAGCTAATGGTTGGAAAAATAGAAATTTAGTAGTCACGTTTGCCGGGTAAGGAGTGAGTGGGTGGGGAAGGTTCCCACAGGCCATGTGGGTGGCTTATGTTTCTGCGCAGCCTGGATTAATTGCTTTTGGAGGGTGCTCTGGGGGTGAGATTTCTCTGTGGCCCACCAAAATTTTCTCACAGCCCACTGGTTGGTGACTACTGACGTAGATGGCATTTGACTGTTTAATAAACCTATTGGAGTGACAGAGTTAGTTCTGGGAGTGGTGAAGAAAGAAACATGAGAGAAATATGAGTTTTATCATCAAGATAAGGATCTTCCTAGAACTGTGGTAGTTCAGTGGTTGGAATGCAATATTGCAGGCTAATTCTGCTGACTGCTAGCAGTTCAGTCCTGACCGATTCAGGATTGACTCAGCCTTCCATCCTTTTGAGGTTGCTAAAATGAGTTATAAGTTGAGAACTACCTGTAATTAAAGAATTTTTACCTCAAAAGTACAGTTCCTACACTAGAAGTATATTACATTGAATTGTTCTCAGATTTTCATGATGTGGTTTGTTCTGTCTTCTCTTTTCAAGAGAGGCCTACCCTGTTAACTTTTCCAGGCATTGGAAGAAAAAAACGTTGTGCCACATGATGATAGGCTTTTAAAAGATATCTAAAATATAACCGAATGGCACAATTATAGCCTTTGTTGTGGAAATAATCACATAATTACATGGAAAATTGAGCCTCGGATTGCACAATAAATGAAATGTGCTAATTTGACAACATTCCAAAAAATTATTTGCTTAAAAATCCTAGAAGTGGATAAATATTACTTTTAAATTGATATGGATTTTAAGACATGCTGAATTTTTACACATGAGAATACAAAAGGCAACGTTGAGTTCTACTGGGAGAGAAATGTTTTAACCATCTTCCCATTTGCTCATATATTTTCACATTCTGTTCACTCCTTGTTTGTAGCTATTTCTTTGAGTAGTCGTTCCTCATTAAATGCAGTCACTCCACATAAACACAATTCATTTTCAGAACCTAACATGGAATTATATTGTCACAAAACCAGCTGAGACAATTTGTTTCTGATGACATCACAAAGCCAAATCGGTGAAAACCATTTTCTGTGAATAGTCTTCCTAATATTATGTAGTCTGTATTAATAATATTGCAAAGACAAATCAGAGCAGGGATGATAATTCTTAATCTCATTTTAAGTGGATTTTTTGCTTCATTTCCTAGCCTTTCTTCAAGTTAGTGATGACAAAGACAAAATGTGGTTTCATTGGAATTAATATATTGAGAATTGTGAAACACTACATTATAAATCTTATAATTTACTCAGCTTCATTATTTATCTCTTGGTTGATTTTGTCACATAGACACTTTCTTATTCCCACTGCTAGCACAACATTTTCACAGTATAACAAAAAAAGAGAATGCATTTCGGCATGAATAAGAATAACTGCTTTGTTTTGTTCACTTTCAGTGATATGTTACATCCCACATGAGCACAGCAGTTATTGCCACATGTCACAAAGTAACTGGCATAAGTGGACATGCTGTCCATCAGATCTGACCCCCATAAAACTAAAGAATGCAGCTAAAAGGGTGCTGTTTCTGATGGAGGAGGAGGAGGAGGATTATTCAGCATAAAGTAAAGGTGAAAATTGTTTATGTTTTGCAGCATATGTAAATGTATCAAATAAGAAGGAATAATTGACTAAACTGGGCAAGTGCCCACCAATATTAGATTCAGCACATCACAAAGAATATTATGGTATTATATTAATGAAATATACCTTGCATAATTTCCTGAATTCAACATTGTGGTATTCTTGAATAGAAATTGATACCAATGTGTATTTTCTGAAAGTGGGAAGGGAGCAGGAAACACTGAAGGTCATGAGAGGTAAATTCCAATTTCTAAGACATAATTTTTATGGGATGATTCTTTGTATGTGATAAGCAGCATTTTATCTAAGGAGAAAGAGCTTGGAATGAGGCATTGGAATAGACAGCTAACAGAAAGCCTTTGATAAAGTTTGCCAAAAATATGCTGTTGTCATAGAAAAGTCATTCATTTGTTTGCTTCTTAATGGACTATATGTTCATCCCAGAAATCTCTGGAAATATCATTTAAATATGAAGAAGAAAGGTCAAAGGTCACCCAGCCTTTGTGTCCAAGGGGGTCTCCTGGTTTCTAGCCTGACCACTGCATCAAGCAGACACTTTTTTGTTAAACCTGGCCTACAGAGTACAAAAACTGATCTACACAGTATTTAAAAAATAAACAAAATGCCAAGAAGGAAGCAAACATCTCTAGAGCACTTTCTCTCTTATCATGTACTCAGCATTCAACACTTAGATAAGGGAGAACCCAGAGGTGGTATTCAGCAGGTTCTGACCAGTTCTGGAGAACTGGTAGCAGAAATTTTGAGTAATTTGGAGAACCAGCAAATCCCACCTCTGACTGGAGACTTTACAGTATCCTTCCCATGCCACACCCACCAAGCCATACCCACAGAACCAGTAGTAAAAAAAATTGAATCCCATCACTGGGAGAATCAATATAATAGACAGGAACAAGTTAAGATTAATGAACTTGACCAAATTGGTCAATCAGAAACAATCAACAAGCTAGATAGGACCAGTTGTTGCCCTAAAAAGCCAGCAAACTCCATGCCTTGGGTCAAAGCACAGAAAAAGTTAGCAAGTTTGGTAATGAAACACTTGCAAGAAAAATACCAAGATCCCAGAACTTTTGATTTCATATGGATCTTCTTCAAGTGATACTTTCAAAAGCTTTCAGAGTCTTCTAAATATTGCAAGGAAAGAGACAGAAGAAAATTTATGCTTAAATATCTTCTTTCACATTAAAAAGAATCTGACTAAAAGGAGGTTAAAAAAGAGGCACAAGGACTGCCATGAACTTTTAAGGAAAGGCAAAATGCACTAATTAAAATAAATATCATACAGTTATAGATGGAATTGTCATTAGAACAGTGAGCTAAATGCATCAAGAGTAAACCTGTAATTTTCTTCTTTCTTCCCAGTAATAAAAGTCAGAATAGGGTTCAGTTCATTCATTTCACATGACTTATTTTCCTTCTTGCTTGGCAAGTGATACAGACCGTTCATATTCCTCCTATAATGAGAACTTTTACTTCTTCCATGTTTCAGTGAATCTCTTCAAAAAGACTTTTGGTGCCATTCCCTGAAATGTGACAGATGTGATGCTACTGAAAATGAAGAAATTCAACAGAAGTCTTCAATATTATTTGAAAGAATTCCTTGCAAAAAAGCGGAAATAAGAACAAGGAGAGTGGAAGGTAATGCAATGGATGTTGATGTCTCTTGTAATTTCCTTACAAAGAATTTTTTGCTAGTGATTTCAGAATTATTGAGCTTCTGGTGTGGTAGTTCTCTTTTTTAAATACGCATCAGTTGTTCAATAGTACGTTTTTTCTGTCATACATACTATGCAGCACAATCTACCTTCACAGTCTGCGATCTTGAAACAAATTAATTTAAAAGTGAACTCTATAATCAGTGATACCACAATGAAAGCAAGACAAAAATGCTTAGAGATATAATCACCTTGGCTTAAATGTTACTTCTGGTTTTATATAGCTTAATTATTAATTTGTAATGGGCTATGCAGTTTTTATTTTATTCTGATTAATGCTTTATATTTCTATTATCTGGGTAACAATGTAGTAACAACACAGAGGAGTGAATGATATATTGCTATGTGATTTATACAGTTATTTTTGTGATTATTAGTTGCCAGTTTATTATTTGCTACATTGTTTTTAAATGTTGCTGGTAATTGACCAAATAATTACTGATACTGAAAAAAAATTCCAATAATTTCAAATGTGTTTCCATATAATAGATTTCAGACTACAAATTAAACTACAGAACAATACAATATAAAAATCCCAGCATTCTGTTTTAAATTGGGAACAAATATAATCCATCTGATTGCAATTCCACATAACTCTCTTCAATACTTTACACAGAAAAATACAAGATGTGACAGACTATACTAAAACAGAGGAGCCAACTTGAGATTTTGCAATAGTAATCAGAGCCAGACCCCATGCAAAAGTTGCTGAAGAATTGATAGCTTTAATAAGATTGAAGGCAAGCACTCTTAAATGGTTTGCACATAATCCTTTAACTGTATTCAATTAATTTAAATTATAAAATTATCCCCAATCAATTTTGTCTGTTGATCAGGCCCTTCCCACTTCTTTCATTCGAAATACAACCCCAGATAACATATTCAAAGGGCTAATGTAACCCTTGGCTCAGAAAATGTTATATACTGTGGAGTAAATGAAAACAGATTTTGGCCAGAAGGTCACCAAATTTCCACCACTTCTGAAACAAGTTAGTTAGGTAGTTGGGTTTTTTTTTTAAAAAAAAAAAATCTTAACCGAAGAACTAAAATGTTCTTCTTGGTGAACATCTACTCATTCCATGTTCTGACTGGGGCAATTGTCATAATACCACCATTATCAATATATCAGTGTGAACTGAGTTGATAATAACTGTAGCAAAGTCTCATTAAACAAAAAATGCTCAGATAAGGTGCCAGAGGCCTTCTAAATCACAGGTGTTAAATTTGATTACCTCATGGACCAGATCATGACATTTTTTTGCTTTGGTGGGCGTGACCTGCATGTGACTTATCCAGCCTGTAGGCTGCCAAGTTTGACAGGCCTGTATCTAAATGAAAGCTGGGTACTCAGGCCTCTTAAAGATCCTCTGCTCCTTCCTACTCCCCAAAATTGGGGTCATGGGTGTTTTGAGATTTTCACATTGAAAACCTCTCTTCCCATTATAATTTTGTAGCTTGCTTTGCCACCCACTCCTGAGAGAGATGGAGATCAACAGCCAAATGAACCCTTCCAATATCACTATAATTCACTGACATAGCAAACTTTACAAACTGCAGATTACTCATAAAATGCATAGAAATAGATGATGAATAAAGCAGACACCTTTTGTCACTTGTGGTTTTAATTTATTACTCTGCCATTAGTCGATTTAAAAAGAGGTTTAGCAAAATAAGTTGGAGTTTGAACATCCACCATTCTTTTTTAAAAGCTAAACCAAATTTCAACATGGCAATTACTTCATTTTTTTTTTTTTTGGGGGGGGGGGGAGATGCTTTTTGTTAACTATATGATGAATTCTATTTTCTGTAAACAATGTATTATTTTTGCTGACAAAATCAAGCTATGAAGTGATGCAGGAGCTAAGTGAATCTAATATTTAACCTACATGTTAATACTGTAATGAAATTAAATTCAGTTGAATGTTGTTAAATATTTGAACCATCCCAGTTTAAAGATTCAGTGCAAATTTATCAATCTTGTGTAAACTTAACCTCTAGTAAGCATAATTTTTACAACACTTTAGTGTTTCTAAATTTAATTAGACTTTTTTTTGAGACTGTAGCTGTATTGGGGAATGTTTGGAAGTTCATGGCCATTTTTTGGTAATAGACTCTTGTAAGATCTACATTGGCAGCAAAAAGACTGAATTTTGGTGGCACTGTCTGCAGACAAAAAACCCAAAATGAGAGTAGAAGTAAGAGTAGGGGGCATTTAGAAGACAAGCTATTGTTCCTATTTTTAATATTACCTCCCCACATACAAAAAAAAATCCAGCCCCACCCTTTCATCTGCATTAATAGCAGGAGACAGATCCTTTTAAATCATAATGGTAAAGTTTTCCTGAGCTCATCAGCAACACAGAGGCTTTCCTAAGCAACAGTAAAGAGGTGGCTTGCTATTGTCTACTTCTGAGATTTTTTTTTTCATTTTTCCAGTCTATCCGACACTCCCTATCTAAGAAGCCCAAACCTGCTTAGCTATTTGTGAAAGAAATGTTACACTTTCCAAGCTTGTGCTCAAAATGAATTCTGATCAGTGGAACTGATTAATTTGGTATGTGGTGAGAGCTGTGGTGGTGCAGTAGCTGGAGTGCAGTACTGCAGGCTACATCTGTTGACTGCCGGTTGCCTGCAATTTGGCAGTTCAAATCTCAAGGTTGTGTCAGCCTTTCATCCTTCTATGGTGGGTAAAATGAGGACCCAGATTGTTGGGGCAATATGCTGACTCTGTAAACCACTTAGAGAGGGCTGTAAAGCACTGTGAAGCGGTATATAAGTCTAACTGCTATTGCTATTGCTAGGTGGGGCCAGGTTAATGCCTCGTAACTGCAGAAGAGAAGCAAAGGTCAATCTACATATGCAGCAATCAAGTTAGAGAGACTGATGGTTTGTTGCAAATTTTTACCATTAAATAATGTGGCAGTTCTATTTATTGTCATGGGCCTTCTTTGGGAGCTGAAGGGAGGGAGATCCACTGCCTATTGTTATAAATCATAAGTGAGTAAAGGGAAAACGTGTTTCAGTTTAATAAAAGACATCGAATACATGTGAGAGAGAAAAACAATATTAGTGAAAGAAAGACAGTGATTAATATATTAACAATTGCTCATCAGTGTGTTTATATTGTTTTAGAAAACAATTTACTAAGTTGGCTGATGATCATGTCTGTCTTTTCTTTAAGGATTGGAAGGAACAAATAATCTCTAATGGCACATTTATTTGAATTGGGGTTTTATACCCTTATAGCTATTTTCATATTGCTAGGGAAAAAAACTAAACTAAACAAAAAAAAACCACTTATTCAGTGTGAGGTATAGAAATAGCAACAATCAATCAATGCTAAAAGCCTTGAAATTTTAACATTAATATTCTTTGGATGATAGAAATGTAAGCTTGACAGCATCACATTTCCTACAGAGATGAACATCTGTTTGAGGAAAGTTGTTAGACATTTCTTGTGCTTTCACTATATTCTAAGTGCCCTCTACTGCCAGAAAATAGCATGGCAGAAGCAGATCTTTATCTATCTATCTATCTATCTGTCTGTCTGTCTGTCTGTCTGTCTGTCTATCTATCTATCTATCTATATCATATGGAGCTGGTGAGTGAACAGATACTGTAACTATTTTTAAAAATAGTTGGATATTTTGATGCTATAACTTTGCACATATACATTTAATATAGTTTGGACTGTGTGTACATGTGTATACACACACACACACACACACACACACACACACACATGCCCACAACAGGAAAACAATGGGCAATCCTTTTAATGGGGGAGAAAGATGGGACATCACAGCAGCAATGGTAGGACAAGGTGCAGACTGAATATCTTGCAAGTATTGCTGACAAGACTCAATTTTGACATGATTCTCTTATGCCAGCTTAAACTCAAGATGATCCAAGTGGAAGACAGCAGCAGTTGGTGGGATTCAAAAAAATTTACCACCGATTCTGTGGGCATGGCTTAGTGGGTGTGGTGTGATTTGGTAGGCATGGCTTGGTGGGTGTGGCAGGGGAAAGATACTGCAAAATACCATTCCCTCTCCACCCAGCTCCGTTCTCCTATGCAGGGCAAAGAAGACCCAGCCAATCAGCTGGGACTCGGGAGGCAGAGAATAGATGAGGGCGGGGCCAGTCAGAGGTGGGATTCGCCGGTTCTCCGAACTACTCAAAATTTCCACTACTGGATCTCCAGAACTGGTCAGAACCTGCTGAATCCCACCTCTGGAACTTTCATTGCAGATATGCCCCAAGTCCATCAGGCCTTATGGTAGAAGACATGAGGAAACTTCCACCTTTCTTCTCTTTCTTTTTTATTTCCTTGTCCTTTTCCATCATTCTTTAGAATAATCAAAAGGGAGAAAAACAATTTGCCATATCCACAACATTTGCTTTCTAGTCGGCTAGAGGAAGCCTATGCATATATTCCCTTTCCCGATGACCATAGAGGCCATCTTCCCTTCCTAGTCTTCAGAAAGATGACATTATCTGTTGTAGATGGTTAGCAAGATTGCAAATCAGCCTTGTCTCCATTAATTCATATATCTAGATTGTAGCCAGAGCATCCAAGGTGGGCCATTTCATTGGATCCCTCAAGATAGATATTGTGTGGTTGGTATGTGAGCCAAACATTAGAATTTCATCAGTAAAATTTCATTAAAGACTTCCATGCTTGTGCAATATGTTCTCTCCCCCCCCCCCCACACATCTTTTTTAATGCTTTTAAATCAAAGCTAACTCTTGATGACTACCTGTATAAAGACCCTGAAAATTTCTTGGCAAGATTTTTGAAGGCAGTTTGCCTTTGCCTTCCTCCTAAGGCTGAGAGTGGCCCAAAGCCACTGAGATACCTTTCATTCCTAAGGTAGGACAAGGACTCACAATCTTAGCCTGATGTCTTTAACCACTACTCCAAACTGGCTTTCATATAATGGTCAGCAAATACTTGCAGTCCTTCAGCCTCTTTATATTCTGAGGAGCACACTGAGAAGTAGACAGCAGCTGACAATGCAGAGATTTTCAGTGTGTGACTGCCTTTTATATAGTTGTATTACAACAGGAAAAAAAATGCAGCACCCAGGCAGGAGAGAAGCAGCAGCCCGAAAGTACTTTACTTTAGTTTGTGATGTGCTGTAGCATGTGCATGAATAAATGTACATATACGTTTAGTATATGCTCCTCTTTTTGCTGTCTTTTATTTTAAAAATAATTACATAACCATTAAACATAATGAAGTATGTATACAATGAATGGGGCACAACTTTTATCATAAAATAAACTTCACCCCCTTGTTCATGTTTGCTAGCAACTGGGGCTACATGTACAGAAACAACAATCATTGAGTTCCCCCCCCCCAACTTTCAGAGATATGCCATCAGTTCCAGCTTTCAAAAAGAGAGCTGTAAGTGCACAGTCTCAGTAATATGATTAGGCAGATTTGAATATGGTTTCAGATTGTTTGCTCCCCTTCCTTCTTCTTCTTCCTCTTCTCTATACCATCTTCTGCCTCCCTTTTTCTCCCTCCATGCAAATACAACAAGTTTGAGAGTTCAAACAATATCTGAGGGCTCAAACTGCTTGTCCCACTACCAACACAAGTTCCTTGTAATTAGCAACCATCAGAAGAACACTTGGACTTCTTAAACAATGGGAGTATGAGTTTGTCCTTATGAATTCCTGGATGGACTGATAAATCCCAGATGTTCAATTTATCTGGGATTAATCATCCATTGTTCACCAGGAACAATGCTAAGGGCAAAGCTTCCTTTCCTCCTTATCCCCAGAATCCAGAAGAATAAGATTGTGGTATCATCTAAGGTTTCCTACTTACTTCACTGGTGTTTAGTTTTGGGACCTTGTAACATTTTCTTTAGTAAACATCTATGGAACAACTATTCTCCCATTCCTTTCCTAACTTCATACCAATTATTTCGATTTGTTCTGTTTAAACTGAATTTGTAGTGATGACATAAGCACCAAGCTTCTTCAGTAACCGTATTATCTTCGTAGACCTTATGTTCTATCATTGTCTGGAATTTGGTGGCAAATCTATCTTTAGCCATCTCTCATAACTCACAGGCAGAATCACATCAGTAAGCAGAATTCACTTTAAAGTGAATCAGGGAGCCAAAATTTCAAAACATTTATAGCCTCTGGAAATGATGCTCTTTGGAAAGGAGAAATACAGTTCAGCAATGTCCTAACTGAAAACATTATATAGCTGACTCATACATACAATATGCAAATAACAAGCAATTTGTAGATGGGCTTACTTATCCCAAGTTAATGGTTACTTGGACTGTAATTATGTGACAGTTTGCAGCAATCCAACCAGCACACAAGTAAATAATTCAGCAGGATTCATTTATATAAGAAACTTCTTTATATACAATAATATACAGTATGATGCATGTATGCAATACCCATGAACCAGAATCCAGAAGTCATAATCACAGAAGCAATATAAATCCAGAAGCAATTATATATATACAGATCAGTGAACCGAAGCCATGGCCAGGTTCCGAGCCGTCTGGGTCACAAAACTGTCCCCATTGATTGACCTGTTACCATGTCTATTCCAATTGATGAACCTTATTACACTGACAAATTATACAGCCTATTTAATAACTATGTTTCTTTAGATTCCCTGATCCTGGCTTACTGATCTGCTATGGCGGCTCGCATGGCTAAGATGCTGGTTTGACAAGCAGCAATCTCACATTCAAGACTCAAGTGCTGACATGCAGCGGGGTGAGCTCCCATCCTTCACTCCAGTTCCTGCTGGGGACATGAAAGGAGCTCTCACTTGTGATCTTCCAGGTGACAGTGATGTCACTGGCCAATCCTTGCAACTCGGAAGCACTTCGGTGCCACTGACATGAGTGCAAACTTACTTGTTACTTTAATTGAACTGCATGTCTTTCTTCTGACACAACGAACAAAATGTGAACACAAAAGCAAAATCTGAAAATTTTCAGGAAAGGACTGTGAGGACTATTTAAAAAGGACTTCTATCAGACAGATTTACAGAAGCTAATCCTTACATAATGAAATCCTTAGACATCAAGGCATTAAAGGTTAATAACAAAACTATAGCCAGTAAACAATAGGCAACTAGTACAGATCTTTTAATGCAGCTATCATATGTTCCTGAGTCTTCTGCTAGTTAACAGCTCAACTATCACATTTTGTACAAGTTTCACCTTCCAGATACTCCCTGAAGATGTTTTTCAAGGATTATAGCAATGAAGAGCTTATTGCTACAGTTGAAACAGGATGTTAAGCTTTACCAAATCTGGCTCAGGAAGCAATTGAGTTAATGCACCAAACATAACTTGAGAAGGCTCTGTTCACTATAGCCCTCAGCTCTGAATCCAGTAACACCTGAGGATCAAGGAGGATCCTGACCTATAAATGGAATATTTTGGGAAGAAGAAATGTACTATCAGTTTGGTTGAACCAGCCCAAACCAGTAGCATACCACCACTGCCCCTCATCCAGTATTCAGCTTAAAATATCCTGCATGGCCATTTAAACAGTATCTGAATAATATCTTAGCAGAAAGCCTTATTGAAATTTATACCAAACACTCCAGTTATTCAGGCATGCCTGAAACTGCCAAACTCCCCCTTTCTTTTTCTTCGGAAATGGGATATTTAAAATCGGCCTATGATTGTACATCCAGAAATGGAATATTTAAGATTGGCCTTTAACTCAGGATAAGGGAAGATTTATTCATTAACATTCTGAATAGTTGTGGAGTGGGTGGCCACAACAAATTTAAAAATATACAAACAGACTTTTTTTTTAAGGCACCTCCTTCCAGGAGGCATTGATCACTTTCCTTACCCATGAGTCATTTCCATTCCACAGCATGGTGATATCAGCCCTTTCTGTGATGGTGCAATAGAGGTAGAAAAGCTAAGTACTCCCTTTGCTAAAGACTAGCAGTTGATGTAAACCTTCAGGTAGACTGTCTTATGCATTTTCAGTTCTCTAGTAAACCAAAGAGCCAGGTCCATCATTTTCAGTTCCCTAGCAAACCAAAGAGCTGATCTGACTTGACAAAAGTGAAGAGATACTTAGAACCAGTATGGTCAATCACCTGAGCCATATTCCACAAATTAACGAAAGCTAATTCCACTGAAGACAATAGGAACAAAATTTCCAAAGTGCATTCAGGGATATTTTTGGCTCCATCAGTTATCTGGATTCAATCATTTTATACCACCCACCAGTCTAAAATTGTCTAGGAAATGTAGCTACAACAAAGATGGAAAACAAACTTTTCCATCTCAAAATAACCAACTCCACCAATTAGAAAATGAAATCCAGCATGTGCCTTATTACAGTCATGGGATCAGATAAACAAGAACACGTTCATGGCCGTTGTAGAAAAAAACTCATTGCTGAGCAAGCATTCCGTGTAGATGCTACAATCATTAGGATGGGGGTCAATTCAATACCATACGCAAGACCATCCAAACTTCTTCAGGAACAGAAGGAGTGAAGTGGACAATTCAGTAATAGTATGCTACACTGTTCTGGCCATCTGACCCTAGCAGCATGTGCTCAAAATTGGCAGGCTGCTGTAGGAAGCATTCGTGCATCAAGATGAAATTTCAGGGCCACTCCACTTCCCCACCCCCCACCCCTGGTTCTTTCCTTCTATAGAATAGTACAGCCTGGCAGAAAAATCTGGAAGAGATTAACACATCGGTGGTTCTGTCAGCAGGTCTCAGTGACACATGCCAGGTCAGCATATTCATCCAAGATGAAATCTTGAATAATATAAATGCTTCACCAGCAATTGGTTTAGCATTAAAAACCAGCAGCTTCTGGTTGGAGGAGGCACCATTATGGTCACCTTGATTTCTTTGTGTGGGTGTGCACCTCTTCCTCAATAATGTCCCCCCCAATTACATTATTTCTGCCCCTTCATTGATTGCTCCAGTGTTTATTCTCAGGCCATTTTCCCAAGCCTTTATCCCATTTTCTGGAAGAATCTCTTCATAGCTAGCCATGACAGATGAGTAGTGCTGATTTTGAGCCCATGCTGCCCTCCCCAGAGAGTCACAGGTCCATAAAGTTATCAGAGTAAGGTACCCTCAGCACAAAGATTTTTGTAGTGATGAACAAGAAAGAAGCCTGGTTGATAGTAACCCTGTTGCTGGAATCTCCCTTGGAGGAAATATTATTGTCTGAGGGCAGAGATGCTTTAAGCTATATGATCATATATCCTTTATTATAAAGGACAGTCCTTTGTTCAGGGAAAGTTGTTCTTTAAATGCATTTAATTTAATTCTTGATTTTCTTGGTTTTGCTCTTGAACTTTCCTTTGCAATGCAAAATTATAAACATAAACATTTTATCCTTCTGAACTTGTTTCAGATTTGAACTTGTTTTCAGGAGCATCCTTTATTTTTTCCAGGGGGAAAAGGATCCCTATATTTAAGCCCAGCTTCAAGGAAAGAAGTGCACTCTTGAGCCAAATATCTCAATTAGAGATCCACAATCCAAGTCCACAATGCTTCCAGGAAGCTGCTTTCCACAGACAGACAGCAAGCAGGGAGCCTGATGGTGCAGCACAAGTTCATTCCCTCTGGATATCTACCTGGGCCAAGCAATGGTTTTCTTTGCAGCCTCTCCTTCCAGGGAAAAGATACTAACCTGCAACAAACAAAGGGCAAGCCAACTGCATGTGAAGTATCTCAGCTTTCTCCTTATGCAATCATGCTAACACATTCCCCTCCTTCTCTCACTAAGGTTGATTATCCCTGGACTTAAAATACAATTATGGAAAGGGAGGTGTGTGTGTGTGCATGCGGGTGAAAGTGGAATAGGTTGCCACTTCCTGCCTTTCCACTCTTCTGAAGTCCATTTCAGTGGCTCTGTGCTGGTTACCAAGGAAACCACCGTAGAATGGAAGTAGGACTGGATTGCTTCTCCTTCGCAACGATTGTTAGAGATGCCCGCAGTTTGGAATCGTGGATCTCTTCATAAGATTGTGTGGAAGTGTGTGTGCGTCTGTGTGTGTCTGTGTGCATGTACGGATTTGGGAAATCAAAGGCTCACCACCCCCACTTTGCAGGGTGAAATACAGGCCAGAGTAATGCAGCGCAGCCCTGAAAAAAAAAAGTGAGCTTATAAACGAGAAGGATCTGGTTTGTTAGGTCATGCCAATGCCATTCTCCGTGCTGGTGCAGCAATGTTGGCAGGAATATGTTTTATCAAGCATGGTTTAAGTGATTTGAACAATTGGAATATCCTCTTCTCTCTTGGGAAGATTTCTTCAGTTATTCGGCCCTGGGAAAGCCATTTAAAAGGAAGATTGCCCTTCGATGCATTTTGCTCACAAATAACATTATTTGTGTTCTGAAAAATTAATGAACACGCATTGTTTGTTTAAGGGAAGAGATGAACCCCATCACTTCATTTTTACTGCAGAATTAGTTATTAGGTTTGTGATCACTGTACTTAATTGATCTCCATTCCATTTTCGTCCCTTCCCTCCCTCCTTCCCTCTCTCTCTTTTTACAGTTTCAGTAAAGAACACCATAAAGAAACAGGAGTCGCAGAGGGTCAAATCTGTACATTGAGTTTGATATTTATATTGAATGAGGTTTTTTATTTTACTGACAATAAAAGTAAACTTTATTGGAAAGCTTCGGAACGTAAACAAATTTAGGTATTTTTAGCACATCTTTCCTCAGGTAAATTTACAACAATAAAAAAAGCAAAGGAAAGCAAAATGACAACTTATACGAGCAAATACAAGTTTGTCCTATAATACTATTTAGAAGCACAGTCTAAATAGCCAAATATCTTAGCTAATAAGTGAAGAGGTAAAGGAAATAGTTACCTAACACGGATATGACATTTCAAAGGTTATGGTGAGTAGGTGAAGCTTTCATGTGGAAAATTTATTCAGGCCATTTCTAATTCAGATTGCGAGGCTGGCAAAAAAACAAAACAACTTAGCAAGAAAACTGATATACCTTTTTAAAAATGTTTCGCTAACTTAACTTTTTCTGATAGTATTTTTCAAAGCCTTGTAACATCAAATCATGTATATTTATAAATTCTTTTCTTAAATACAGAAAAAATAGTTATTGTCTGAAGACTTTTTTTTCATTAAAAAGAATGTATTTGAAAAATGTGTTTATTTTAATCAGCTTTGCTATTATTTTTGTTAATTACTATTTAAGCTTTAGTTGTTGTCAGCTCTTTGAGGTAGGTCAGGTTAAAAAATAGACCCAGCAGGGATTCTGGAATGTTCTTTATTGTTATGAATTGCAACAAGAGAATCTTGAAAGACTGAGAATTTCTCTCTCCCCATGTTGTACCAAATAGAATCAAGGCAGGGTAATTTTGAGGACTTTTTTCTCACATTTCCCTCTGTCTCAGGATTAAATAATATTTTCTGAAATGGCCCACTTAATAGTTCAATCATTCTTTCTCCATTCCCAGGAAATCTACATTCTTTCAACTGTATGGTACTCAATGTTAAGGAAATCTAAGATTGTTTCAATTGGATTTTTATTTCATTAACTTTTATACTGCTGAAGATTCCAATTTCTGAAAACTCAAAACACCTTGAAGGAGCACTTACAGTGTAAAGAATGATTGTGAACCATGACTCTATAAATAAGCATCACTCAGTGCACTGGAACAGAAGATATTAAATATTTGCAAGCCAATTTTGATAAATGTTTTTAAAAATTTATAATCTTTATGTTCACACCTTTCCTAATTGCCATGTTTTACAGTACAACACTATACCCTGACATTAACTGTGGAGAAAGAAAGGCTAAAACAAACAAGAATATGTACTTAGGAATTATTTGCATGTTTGCCAAAAGCTGCCCACAAAAGATTTTAAAGTTCAAAGATTTGTTGAAATGACTGCTGCTGAGTTTAAGTGAAGAGGAATGGTATTGCACAGAGTAGATGCTATTATATGTGCTTCATAGTGTAGTAGTTCTTAGAAGAAGTGAATATTAGTATATGACTGAGACTTCCCTTAAACAAACCATAAATTAAAACATTTATACTGAACATTTATACTATTTATTCAGAAGCATCTAAGCAGCTAAGATAAGTGGTCCAAAATTTTGCAAAGCAGGTTCCAGATCTCTGTGTAGTGGCATTTTGTGCTTCCAAACTATTTTCAGAGGCAGCTGCAATATAAATTACATTTCTATAATGTAGTCTGGAAGTGAATGCATAAGCATGGCTTAAGTTGCTTTCAATGTGGCCAGGACAAGCAAATTAAGTTCCTAAACAACCTTTCTCACCCCTACCATCATTGGAACTTCTCTAAATAAACATTAGCTCAAAACTATACTCAGGGATCAGTCCTTCAAAAATAAATGCTCTACTTATCTACTGGAAGTGTACAGTGGAAATATAAAATATCAGATAATACCAAATGGATGTAATATGAATGGGACCTTACGGGTATTTGTAGTAGAAGTATGGCATCTTATTTTGATTCAAAAGCTAAGAGGTATAAATCCAGTTTTTCTTCAACTTTAAGTCTTAAAAGCACAACTTAATGGTAGAAATCAGCCCTTGGCAGAGTGACGATTCTTCCTTAAGCATCTATGGAGTAGGGAGGAGCAAGAGGGGGCAAAGGATAAAATATGAGTCATGATTCATGATGTCACAATACAAATCCCATTATTTGCATCTGAGGTTGTAAAATAAATATGCAAGAGTGGAATTTGTGTTGTGACATCACTGTACTGTTACCATTACTTTGTTATGCTCATACAGGCTAGGATCTCTGGAACTGCCCATTATCTGTTGTGTACTGTATCAAATGGCTTAACTATTTGATGGGATCTCTTTTTTCATTGTCACTTTCTTGATAATTCTCTTGCATGACTGAACATTAGATGTTCAGTGCATGTGTATGGATATATATATATATATATGCTGTTCAGCTTCCTTCGGGTATTATCCCACGTCATTGTAGTTGTGCTTTTAAAGTTGTAGCAATGTTTCACAGGCAGAATCTCATCTGCCATCATCAGGCTTCTGTATTGAGTTCGTATGTGGGTCAGGCTATCACAGCCATAAGTTTTAAATTTGAGGCTAGCCTACTGTTGTCCCAGGATGTTTTTTTCTACATCCTGATTGGTTGGGAGTCTTGGTCTGTGTTTGTTGGTCTTGGAGTTTGTTTGATTGGTGTTTCTGGTTTCTTCTGTCTGTTTTGTGGCTTTGATTGGCTGACAACACTGTGTTTCTGTAAATGTTGCTACAACTTTAAAAGCACAACTACAATGACGTGGAATAATACCTGAAGGAAGCTGAACAGCACACATGTAAGTACCCGTGAAAGCTTGAATATATATATATATATATATATATATATATATATATATATATATATATATATATATATGGTTCTCCCTATTTAACATTGTTCAGCAACATCAATCTATGTATAGTAACTTATATGCATTTCAGTAAAGTGCATTAACATAAGTACTATTACAGTACATAAATATTCCGTATATGCAAATGCAGAGTATCATTAATATTCTCCAACACCTTCCACTATCTTGCTTTTCATTAACTTAGCACCACCCAATTACCACAGGGAAAATAGACCACAGCTTGATTTGCTTAGCCCAGAATTACACAAATGAACATAAAGTAATGAATGTTCCCTACTGGTTCAAAGTTAATACTGTTGACTTCACCAGTGGCCAAACCCCCTCCATTCATTATAAATTTCCCCCATAAAAGTATGGGTCCAAAATAAAATATTTGCATGCAACAGAAAAGCTCTTCCACCTGCTCCTGATTGAAATATATCATCTTCGAAGGTTTTGCCTTCTGAGAATATTTCTGCATTCATGACTACTCCATAGGAAGAAATCTGCATTTTTATATTATTGGATCCCAAAATATTACTGGTTCTTCTAGAGTTGTAGTGCTATAACACACTGGCACAGGATCTGCTCGTATACTGAAGACCCAAGATCAATCCCTGAAATAGGCAAAAAAAATCTGCTGTGAAATTCAGAAGAGCCACTGCCATTTATTGTCTACTATTTGGGACTACATGGCAGCACCAGCACTAAAGGACTTCAAAATACTGGATGTGAACAGCAGCAATGAGATTCATATAAGTACAACTTACTGCTGCTATTCAGCTGCCATTATCACTACTGAATTCTGAATGTGCTAAATAATCAGAGATCTAAACATACATTTAGATTTAACTTATTCTGAATTTTAATGAACACAGAAGAGATTTTTTTTAATGTTCCCAAGCTCCACAATTGCATTAATTGTCTATTAAATCAGAGGTGAAACATTCCCAGCCTTAGGGATAGCAGCATCATGCCATCATGACTTTTCCTTAAATATTACCTAAAACCATTCACAATCAATACATTTCAGGATATTTTGATGATCTCCCTTAAAGTTCTCCAGAAATCCCATATGGAAATGTCAAAATCTGATTAGTTCTCAGGCAAGATCATCAAAGTCACATGCAACATTTAAAGTTACATTAACTATTTTAATTATCTTCTTTTGTTATTAATTTGATTCTAAATTAAGGGAGCTACTGACACTATTTGGGGGAATACCATCTAACTGACTTATGGTTTAAGCAATGCACTGGCCATCTCTCAACCATATTCTACATTTACAATTTTCTACTCTCTTCGGTTTAATGCAGAATAAAATATATGATAAGCAACCAATATTTTCCTTACAAAAATTCTGTATAGTAATGGAGGATTTTCAGGCTGGATTTGACCACTATCACAATCTTCTAACTGAGGAACTCAGTGCTTATCCAATTTATCGTAAGCTGAGCCAAGCAACCCAGATAATAGTGAGACTGACAGAAAGTAAATCTTTACCTTTATAAGGGTTTTTTTTCCCCACTAAAGGCTTCATTCAATAGAATTGTGGTCATTCTATTCATGTGTCTCTTTCTTCAGTTCTTTCTATCTATCCCTTGGAAAGGGATTTTCATCTGAGGCCAGAAACAAAAATAGCAATTTTCTTTCTAGCTGCAATTTTAGTCTTTTTCTCACACATTCTCCAAAATGGATACAGTATGGTACTTTTGCCATCAAAGCAATCAGTGAAGTTGGATTTAGGTTAATCAGAACTACACACCCCAGCTGTAGCAGTCTTCGTCTAGGTGCTGATGGCATCTAGGTGCATTGCAATCTGGTTTTATTTCCATCATTTCTACATATCTTGACCGGAGGATAAATTGTGGAAATAGAAACTAAACATCATATGTTGAGAATTTTAAAAGGACTGAAGTACATGCCTACCTCTCACCCTGTCTCTATTTTTATCTTTTTTATCTTTGTCTCTATATGCAAAATCTGATATGATCGTTTTTTATATATCAGTATGTGAATACTATGCGACATAAAATGTAACCTGTCTTTATTCCTTCTGCCCATGGTTTGTTTTTAAATGCATTAAATGTTTATCCTCTCATACACACTCATGAACACTCATATGCAAATACAAATGCACAAACAAATACAAATGCACTAACATCAGCTAAATATTTTTCTGGATAACTTGCACTACATTTGACAAATAATCCTTTTTTAATATATGGAATACAATTATCAGAGGGTCAAACTGAAGCAAATGCTTCTCATACTACAATGATTGTATATCTATAAAAATCTTCAAACAAAGGAAAGAAGAAAAACAATTCTTGAGTTCTGCTGAATTTTTTTACAGTCTAAACAATCTATTTGTAAATACATGGAATGATATGTTTCTTTTCAAAAATATGTATGTATGTGTTGGGCTTGGATCACATTAATTTTATCAGTGTCACTGTTAAAAATAAAACTTTTGTGGGTTTTTTTTTAATTTCAGAGTTCTAAAATAAATTCCATCTATGCATTAATTCCCCCTTCACTTCATTTAACGGCACAGCATGAAGGGACTGGGAAATAGCACAAAGGTTGTTTTGTCTTTTGCTGAGAGTTTTTTGAAATTAAATCACTGGAAGCAAGAGAGAGAGAAAGACATCAGGAGTTTGCTTAGACCCTAAACCATCAGAGCTGTGCCTCTTAAGCCTGTTAAGATATATACTGGCTCATGTCCTTCAAAACAATCTCTCCAGTAATTTCATAGGCGTCCCTGAATCTCCTCTTCTTGTGATTCATTGCCGACACAAGCACAACTATCTATTGAGAAGACAACTTTTCAAGTTCCATGGTGATCCCTCTTCTGAGATCACCCAACTCAAAAACGTTAGTCCTAACAAATGTCACAGACCTTGTAATTGATGGCACTCGCTCATAAATCTGTGTGGAACTTCAAGAATGCAGCCCAAATGCTTTTCTTTCCTGCATGGTGATAAACCACTGCCGTCTGCATAGCACTGAAAATAGTTCTCGCCTACATCTTACAAGATTTGGGGGAAACCAATATCAGAAAAGACAATGTGGAGGCTCTATTAACTTAATTACATCTATCTATGGTATTTATCTAAAAATTTCCTTAATTTTTCTCATTAATTGGTCAGTTCTCATTGCATGCCTTATCAATGATTTTTTTTTTCACTGATGTTGGGGACTCAGTACATGGGAGACACTGAGGAAAACTCGAATATTGAAATAAATCTAGAGATTCACAGTACTTTTATTACTCTGAATGAAAAACAGTGATGTATTTAATCATTTCGAATACTGAATGACACTCTGTACATATAGTGATTAGGGACTGCTAATCATAGCTTGCTTCCAGTCATAGTTTATGATAATGGCTAAAAATGGGCTCTGCATAGTTTAATGCTAAGAATGATTAAATTTCACATTTTTGAACAGTCATGCTGAAATATAAAGGGATAGGGATTAAGAGAAGGAAGTATGAACACAGTGAGAGGTGAATCAGAAAGATAGGACAGGACAAGAATTTGTTTAATCTTGATAATTGTGACAGATGACAGGGTTATTTGCGACAGAGATTCAGACTCTTTTTCTTCCCCCATATTTCAGGGGGGGAAGAGGGGGAAACAATGAAATTCATATTTGATATAAAGATTCTCTACAAAAATTAGCTACGGTGCTATTTATGCAGCCCAATCACATCCATATATGGGCCTCTACACAAAGAAAAAAAATCAGAGCAAACATTATGTTGAGCCTGGAATGGCCTGCTAATTTAAGGGTAGCAGAGGAGAAACTCCCTATCAGAAATCTAAGACACTTCCTTACAGAAAATACTCTCTGAATGGAAAGCAATAGGTGCCAATCTTTCTTTGATGGGAAAAGAAATCTAAAACGTGAATTGTTTAAAATATAATTTAATGTAATTTTGATCCCTTGACTTACCTTTGAGTTTCCAGAAAGGCATGTTTCCAGCACTTGTTGCTTTTTTGACAGGGTTAGTTTCTGTTCCAATCTCTAGACCATGATCCCAGCTCTGTCATAGTCTTGAGATGATCTCTAATACGGAGAAATATTCTGATTGTATCCTTACCTAGATGCTCATTCCACCCCACACTTGCTGTCATTGTTTTTTTTTTAAGTGTTTTTTCTTTTTTCTATCCTCCATTATTTTCATGCATTGCACAATTGTCAACATACTGGCATTTCATCACTGTCCATGTGCCCTTGACATGGGAGATCAGCTCTGCAGTTCTGGGTGCCAAAATAACAGGTACTGTATCCTTAAATATTTGGGGCTGGCAAAATACTTTGCAAAAAGCTAGATTTGGAAATCACATTTCACATGGATGGTGCCACGTGGACTCTCACAGCTTAACTACCTGACAACCCCTTTTCCCAAGGCCTGACAGCTCTTCTCAATACAAATGTATGCTTTACATACATATTTTATTATCGCACACAGCATGTAAGTAGCACACTCAGTGAGTCCTTGTGTTTGCAACGGTGCAGTATTACGGAATCTTGCATTACTCTATACAGTAAATTTATATGCTGGAGAATATAGCCATATATATTGTAGATGTAGATTAGATATTACATAGATATATACTGCTATAATTGGGGCAGGAACAAAGTGTAATGTAAATCATTTTACCAAGTCAGATTAAAGATGCTATTACTCGTGGCAATGTAATACCATCCATAATTTCTGTGTTAAACTTGACATTATAAATCCTTTAATCTGAGTATTTAAAAGCTGCTCTATGGCTCATTTTTCAAACAGCATTCCCGTTAACACATTTACTGCTAATGAACCCATATCGTGCTCTTTCTCTCTTAGACAAACGTTGTTGACCAACATTATTATGTCTGCCTCAACATATTTTGGCCTGGGATGGATTTTTAATGTAATTGCTTCCCCATCAGAAAATAAATTAAAAATAAATAAAAATATACCAATAATACACATTAATTATACTCTCAGGTGACATATATATATATATATATATATATATATATATATATATATATATATATATAAAAAAGAGAGAGAGACCTTATAATGAAGCCACAATAATTAGTCTGTCGCTGCCCATTTTGGGGCTATTGTGTAGTTGTCCTTTCTAGGATTCATCTTCTCCTGGCTCCCTGTGCGTTATCTCCTCCAGCGCCTAGGAAGATATTACAAATAAGTGTCATACTGACCGAAGCAGCTTTCTAATTATTGTCAACCATTTCTGGTCTGACATGATAGATTCTCCAGAGGACTAAAAGACCCACTACAGGATTTATAACAGGCCTCATAGCCAAAGCTTGGCTAGAGAGATCTTTTTCCCTCAGGATAGATAATTGGTTGACATAACAGCTCAACATCTGAGCTAAATTCATGGATTTGTGTATGTGTGTTTTTGCTCATGTAATCTCCCTGGTTATTATACAAATTGTTTGAAATGTGATATGACTTGCGATTTAACAGCAAGATAATTTCTGTGCTCCACTTATTTGGGATGCTAAATGCTGTTATTCATGTATATTTTCATACACAGAGCACTGAAAAAATTATTAAGATAAATTTTAGTGATAATTAATCAAAACATTCATCACCGGGAACGTGTTGCTCATTTATGTCACACCAATTTTAGTCTTATGCTTAGTATTTTCATTGTGGGTAGATATCAAATATAATACTATTCATTTTTATTTGTTTAAATAACAATTTAATTTTAGATTTTATAATTTGATCTATACTGTCTTCTTTAGTAATAAAACAAATAATATTATAAAGAGTATGTTCATCTAATTAGAGGTTAGTCAAAAGAAAAGCTTGGAAGAAATATAAGCATGTTACAATATATTTGCTGTTGCAATCTGTCGTGCAAGTGTTATCAGATATTTAACCCATAATATCTCAGATGAAGAATTTTCACCTAAAGATAGATAATGATTTGTTTTTTTCTGCATAGTGTTTTTTTGAAAATCTTTTCTTTAACTGACCTAATGCACACTTTCTAGATTAATCTTGCTTGCTTTCTTATAAAAAAGGAATTTGTTTTTGCTCTCTAGAACTGCAGGATTATAGCCCTGATGTCCATCCTTACCTGCTAACCACTGTGGAGAAATGTAACCAATCAAAATGGGTGATATAGATCTGAGAGGACCAATGATCTGACTTAATATAAAGCACCTTTATCTATATTTCAGTGGTGAAGCTTTGGTCTCTATGTCAGGTGCGTCTCCAAGGGGGATGGAGCATCAAATGGCGAGGGCAAGCTATGCAGTTTTACTTGAGCATGGTATACATTAGAAAGAGGTGGGTTTTGACTGTCCTGTTAGCCTACTATTTTGATGCTGATGAGACACAGACACACTGACACAAACACACATCAGCAATTGCCTCTACTCTGAATATATCAAACAGGTTTACATCCCTTCTCAGTGATTAATTATGAATGGTCACTACGCATCAAGAAATATAGATTGGAAGGGAGTGTTTTACATAATGAACTTTAGCAACTTTTTTCTTTTGAAAATTAAGCAAGTAGTATATACAGAACAAAAGGGTACATTATGAACAGCTATATTCTTGAATTTCCTATTGTTTGTTGCTTGGTTAGGTACCAGTAAACAATGAGAAAGAAAAGAACCCATAATGAATTCAAATTATTCTCCCATTTTAAATCAGCTCTTTGGGGGGCATTAAACAAATTGAACGATATTTAGGAATTCAATGGAGTTGAGATTCACACAATATTCTTTGTGTTACTAATGTGCCAAAATGTTTATTAGAAAATACTTAATGTATCCTGAGTGGGTTTAAGTGGGACAAACTAAAATGACACATATCCATTAACTATAACACCATGAAACAGGAACCTTGGGAGAGAAAAAAAAAGCACATTTCTTACAGGAGCTAAAAAAATATACAAGAGGAAAAAAAATCAGCCATGTGAGTTGTCAGATGTAACCTTTTGCCATTCTAATAAACTGTTGCTTAGATAGAAATATCAAGCTATTACTAACAGCTATTAATGTGTACATGCTTCATGTAATTTTATAGTATCTTATTTTAATATCTGTAGTTTTAATGAATTGCAATTTAGGAAAGAAACAATTTTCATTTAGTTTATATAACATAATTATGGACCAAATTAACCCCACAGTAGTCTTAATTACATTTAGTTTCATTTGGCTGATCAAGCAATTAACATGCCACAGTATTTTGGAAGTAAAACCCAAGTTACGGTCTTTCTTCAGCAGGAAATTAAAAAAAACACATGTATTTTTTTTTTCATCTCATGTGTAGTCACTGTGTAAAATGATCTGTTGGAATAATTTGGGAGACAGCATGTTCCAGAGAGTGCACTTCGGCAATCGAATAAAAATATATTGAGAGTTGAATGTATCTGTTATAGTTTTGTTGCTCAACATATTTGTCTTCTGAAATGGAAAAAATACTTTTACATATTTGTACATACACCAATACATATTGGAAAGGAAGAGTTAGCTGTTCTAAGTAATAAAAAGCAAATAGATACATTTGATAGAAAACATTTCAAGATAAATTAATTTTAAATTTATCCATCCTTCCCTCCTCCCTCTGAACCATTCAAAAAAGTTACCCTGTAAAATGTTGTACTGCACAACACAGGAATTTTTATATAGCAATAGGTCTCCTGCTCTTAATAAGCCTTCCTCAACATAATCGAAACTTGTGGTACTATAGCAATCAAATAATTTCATTTCATTTGTAGCTGTTGATTAGGAAGTAGCATGGAAATATTTAAATCTAAGTTCACAAATAAATTAAGGTCAAATCCTATGGCTCTTGGGACAGTATCCCATACACCACAGAACTAATTAATCAGTTCTTTATCCCAAATCAAAGGTTGGCTTGAATTATCTTACACTTAGCTCATTATCTTAAAAATGTGCCAATCTGCCACTAGAAAAGTGTAGATAACAATAAACATGAGAGTAATTGTCTTAAGTATACTGTTTTCCAAAACATTCCAGACAGTCCAAAAGTATTCCATTTTACCTGCTCCCCGTAAGCCTCTGATTCATTGGATTTTGTGACTGAGCAGTATTTTTTTAAAAATTAGTTTTCCTGGTTGAATGCCAACATTTTATCTGTTACATCACAACTGACTCCTTGTAGATTCTGCAGCCTACTTCTGAGACCACCAGACCTATAAATTTATGGCATGTTGCAGCAAAAACAAAGCAAAATGGGCATGGAAACATCTCTGCTAGAACAATTTTGTGTAACCAAAGAAGGTTATGAAAACAGATACTGTATATCAAATAATATTGTTCCAACTGTATCTTAAAAGTAGATAGAACTTTTAGATTTTTTTATTTTTTTATTTTAGTTTATTTTCGGACATAGTAAAACAAAGTAAACTTGTGATGTATTTTTAAACAGAGCATAAAAATGCAATTTCTTTGTAATTCCTCTGTCCCGTATATTAACTAAATGTACATTATGCTGATTTCATTTAAAATACAGTGCTTTAGAGAACCTTTACATGTACATGCTATTCAATTAATCCTTACTTGAAAATTGGGTACTATTTTTTGGTGGTCATTGACCAAATAAATATTATTGATTAATATCTGTGCAGCAATTTACTTTTATTTTCTAACATATCCAGTATTGTAGCCCATACTTCATTCAGCTCAAAATAATTGCCCTGTCAAGAACTGGAAACATATGAGAATACCCGGTGCTATTGGGTGGAGAGTTAACATGTAACTTATTTCAGTTTTTCTAATCTTTTTTTAAAAAATATTCTATTCGTCAAACAAAAATTACAAATTCAAACAAAGAAAAAAGTGTGCAGTGTGAAGTTCTGATTATAGAAGTTTGTAAATCAAAGAAGTCAGAGAAAATGGGAGTCTAAGGTAAGCAAATTTGATTAACTGCTATGTGAAGGATTTTAAAAAGCTTGTTGGGTAGCTTGGATTCAGAGAAGGTGATCAGACCCCACTGACAAGAAGATATAATAAGGGGGAGCTGTCCTTACTGAAATGAGTCTAAGCAGAACCAGAAAAAGCATTAGAAACTGGAACTGGATTCTAGTCAGAATCGTTGTGAAGTTCAGGGTAGGGGTAGGAATTCAAAATTCCTCTGGAGATTTAGAAAGATTCCAGAGTAACCCGAGAGATTCAGAAGTGTTGATAAAAAAAAGTGAAATAATGAAAACGCTACCATTCTTCTTCCTCCATTTAGAGGCCTACACCAACTCTTGTTTCTCTTCCGTTTTGCTATTTGTGTATGAACTATCATGTTCTATGAAAGCAAATGTTGAGATCCAGCTGTTTCAAATGCATCTGTTTCAAATATTAGTTATCCTGCCCTGCATGCAAAATTCATCTTAAGTGGGCATGTTTGGTTTTCACATGCTTGTGGGTTTTGTGTTCATTAGACCAATATCATTGGTAATATATAAGCAGCTCTGTTTCATTTTTTTTCTTTTATCATTTTGGCATTTACTTGTCATTTGGTAAATCTTTATCTACAAAACCTAACCATTGTTTTATTTTGAAGTGTCAGATATTATTTATCAAAGGGTACATTCTTCATAAATGATTCCAGATGATTGCTAACAATGAAATGTGATGCCCTGACCCTTGGCTTAGCAAATGATGCTATCCCTCTATTTATTTTCTACCATTGCTTCATCCAAATCACCCCACATTCCCTATTTTTCTCCTTTTCCATTGTCAGTGACTTCTTGCTGCTCACCGGGAAACACTTAGATGCTTATTCTTAACAGTACTTATTGTAATAATTTATAATTCAACCTACTATAATTATTGCTCATCTCTAACCACTTCATCAAAATGAAATGGTTGCAGTGTTGAACCAAGACTATCTTTAGCCATGGAAGTTTACTGGATTAGCTTCCAGGCACTAACTGAATTGAAATGTGGGAATATACTTCCATAATATTTGCTGTTGTTCAGTCGCTAAGTCATGTTGTGACCCTATGGACTGCCCCCCAAAACTTCCATCTCTTCCAGAGTTTTCCAAAATTTATGTTCATTGTGTCAATGGCATCCATCCATGATATACATGTATGTAGAGATTTATTCAGAGTAAAACCAGAGGTGGTATTCAGCAGGTTCTGACCAGTTCTGGAGAACCAGTAGCAGAAATTTTGAGTAGTTTGGAGAACCGGCAAATATCACCTCTGACTGGAGATTCTATAGTATCCTTCCCCTGCCACATCCACCAAGCCATGCCCACAGAACTGGTAGTAAAAAAATTGGAATCCCACCACTGAGTAAGACCATATAAACTTTGTGACTTAAAGAAAAAAAAGTGCTTCATAATGTGGGAGAGTCTTGCAAAGGATCTATAGGCAACTCTTTAAATCAGCTAAGTCATCTCCTTTGATCAAACAGCTGTTCTTTGCAGTGCAGCAGCATGATCTTCAGTGAACACCTGTTTGACTTAAGGAAATGCAAGTAGGGAGACAGATTGTGATTGCCTATTGGGAACAATAAAAAAAGTTCAGTGGTGAACCAATGACTGAGGAGGGTAGTGAGCTCCTTATCTCTGTGTTCAAGCAGAGGCTGGATAGACACCCATCTGTCAAGATGTTTTAATTTGGAGTCTTAACCTGAGGAGCAGGAGGTTGGACTCAATTGTCTACATGGGCCCTTCTTCTTGCAGGATTCCATGCTTCTTTGTCATATTGCAAAAAAAAAGAAGAAGAAGAAAAAGAATGATAACTTTTTGTTGATGATTGACAATGCTGAAAAAAATTGCTCTAAAATAATCTCCTTTATTAAGGAAGAAAATACTGTACTGTAAGCAAATACAGATAACTCTCTCTCTCAAACACATATTACCCTAGCCACTTATAAACTTCATTGGGTTGTTATTATCTTTCAAACAGAATTATTTGTATTTTGTTGGAATTTTTACTACATTTTCAATAACCATATAAACCCTGGTATGTGTAGTCCAGAGGTGGTATTCAGCAGGTTCTGGCCAGTTCTGGAGAAACGGTAGTGGACATTTTGAGTAGTTCAGAGAACCAGCAAATATCTCTGACTGGATATTTTCCCTTCCCACACCCACCAAGCCATGCCCACAGAATCGGTAATAAAAATTTTTGAATCCCATCACTAGTGTAGTCCCCAGCTATTATGCTACCATGAGTTACAGAACAACCAAAAAATCTTCTGGTTGATACTGGTGTAGAATAAACTGATAGAGTAACCAAGGATTTCACTTGCATTTTTATTAAGCTTCCAAATAAATAACTAGATGATGTGTATAATTAGATCTTAGCAGGGGGTTCCATGTAACAAACTGTGAGAATAACCTTGAGGAAAGAAAGAAAGAATTGCAGCCAAGGCAACAACAGATAACAGTTAACAAGATAACAATTTCTGTCAGAAAACAGAAATTTAAATACAAAGCAAAATGGAATTTAAGAAAGAACTGACTTCCCTTAGTTCTCTTTCGGATAAAGGTGTGGAGAGAGGTTTATGGAAATTCTCAATCATCCAGGTCATGGTTGTCCCAAAGATACTTTTTTAAAAAGAGGCAAAGGGACTTTCTTTATTTTTCCTTGATGAAGTTTCAATTCTCATCTAAGAAGCTTCTTCAGTTCTGAAGAAATTTCTTGGATGAGATGCAAAACATCTTCAAGAAAAAACAAAGAAAGTCCCTTTGCCTTTTGAAAAAGCATCTTGGGGACATGGGGGGGGGGGTTTGCAAGATTTATATCAGCCCCTTGAGGTAGATCAGACTTGAATATCCAAGTCATGAATGCTAAAAGTGCTTTTGTTACAGGGTCAGCATAACAGAATCTTGCAATTCTGAATGTGCCTTCCACCTCCCCTTAGCAATAGCATTTATATACCACTTCACAGTGCTTTACAGCCTTCTTTAAGTGGTTTAAAAAGTCAGCATATGGTCCTCAACAATCTGGGTCCTCATTTTACCAACCCTAGAAGGATGGAAAGCTGAGTCAACCTTAGCTATGGTCTTCCTCCTCTTCTTCAAGGTTATTCTCACAACCTATTACATAGCACTTGGTTGACTCTAATTAAAGTATCTAAAACACATGGATTTGTATCAGATATATATGCATCTCTTCCCTTTAAGAGTTGCCACATCACTGATTTCATCTAGTTTCCTAGGAACTCGGGAGGTCAATTCTAGAGCTATGCAGCATTTTGGATTAAAATGGAAAATAATGTTTGGAGATGCAGGGGTGTTCGCACAGTATATTCTCAACAACTTCTTTAAGTAGCTGCATCGTTTCTAGATCTCGCAACCTTTAAATATAGCTCCCAGATCTCCCTCAAAACATATAACAGAATTAAAAAAAATATCCTGAAGAATCTAGCACCTTTTAAATAAATTTATATTACTATTCCACGAAAAATTAGAGTGTTTTTTTTTCTTGTTTCTTCGAGCCCTGCCTACTTCCTGAAATATGTACTCTTAAAAATTTCATGCTACTTACCAAAGCATTCCAGAACTGTATCTAAAAACAGTCCAACATGCCAGTGAACAAATCAGAAACTAAAATGGATCATAAGTTCTAAACCCAGCAGAAAAGAATAAAAGAAATGCCAGGACTTTTTAAAGTATTTTTTTATTCAAAAAAGATAAGACTAATCCACCACAGATAACAAAAAGTAAACAAGCAAGCAGGTGAACAAATCTATTAGTGGAAACCTACTGTGAAGGTCAACTAAAAAGAAATAGGCAGATTTATCCTACACTGGTAAACTATGTTTTCCTCATACATCCAACTCACACATTTAACGATACATTTTAATAAAATTAGGAAAGTATATTGCTTCTAAAGGTTACTCGAACAAGAAACACTAAACTCAGCTACAAATTATATGGTTTCTACAGGCAGACACATACTGTAAAGTAATAGATAAATAATTAAATGGTTTCTTCTCACGAACTGGCAATAACCAATAACCAGGAATATTTTAATAACGACTAGTCCCGACCAAAAAACAAAACAAAAAACAAATATCAAATGATCTAGGGAAACTTGACACTGAAAATTAAAAAGAACAAAACACCGAAATTAAACATCCCTTTACAATTGTCTGCATTTTCTACATTCCCTCCCTCTCAATTTCTTTGCTCTTCAATATGCTGGCAGAGTTCTTTTCTTCTATACCTATGAACAGCCAAATTATTGTTTTAAGAGAGGGAGATTTTATATATATATAAATATAAAACAAAGCAGCACAAATGTCTGCAATCTGAGTCGAGCTTTGAAGACCAAATAGTGAGCCCTTGAGTGAATTGAAATATGAGCTGCAGAAGCCCTTTAAACCCTCCAATCTGTTTTAAATTATTTTGATGCTTCTATTTAAAGGTTACATTTTTGTTTTGTTATGAGCCTTAGTTTTGTAATACAAAACCTGGCCAATAACAGCGGAGAGCCAATTCACAGATTACACACCCAAGGACTTTTCCTGAACTAACCTAAAGTAAAACAGCATGCTTATTCTTAGTAATCATTCTGACCATGAATGAACTTTTCACATCTTGGCTCATAAAATAAACACATCTATTCAGTGGGAAAAATAAATTAACTAGCCTGACCAGCACATCAGTATACATTACTTACAGTTTCTGAGCTTGTTAAATCAAGGGGAAAATCACCCATGATTTCATTTCAATTTTGAAAAGTATAGGTCTACATCAAAATATTACTGTTAGTAGAAATACTGGATCTTGGTTAGGCTACAAGCATGTACCAATCAAATATTTTATTTTCCTTTCCTTTTGCTCACTGCTTACATTAATTATTGCATTTAATTATTGCTTAATTCCAAATAAGAATGAGTAAAATAAATATCACTCTGAAACCTCTTTAAATTCTTCAAAGTAGTCTCAACAGTGTAAAAAAAGGTTCCTCTCGCACATACATGCTAGTCGTTTCTGGCTCTCGGGGGTGGTGTTCATTTCTGTTACAAAGCCGAAGAGCCAGCGCTGTCCGAAGATGTCTCCATGGTCATGTGGCCGGCATGGCTAAATGCTGAAGGCGCACAAAATGCTGTTACCTTCCCACCAAAGTGTTCCCTATTTTTCTACTTGCATTTTTTTTTACATGCTTTTTAACTTCTGGGCTGGCAGAAGCTAGGACAAGTAAAGGGAGCTCACTCCATGATGCAGCATTAGGGATTCGAACCACCAAACTGCCGACCTTTCTGATCGACAAGCTTAGCGTCTTAGCTCAATGGTGTAGGAAATTGCTAAAGCCCATGTCACAGTGAACCAACGGATGCAAAGAGGATGTAAAATGGACAAAAAACCTTGGCATCCATTCGAAAACGCAATATACTCACTGCCTCCATTTGGCTTCCTCTCTATCCGTCCAACATCCGTTTATTGATGTTTAACCCGCTCCAAAAGTTTTGGGCTGCCCAAAACTTTTGCGCGGAAAATGTATCCAGTTCGTCCGTTCCGCATCCGCTACGCATCTTCTACGCATCTGTTATGCATCCGCGACGCATCCGCACAACTCGCATCTGCTCGGACGCAGGGAGGAAGCAGAACGGACGCGGAACGGATGCAGAACGGATGCCTAGCGGATGCAGAACGGAAACAAAGCGTTTAAAACGGAAAAAATGTTCACAGAGGGGACCTATTTCGGATATTAAGGATGTCTAGAGGATGCCTACAGGATGCCTAGAGGATGCCTAGCGGAAAACCTATATTGCCTATAAAAAGGGGGAGGAACTCATCTGCATCTCACTTTCAGCCCAGCAGCCCAGCATTGCAGACCTCTGCAGCCTTCATCTGACTCTTCCTCTTCCACAGCACCCAGTCATGTCCACCGTGGATTGTAACAAAGTCCTTTCGGCAGCCACCATCGTTCTGCAGCAGTGCGAAGCCATCTGCAGGTTCTGTGAAGTCTACTGCGAGAAGAAAAGGAGCCACCCCAAAAGAGTCTGGATCCGAAGATGGTTCGCCAGAAGAGCAGAGGACGGACCGTACAACAAGCTGATGGTGGAGCTCAGGAACGAAGACCCTCGGGCATTCCAGAACTTCATGAGGATTCCTCCAGCCATGTTTGACGAAGTTGTACAGCGGCTGACACCCAGGTTGACCAAGGCAAACACCACCTTCCGGGCCAGCCTGGAACCTGGGCTCAAGCTCCAGCCAAGTCGGGGTCCACTTATTTCAATTACAAGGGCTTCTTCAGCATCATCCTCTTCGCCATGGTCGATGCTGACTACAAGTTCATGTACATCGATGCTTCAGGCAACGGCTCATCTTCAGATGCCCAGGTATACAACAACAGTCAAGGAGGGGCTGGAAGGCAACCTCATCATGGGCTTCCCAGATCCAGAACCCCTGCCCAACGACAAGAAAGATGTGCCCTACTTCATCGTGGGGGATGACGCCTTCTCCCTCACAACCTACCTCATGAAGCCCTACATCTCCAGACTCCTCACCCGTGAAGAGAGGATCTTCAACTACAGGCTGTCCAGGGCAAGGCGGGTGGTGGAGAACGCCTTTGGCATCCTGGCCAACAGGTTCCAGGTACTTCTCACCACCATGCACCATCGCCCAGAGACCGTGAGGAACATCGTGGAAGCTTGCTGCATCCTGCACAATCTCATGCGCACCCACTACCCAGTCTTGCAGAACAGGCTCGTGGACCTCCAGCAAGGCAATGGGGACATGGAGCCTGGGGAATGGAGGCAAGGGCAAAACCTGATCGACATTGAGGATGTGCAAGGCCCCAACAGAGCCTCACATGAAGCGAAGAAGCAGCGCAACCTCCTGAAACACTGGTGCAACTCCCCAGCTGGAGCAGTGGAGTGGCAAGACAGGATGGTAGATGCTTAATGGATGCTTCCTTCAGCCTGTCTCATCACTCGGATGAGATTGGGCCATGTATGTTTGGTTGGCCTACAATGAACAGGGCGTTTAATAAAGAGTTGTGTTTATGTTGACATGTGTGGATAATTATTACATTGTTATTGATAATAAAGGGTCATAGGTGTGGCACCTGGGAGGGTGGACCATACAGTCCCACTATGCTTGCACTGGAGGTTTATCTATCCTACAGCTATTACCCATCCCAAAGGTATCCCTGCCCATCCCACAGGTATCCTTGCCCATCCCACAGGTATCCCTGCCCATCCCACAGCTATCTTAAGCCATCCCACAAGCATGCAAAGGCTTAAACCACTTCTAAAAGTTTCCACCAAGACTTTATTAAAAAAAAAATGAAGCAAATGTGTGAATCATAAATAGACTTTATTAACAACAAGGTATAAAACAAAAATGAGTATCTGGCACTCCTCTTGGTCTCTCAGTCTCAGGGGTGGAGGGTCCAGATGCTGTGGAGGTGGCTGGTGCTGGAGTGCTTGTCATCAGCTCCTCCAGAAGCAGAAGCAGCAGAAGCGCCAGCCCCAGAAGAGTGAGCCCGTGCTGCAGAAGCCCCAGCAGAACCAGAGTGAGGGCCAGGGGGCGGGGTGGTAACCCCGTCCCTCTTGCCAGGGCTGGCAGAAGATGGCTGAGGCTTGCTGTGCTTCCGCATGGTTGTGGAGTTGCTGGCTGGCAGCAAGGCTGGCAGGGAGGCAGGCACCAAGGCTGGCAGGAAGGCTGGCACCAAGGCAGGCACCAAGGCTGGCAGGGAGGCAGGTACCAAGGCTGGCAGGAAGGCTGGCAGGCAGGCAGGCACCAAGGCTGGAAGGCAGACATGAACAAGACTGGCAGAAAGGCAGGCAGCAAGGCTGGCAGGCAGACCAGCTGGCAGCAAGGCTGGCAGGGAGGCTGGCAGGGAGGCTGGCAGCAAGGCTGGCAGCAAGGCTTGCAGGCAGGGCAGGCAAGGCAGCCAATCCATCCGGCAGCAGGTCTTTCCTCTGAATGGCGACCTGCTTCCGAGCTGCTTCCATTATATCCGCGGGGCTGACGCAATGCATCCTCCCCGCATGTGCAATTAATGCCAGGCATCCATTAGGCTTCCGCTGTGCATCCGCTAGGCTTCCGCTCTACATCCGCTTCATCCGCTGTGCATCCGCTGTGCATCCGCTGTGCATCCACTGTGCATTCGCTTCATCCGTTTCACGTCAGTTCTGCATCCGCTGTATCCGTTCCGCGTCCGCTTTGCTGCGGTCCCACAGAAGCCTACCGGATGTGCCATCTGCTCCCATCTGCTTCCATCCGCTGGGCTTCCGTTCCGCATCCGCTTTGCATCCGCCCTGTGTCCTCCCCGTGTCCGTGATATCCGCTCCGGTTATGCAAATTTTTGCCCCTTTTGAGAGCGGATAACAATGGATGGAACATTTTGCTCGTCCGCTGTGTCCTTTTTGCATCCGTTGGGCAGTGTGACATGGCCTTTAATGTTTGTTGCATTGGAAAAATGTATATATTGTAAAGTTAAATAGTAGAATAATAGAATATAGTGGACTAGTAGAATAAATTAGCAAGTTAAATAAATGTGCCTCACTAATATGATACATGACATAAAATCAGGTACTTCCTCATTAGATCTTGTGACTCATTACATCTACATATTTATTATGTGTTTTATTATTTATCCTACTTATTTTAGTCATTTCTATGTCAAATTCTCAAATGAATAATACAAATAAGCACTTTAGAAACAGTGAAAAAAAGGAAATTCTTCCTCTCTAGTTTTTTTTTAAATTACTAGCAATTGGTATATCACAAACACCAAGAAGATACTTTTGTTCTTTGGAGAAGTCTAGATAGGCCCATTCAAAGGACTTCAGAACACTTTGTGTTTGTTGTGATTTGCTGGCAGCCTGTGCAGATGGCAGCGGAATCAGACAAATGGGGATGAATGGGGACTAATCTGGGAGTCTGGGGAGGACTAGGATGAGGGTCCTGGGTCTGATACAGAGATGGGGCCAGGACCATCTGGGAGTGGGGTGGTGACTCTGGAGCCTCCGGAGTCTGGCAGCAGCGAGGCAGAGGAAGAAGGGGAGCCTGTTCCCAGTGCATGTGTGTGCAGAGCTGCTAGAAGGCAAGAGCAGGTGGGACAAAAGGGAAGTAAGGCTTGGATGTGATTGCCCCTCCCTTAAGTATAAAGGAGGTTCAAAGGTAGAGAAATATTTGCAGGAAGCAAAGCCATTCACTCTGTTTGGATTAAACCTTGAAGCTCTGTGTGGATTTTGTACTTCAGTTGGTTTTTTATAGTTAATTTGGCACTTCAGTTGTTGGCAGCTATTCAAGGAAGAGAAATGTGGGTGCTTATCTCAAGGGACTGTTTGGGATTCATTACAGGCTGGGAATGAACATAATTCCCAGTGTTGAAATAAAACAAGAATTGTTTTAACTAAGCATGTGCTTAATTACAGTCTCAGGAAGCCTTGGTCAGAACAGTGTTCAGAAAAATCTACATGGATAAGTTGTAAAGTTTTTCCAAATCAAAATCAGTTGTTTTTTTTCCATGAAGCCCAGAAACTGACCAGAAAGTACCTGATCAGATAAAGAACTTGCACAACATCCTGGTAGCCTCAAACCACAGTTCCCCATCTTGAAATTCCATTCTGAATTCACTCAAGTTCAAAGCATGCTTTCACCAGCTACCCTAATGCAATCCTTTATACTAGAGCAGAGTCACAAGGATAAATAGATAATAGATTAGATAATAGATAACAGATAATATTCTTGTCTTACATGTTCCCAACAGTTAAGCATTTTATATATGTATTTTTCCCATGTTCTACAAGTGTTTGTGTGTGCGCAATGGCCAATAAATCATTCTATAAATATTGCTGCTCTTTTTTTCCAGCATTGTGCTCAGCATTTGGGCTGAGATGTCAGCTTGAATGTAATTTCAATGACCACTGCCCCTCCCACATTGACATTTTGAGTTCAATTCCAGTAAGTACCAATGGGAAATTCCTAGAGGCCAAGCCATTTTCTGTGAATTAGCATCAAGACAGTGAGTCTTTGTGTAGCAGTTAGTTGTAACTTGATTCAAAATGCATATTTGGGGATTTCTGACAAGACTAGCTTTGTTTTTTATGCTAATAGAAAAAGAGTCTAGGAATCTCTTGCATTTTTATGATCAAAGCTGATCACCACGAATATGTCTGGAAGCACTACTGAGTGACAGAATTTTCAGAGACAATTATATTACAGAGATTTTTTTAAAAAGGTATTTCAACAAATATTCCTTTTAAAATATTCTCTTTGGGGAAGACAGATAGATGATAGATAGATAGATAGATAGATAGATAGATAGATAGATAGATAGAT
>BLBF01000011.1:11165258-11175519 GCA_015471245.1 Laticauda colubrina | reverse complement strand
GATAGATAGATAGATAGATAGATAGATAGATAGATAGATAGATAGATAGATAGATAGATAGATATCTCCAACTACAATATCCTTCACCTCCTGTCCATCTGCCCAAGTATTACTTATTCGGGAAGCGGTATTCAGGGTCTCAGAAGTCCACATTTTGCCAGTTAAGACCTTTTACTGAGAGACAGTCCAGATAGAGCTCAAATCTCATTCCCATTGATCCTCGCCAACATGGTAAATAGTGAAAGTGCTAGGAATGGTAATTTTTCTATAACCAGAAAAACCCCATCCCTGCCATGAATGAAAATTAACATTGTAATTTATGCAGGGAATGCATGCAATCCGGTGAGCCACAGATTTTCCACTCCAAATTAACTTATGGAAACTATATGCAGCTACCTACTAGGGATCAGAAAAGCTTCTTCTTTTCTTTCTTTTCTCTTTCTTTTTTTCTTTCTTTCTCTTTTCTTCTCTTTCCCTCTTTCTTTTTTTCTTTCTCTCTATGTCTCTATTTATTTATTTCCCCCTTTCTCTCCTCATCCACCCTCCTCTCCCCTTCTCAAATCATGCTTTAGCATTAAGTCAAGATCTACCTGTTCCAAAAGCATCCTTTAAGCCTCTTCTACCTCAGACTTCAGAAATACAGATAGCTTGAATGAAAGACTGTGAGAATGAGAAGCTTTTGAGTTGCCATAGATCAGGAAAAATATCTGGCCTTTCAAAAATCTGTCTATTCCACTGACACATTTGACTCTAGATCAGGGGTATCAAACTGGCAGCCTGTGGGCCCGATACATCACATGCAGGCCACGCTCACGCCCAGCTCTGTAAAGAGAAAAAAAAAGTCATGAAATATCACATGATGGCAATGTGACACCACGAGTTTAACATCCATGCTCTAGAATCCACTCATTGCTGGATCAGTCATGCCTAGCATTAGAGTAAGTCCCCCTAGAGACGACTCCCAGGTTCTAATATGGTAAAAAATAAAAAGTTGCTTATATACCTGTCACAGAGAAGCAATAGGAGAGTCTACCCTGAAAAGGATTTTGCTTTGTGACCAGTAGCAACACAGCCTAGGGGAAAACATAAATAGTTGTTCTAGGGCATCTCCATGCACATCTCAGACCTTTTAGATTACTTGCAGAATTATATCCTAACTCACACTCCACCCTCACTCATCTAATCGGACACAAAGTAAGTATTGTGATCCCTTGCAAAACTTTACTTCACCCTGATAAGTGCTCATAAAGCACCACAGCTAGATGACAACATGATTTGTAGCAGGAACACCTTCAGTCTGCCAATTCTGTACCCCTTGTGGCCCATTCTGCTGAAAGTAAGAAATAGGCAACTTTCCCAAGCATTGATCCTCAGCATTCTTTATTTCTTTCACTCTTTTACTCTCAAAACAGGTAAAGTTGCATTAACCATAATTAAAAATGGAATGAAGTAAATTCTAGACCGAGAAAACCTATAACTACGCTGCCTTCGGTCCGATCTAAGTATAATATATAAAATCATACATTGCAATGTCCTACCTGTCAATGAATACTTCAGCTTCAACCATAACAATACAAGAGCAAACAATAGATACAAACTCAAGGTTAATTGCACCAAACATGATTGCAGGCAATATGACTTCAGCAACACAGTGGTCAATGTCTGGAATACTCCACCTGACTCTGTGGTTTCTTCCCCAAACCCCCAAAACTTTAACCTTAGACTGTCTACTATTGACCTCACCCCTTTCCTAAGAGGTCTGTAGGGGGCGTGCATAAGCACACCAATGTGCCTGCCATCCCTGTCCTATTATTTCTTTTATTTTTTTACTTTTCTTATATGTATCCATGTATTCAAAACTATGTTTTTACTTATACCTATTATCCTGTAAACAATTGACAAAAATAAATAAATAAATAAATAAATAAAAAATAAAAGTAGTTTCTCCAGGAAACTCAGAAGTTTCACCATGTGCTATTTGATTTAGCATACATACCATTTCCACAAATCTACAGGGCCCATCAGGAAAAAAAAAATCTTAATATTCATATGCTGAACTTCATATTTGTTTTCCAAAAGCCTGGACCTCGAAGCTAGTTAATGAAGCTAATCTAAATAGTCAGAACAGCATGAAACCAGATGTTTGTAAATGGCAAATGTTTGCTAACACTGCCTTAGTCAAACTTTGTTGATTTCACTGAGATGCATTTTCATGCAATATGCCATTTTAAAAAACAGAACGTTTATTTCATTTTCTGGTAAGGAAAGATATCCCAGTTTGTCAATTTGCCATACCAAGATCATTGTCATTATTTCTTATTGTTTTGAAATTTACCATTTCAATTACTGGGACTCCTTGCAAGAAATGTTAATCCTGATTGTATGCTTAGAGCTAAGTAAGTATAAGCACTCCATAAAACATTGTTATTGGCTGATGTATTAATAGGGTAAAGAAGCAAATTAAGAATGCCCCAAGTCTTAAATTAAATAGCACACCTGGACAGGTATAGAGATCTGTAAATTGGATTACATTATAAAGATCAACAACATCTGGTATGTCTATTAATTATCATTAATTAGATTAGTAGTCATTTTCTAATACAGCTTTTAGATAGGTACATCAGGAATATGTATGATTAAAAGACCGACAGTTATAGGACCCACATATTTCTTTCAGAGTTATTCCATGTTTTTAGATGGTCTCTTCCCACACCTGTTGTATTAGATCATTCTAGTCATTCACTTGAATTCTGAGTTGGTGGTCACATCAGGCATCCATGGCCCACTGGAAACCAGACCACACAAGCAGTAGGCAAGTGTGCGAGGGCACTAAGTTCCAACTGCACAAGTGGTAGGCACATGCACAGGATCATCCTTTCTCCTCCTCTGCCATCACCCCCACTGCTGGTCCACTGAGCCAGAAAGGTTGAGAACCTCCAACACTATACGATGCTACTTAAGACACTGGACCTTCTGGGCTAACTTCTCCATTAACGACCCAGGCCAACTCTATCTTCTCAAGAAACTCTACAAGCTCACTGGGACCTCTTTGGCCATCCTGTAAGCATTACTCCCCTAAATGGCTTCCTTCAAGTAGGGAAACTATAGACAAGATTCTATGGGCAGACACCTCACCTCATCCTACCACATCACACATATACAGTACATACACTGTCTGAGCAAGTAGTTCTCATTTGTAGGCACTGGCAAGAAACAGTTCTATGTAACTGCAGTCTTCACCCACAACATCATTCCCCCTGTCCCATGTCAGCAAATGAATTGCTGAATTTCTTGAACCACTCTGTTAAGAATACTTTGAGTCTTACATTTGGGTGATGGTGATTAAATTTTCATTTCATGTTACTTTTGTACTGGTGAAATTAGATTTGATTTTCACTCCATTTCAGAAACTATTTCACTATGAAAGTACTGAACCAGATATATTATCCAGCATTTCTTTTCTGTTAGCAAACCCTTTTTCTTCTCCCTGTTAATTTTCACAAGTGTTTAATCCCTCCCAGCTCTTGAGGAAAAGGGATGTGCTGCTTTAATTTATGGAAAACTGTGTGCTAGTCTCCTCTGTTTAATTTTGTTTTTATAGCATACTATAATTAAGTCTTTATTTGAAATTCATATTTAAACCATTGCCTGGTTGTCATGGAATTGTTGGTAATGTGTGATTACATTATGTTGTCTTTTGCCAGGACACTCCTGTAAATGAGGCATTATCCTCCGAGATTTTCTTGGCTGAAAATGTGAGTAATTAAAAATGTAAACAAATATTATCCATTACATATGCCACTATAATAAGTACTTCACTATAATACAAGTTAATGGCTCTTTAGGGATTAAGCTTGATCCTACTATAGCATGTTTCATAGGTATATAAATAAACAGTTCAACATGTGCTATGTTAGATGGGGTTTGAAAAAACCTTGAAGATGGGAGAATCGTGGCCAAACAGGTATGCTGATTTTAAAGTATACCCCTTTTTAAAAATAGGCACATCTAGAAAGATAACCTCATCAATTCATAGGCTATGAAACAACTTATTTTGGAACCGAATTTTTAAAATGTGAAAGAAAACAAAATGTTGACCCTACAAATAGGACTGAGCTCGTTCCATGATTAGTAATTAATAATCCATCTTGTTCTTCACTGCTCAAGCCATATAACACCAACCACGTGTTAAAATGCGTTCTAGGAAATAACTCAACACACCTAGAGATTGCACAACTTCTTTCAAGAGAAATGTAGATGTTTCAGTGCTCCATCTGTCTAAATTGAGAGCTTTAAGTGTAGAGGAGTAGACTTACTTTATCCAAATTCATCCAGCCACTTCATTGCTTCACCCACTGCTAATATAGACTGCCCTCTGTCCTGATAACAGTCAGACTGAAATGAAAACAGTGAGGTGATTCTGGCTGGCATGGAAGACAAAGGACAATTTGTTTAAAAATGAGTGTGTCACTATTGCTTTTTGATTCAATGTCATGTAACTTTTTAAATTTCAAGTTTTATCTTCCATAATGTTCTGAGAATGGTTCAGATGCTGTCTCTTCAATCCTCAACTGTTATTCTGGTCCTGTGAAAATATGAGTTTCATTTTTTTCACCTCTCTCACTGACTCACTTCTAGTTTCATGGTTAGAAAACCCCACAAGAAGCAAGGGCTGATGTTTTTGACTGGAACATCAAGATGCACCCTTACAAATTCCTGAGCCAAAAGATTTCTAGAAGGAAAACCATGATCTTTCAGATGTTATTCCAGTTATTCTAAGTATCACTGATGTTGTTCTATCTTCCAGCGTCATTCCCCCTTGACATTCTGTCAGCAGCATATACAGAGATGCTCAATAAAATCAAGATAGTAGCCATAACCACAAAAACAGAGCCTTGCCACTTTTTAAATGTGTTAAATATGCAACAGATGTAAAAACCACAAGGCTTCAATTATGCTGGTCTCAACTTTTTTAACCAGTCTCCCTGTGGACACCTATACTAGTTGCATCTGCTTAGAGTCCAGCAATTCAGACGATATCATGAGGACCATAACCTAATTCATGGTCCCTGCAGTCATGGAAGCAAAATTCAAGTAGTTAGCTATTGGCAAGTATTTGTGATGGTTGCAACATTCTGGCATCACATGTTAGTCATTTGTAACCTTCTTCAGGAGGCTCCGAGCAAGGAAAATCAACAGAGGAAATCAGATTTTCTTAACAACTGCAGCAAAAACGCTCATGAAATTGAATGTGAGTCCCTTAATGATTGCATCCCTTAGCAATGGAAATTCTGGTTCTATTGTGACCATAAGTTGAGGATTACCTGTGTAAAATCTATACAGCTACATTTTGTTTTTGAACATTTGCTGAGAAATTGAGTAGTACAGAACAATCTGTTGGATTTTTTTTTACCGACTTGGAATGATGTTCCAAGTGCTTCTTGTGACCCATGAAACTGGTCAATAGTCTCAACTGGGTATTATGGTCTATCAGGTCTTGAAATAGCCTTCTTTTCTGTGTGGATGACCAACCCAGATGGTCTATAGAGCTACTGCTGCTTAAAGGATTTTGGGAGTTAAGGTAGAAATACAGTATATAGTTTAGTAGCTTTACCTCACTACTGATAGCCACTCTTTCTTTGGTAATTCAAGATTTATAAAGGCATGCAGTAGGATATCTAGTATAGAAAACAATTATTTAATTTGAACTGATTAAAATAGGAATGGCAATTGATTAAAATAGGAATAACAATTTAATTTTAATAGATTAAAATAGGAAAGGCAATTGACACCTTAGAGCTTTCCAGAGACCTCAGTATAGGCCATTATCTCCAGCCCCCTCCTGGACATATAGGATCCTCTTCCTCCAATGTCCAAAAATTATATGGGGTTCAGAATCCAGCGATTTTGTTGCCCTTGTTTCTCTGCCAAGCATGCCAACATGCCTGAATGTCTCAATAAGAAACACCGTTATGAGTATTTTAAAGTTCATAGCATACAATCAAATCCTTCATCATGGTCAATGGCCAAGCTCAGTAATGATATAATGGGGGTAAAGGAGACTGGCTGGGCAACTTACACAAAAGAGAAGAATGTTAAAAACAATAGTTAAGACCTGGAGTTTCGAAAGTATGGATGACAGTGAAAACTGTGAGAAATGCTTCATTGTTAAGTTTGTACAAACTTCTTCTGCTGTATAACAATCTATTAGAATATTAAAATACTAATATATCTAAATGTTTACTTTAAAATGTGACAAAATGCAATGCTGTAACTAAAATAATAAAATTCTGCTGGAATTAATTGAGCATAATTGAAAATGCTTATTTAATACCTATTCAGTTGTTTACTATAATCATACTGTAGGGGTCTAAGGAGGAGGAGGAGACAGAAAGGAAAGAAAAACAAAACAGTTCAAGGACATTGAGCATTCAGGTTGAATCTGAAGTCAACTATTGCCTAGTTTTAACTATTTTGCTACCGTGTGTGTGATGTCACAATTTGAGACTGAAAGGAGGTAGTGGGTATAGAAAATATCCAATATATTTATTCATTTTGTTTCACTATTTGTATAGCTGCCCACCTCATCTCAGTGACTCTGTGTAGCTCACAATTAAAACATATCTAAATGACAAAACAATAAAAAACCGAACAAACGTGCCATGAATAAAAGCAGCATTAAAACAGGGAAATAACCATAATCAGAAGCAATATTTAGCCGTGGAAGAGGCTGTCCACTGCCACCAGAGCTCCAAATGCAATGGCAAACCCATGCTTTCAGGGCATCCCTAAAGACCAGTAAAATGGGGCTAATCTAAGCCCTAAACTAAAATCTAGGCACCAAGGCAGAAAAGGCTCTCTTCCAGATTCCCGTCAGATGATGCTTGTTCAGAGATGGTACCCACAGCATGCCTCTCCTGCTGGACCTGATGGGATAGGTAGATGCAACCAGGAAGAAATATTCCCTCAAGTATCCTGACCGCATGCCGTGTAGGGCAGGGTTGGTAGTCTACTGGTTTGGCCCAGTTCAGCTGAACCAGTAGCTCTGAGGATCATCTGTGAGCAAACCAGTTCACTCCAACAATCAGCTGATGAGCCCACCTGCCCGCCCCAGCTCTGTACTGATCTTTATTTTCTGGTTTTGAACCTCAGCTGCTTTGCACAGCAAATGGATTGCTGCACAACAGCTGTTGAACACACAGGGAGAGTGCAAGATTGCAGGAGAAGGTCAGTACCAAACCCTCTGTGCATATGTGCATGTGCAAAGCATACCCACCAAGCCACACCTACAGAACCGATGGTAAAAAAGTTGAACCCCACCACTGGTGTAAGGCTTTGTAGATTATAACCAGCAAGTTGAATTGAAGTACCTGGAAGGATATTGGTAGCCAATGCTGCTTGCAGAGTAGAGTTGTAACATGCATTGCTTGAGGAGCATAAATAACTGCCCTGCCTCTGCATTTTGTTGGATGGTCTTCAAGGGCAGGCCCATGCAAAGTGCCTTACAGCAATTCATTCAAGAGGCAGCCCGGGAATGAGTGACTGAGAACATATCCTCCAGTCCAGGAATGGGCACAACTGGCATACAAGATGAAGCTGTGCAAAGGCTTTCTGACCACTGCTGCCACCCACTCTCCAAGCAGGAGTTAGCAAGTCAAAAGAATCCTCAGATTGTTGATCAGTCCTATTTGGAGCAGTGCCAACCCATCCCGAACTGAATGTGTTAAGTTCCTGGAATTTGAAGAACCTAAAATTCAGAACCATTCAACCAGTACAGTTGAGCTGAAGCTAGTTCCCCATCGAAACCTCTAGAGCAGGAGTATCAAACTCACATTGTCATGGCAGCACCATGTGACATATTGCAACCTTTTCCTCCTTCAGTAAACCTGGGCATGGCCAGCATGTGATGCATCTGGCTTGAGGGCTGCAAGTTTGACATCCCTGTTCTAGAGGATTGAATGATTGATTGATTGATTGTACCTCGAGAGAAGGGGTGTCAAATTCAATTTCATTGAGGGCTGCATCAGGGTTGTATTTGACCTTGGCGTGTGGGGCGGTGTTGCCAGGGGGGAGGGCCAGCTCAACATCACTTGTGTCTCTGCCAGCAAAAACAGGCTCCCGAACTCTGTTTTCTGCAATGGCCTCCTGCATCCCTCTGTCAGTTAAAATGGGCTCTCCTGAGCTCCATTTTTGCTGGCAGAGGCACTGCAGGCTGGTCCTTCACTGTTTCCAGGTCAGCCCTGTGGGCCAGATCTAAACATCCCATGGGCCAGCCTTGAGTTTGACAGTCCTGCTCTAGAGGCTCCAGATAAAGAGACAGGACATCAACAAAAATACTTAGTTTAAGACATCCTTGGTGCTCTCTGACCTTGGCTGTTTTCTTGGAGATGTTTTATTACCCAAACTAGGTAACATCATCAGAGCAAATGTTCTCCTTTATTGATATCACTTAGTTTGCCAGGAATCTAGATGAAAACTTGTATATCATCACTGTAACATCAGGTGTTCAGGAATTAATGTGGCTGAGTTGTTCTTGTTTTTCATGCTTTTCATGGGTTGCTGTTTTTTCATGCTTTCTACTTTCCCAGGGCTGAGCAATGTTTTTACATCTCTTCCTTCCTAAATTCCTTGCCAGATGTCAATTTGGGCTTCAGGTGTACTCATACTTATTTATATGTATATTTTGTCTTGGTTGATTTTAATCAATATTGTTGATTTTATTGAAATTTACTTTATTGATTATTCATTGTACCACATTGTTGTTGTGGTTATAACTCTCCAGAGTTTGAGGATGAGATTTTCCAGGGTATATTTTTCTTACAGAATGAGCCCTAGCATCCTCAGTGGACAGCTGATTGGTATAATCTAACCATAGAGAAGTGGATGGGGAACTTATAGCCCCCTAGGACAACCTATGGCTGGCAAATTCATTTTTGTATCTCCAAGTGTCACAACCAAATGCTTATGCAATGGTTGTCAAAAACATTGGTTTCATTGTATCCCTCAGTTATCCTAAAATATTAAATATAGCTTTAAAAACTAGAAAGTTTCCTATCCCTTGCTTTGCAGGAAAAGAAGGCTGCCTTGCAGAAAATCAGCCTCTTCTTTAAGATGTAGAAATTACAGGGGATTGTAAATGCTCTCTGCAAAATGTTCCAACTCATCCAGATGCCACAGGTCTTGGATTCGGTGAAGACCTACAGTGCATCAAGCACATGGTCCATTCTCCCAACTCAGTTTCTCCAAGTTGAAGAAGCTAGAACTTTTTTATTGAAGAGCCGTGGTAGCACAGAGCTTAGACTGCAGTATTGCATGCTAATTCAACTCACTGCCTGGCATTTGATCCTGACTGGCTCAGAATTGTCTCAGCCTTCCATCCTTCTGAAGTTGGTAAAATAGGAACCCAGATTGTTGGGGGGACCATATGCTGGCTTTGTAAAGCACTTAGAGAGGGCTGTAAAGCACTGTGAAGTGATACATACATCTAAGTGCTATTGCCATCGCTCATGCTCAGTCCTGGTTTTTCGTGGCAGTCCAGAGGGACTTGAAAGGTAAACAAAGTGGGAATAATAGACCAGAGATGGTATTCAGCCGGTTCGCACCTACTTGGGTGAACTGGTAGCAAGAATTTGGCTTGGGTCGCCAAACTGGTAGCAACATCTAGCTGGCCACATCCCCAACCTGGTCACCCGGTTTCTACTCACTTACTTGCCCCGCCCACCCAATGCTCACTCACCCCAGTTTAAAGAAGGACTGCTCCCCTGCCCTAGCCATGCATTTTCAAGCAGCCACTTGAAAACACATGACTGTGGGTGGAGCAGCGATCCGTTAACCTGTAAAACCGTTCCAAGGCTGGATTCTTCATGGACACTAGAAGTATTGCTTCCCCTTGTGAGTAAAGTGCTTGGAGTGAGAGGGAAAGAAGGTCGGGGGAGGGGGGGGGAATCCAGCCATGGGGAAGTTTGCAGGAGCTGCAAATGAAAATCCATTAACCTGCAGAACTTCTCCAATGCTGGATTCACTTCCCCTTGTGAGTAAGGTGCCTGGAGTGAGAGGGAACGAAGGCTGACAGGTGTGTGTGTCTCTGTGTGTGTGTGTGTGTGTGAGAGAGAGAGAGAGAGAGACAGACAGACAGACAGAGAGAGACAGACAGAGAGAGACAGAGAGAGAGACAGAGACAGAGAGAGAGAGAGAGAAGAAAGAAAGAAAGAAAGAAAGAAAGAAAGAAAGAAAGAAAGAAAGAAAGAAAGAAAGAAAGAAA
>BLBF01000011.1:11144118-11165073 GCA_015471245.1 Laticauda colubrina | reverse complement strand
AAGAAAGAAAGAAAGAAAGAAAGAAAGAAAGAAAGAAAGAAAGAAAGGAAACAAGAAAACAAAAAACAAGAAAACAAGAAAACAAGAAAACAAGAAAGAAAGAGGAAGGGAGAGAAAGAAAGAGGAAGAAAGAAAAAAAAGAAATAGGGAGTGTGTGTGTGTGTATGTGGTGTGTGTGTGTGAGAGAAAGAAAGGCAGTGAGAGAAAGACAGAGACAAAGAAAGAGAAAGAAAGAAAAAGAAATAGGAAGGAAGGGAGAGAGAGAGAGAGAGAAAACTCTGTCCTATTATTTTTAATTGTTCCATTATTTATCATGTGTTAATATTTTATACTGTCCCTACACCTAAAGTGATTCTACTGCCTTTCTTTTGCTCAGGGCTACCACATATTTTTCAGGGTTTACATGCATTCAGTGTCTATAGTCCAGAGCATAAATACACATGTGTTTTACAAGAGTTGAAAGGGACCTCGGAGGTCTTCTAGTCCAAGCCCCTGCTCAGGCAGGAAAACTGAGGATGCCAAACTCTGAGTAGAAATCCTGGGAAAAGTGTCAGAATCACTTAGAAGGGACTTTGGGGGGAACCCTATACCATTTCAGAGAAATGCCTGTCCAGTCTTTTCAAAATTTCCAGTGATGGAGCACCCAGAACTTCTGGGGATAAGCAGGTCCATTCGTTAATTGTTCTCACTGTCAGAAAGTTTCTCCTTAGTTCTAAGTTGCTTCTCTCTCTGTTCAGTTTCCATCCATTGCTTCTTGTTTGCCTTCTGGTGCTTTGGAAAACACATTGCCCCCCCTTTCTTTGTGGCAGCCCCTTCAAAGTCTGTTGCCTATCACACTCTTGAGCAAAGTATGTGAGCCATTTCCTTCTTTCAGTGGTCCATGAAATTACATCTGTAATATGTAGATAATAAAGTCAAAAAAAGGTGAACAACATTTTTACAGAACTAGAGATAAGTTGAAGCTGGGTGTGACAAGGAATGGCTGGGAAGGGAGGGGTCAGGTGAGGCAGCCCTCATCATGAGTGAAATTAAGTTGGCCACACCCACTCAGTCACATGACCACCAAGCCACACCCACCAAATAAGCCATGCCCACAGAACCGATAGTAAAAATTTTTGAATCCCACCACTGTAATAGACAGCAGGCTCTGAATAATGGCTTATTATGGATTTGGCTTCAGTAATAAGATTAAGTAGTAAGATCAAGTAGTATGATAAACAATTCAGAGGAACTTGCAGGAAAGATTATACAATCCTCAGAAAGAAGGAAGTGTAATAAAGACACTCAAAATGACCCCATTTTGTATACTGTAAGTTGGGACAGAGAAATTTGGACACGTTTTCGAGCTTCTGTTTTTATTTTTATATTTTATTTATTTAAAAAAATGTCTGATCCTCGAATGCTTTATAAAATAAAGCAGACCAATTTTAAAAAGAAAGAAATGATACATGACTGGAAAAGAAAGCATAGAAAACAACAACAAACGTTTTACAAATGCTCACCCTTCGCCCAAAGCCTGGAAATATAGCTAGGTTTTCAGTATCTTTCAGAACATCATCAGGGTTGGAATCATATATATTTCTGGAAGAAGGCAATCCCAGAGGACAAGCCTTGCAATGGAGAAGGCACCTGCCCTTTCTACTATTATTCTACTTTTCTGCAAAAGAGGGTTCCTGGAATCCCTGTTCTAAAAAAATTTGGTTTGGAATATCTTGAGGGTGACAATATCAGACAGTATTGACTGTGATGGAATAGTATCCATTAATGGAATATTCAATTTATGTGTTTATGATTAAATTGAATGGTTTTTACTCATCCTTTCTGCAAATTTTCCTCCTCTATCAAGGAGAATCTATCCCGAAGGTACTTGACACCATCGTTGAATTCTGGCTATGATAAAGATCAATTTTGGGTGTTGTTGATAGATTTATCGATTTGTTGCTGCTGGGTACAATTCGGGAGCCAAGTTAAAATTTCCATTTAACCCTAATGCTCCCTGGAATGCCTTTGCTAGGTTCTTATGAGAATAAAAGGAAGGAGAATAGAGAATGCTTCCTTGAATTCCTTGCTGGAATTATCAGTTTATAAATCAATAAAACCAAATTGGAACTTGACTTTGATTCTAAGCCAATTTATTTCAAATTGAAATGTATTCAAGATATTATGGTGGATGTGACAGAGAAGGCTTCTGTGACAAGGCATGCCCACTATTCTTCTTTCGTAAAACCTGGGCTGAAAGAAAGTTATATATGTGTTTCTGGAGACATTTTCACATAAGAAAAGGATTGAACTAACTTCGTTTCTTTGAAGTGGGTTCAATAACTTTTCCCAAACTAAGGCTCATGCTTGCACTTTGGGTGACAAGCCAGGGGGCCATATTTTAAAAAAGAAGCCAATGAAAGCAGGATAATATCTATGTTTGGTTTTACTTCAGTTCCATGTCTATTGCAATAAAGTTCAATACAATCAAAATAACTATTCTTCAATCACATACTTCATAATGTCTCTTTTCTATTACATGTGGTGTGCTTTTGAGGGAGAGAGGGAGATGGGGCAAATGCTTGCCACAGTATATCTTGTATATCTTCATCTTCAGTGGAGGGATTCAAAAATTTTTACTGTGGGCGTGGCTTGCTGGGCATGGCTTGCTGGGCGTGGCAGGGGAAGGATACTGCAAAATCCCATTTCCTCCCCACCCCACTAACCTGCTTTCTAGCTCTGTTCTCCTGTGCAGGGCAACAAAAGAAGACCCAGCCAATCAGCTGGGACTCAGGAGGCAGAGAATAGATGGGGCTGGGACAGTCAGAGGTGGTCTCTGAACTACTCAAAATGTCTGCTTCTGGTTCTCCAGAACTGATCAGAACCTGGTGAATACCACCTCTGTTCATCTTGTCCCAAAAGAAGTTCAGAATTAGTAGCTTGGAAAAGCCAAAGAGAGAAGCATGGAAAACATTACAGTGGGGAGGAAAGCAAAAAAAGAAGTCCAAATGAAGAACCAAAACAACAGAGTTTGCAGAGATCAAGTGTGAACAAGAATCCAAAAAACATGCATGCCAGACTTAAGATTCCAAAAAGAACCAGAGATTAAGAAAAGAACATAAGAAATATTTCAATTCTATGGATTGTTCCAACTGCTCCCAGACCAGGGAATCTGATCTGCTTAGAGGGAATGTACACTCCTATGTAGACTTTTAATCTCAAGGAGCTTGATCTTAAAACTTGGGATTTGTTCACTGATCAGTGCATTCTTTTGCTATTTACCTTCAATTCATGCCATTCCTATCCATGTATGATTCCTTAGAACAGATTAGAAAAAATGTAGCACATAAGAACCTTCTTGTGAAATGAGCCAATTTTTTTTGTAGCATAATCAGGGATATTAGGATATTAGTTTTTCTATGAAGCTGAATGTTTCATTCAGATAACTATGCAAACAGCATTCAGCTAATGCGTACAACCAAAGCTCCAGGTCTTTCCCCTGTTTTCTGGGGTCCAGCTTCTAAGGAAAATGGAATATAGTGAATTGCCTTATGACCCAATTGCTCTTTCATTCTGAGATTAATTATCTCCCTGCTTGCAATAATATTACTTCTGCTACTATAATAGTGTCCGTAACCTAAACTGTAGCCAGGTTGTAGCTATAACTATATTCTCCAAAGAATTCATCAAAGGCTTCAATTAAAGCATAGCTGACAATCTCTCATGACTAATAAAACCAGGATTTTTTTTTCAGTTTCTTTGCTTTCTCTCTGCCTTATGGAAATATGTATCAGCTGGACAAAAAATTCCAGCTCACATCATTCTCTTCTTGTTGGATAGAACCATCATTAAACTCTTCAGTGGCCCCAAATTGCCTGGTTCCATCTTTGCTTGCTAGACATTTTTTCTTCAAAATCTCCAATGCTACTGTCACCTTTTCCAACTCCCTTGAGTGTGTGTGCAACCTCTATCAGTTCTTCTCTCAGCTATAGTTTTTCCAAAACTCAAATGATAAGCCATATATGTGTACAGCTGGGAGATCATATGACAAGATGGCACATGGTGTTCCCAATCTCCATTTTGTCTCTATTGTGAGTCTGATTTTTTTAAAAAATAAAGTTTTATTTGGGTTTTCACACATACAAAATACAAGTAAAACATCTTTTCTGAAAATAGCATGGTCCCGGGTTGAACTTCTCTATACAGACACAAAACTCAATTTCATGCTCCTTTTTGTATTCTATTCCATATCTTATACTATTTTACATTTTCTGTATAGTTTTTCCCCTCTTTTGATTTTCTCGATTTTAATTTGATTATCTCATCTCAATTCAAATCATTATATTTATACTTTTGTCTGTTCTGTTTCAATTTCATATTATCTTTTCTCATTAAACAAGTTTTCTCCTGTAGTTAGTAATTGGAGTATGACACCTTTATATCTTTTAATTACATCCATTCAACTCTTATTCAAACTTCAATATATACCTTAAGGTTATGACCTTCAATATAATACAAAACATATAACTTCCAATCGAATTCTGCTTGGTACATTCTTATAATACACACTATATTCTTTAAAAAAAAAGATTGTAAATATATGTAATTATAAACCCTCATTCCATTCCAATTTAGTTCTATCATTAAAATCTTAACATCTTTAACACTTCTTTTCAATTAAATATCATACTCCCTTAAACACACTTATAATCTCCATAATTAATTTTTCCCTTATTTCTCTTCACATATGTTTTATAAATCATTAAATATACCTTTTATTACATTTATTTATTGGCAAGCATTCCACTGAATTACGATAGCTATTTTATCAGACATTTTAATCATACATTGTTTCATATTTTCTAAAATTATTTCTGTTTCTAATATAACCATACTATCTTATGTACCTTTGCAGAATCCCTTTTTCCATTAAATTTTCACCCATTATCTCTAAATAGGCCCTGTTTCTCTGTATTTTGTTTCTCTCCTTTGTGACTTCTTTTCCTTTCTTTATTCCCTCTCATCTTCTCCCTCCCCTTTTTACCCCCTTGCCTCTCTACTTCTAATTCTCTCTTCTGCATTTCCCTTTTCTGTTGCTTTCTGATTTTATACTTATTTTTCACTCTATTTTTTTTGGGGGGGGGGAGTTGTTTTTCCCAATCTTAAACTTTCCATTCTCTTTCCCACCTTTCCTTTTTTTTTCCCACCTAAGTTTACTTGTTCATTAAATATGGCTTCTTCTTTGTCGCAATCTTCTTGTTCTGCAGGCATTTCTTGTTGTTTCTCATAATTCCAAATCTCCATTTCTAACAACTGAAATATGAAGCCAAAACAACCTCTCCCTTCTTATGCATCTTCTTTGTACTTTTTAAGTTCCATTTTCAGTTCTTCTAAAAGTGGAGCCATTTTAAACACTTTTAAACAACTAACCAAATTATTTTAGTCATTCAAAACAATAGCCAAGAATCTAGAAATCATCAAGTAATCCAGATAGCCCCGAGTCATATCTTCTTATTTCTTTTTCAATTTTCTCTTCCTGGGGTTTTTGTTGCGATATTTCAATTCGAATGTTTCTTTTGGAAGTCTTGTTGAGATTTTGCTGTAGGTTCTTTTTTAATTCCAGGCAGTTTCCTCCCTTCCAGATCCTACCCTTTTATTCTTCCTCTCTCCTTTCCTGTTTTCAAAAGCTTTTAATTATCCAGAAATCTTTATTATCCCTTTGACTTTTTATTTTCAGAATTAAATGCCTATTGATGTCAAAGTGGATTTTTTCCAATTTCTTGCTTAAGTCTTTTAGCTGTCAGTATAGGAAAAGGAGAAAAAAACAACAACAAATCTTTTCCTTTTTCACTCTCCTTCACAGCTTAAAAATCTTCGTAGGGAACAATGTTATTATTTTTTAACAGTTTCAATTCCAGGGTTCCTTATTTGTTGCTTTTGCTGTTTGACTCGGTCAACCAAAACTTTCTTGCACATTCTTTTCTGGTTGAGTTCTTCTTTGTGGTGGCCATTTCTGACCACCACTGCAACCACCTTCAGGAAAGGGAGTAATGGCCAGCTGGTGAGGAGAGATGCGGCTCTCCTCAACCCTGCAGGCAGTCTCCCCCCTCTTCACCACCTCTACAGGGTGGCTTAGCCCCGAAGCCAGCTGGCTTGGGGCGCTCCAGCAGCAAGCATGGATCAAAGCCTCGCAGAGGCGAGGTTTCGGTCTGTCACTGAAGAAGTTCGAACCTATTCTGAGTCTGATTTTATTCTGCCTCAGTGTTGTTTTCATAGCAGTAATTTGGCTTGCAGGTTTTGTGTAGCCTTGCTTGTAGGGCCCAAAAGAGTAGATACTGTACTCAATACCCATGAAAGGTGGCTTTCTTAGGACTCCATCTAATCCAGCTCTCCCTTTTTGGATGAAAAGTTTTCTAAGGGAGCCAGGACTAAATCTAATATTCCCAAAAGACTCTCGTGCATAAACATTCTTCAGGAAACATACAAAAGCTGGATGCTTAGCAGATGTGAAAAAGGTTGTGAAGTAAAGTTCTAGTTTATATGCTGGGATGGAAAGCAGCACTCTGTAGTTATTTTGACCTTGGAAAGAATGCAATATTTTCTTTCTACAAGAGCTTCTGAGTCAATGGCACAAAGCCCAATTAGTGTAGCTTCATGGAATCACCTCCCTACCCTCAGCTCTCCATTATTAGCTTTTCAGGGCAGGGAACATGTTTTATGTTTGTAAGCTGTAAGCTGCACCTAGAAGCATAGGAAGTGTCCACAGGTAGAAGCATATATTTTGGACCTACATGTAAGGGCAGCCCAACACTGCCTGAAATATTGCTCAGTTGGATTCAGCCTGAATAAATTGTTTCAGATAAATTCAGTTAATTGGTGTGGACTTAAGTGTGAAAAGAGCCCTATCTTCTGATGCCATGTAACAATAACTTGCCCAAGGATTGCTATTATATAATTACCTTCAGTCGATGAATAGAGAAGAGTGGAAAGTGAAAACCAATTATGCTTGACTATACTAATTAACTGTTATCTAAATGTTCACACTTCTTGTTTTCCAAACATTCTAGCACACCACAAATACAAAACATAATGAAGTACAGTTTGGCATTGGAAAGTCCCCATTTTTGGGCCTGGGTTTATGACTAGCCATGTAATCCCCTAGAGAACATTTATGGGAACAGGGAAAATACAATTAATTAGCTAGTTAGCTCGTGATATTCGATAGCTCAACGAATGTAGACATTCTGTATATAGCTAACATGATATGTTGCTTTTGAGTTAGATCAGGGACTAGAAATCTTTTGCTTATCATTTGAAAAGAATCTTGGTCACAAAGGTGTAGGAGGTGTCGTGGAAACATAAATGCAAGAGAAGGATGGTATTTTTCAGCTCTTCTCCTCTATTCCACTCCCAATTTCAGTGTGATAAATGCATTAAGCCTCTGTTTAATTAAACTATTTCTGTTTGTTTCTTGGTATAGGAATCGCTCTGTACTGCAAGGGGGTCAATCTTAGGTGATTTAGCAATAAACACAGAGGTGCTTAAGGGTGGAAGGTTGCTTGCAAGTTGTGAATTGCCTTCCCTAATATAATCCTATCCTCCTGCATTAATCTAACTAACCCTTATTTTAGAACTATCTGTTTCATTAGTTGCATTGCCATATTTAGAGGTGAAAAAGTTTAGAACTCAATTATGCTATGCAACAAACTTTCATTTGCCAGTAACTTCATTCATTGGCTCAACATATACTCACATACCCACAAACACAGCAGAAGCCTCTGTTTCCATTTTCCCCATTCTATGTTCTGAAAACCTTTACTACAAGTCCTGAACCACTCACCTGGTCACCTGGCATGAGAGACTTCAGCAAACGGATCACTTATTTTATCTTTTGCTGTGACACTCTAAAGCATCCTGCACAAACTCCCTCCATGATGTGAACTGGAATACCACTAAACATAATCACCTGTGTGGCCATATTTGGGAGTGACTTACATTAACTCATGAAAGCAACTCTCTCTTTTTGCTTTTGGATGAGGGGGGAGTGAGGGGGGGAGAGTCAACCCTGTGGCTGGTGAATGGCCAACCCCTTGAACCAAAGCCTTTGCCACTTTTCTTTCTCCTTTTTGAAGGTAGGGAACAAGCAACAAATGGGGCTCTCAGTTCTTGGGTTGTTCACATTTGAACTCTGGCACTGAGCAATCATAAATGCTGAAGTTTAGCAAGCCAACTAATCCAAGGACCTTCTTTGTACAAATGTACCTCATGTTGTCTGAGATTTGGCCTCACCCTCTTTTGAAATACCCCACTGACTGGCCCAGCACTATTTTGTTTGTTTATTTATATCCTGACTTTATTATTTCTACAAATAACTCAAGGCGTAATCCTAGTCAACACATCTTTCTTCACCTATTTTCCCCACAACAACAACCAGGTGGATTGGGCTGAGAGAGAGTGATTGACCCAAGGTCACCCAGTTGGCTTTCATGGCTAAGATGGCACTAGAACTCACAGTTTCCCGGTTTCTAGCCTTGCACCTTGACCACTAGACCAAAATACTGAACACTGTGACTCCATTATTTGTTGAGTGTTATAGATTTCATTGGCATTGGCTTTACATTAACACAATATACATCCATTTTATAACAGATATAATTAAGGCAAGCAAGTTTCCTAGGCTAACATATGTTACAGCAATCAAGATAACAGTACAAAATAATGATAGGTATCATTCTGAATGGATTAAATTCCATAAATATTTACAATGATAGGTTTAAGTTATACTTTTATCAGCCTTTATAGCCTGATGCAATAAAAGTCCAAATAACTGTAAATCTAAAGATATACATCAGTTTAACAAATGAATGTTGTGATTATCTTTTGTTGTATATTATTCCTCTTGAGGGATTCATTAAATTTAGTGTGCCTTTCAAAGTAGAATCTATGGCTTAATTAAGCTTTGCAAATATAAAAATTGAGACCATGCACCCTGCGTGGTGAAGGCTATTGTTGGGGGGGAGGGTTAATTCTGCTTTCATAAAAATTATACTAATAAATGTAACACTCAGGCATCCATGCCTCCATATCATAAGCCTGAATTCTAGATGACGCTCTTCTCTTTGAGATCAAGCATCATTTTTTTATGTTCTTGGAGTGTAATAAAACAAGTTATCAGCACTCTTTGATACTAATGCAATCCAATAGTTTGCAAGAAAGAAACATCATAATAACAAACAACTTTTATCAGAAATATTCTGAAGGATTAAGGTAAACTAATAGTATAATTAAAATGCACCAAACCCCCTTTTTAAAAAAAGATGATGGCACATGTCCCAAATGTGGAACTGTTTCAGTCATGAGCCAGAAAGGTCTAACAACAAGGTAAACATTGGTATCTATAATTAAAAGAGTTGTATAAACATATATAGTAGGACCAGAACAATAGAAAGACAGAAGTGGATTTATTTTCAGATTATTTTCAACACAAATGAATGGCACTTTTTGTCATGTCTCTGAAGTTACACAACTCTGTCTGCCCCATCCCTGCTGCCATCTATCACATAGGATTAATAGCAGAGCCTTCCTCAGTTGTAATGGCTCCCCATGGGGCTGATGGAGGACACTCAATGTGTACAAGAGAGCCCTTGCTTAAGGTGTCATACTGAACAGGGTGAAAAAAGAGTCACTGGGGGTGTAGGCAAGAGTTTTGCAGAGCTCCAAAGAGGTGCTTCACCTTTAGCGAAGGTCTGTGCAAAGCATCTCTTCGAAATTGTGTCATGAAGTAATGTCCTTTCTGCCCCCCTCACTTCTAAAATTGAAGTGAATGGGTTGTGTTATTTCATTTTGAGGCTTTATCCAACAGTTCAATAGCCAGAAGAGGCTGACAGATGAGGCCTCAAGGTGACACCTTGTCAAGGAGAAGAGCCTTTTGAGGAGAATTGCATTGCCTCTTCACCTCAGTTTGGAGAATTGTATCATTGCCCCCATGGTACAAAGGGCCTTACTGAGGTTAAGCCAAGCCCCCTTGTGTGAACCTACTAAATACCTGACCCCTGAGGTGCTGCTGGCTATGTATCCAGAAACCCATAAGGAGGAAAAGCTCCAAATTCAGTGTTTCACATCTTTAAAAACAAAATCAGCAGGGGTGTATTTTGTCATTCTTTCTTGTCTTCTCCCATCTTTCACCTAGAGAATTTTTAGAAAAAAATAAGGATTCCAGGTGTTCCAGGTTTGCTTTATGGCACACTCAAATGCTTTTCAAAATTAAAAGAAATGTTTTTGTTGTTAGTTGCGAAGTCATGTCCAGCCTATTGCGACCCCATGTACAACTGTAATGGAGAGCTACTATCGCTAGGGAGCGGGGAAGGGAAAGAGGGGAAAGAAATATACTAGAAGTAGTAAAGAGGAAGGGATGTAGGTTAACCTTAACCTGTGGTTGCCTCAGCTCCACTCTTCCTTGGGCTATGCTCTTTCTCCTCCAAGAACAAGAGTAGCAGCTCTTCAGTTTTGGTACTAATGCAGTGAGGCCTGCTGAGCCCTCTGGAGCAAGACATTGCCAAGTGAATCCTAAACAGTTCCAGATTCACATATTTTAAAATTGCAGTTGAATAATTTTTAACTGTCTAGATCAGGGATATCCAACCTTGGCAAAACTTTTAAGACTTTTGGACTTCAGCTCCCAGAGGAACTGAAGGAACTGAAGTCCACAAGTCTTAAAGTTGCCCAGGCAGAATTCTGGTTGGGGAATTCTGGAGTTGAAGTCCACAAGTCTTAAAGTTACCAAGGTTGGACATCCTACAGCTCCAACCACCCTTACCAAGGTTGAGGCATGACAGGTTGATCCACTTCATCAAAAGAGAAGGAACCATCCATCACCTCACCACGCAGCTCAAAACCTTTCCAAAATTCTAGCATGTTAAGGCAGCATTGCATGGTTCATGCTTTAATATAGGAATTTATAGTATTGCCTTCAGTGGGTTTATGATGGGGATTCAGGGGCAAAACTATCCTACCTTGCCAGAGGCCTAGGATACCCTATCTTACATGGGGAAGAGAATTTCTGTCAGTAGGCCCTCAAACAATGCTGAAGCAAAGCCCAGAATTTGGTAATAGAGTTGCTCATCATAAGCAAGGATAGCAATAGACCCTAAAAGCTATTAAACAATATAATCTTAGACTGAAAGGAAATCCAAAGTAAGAGACTTCCTAATAGGAACGCTTTTACAGTACTTTTGGCTATACAGTCTTCACTGTACAGAGTTTTTTGAATTTCCTCATACTGGGGATAAATAAGAACTCGAAATAGAAATAATATGCATGTCACTCCCTTTCATAAATCCAGTGTATTATTTCATGTAATGAAGTGCTTTAATAAAGAAGTGACAGATCTGTGACTGGCTGAGAACAAGAAACCCAAGCTGCATTTTTTGTCTTGCAGGCAAACAAAGGGTTCAGTAGTGTAAATAACACTTGTTCCAACTACTTTCCGTATTCATCTTACAAGCCGTATTGAGGCAGTTGAAGCCTCCTGGGGACTCTGCTTGCCTGAGGAAAGCTGAAGTGAACTCTAAATGGGTACTTTGTTTTCTAGTTAAATGTTTAAAAAAAAAATTAAAAAAATAAGCTTGCCTTCCAAAATAATTACCAGCCTTTCCCAGCTTTATAGAAATTGTCAACACTCAGTGCTTCTCTGACATTTTTTCTCCTAACCATAATGCACTTTGAATCTGCAAAGCAAATAATTAAGATTTACTTTAAAACAGCTCATTAAATTGACCTTGTGGATCCTCACTTATAGAAAATTATATTACGCATCAGTTGAGCACTATGATACACAGCAAAAGCTCTCTGTAAAAAATGGGAAATGCTCTGTTCTTACTACAGCTACATATTTGGTATGTTTAACCAGAATTTCTATATCCCATATCAGCACAATAAATTGAAATTGTAGAAAATCATTCTAGGGGGCACCAGAACTCAGACTATTCCCTCCACTGTCCTTCTTTACCTTTAAGGGAAGATTTAATTCATTAATTACTTTTAATGCATGGAAATGGTAAGATAAGGCTTGCCCCTCACCTCTCGTTCTATTTAATAATATATCCTAGGGCCACACACACATTTATTTGCAACTGAAAGTCTTTCCATCATCACTCACCCTAATCATTATCGTCTGTGAATACGAAATATAGATAATTAAAACAAAACAAAAGGAAAATGACTGAAGTGAAAGGGAAAACCAGAATAAAAACTTGGCAAATCAATCTTTTAGAATACAAAATTTTCAACCTCCATGTTTAATAATTCTATCCAAAATGACATTTTTACAGGGAAAGAACAATTATTAAAACACTGTTAATACAGCTAATAAATTGTGGGTGGACATGAGTTAATTTATCTTGTACTTGGCAAGTTTTTCACAGCACCTTATGGTATTAAATTTTCACCCAGGACAATTTCCACACTGCATGCCACTGATTAAATGAATATGCATTTTCATTTTTCTTTTCATTTTTTATTTATTTATATTTTTATTTCTTTAAACAAGTGTGGTGGCTAACAATGTGCAAACCACAGTAAGCTTCATTTAAAAAAAAAAGAATTTTGGGGTGATTTTTCTCAATTTTTCAAAAACTTTCAACCAAAAGAACCAACTAATTGGGCATCACTGTCGATATAATAATTTCTGCCAACTCTTCAAATGCATTCTATAACATTTACAATGTATGTTTGCCACTTTACCACAGTGCAGAACCATGTGCAAACTATCTTTATGGTCAATTCCTGATTATCTGTTGTAGGTAATTTGAATGTCTATACTACAATGAGTTCCAGAGATATTTAAGTTCAAATCCAAATTTCTTTTCCAACAATTTTGCTAACCTCAAGACAATTTCTCATTCTTTGTATAAGGATTTTGTGTAACATTGATCAGATTACTCTATTATTGAATGAAGCATTTAGCCAAATTTGACTGACCTTGAAAAAGTGAAGAAGAATCAAGCCTGGTTAATATTTGAATAGGAAACCATGAGAAAGCCTAAGGTTATAGTCTAAATCAGGAGTGCCAAAATGGCAGCCCATCCATGGGCCGGATGCGTCATGCACAGGCCATGCCCACCCCAGCTCTGCAAAGGGAAAAATTGTTGTGAAACATCATGTGATTACAAAGTGACACCATGAGTTTGACACCTGTAGTCTAGACCAGGGGTGTCCAACTTTGGCAAGTTTAAGATTTATGGACTTCAGTTCCCAGAATTCCCTAGCCAACCATGCTCCTGGGAGTTGAAATCCACAAATCTTAAAGTTTCCAAGGTTGGACACCTCTGGTTTAGACTGGAGGGGGTAGAAAAGACATCCTGGAAGAAGGCATGCTTAAACAACAGTGCCCAGGGAGGTGATGTAAACAGTGTCATAATGGTGGGCACAACTGGTGTGATCAAAGCCTCAACTGTTTTTATGTGTATAAAAAGTGTGTGATGCATATTAATCAGTATTGTTGCCCGAACTACATGGACAATGTAAACATCAGTTGAAATCAATTTAAGGGACTCTTTCTTTAGATATACATCTTTCTTCAAGTGTTAGTGGTTTTCAGAGTTTTAGATACTTTGATAATGTTATGAATTTGCCTCATTTGAAACCAGTTTGATAATTCTTTTTTGCAAAATATATGCAGAGATGGAATCTCTGTTGAAATCTCAAATTCCATGTTTTCCAACCTTGTTAATTTCCAGGTGTTTTGGAATTAATCTCCCAGAATTCTCATCAGCGGCCATGCTGGCTGTTGAATTCTGGCATTTGAAGTCCACACCTGCAAGTTACCAAGGTTGGAAAATGATGCTCTAATTACTAAAATCTCATTTTTTGTATGGAAGAACTTTTCTCCCCTGTTTAAAAAGAGAATGATCAAGGAATGGAGAAGGGAAAAATAGGTCAGGGTGATGAGCAAATAGGAATCTCTCAGTTTTCAGCTTTTCTAATAAATTTTGTCTCAGGATGGGCAGAATGGCACGTAAGATTAATGGATGCCCTGTTTGCAAGGATGACAATGGCAGGCAAATCCAAGCCTTACCTTGTGGGTGCATAATTTACTATCTATCTACTAGAGATGTGCAGAGTATTAGGGGGCGGGGGTCTTGCTCAATGAAGTTCTGAGTGAAATTGCCCCTCCAAGCATATTTGCTTCTGTCAGTCAAGGTAAGTAAGGTTGGTGACATGGATGCCACTGTCTCCTGCACACACTTAAAGCAAAATGAAGCATCATAAGAGAATGCTGGCTCAAATGCTAAAGTAAGGCTTTGAGATAGAGCATGTCAGCTTGGCATACTCGTACAGTCTATCCCCTCCCCCCTTTACCCATTCCTATCTTTCTAATTAGCTTTGCCTACCTAATCTACCCATTTACTCTCGTGGCAATAAACATAGCATTCTGTATTTATAAAGGCAGTACCTGTGACCATAAATAAATAAATCATGATTCCTTCTGATGGCCAATCTGGCTGCTCCATTCTGACCAGAGCCTGGAGAAGATGAAGAAAGAGAAGCATTTTGTACAGCTACCTTACAAGAGGGTTTGGGGCTGCAAGATGATTTTCCTACGAAGCCCATAATGTTGTTGTTGTTGTTGTGACAGTGTCTTTCTTCAAAAGTTTTCATGATGAGAATTCCAAGAGCAGAGGTTCAGATATTCAATCTACCTGAAAAAGAAAAGCTTGTTGGGTAGACATTTGGGAAAAGGGGATTGATCTTAATGTTGGTATCTCCTTCCAAGGGTAGTAATAAAGTCATAATGGAGAAAATGGGGACATGGGAAGACACTCCTTCTCATCTCCTATTGCCCCACTGCCCTGTTGTGATTGGCAGGTGTGACCAGAAATGACTCAGGTGCAGGGATGAGGACCAGTTGTGAAATTTGCAATGCAACCCTCTCCTTTTAATGTGGCCACATCCTTCCTTCCCATACTGTACTTCTACAGCCCAAAAGCAAGGAATGCAACAGAAACCGTGAAAGCAAGAGAAACACTGTTAGCAATGGCCTCCCTCGGTGGAGGATTCCCTCAGCCTTCACTGAGTCAGCCCGTCTGATGCAATCTGCAGTAAGCTCCCTTGGAGAATGCCAGGGAAGGTTTGTGCTGCAGACAAAAGACACGCCAGAAAGGGGAAGACAGATATGCCACTTAAATTAAATAGGAAATGAATTGGCCAGTGTGCTGGCTTGTCTGCTGAGACAAATCATAGACAACATGTCTCTCAACAACAGAACTTATTTGTTTTCTCTTGCCAACAGATTCATCACTGCCCAGGCAAAACAGGCAAAATACATTAGTGTCATGGTAAACTGATAAAGAGAAGTGCCTCAATCTAGCATCCTGCGTGGGGAAAGTCTTTGGGCTGTATTGATCCGTGTTCTATAAATCTTGTTTTCTGTCTGCAGAAGTGAATCAGGAGTGACCCTAAAGGTTAACAAATATTGTAATGCCTTTCAGCTGGGGCGGATGTCTATGCGCACCACACATTGTATTTGGTCAAGTCCCATCCTGTCATTTTGCTGCCAAGGAAATTAACTAATTGTTGGCTATCATAAGACAGGGTTATGGAAGCAGAGCAATCCAACCGTTGTTGCTTCCCCCCCACCTTTCCCTACAACCCACCCCAGAAAATCTCTTTTTTAGCCTTAACAAGCACTCAGAGCCATGTAGCGGAAAACAAGCTATGAATTAGTCAGCAGGAGTCTTTGCCGAAATTCATGGAACTTTATATAATTGGAATGCCATGGTCTTTAGATATCCCAAAGCAGACCTGATTAGTTTATCTGCTAATCCAAAACTGAGCCCTTCTTTATTTGCCTATTTATTGTGGCTTACTCAGCCTTTCAAGAGCAGAATATTGTTTTCATCGAGAAGAAAGACTACTTATCAAGCCACATCTCACAGTCCGGATGTAAAGTGAAAAGAGGAAAACAGAATTCTTTCCTCTACTTTGTTAAATTTAGATCCCACTTACTCACCAAATAGTGCTTAAAGAAATTAATAATGGTGAAAAATGGCATCTCCAAAGTTCAATCAAAATATAAGAGCAATAAAAACTCTATGGAAGCAGCCATCTTTTTATTCCATCATGTCTGTTATCAACCCCACAATGAGTTTCTGCCTTCTCAACCATTTCCGAAACATGGAAGGGCTCCAGGATGGAGAATAGAAAGGTTACTTGGCTCTCAACTAAGCCTCATGCTTTAATTCAAAGGCTTTTACTTCAGTTTCCAAGCAGAGAAACCATCCCTGGATCCACCTGTAAATATTATGATCTTCTAATTTTTTTCTCCTTACCACCCAGCCTCCCCTTGGAAGAAGGATGAATTCCACCCACAAATCCTGCAAATGTACTTTGAGTATTTACAGCAACCTTAAGCATAACAAGGCAATAAGTGAAGCTAAAGGTTTAGCTGAAGAAAAATGGTTTTGTCTACAAATGGAAAGCACAAAAGATATCTCCAAGTTTGTATCAGATTTGGAAAAGGTATTTTCTCACTTCAACAGAGGAGGAAAGGTAAGGGGTAGAAGAGCCTTTCTTGAAGAAATTAATGTTCTGACTTCATGTCACTCACACGTCCTAAGTTAGACAATGTGGCAGACAACCTATGGCACTTCAGATGTTGCAGAGTTAAAGCTCCTACCTATCCAACCCAGTATTGCCAATAGAAAGGGACACTGGGAGTTGTAGCTCAGCACTAACTGGAAGCTTATGGATTCTTTATTCATCATGTTAGGCTTGTAGCTGATAGTTTTCGGCTGGGCTGATAGCCCAGAAAGAGATTATTAGCCAAAGGAGTTACTGCAATTGTACATTACCATAACCAACCAGAATCCAAACTCCTGCTACAGCATTTTGAACAGCTGAAGTTCCCAACCATTATTTGATGAATGCCAACTATGTTACAATGCATGCAAGTAAGTTATTTTTCCAGATAGATTGCCCATGAACACCATCCTTCCATGGGATATTTAAAAAGTCTTATGGCAACTACCCAGTGAAAATAAATAGCAATGAACTTCATCCACCCAGAATTGAATTCTGAGAAGGAAGCCCAGAGGGGCAGTCTTTACAAATGAAGGCCAGCCTGCCCGACAAAAGCGAACCCCAGAAAACCTATGGCATGGCCATTATCTCCTTCCCCATCAGCCTCTCTGCCCTTGGCACCAATTATTAAAAGTGGATGAAGTGTGGCTGCCGAGGGATTGCCTTGCCCTGCTCTTGTTGTGGCATCACCATTGACAATATCAAGGCGAAACTCTGAGAACCCAATGGCACGAGGCCACGCTCCACCCCTCCCTGCCTGAGAAATGGAAAGGTCAAGCTAGTTTCCCCCGTTTTCTATGCATGTCATTCTCGATATAGCAACAGAGGACGCTCATGGAAAACAATGTCAGCAAACGTCTCCATGAGACTTATAGTCAGCTGATCAAAAGGCAATGTTGAAAAACACTCCTAATGACTGTCTCTTATGCATCAGTGCACCTCCTAATGAGCTGCCAGGAAAGGCTTTGCAAAGCTTGGCGGGCAGAAAGGGAGTGAGAGAGAAATGTGAGTAGCCTAAGAGCTAACTTCCCTGCTGCGATCTTTGCCTTTTGAGTAAGAGGGAGCCCCGGCTTGGGGCTCTTAATGAGCCAGCTGCAGAGAGGAAATCCAGTCCAGTGGTAGATGCCTGGCATTCCACCTGCCTACTTTCACCTGATGCCAGCTGCCCTGGTGCACCTTTGCCTTTCAATAATTTGGATTATGGATTGGTTTGTCCCCTCTCTTTCTTCAGTGGCCCATGGCATCCTGTTTTTCCCCAGAGGAATGAGAATAGCAGTCCTGCCTTTCACTCACTTTCATCTTGTCATCTTCTGAACAACCTGGATTTCTCTCCTCCCTTTGCTAGCTGTAAAGCCCAAGCCTTAAGAAAGGAATATCTTGAAATAAACCAACCAGCCAAATGTTCTTTATCAAACACGGAGCCAGCCATCTGTTAGTTGCTAAGCGGAAGTACAGATGGCACGAAGAGGGGAGAGGGTACGTTTGAAAAGGCAACTTTGCTCCATAGCATTATCCAAAAGCCAAAAGGCAGCAGGAGAAACCGATTAAACATTTGCTCAACTCCAATGGTAAGCAAGAACAAATCTATAAACAGAAGTGACCGGAGTCTATACCTTTCAACCCCATGCCAATCTCATCACAGATTCAGATGATCCTTCAGTCCTCCAGGGATTTGTTAAGGGTTTATCTGTGCTCTGTTAATATTTTGTTAGTCAATGGTAGGCCTGGGATGAGAAAGGCAAGCAAAACTGATTGGTTTGCAAGAGCTTAGCAGCATACAATTGTGCTGACTAATCCACGAGTTCTTTCTTCCAGCCCCACCACCAAATACTGAAGACTCTCTATCCCATCCATTGTGATATCATAAAGCTCCTGCTCAAGTGACACAGCTGGCCAGGTTCACAATTTGCACAAAATCATTGCATAATGCCTTTGCCATGTGTTTATATGAATTGAATTGAAATTAAATTGAATTCTTTGTTGTCATTGTACGTATATACACAGTATACATACAACGAAATTCACATAACACCCAGAGACCAGGCCCAACACACATACACATATGCGCAACACGCAAACACCCCAAACACCCCCACCCACCCACCAAAATTCCCCGCCTCCTAAAAACATGCAGGCATCCACACAACAGACCAAGAAACACTGTCCAACAGCTCACCGATGGTGGTCCTTAAGTTCATTGTTAAGCGCAATTATAGCTCTGGGATAAAAACTGTTCAAAAAATGTGTGGTCCAAGTTTTAATTGTTCTGTATCTTCTGCCAGAAGGCAACAGTTCATAAAGATTGTAAGCAGGATGGGAAGAGTCTCTGAGAATATTGTGCAACTTCTTCAAACAGCAAGATGTGAAGATGTCATCCAGGGCTGGTAGCTGGAGCCCGATGATATTCTGGGCAGTTTTAATGATTCTCTGTAGAGCCTTTTTCTCCATTACAGAGCTGCTGTATGACAACTTAATCATACAACTGTATGAATCCAGCCACCGCTGTTGCAAAACATACTTTATTGAGTTAGCATTTTAAGTCTGAACCCACCTATTACAGCTTATTCAACAAGCTTTGGCTTCACAAAATATGAAGGCCCAAACTTTCATATAATAAGGAGGGAAGAAATTGTGGAGGTTACTTATCTCTTCTAGCACATCTTAACAGGTGTCTTGATACAAGTTCCTTAGTAAAAAAATACTTCCTGACAATCAGATCTGCACAAGGGTAGAAATACAGGTAGCCCTTGATTTACAACAGTTCATTTAGTGCCCATTCAAAGTCACAACAACACTGAAAAAGTGACTTAGGGCTGTTTTTCACACTTATGACCATTGCCACATCCCTATGATTATGTGATCAAAATTTGCTTGGCAACTGATTCATATTTATGACAGTCACGGTGTCCTGGGGTCATGTGGCCCCCTTTTGCAACCTTCTGACAAGTAAAGTCTGATTCATTTAACAACCAGGTTACTAACTTAACAACTGCAGTGATTTGCTTAACAACTGTCCCATTTAGTAACAGGAATTAGGGGATCAATTTTGACCATAAGCCAAGGACTATCTGTCATCTACCTGTGAAGATTGTGGGTTCAGCAGGTTCTGACCAGTTCTGAAGAATTGGTAGTGGAAATTTTGAGTAGTTCGGAGAACTGGAAAATACCACCTGTGACTGGCCCCGCTCCCATCTATTCTCTGCTTCCCAAATCCCAGCTGATTGGCTGGGTCTTCTTTTGTTGCCCTGTACAGGAGAATGGAGCTGGAAAGCAGGTTAGTGGGGTGGGGAGGGAATGGAGATTTTGCAGTATCCTTCCCCCAGGAATGGGGAGGGAATGGGGATTTTGCAGTATCCTTCCCCTGCTACACCCACCAAGCCACGCCCACCAAGCCATGCCACACCAACAGAACTGGTAGAAAAAAAAAATTTGAATCCCACCACTGGTTTCCCCCCAATTCTGGAGTTTTTTTTTTTTAAGGGAGAAAGCCACCTCTTATATAAGGTTTCATTTGTATTCCTGTACATTGCAGATGGTCAGACTAGATGCTCTTTTTGATCTCTTCCCACTTTGGGATTCTATCCAGATTATCCAGGGGTGGGGTTTTCTTCCCCTTTCTTTTTTTTTTTTTAAATCCTTAGACACAAATTTGATTTTCTAGGTAAATATTGCAGAGTATTATCCTGACATATTCTTACATCAGCTGCTTGGGGGGGAGGGCAGGGGAAACGGGAGCTTTGTTGAGTTTGAAATGCTCCTCTGCTGCTGTAGCCTCCTTGTAGGAGCCATAAAATGGAGAGCTCTTGGCTTTCTTCCTAGGTGGCAGAAGAAAACCATTGAGAAAAGCACTTTTGTGGCAGCTTTGGAAAGACAAGGACAGCAGTAGCTGGGCTAGGATGCTCTTTCTTTCCTAATTCAATTAATGGTCATCATCACGAGAAGCCATCAGTACAGGAGTATCAAAAAAAAAAAAAGTCAAAGATGGCAGCTGGGGCTCCTCAACTGAACCCCTGCCTCTTCTGCACATGTGTCAACATCACTGGCATGCGGTAAGGTGTGGTAAGGACTCCTATTGAATGGATACAGTTGCCTTCTTAATCTTTTTGACCACTTTTTTTAGGGGGGAGTGGATTGCATTCAGTCTTATGCAGTGATCTAAGGCTTGCAGCAACAATGGGGTGTCTAACCCCATACATAAAAGGTGCTAGAACAAAGCAAAATAAACCAGACCAAATCAATCAATCAGTCAATCAGCCAATCATTAAATCAAAGGCCTCCCTAATTTACAGCATCATTGATATGTGTGTGAGAGAGAGGGGGGTAGAGATGAGAGAGAGAGAGAGATACTGTAGATAGATAGATAGAAAGATAGATAGATAGATAGATAGATAGATAGAT
>BLBF01000011.1:11131355-11144108 GCA_015471245.1 Laticauda colubrina | reverse complement strand
GATGGATGGATGATAGAGAGATGATAGAGAGATAGAGAGATAGGTAGGTAAGTAGGTAGGTAGATAGATAGATAGATAGATAGATAGATAGATAGATAGATACTTTAGATGGATAGATACTGTAAATAGATGATTGATTGATAGATAGATGGATAGATAGATGGATAGATAGATACTGTAGATAGATGATAGATAGATAGATAGATAGATACTGTAGATGATTGATAGATGATTGATAGATAGATATTGTAGATAGAGAGAGAGATGGATGATAGATACTGTAGATAGATGATAGATAGGTGATAGATAATAGAGAGAGAGAGATAGGTAGGTAGATGGGTAGATAAGTAGACAGGTAGATAGATGATAGCTTTGTCTTGATATTGAGATGCTTATGTTTTTTATTTATGTTATTAACTGAGTTTTAATCTGAATGTATCCTTTACCATGGTCATCTTTATATATTGGTTACTATAGCCTAGCACTGCTCCACAGACATTAGTGGCATAATGAGAAACAATCCTGAGCAATAGCTGTCCCTCAACCTGCATCACTGTGGAGGATTATAATATCCAGTTTTACAACTTTCTGGTGGCCATACTGACAATAGAGAATCCTCCCTGAAAAATTATCCCAGTTGATTATCATGACAAACTCACCAAGCAGGATAAAAATAATTTTTCTCTTGCCCCCTCTCTTTTTTCTCCACTTTTTCTTTTCTTGAGAAAGAAAGTGGGTCTTTTTTCATTTGTTTCTTTCTACAAGGAAATAAACTCTGATTGTTAGCATTGTCCAACCTCCAATGAGACTTGTTTTCTGGACTATCACCCAATATCCCTAATGGGAAATGCTTTGAAATTCTGGTCTGTTTTTATTCTCTCTTCTATATAATGTCACTGTTTATCTATTACAGGACTCTAAACTCCAATATTTTTTTACAAGTCCAACGTTCTTCACCAAAAAGAAGCTGATACAATTTCCAATTCAATAGAGTTGGTTTCAGAAGAAAACTATGACAGGTTTCTTTCTTTCTTTTTTTTACTTGAAACTGAAACAGATTGGTGGTGTCTGCCCAGAGTTTAACTATTTTCTGATGATTTCTGGATAAATATAAACTGCATTCAGGCCTTCAATATCCCTTCAGATCACAAGGGAGGAACAGCAGCTGAGACCCCCTTGAGACAGAGAAATCTGCCAAGTCACATCAAATCCAATCCAATTTTATTTTGATCATTGACCATATATTAAAGGCAACAAACACCATTAACAACACACAGCATAAGCAAACTTCAAATAATCGTTGACCCTGCTGACCAGTGCCTGATGGGTGTGGTATGCGCTCCAGAAAAACTTGGCAACTCTCAAATTTGTTTCATCATGCCCAACAGATGGAAGACAGAATAATATAAAATGTATCAGACTGACCTTGATATTTTATTTCAAAGGAAATAGATTCTCTGAACAATAGCCTCAGAAGAGTTACAGTGGAGCAAAACCCAGAGTTGTCGTTTCAATCGCCGCTGAATTAGATGAGCATCACTTCTTTAAATATGTTAACTTCATGTATTTTTCTTGGGCAATGGCCAGACTAAAGTACACTGAAACACTCAAATGATATAATTCTGAGACATGCTGGAACAGTGAACTGATATAAATTTTTAGCTAGCCTATTGCTACGACTTTGCATTTTTTTTTACAGCTTTTGAATTGTTATGTTTTTCATTGCGCGGTGCCCAGAGTCACTCTCTTGAGTGAGATGGGTGGTCTCTTAATCTGATAAAATGAAATAAAAATAAAGAAACAGACTGGTTTTCTTACTGCACTCTGATCAATGTCAATGATCCTTGAACTAATCTTCAGTTTTGTACATTCAAAAATTGTGCTTACAACATCTAAAGGGAAAACATACTGGAACAATTTATCATCCAATGTTCTTTTCCTGAGTGAAACAATGTTTTTTTTTTTCTTCCAAAACTACAGGAGCCAAACCCTGCAGGTAAAAAGTCCCTCTTAGGCAGACATAAAAAAAATTATCAAGTGACTGGACTTAATATTGTTTATCTGTATTTCAGTGCAGTATTTATTTATTTAGGGTATCATGATGTTACATTAGCCAGGAGACTACAGTGTTAATACAAAGTTAACACAGTGTTAATACAAAAAAATATGTTTGGCTGCCAACAATGGTTAGTCTTTTCAGTTCATGCTTGTGCACTATACAGAGTGTCCCACAGGGGGCAAACTAGCTTCACACTCAGAAAAGTTCAAGGGCAGTCTGCATTGGTGGCTTTCTCCACCACCAATATCACCTTGCATTTGGGCAAGTCCAGCACTGGTTGTTTTCATACTGCTGCTCGAAGCACCATTCCCCACCACTCCACTGAAATGGTACCTACTTACATATAATATATTTTCAGACTGCTAGGTTGGCAGAAGCTGAGGTAAATGATGGGCGCTTACACCATCACGCAATGCTAGAACTTGAACCACTGGAATACAGACCTACTACAGTGTCTTTAAGCCATCAAGCCACCATACCTCTCTTGAACAGCTGGCTTCAAGAAGAAACAAATGTGGAAGAAAGATTTCTGAAATTTTATTGGGTTGATTTCAGACAAGTAACTTTTTATATGGTCCCGATAATGGTCCATACAACAATTGGACATAAAATTGGTCTTTGAAGAACTTGATTGATATAGGTAAAAATTGGGCCTCTTTATGCTGGAAGAAAGATTGAATGACATCTGCTGTCCTTTGAGCATTTTGCAGAATGTAAGTCAAATGTGCATTGCAAGATACTGATGACTGGAGAATAACCCCAAAGTACTTGAAGCATTTGACTTGTTCCAGACAGAAAAAAGAGCTTAAAGCTCTACTCAAACTTATCGGAATTGTGAAAGAATAACAGCATTGTCAGCATACAAGAACATGAAGGCAACTTCGGCAAGTGATCGTTTGAGAGGAGAAATTTGTTTTGTTTCTTTCTGTTTCTGCAGTCCAGTTACAAATTTCCTTCATCCCAGATCAACATGGTTCAATTTAAAAAAAGGTTACATGCACGGAACACAATTTGTGTGCACCCTTTTACTTCTATGCACATTTTTGTGCAATTTTGCTGACTTGACTTTTGTAATCTGCTTTCCTCAATATGTACATTTATATTCAGAAGCGATTGTAGAATGCTGCAGCAAAATTCAGAGGTACTTATTTCGTAAGTCATTGGTTTTGTGGTTGGGGTAACATACTCAAGAGGGCCAAATTAAGAAAAGTCCATTTAGGAGAATATTTGTAGCTCAGGGTTGAAATGAGGGGTACTTGTGCTCCCTGAGTGCACTGACAACATTACCTAATTTGGGTCATGAAATGTCTGCAAGACAGAAAGCACCAAGTATCCCTCAAAGTTCAATTGAAAATGCAAATCACGTACACTGAATTCTCATTCCTAGATCCAACTTTTTGTCATTCCTGAGGTGAGGAGCAAGCATTTGTCTTTTTCAATTCCAATGGTTTAGAACAGTGGCCCCCAGATTTTTGGGGAAAACAGCTGTGGAAAGAGAGTTTTTTGATGGATTCGAGGGGGTGTGATTTTGCGTGCTGCCTGAGTCTTGAAGAGATTTTCAGTCATATCCCCATTTACCACCACTTTTGCAGTTTGCTTATGGTATAAGAGTCTTAATCATCTTAATAAAACTTTCCTCTTTCAATTGTGCTTGCATAAATTGCCAGTTCACATTGTCAAATGCCTTTTGTGCGTCCAGAAAAATCAACGCCATCTGTATGCTTCATAATATTCCAAAGTATTCAAAATTATTCTCATATTATCTTTTGTTTGTGTTTTAGGCAAAAAGCCATTTTGACCTGGATGTATAAATTAATTTAAGAATCTTTTTGATCTTTCCGCTATTATCAAAGCAAATATTTTGTAGTCCACATTCAATAGAAATATCGGTCTGCAATTTTTATCTGTTGTAAATCCAACTCTTCTTTTAGTATAAGGATAATGTATGCCTCCATCTGTGAATTTGGTACTTTTGCCTCTATCAATAGTTCATTGAATACTTCTAATATTATATCACAAAAAGAGTTCAGTAAGGTTTTATAATTCTGCTGGCAGTCTATCTGGCCTGGTGTTTTACCATTTTTTGTCTTTTTATTGCTTCTGTTAGTTCCATCATCATTGTTCTTTCTTCCAACATTGTTTTAAATGTTCTGATATTGTAGGTAAACAAAAGTTATGATATTTATGTAATTACCTATCAAGCACATCTAAATGATATTAAAGTAACCAAAACATCTTTACAATCCCCAAGGCATGTCACAACTTTTGAGCACCTGTTATGTTTGGAAATTGAAAGTTGAAAAATTTGACATGCCCTAGGCCAGGGGTCTCCAACCTTGAGCAACTTTAAGCTTTGCTGGCTGAGGAACTCAGGGAGTTGAAATCCACAAGTCTTAAAGTTGTCAAAGTTGGAGACCCCTGCCCTAGGCCATGGATTAACAACCCATACAAAGGAATGAAGATACAGCCATATGTCATGCTCACCACGTCAGGCCTTTGCCTTCTCTCACACCTCTCAGATACTCTCTAAAAGAATGCAAATGATCAGCAAGGAATATAAATCCTTCCATTCCCCATTATCCTGTCAGAGCTGAAGAAGCTTCTTGGATGAAAAGCAAAACATCTTCAAAAGAAAAAAACAGAAAGTCCAGTTGCCTCCTGAAAAAGCACCTTTGGGACAACCATGACCTGGATGACTGAGAATCTCCATAGACACTGCACTATTATTTTTTTCACAATGAAATATTTGAGATGTGATTAAGAATTGGAAAATGATATATGTGGAGGAAGAGAATGAGATCCAACATTTTTAGGCCTATATATGGAATTTATGTCATTTGAAAGATTGTTTTTTATATACATATACCTTTACCTATACATGAAATGGAAATGAGCATGGCGTCCTATATTCAGACATGACTTAACAGGGAATATGGACATATGCATATTCCCTGTCCGGTCATGTCCAACTCTAAGGTTCAGTGCTCATCTCCGTTTCTTGGCTGAGAGAGTAAACATAGTCCAAAGATGGTCATGTGGCCAACATGCCTGTGCACTAGAGGCATAAAGAATGCTGTTCGCTTCCCACCAAAGTGGTACCTATTTATCTACTTGCATTTACATGCTTTCGAACTGTTAGACCAGCAGGAGCAGGGTCAAGTAATGGGAGCTTACCCCATTGTATGACACTTGGGTCTCAAAACCAGGCTGTTCGCTTTCACTCTGACAAGTTCAGCATCTTTAACGAGAGAGAAAGAGAGAGAGAGAGAGAGAGGGAGGGGGAGAGAGAGAGAGAGAGAGGTGTGTTAGGAATATAAGTCACCTAACAGGTATTTGGGTTTAAAATATATAAGCCAGAATAGACATTTTAGTACTATTTCTTTAAGAGATTGCAAAAACTGCAATTGGGTGTGGTTACTCAAACAGTCATAAGATGGAGCCAGAAACCTGGGTTGTTTAGTCTTAGCCTCAGAGGAGAGTGTGAGTGTATCTCTGTTTCCTTCTGTTGGAAAGTATTGCCGTTCCTCCATTTTTCCTAATTGACTTCTATTTCTGGATTTAATGTAAGTCTGTTACTGAACTGTTTTTTGACACTGAAATTAGTTATTGGATTATCCCTGGATGAAAACTGACTGATTTAACCTGTGAATGACTTTGGATTGCTTGTTTTGCATTTTGCTTAACGTTTCTGGAACTAAAAAACCTACATTTACTGAACAGTGTATCTGTGTGCTGTGTGTGTATTATTCAAACACTACTCTCAAATATGTCTCCCTGTATGTGCTCATTCTCCTAATGAGGAATTGCCTCAACAAGAGGGAGGGAGGGAGATATATATACATATACTGTTCAGCTTTGTTTGAGTCATACCTCTCAGATCCATAGTCAGCTCCAAAGGAGCACCACTACAAAACCTAGCAAAACACTCAGCAAAACAAGTACAACCCCATGCTGAAACCACAGCTTCACATCTACAAAACTCATACCACTTCTTGGAAATGATCGAAGATCTACACATGGAACAAGAAGATCTGCTTGTAAGTTTCGATGTGGTTTCACTATTCACCCAAGTCCCGATAAAAGAAACTCTCGAAATCTTCAAAAATGAATACCAACCAGCTAAAGACCTCATGGAACTAACAGAACACTGCTAAACCAACATATATTTCACATAAAAAGGACAAAGATACAAGCAAATTGAAGGAGCCCCTATGGGATCACCACTGTCACCCGTCATTGCAAACCTGTTCATGGAAGAATTCGAATCAAGAGCCCTGGCTAATGCCACCCACAAACCCAAACTATGGCTAAGATACGTCGATGACACATTTGTGATTTGGCCCCATGGAAAAGAAAACCTAAACAATTTCCTAACACACCTAAACAGCACACACCCCAAAATCAAGTTCACCATGGAAATGGAAATAAACAAACAACTACCATTCCTAGATGTACTAATCTACAAAGGAACAGATGGCACACTGGGACACACCATATACCAGAAGAAAACACACACCAAACGCTACCTCAACGCCCAATCCCACCACCACCCAGCACAGATACACTCTGTGGCCAAAACACTAATCGCCAAAACCAAACACCTGGTAGACAAGACACACATAAAGACTGAACTATGCACCCTGACTAAAGTACAGACAGCCAACGGCTTCCACAAAATCAAAATCCCTGGCTTGATCCAAAAAAACATACTAAGACATAACAGAGACCTAGAAGATGAACAGACCTATGGAACAGCTGTCTGCCCTACATAAGAGGTACTACAGACAAAATCAGTAAGATACTACACAGGCATCACATCAAGACTGCCTTCAAAACAGACAGAAAAATAGCAGCCATCCTTAGAAACCCCAAAGATAAAATTGACCTGGAAAACCAAGGCATATATGAAGTTTCCTGTGCATCATGCCCAGCCACATAAATTGGACAGACCAATGGAAGAATAAGTACCTGCCTAGATGAACACAAAAATGCAGTAAAAAAGCTGGAACACACTTCCTCACTGGTCCAACACATGAAAACCACAGGTCACAACATCAACTTCAATGGCACCAAAACCCTAGCCACGATAGAAAACCCCATCCACAGAATTATCAGAGAAGCCATAGAGATTGAAAAAAGACCAGAAAGCATGAATAGAAGAGATGATTCCACCAGACTTTCAATTATTTGGAAGCCTGCACTCACAAACAAAAAAATCTCCACACCACTAGCCAGGCAAACACCTGGGCACAAACAGCCTCTCCCTGATACCTCCAGCTCAAACACACCCCAACCAGGCACCCAGATGAAACCTAGCTTCCTAACAAATGATAGCCGTCCATTTACTCGGAGCCAAACTGCACTAAAAGCCTCCAATACAGGAACACAATGTTTCCAGCCAATCAAGACACAAAAAAAGCCACAAAACAGACAGAAGATATTCGAAACACCAATCAAACAGAACACAGCAAACTCCAAGACCAGTAAACACAGACCAAGACTCCCAACCAAACAGGATGAAGAAAAAAAATCATTCTGGCACAGCAGTAGGCTAGTACCAAATTTAAAACAGAAATGGCTGTGAAAGTCTGACTCACAGACAAACACAATACAGAAGCCTGATGATGGCATATGAGATTCTGCCGAAACGTTGCTACAACTTTAAAAGCACAACTACAATGACGTGGGATAATACCCGAACGAAGCTGAACAGCATACATGTAAAGCCCATGTAACACTGCACCAATGGATGGAAAGAGGATGTAAAACGGAGAGAAACACTTGCCATCCATTGGTTAACACGATTCATCCGTTCTGTACTCACTGCCTCTGTTTTTCATACTCTCTATCCGTTCAGCATCCATCTACTGAGGTTCCATCCACTCAAAAAGTTTTGAGCTGCTCAAAACTTTTTGAGTGGAAAATGTATCCAACGCGTCCGTACTACATCCACTAGGCATACGGAGAACATCCGTTCTACATCCATTGTCATCCGTTATGCGTCCACTATATCCGCTAGACATCCGCTGCGCATCCACGCAACTCAAATCCGCTCCAGTGGAAAACGGACACAGGGAGGAAGTGAAACGGATGCGGAATGGATGCGCAGCGTTAGTAGCACGGACGGAGAAAGGATGAAAGCAGATGCAACTCGCATACAAAGCATTTAAAACAGAAAAAACATGCGCAGAGGGGACCTATCTCGGATATTTAGGATGTCTTCAGGATGCCTAGAGGATGCAAAAGGACACCTAGTGGAAAACCTATATTGCCTATAAAAAGGGGGAGGAACTCACCTGGATCTCACTTTCAGTCCAGCAGCCCTGCTGCGCAGACCTCTGCAGCCTTCATCTGGCTCTTGCTCTTCCACAGCATCCATTGATGTCCACCATGGATCATAACACAGTCCTTTTGATAGCTACCATCGTTCTGCAACAGTGCGAAGCCATCTACAGGCTCTTTCAACTGTTCTACGGGAAGAAAAGGAGGCGGCCAAGAAGTGTCCGGGTCTGAAGATGGATTGGGAGAAGAGCAGAGTACAGACTGTACAACAAGCTAATGGTGGAGCTGAGGAACGAAGACCCTCGTGCATTCCAGAACTTCATGAGGATGCCACCAGCACGACGAAGTTGTGGAGCGGTTGAGACCCAGGTTGACCAAGGCAAACACCAACTTCCAGCCCAGCCTGGAACCTGGGCTCAAGTTGGCACTGATTCTGCACCGCCTGGCCTCAGGGACCACCTACAGGAGCATGCAGTACGACTGGAGGCTGCCACACAACACCATCAGCATTCTGGTCAGAGAAGTAGTGCAAGCCATCATCAAAAAATACCTGGAGGAGCTCCTCCAGTGCCCCTCCACTGAAGAAGGCTGGAAGAAAGTTACAGAGCAGTGGTATCAGAGGTGGAACTTCCTCCACACCGTTGGAGCCATCGATGGCAAGCACGTGGCCTGCAAAGCTCCAGCCAAGTCGAGGTCCACTTATTTCAACTACAAGGGCTTCTTCAGCATCATCCTCTTCGCCATGGTCGATGCTGACTACAAGTTCATGTACATCGACGCTTCAGGCAACGGGTCAGCTTCAGATGCCCAGGTATACAATGCCAGTCACCTCAAGGAGGGGCTGGAACGCAACTTCATCATGGGCTTCCCAGATCCAGACCCCCTGCCTAACGACACGCAAGATGTGCCCTACTTCATCATGGGGGATGATGCCTTCTCCCTCAGAACCTACCTCATGAAGCCCTACACTTCCAGACCCCTCACCTGTAAAGAGAGGATCTTCAACTAAAGGCTGTCCAGGGCAAGGCGGGTGGTGGAGAACGCCTTTGGCATCCTGGCCAACAGGTTCCAGGTACTTCTCACCACCATGCAGCATCGTCCAGAGACCGTGAGAAGGATCGTGGAAGCTTGCTGCATCCTGCACAATCTCATGCGCACCCACTATCCAGTCTTGCAGAACAGGCTCATGGACCTCCAACAAGGCAATGGGGACATGGAGCCTGGGGAATGGAGGCAAGGGCAAAACCTGATAGACACTGAGGATGTGCAAGGCCCCAACAGAGCCTCACGTGAAGCGAAGAAGCAGCGAAACCTCCTGAGACACTGGTGCAACTCCCCAGCTGGAGCAGTGGAGTGGCAAGACAGGATGGTACATGCTTAATGGATGCTTCCTTCAGCCTGTCTCATCACACTGAGATTGGGCCATGTATGTTGGGTAGGCCTACAATGAACAGGGCATTTAATAAAGAGATGTGTTTATGTTGACATGTGTGGATGAATGATTACATTATTATTGATAATAAAGGGCCATAGGTGTGGCACCTGGGAGGGTGGACCATACAGTCCCACTATGCTTGCACTGGAGGTATCTATCCCACAGCTATTACCCATCCCAAAGGTATCCCTGCCCATCCCACAGCTATTACCCATCCCAAAGGTATCCCTCCCCATCCCACATCAATTACCCATCCCAAAGGTATCCCTTCCCATCCCACTGCTATCCTTACCCATCCCACAAGCATGCAAAGGCTTAAACCATTTCTTAAAGTTTCCACCAAAACTTTATTGACAAAAATAAATGAAGCAAGTGTGTGAAGCAAAGTTAATCTTTATTCATAACAAACTGTAAAAGAAAAATGACCCAAGTGTTCCAAGCAAAGATAAAGTCAACAGGTAGCCACCCAGTCTCTGGCACTCTTCTTGGTCACTCGGAGGCATGGCCAGTCTCAGGGGTGAAGGGTCCAGGTGCTGTGGAGGTGGCTGCTGCTGGAGTGCTGGTCTGAGGCACCACTGGGATGCCTGGCCCCGAGAGGACAACAGGGGACAGTGTGTTGAGGAAGCTCTCAGACAGCTGGCTCAGACCGTGATGTTGAGAGCCTCTTCCTCCATGACATGCGGTGTCAGCCCCAATACCGATGACAGATGTACTGAGGCCAGGCTTGGCTGTGGGGTGGAGGATGGAGCAGTGTAGTGAGGCTGTATGGTCTGCAGCTGGGTAAGGACTGGCGTTGGTGGCATCGGTGGCGTGGGTGGCATCTGTGGCGTGGCTGGCATTGGTGGCGTGGGTGGCATCGGTGGCATCAGTGGCACCGGTGGCGTCCGATGTACCTGTGCCTGGACTGGGAAGGGCTGCCTGTGCTGCTGGACCTCCTGGTAGCCATAGCCTTGGTAGGGGAGGGCCTGTGGAAAGCCTTGGAAGGGCAGTGACATCACCTGGGGTGGAGGAGCAGGCCTGGACTGGGTGGGAGCAGGTTCAACTGGGTCTGGAGGGTTGTGAAGAAGATCGGTGATCCTGTCCTTCACCACCTGGTACTGGGGTTCCGACATGTTCATGAGGGTCTGGTTGATGAAGGTGAGGAAGGGCTTGCGGTGGAAGGATGGGGCGTCGGTGTGTACCAGCTGAGAGAGGAGATCTACGCTGCTCCTGATGGTGTCTCTTATCTCCAGCAGGACAGGGTGGCTCTGCCCCTCCGGTCTGCCTCTCTGCCTTTCTGTGGAGGTGTAGCTGGGGGTGGATGTGGGTTGGGCTGTGGTGGAAGTGCCGTCTCCTTTCTCCCACTGCATCAGGGGGTCCTCCATGTGCTCTGCCACGGGTAGTACAGCTGTCGGGGGGGTCTCCAACGTGGCATGCTCCACAGATACCTGCCTGGACACAGGAGCTGACTCTTTGCCAGAAGAGGACTGGTCTCAGCAGGGATAGGGTTGTCAGAGGGGCTGCTCCTCAGTGGCGGATCTCACCCTCCAAGAAGCTGCACCTGGCCATCACATAGGTTTCTCTGTCCGTCAGCTTGACCGCGGCCTGGCCAGATTTCTTGAGGTGCAGCTTCCCATACCAGGTGTGTATGTGCTTCCACCAGCCGAGGAGCACCTCCGAAGTGTAGCCCAGGCTCTCTGCCTTCTCTCTCCAAGCAGCCTGCTTCCTCTTGGTGTCTCGATAGAGCCTGTGTCCCTTCCACCAAAGATATTCATTCTCCGCAGGCACTCCAGCACCTCTTCCTCATGTTCCTCTTCTATGGTGTATTGCCTCCTCTCCCGTTCACGCGTCTGCCTCTTCCTCCCTTTGGCAGGGCCATATAGGCCCTAATCAGAAGGGCTTCGAGGTTGTCGGGGCTGCTCCTCCACACCACCACCACCACCAGCAGCAGCAGCAACAGAAGCATCAAAAGCAGGACCAGCAGCACCAGCAGCACCAGCAGCACCAGCAGCACCAGCAGCATCAGCAGCACCAGCAGGACCAGGAGCAGGACCAGGAGCACCAACAGGACCAGCAGGACCAGGAGCAGTGCCAGCAGAGTAAGCACCAGCAGAATCACCAGCACCAGGAGCAGTGACAGCAGAGTAAGCATCAGCAGAAGCACCACCCCCAGAAGCAGCATCAGCAGAGGCACCACCTCCAGAAGTAGCATCAGCAGAAACCCCAGCACCAGAAGATCAAGCCCGGGCAGCAAAAGCCCCAGCAGAAGCAGAGTCAGGGCCAGGGGGTGGGAGGGAGGCCCTGTTTCTCTTGCCAGGTCTGGCAGCAGATGGCAGAGGCTTCCATTTCTTCCCCATGGTTGTTCGGTTGCTGGCTGGCTGGCTGGCTGACTGGCTGGCAAGCTGTGTCTGGAAGCAGGTCTTTCCTCTGAATGGTGACCTGCTTGCGAGCTGCTTCCCTTTTTATCCGCGGGGCTGACGCAATGCATCCTCCCCGCATGTGCAGTGAACGCTAGGCATCCAATTGGCATCCGCTAGGCATCTGCTCTATAACCGCTTCATCCGCTCGGCATCTGCTCTGCACCCGCTCTTTCCGTTCCACGTCTGTTTTGCTGTGCTCCCCCGGGAGCCTTGCGGATGTGCCATCCGCTTCCATCCGCTATGCTTCCATGGAGCATCCGCTTTCCATCCACCCTACGTCCTCCCCCCGTCCGTTCCTTTCTATGTTATCCGCTCTGGTTATGCAAATTCAGGGTACTTTTCAGAGCGGATAACAACGGATGGAACATTTTGCTCGTCCGCTGTGTCCTTTTCACAAACGTTTTGCATCCGTCGTCCAGTGTGACAGGGCCTTAAGTACCTGCAAAAACTTAAGAAAATATACACATATGTGTGTGTGTGTGTATATATATATATACATATATACATATACATACATACATATACATACATACATACATATATATATATATATATATATATATATATATATATATATA
>BLBF01000011.1:11114373-11126355 GCA_015471245.1 Laticauda colubrina | reverse complement strand
AAAAAAACCCCTTTTATTTGTAGTCCTGCAATGCTGTGTGGCATTGGATGGCATTTATAGGGGCAAGAATTATACTGTAACACATTGGCATTTGCAATTTAACAACAATAGCACTTAGACTTTTATACTGCTTTAAGTGATTTTTAGCCTTCTCTAAGCAATTTATAGACTCAGCATATTTTCCCCAACAATTTGGGTCTTCATTTTAAGCCCATGTCACACTGGCCAACGGATGCAAAACGGACACAACGGATGAGAAAAAAGTTCCATCCGTTGTTATCCGCTCTCAAAAGGGGCAAAAATTTGCATAACTGGAGGGATAACATGGACACGGGGAGGACTCAGGGCGGATGCAAAGTGGATGCGGAACGGAAGCCCAGCGGATGGAAGCGGATGGGAGCAGATGGGAGTGGGTGGCACATCCGCAGGGCTTCCGGGGGGCCTCAGCGAAGCAGACGCAGAACGGATACAGCGGATGCAGAGTGGACACCGAACGGATGAAGCGGATGCAAAGCGGAAGCCTAGAGAATGCACAGCGGAAGCCTAACAGATGCCTGGTGTTAACTGCGCATGCGGGGAGGATGCATTGCGTCAGTCCCGTGGATATAACGGAAGCAGCTCGGAAGCAGGACACCATTCAGAGGAAAGACCTGCTGCCAGACACATCGACTGCCTTGCCTGCCCTGCCTGCATGTCTGCCTGCCAGCCTTGCTGCCAGTCTTGCTACCAGCCTTGCTGCCAGCCTCCCTGCCAGCCTTGGTTCATGTCTGCCTGCCAGCCTTCCTGCCAGCCTTGGTTCATGTCTACCTGCCAGCCTTGGTTCCTGCCTGCCTGCCAGCCTTGGTGCCAGCCTTCCTGCAAGCCTTTCTGCCAGCCTTGGTTCCTGCCAGCCTCCCTGCCAGCCAGCAACTCCACAACCATGCAAAAGCACAGCAAGCCTCAGCCATCTGATGCCAGCCCTGGCAAGAGGGACAGGGCTACCATCCCGCCCCCTGGCCCTCACTCTGGTTCTGCTGGGGCTTCTGCAGCACAGGCTCGCTCTTCTGGGGCTGGTGCTTCTGCTGCTTCTGCTTCTGGAGGAGGAGCTGATGACAAGCACTCCAGCACCAGCCACCTCCACAGCACCTGGACCCTTCACCCCTGAGACTGAGTGACCAAGAGGAGTGCCAGAGACTCTTTTTTGTCTTATAGCTTGTTGTTAGTAAAGTCTATTTTTGATTCACACACTTGCTTCATTTCTTTTTTTTAATAAAGTCTTGCTGGAAACTTTTTGAAATGGTTTAAGCCTTTGCATGCTTGTGAGATGGGTTAAGATAGCTGTGGGATGGGCAGGGATACCTTTGGGATGGGTAATAGCTCTGGGATAGATAAACCTCCAGTGCAAGCATAGTAGGACTGTTTGGTCCACCCTCCCAGGTGCCATAACTACGGCCCTTTATTATCAATAATAATGTAATAATTATCCACACATGTCAACACAAACACAACTCTTTATTAAACACCCTGTTCATTGTAGGCCAACCAAACATACATGGCCCAATCTCATCCGTGTGATGAGACAGGCTGAAGGAAGCATCCATTAAGCATCTACCATCCTGTCTTGCTACTCCACTGCTCCAGCTGGGGAGTTGCACCAGTGTCTCAGGAGGTTGCGCTGCTTCTTCGCTTCATTTGAGGCTCTGTTGGGGCCTAGCACATCCTCAGTGTCAATCAGGTTTCGCCCTTGCCTCCATTTCCCAGGCTCCATGACCTCATTGGCTTGTTGGAGGTCCACGAGCCTGTTCTGCAAGACTGGGTAATGGGTGCGCATGAGATTGTGCAGGATGCAGCAAGCTTCCATGATCCTTCTCACGGTCTCTGGGCAATGCTGCATGGTGGTGAGAAGTACCTGGAACCTGTTGGCCAGGATGCCAAAGGCGTTCTCCACCACCCGCCTTGCCCTGGACAGCCTGTAGTTGAAGATCCTCTCTTCACGGGTGAGGAGTCTGGAGGTGTAGGGCTTCATGAGGTAGGTTGTGAGGGAGAAGGCATCATCCCCCACGATGAAGTAGGGCACATCTTGCGTGTCGTTGGGCAGGGGTTCTGGATCTGGGAAGCCCACCATGAGGTTGCCTTCCAGCCCCTCCTTGAGGAGACTGGCGTTGTATACCTGGGCATCCGAAGATGAGCCGTTGCCTGAAGCATCGATGTATATGAACTTGTAGTCAGCATCGACCATGGCAAAGGGGATGATGCTGAAGAAGCCCTTGGAGTTGAAATAAGTGGACCCCGACTTGCCTGGAGATTTGCAGGCCACGTGCTTGCCATCGATGGCTCCAACGGTGTGGGGGAAGTTCCACTTCTGATACCACTGCTCTGCAACTTTCTTCCATCCTTCTTCAGTGGAAGGGCACTGGAGGAGCTCCTCCTTGTATTCTTCAATGATGGCCTGCACCACTTCTCTGACCACAATGCTGATGGTGTTGGATGGCACCCTCCAGCTGTTCTGCATGCTCCTGTAGGAGGTCCCTGAGGCTAGGTGGCGCAGAGTGAGTGCCACCTTGAGCCCAGGTTCCAGGCTGGCCCGGAAGGTGGTGTTTGCCTTGGTCAACCTGGGTGTCAGCCGCTGTTTCTGTGCTGCATCCGCTAGGCATCCGTTCTGCTTCCGTTCTGCATCCATTACGCTTCCTCCTCCCGCATCCAGGTGGATGCGTGTTCCGTGGATGCGTAACGGATGCCTAGCGGATATAGCGGATGCGTAACGGATGCGTAGCGGATGCGTAGCGGATGCGTAGCGGATGCGTAGCGGATGCGGAACGGATGAACTGGATACATTTTCCGCACAAATGTTTTAGGCAGCCCAAAACATTTGGAGCGGATGAAACGTCCATAAACGGATGCTGGACGGATAGAGAGGAAGCAAAACGGAGGCAGTGAGTACAGAACGGATACATCGCATTAACCAACGGATGGCAAGCTTTTTTGTCCGTTTTACATCCTCTTTGCATCCGTTGGTTCAGTGTGACAGGGGCTTTAGCCATTGTCTATCCCCTGCAGGATTAAGATCTCTTCCACATGTTTCCAACACACAAACACACACACACACACACAAGTAAATACAAAATTTCATAAGGGCTTTTCCACACTTCAACCTTAAGCTGCTTCTTATCCATAAATAAAATGGTTGGAAATAAAGTTGACCCAGAAAGAACCTTTATGGATTTCATCCTCTTCTGCCACTTGGCCTGCAGAAGTCATCTGGTATTCTGTCTGATCTAAAACCATCGCACTGACCAATTTGAGCTCCATAGCTCCATTCATAGCAGGGAACCAACACTCCATTTTGAGCATAATAGGTAAATCTCTTGGTTTTCCTTTTTCCAGAATCCTTCATTCATTCCAGAAGCATGTTTTGACCAAAAACAAATGAACAAGCCAATTCTAGTTGTTCACTCTAGAAGCACATGCAGGTGGTGGTTTTTTGTTGTTGTTTTTAGCTTGGGCCTTAGACAGCCTGCCTTCATTATTAGAGTGTCTTGGCTAGAGCTGGTGGTTAGGTCAACTAGGTACCCAGTGGCTTACCTTGGCTGGTCACAAAATCAGTGTGTTATAATAGATCCTCTATATATGATAATTTATGCATCTATGAACTTTATGCCAATAATTACTGCATAAGTTATGTGATTATTTCACAAAATTATATGGCACTGTAAAATAACTGCACATGATGTGTTTAATTTTCAACTTATATTGACCAAAAAAAATGGAAGGAGCTACAATAATCATTATTTTCAATTTTATATACTTAAGTGGTTGTATGAAAAAGAGAAAGAGAAACCCTTTCCAAATTACATAGTTCTAATGTGTTAATGGTAGCATAACATGTCATTACATTATGCAACATAATTTCAAGGATATTATAGATGGCTAGCCTTTAGAAATTTCTTGTCCTTATTAGATGGTATTCATATTTCAAGCCACAGTTTGCTTAATGCACCTATTTAACCTTGCTATTTCTACTTACCCCTGTAGACACTTGTAGAAGTTCATATCCAAGACCAAAACCATTTACTGGAATGCTAACTGAAAATTAACAGGCCTTCATTTCCCTTGACTGAATGCACTCTATTCAAGTCAGAGAAATAAATATCTCTAAAATAAATAGGCAACTAGTCCTCATGTAGAGAAAAGCATGTTTAGCAACATCAGTTGTAGCTTGAACAAAGAGCTCAGTTCTTGAGAGTAATTCATCTTTTTTGTCATGATTCCTTGAGTCATTCCATATTTGTTCAAAAACAAAATCCAGCTAAAATTACAAGAGTATATAGTTTCATTTATTATAAGTAGTATTATTCATCAGTCACAACTTGGCAACTTCATTATAAATCATAAATAAAGAGTGCTGATCCATTGCGCATATACTTTAAAGGAAATGTGTTTGTTTTCCCTAATGTTTGTCCAGAAATCCAGGTGGAATTTAGGATTTAGCATTCTGTAATGGGTGCTCGGACTTTTGTAGTTTAATCTTTTGTTATTGCTTATAAAGTTGTTTTTGTTGATGATGTATTTCTTGTAAGCAGAACAGTTTGGATGGGGATGCCCTAAAAGGTGACTTATACAATATTTTAAAGAAACAAATAAATGTAAACAAATAGCAAAGCATGTTAAAGGTCTCTGAGTCCCTGTGGACCCACAATATGAATTTGGATCTAGAGCACATTATGTTCAAAGCTGAACATGATGTTTCCTCCATCCTTCCGTTCTTACCTCTTCTTAGCCCTAAGGATATTGAGTAAACCAGCTCTTATATATCATCATTAGTTCATTTTCCAGTCCAGGATAAATAAAATAAGGAAGGATCAGGTTGCAGGTCAAGATACCTTCTGTAGGAAGCAGCATTAGCTGGCTCTCAGAAAAACCAGCAAAGAAGGAGAAGGTTGTGGTAGCTTATCTTCTCTGCACCTCTGCAGGTTGGGAGGGAAAGGAAGCAGGAGGTGATAGATCAGTTGCAGTCATGGAGAAGGAGAAGAATCAGAAGAGAAAGTAGTGGCAGGAATTTGGCCCTCTGAAAACCAGATAGACTATATGTAGCATAAGGTTACCTTCAGGTTCAAAAAAAAAATTAGAAAAAAGTTTCCCCTCCTACCATCACCTCAGAAGAAAGTAGGGAAAGAGAGACCATCACAATGCACTATTTATAAAACTATGTTATTTCTACTCAGGAGGGGGAGTGGAAGAATCATGAAGGAAGCCCCACTTGCCTGACCAACATATTAATAAAAGAGAATGTTTGTAATTCAGGGTTTATTTTTATTTATTTATTTAGTTTAGTTTGTCAAGCAGACATGAGAAAACAAGTATAAGTATGAACATAACATATAAACATATAAGTATATACAGGTATAAGTATAAACATAACAAATGAGTAAGAATAAGTGGGAACAGTAGGACAGGGATGGTAGGCATGCTGGTGCAGTTATGCATGCTCCTTAATGCACGGGTTGACATGAGGGGTTCTTGGTGCTCTCTGAGCTTGTTCATTTTCTTGCAGATGTTTCATTACTCAAATTAGGTAACATCATCAGTGCTAGTCACTAGCAAAATAAGGGGGATTGCTATTTACCAACACTGGTGATGTTACCTAATTTGGATAGTGAAACATCTGCAAGAAAACAAGCAAGCTCAGAGAGCACCAAGGACCACTCATAATCAATATATTATTTGTATTTCTTTATGTAAATATAACTAATTACCATTTATTTATGAGTATCCTTCCTTTCTGTTGGGGCCATCTGCAAATTTTAATCCATTTTGAGTTAGGTTTTTTTCCTCCCACTAAGGCCACTAATGAATATGCTGAAATAATGTTAAACCCAATTCCTAATGACCATTCCTGGTTGTTAGAGACAACTACATTTATAATTTCCAGCAGGGGATCCTGTGGAGAATGAATGTGCAAGATTGGGGTTGCAAAATTACAATGGAAGTCCCATTTTGTATACATGCCAATGATATAAACATACAAAATAAGTGTGGCTTGAATCACACTTGAATGACAACCACAGTTGTCACCTTGCAGTTTTGTTTACCTCCCCCCCCCCCCATTTCCAGGCCCTCACTGGAAGTGCTCCTTCCTTGTGATTTTATTTGCCAGTAGTTTTCAGTGTTACTACTGACTATGATCTAATCCAGACAAAAATAAACTTCCATGGCTGAATGAATTTCACAAATCTCACTCTATCTCATGTAAAAAGCGACAGTAATAGCCAAATGAGCTACCTGTCATCTGCTTCGTTTCTCAATTAGGGCTGACAACTGTTGTGTTATTCCAAAGCAGGCAGCAGTGCTTCATAATACTTTGTGGCTAGATCTGAACACAGTCCAGCAAACATTTAGCAGTTCTGAAACCCCAAAGGAATTAATTCTGAATAGACAGTTCTCATTTCTGTTTGCTCATTCAGAGATGCGGATTCCACATGGGCAAGTAGAGGCTTTCTATCTAACATGAGACCGACACTCTTACAGAAGTGGCTCAAAATAGCAGAATTAGATCAAGCAAATATATAAATTTGAAAGGAACCTACACAAATCTAGACACTGTGCTTAGTTGAGAAATCCATCCATACTTGTGAGATTTTCCTGCAACACTTCTGCCATTTTTGTATTTCTGACGGCAAACCATCTGGTATCATCAAAGTACATAAGGATACAATTTGGTCATGATGTTGCCAGGACATGGTAATAAAGTGTGCATACCATCATTTTTGCCTCATTGTGACTTAGTGATTAAGATGCTGGCTTAGCAGGAGACAATGAGGCCTAGTACTACTTTAGCCATGAAAGCCAGCTGGCCAGTCATTCTCTCAAACCAATTCACCTTACAGGTTGGTTTGTTGTGGAGAAAATAGGAGGGGGAAGGAGTATTAGGTATGTTTGCCACATTGAGATATTTAAAAAGTAATATCAATATGATATTTACCATGTGAAAAATTATAATAGCTGCATTCATGCCACTTTTCATGATTGTTTGATGGGCATTTTAATATGGTAATTATTTTTCAGTGTAAGCTGACAAATAATTTTGATTTTGCAGTCTCTTCTGAGGATCTTGGGCAGAGGTGGGATTCAGCTGGTTTGGATTGGTTCCAGTGAACTGGTAGTTCCAGCGATTAGTTGGCACTGCCCCTGCCCTAATCTGTCCTTTATTTCCATGTTTTGCAGCTCAGCTGATTCGTGAGGCACAGCAGATGGTACACCTCAGCTGCTTCACTCATCGTGGCTGCAGCAGAAGGTAAGTTATAGAGCTGAAAATGGGTGGTTTTTGAATGCTGTGCACGTGCTCACCAAACCAGTTGTTACACCAGTTGAATCCCACCTCGTCTTGGGAGACTACCCCAAGGCTTCACATTTTGAGAAACACTGATCTGGATAATAAACTAATGACAAAGGATCAGTTACCCCTCATAAGAACTAGTAAAAATATGGTAGGTAAAGCATATCAAGAGCTTGATCATGGCAGCTGTTCCATTCGGAAATAAGGTGCATGAGACCGGGTTCCCACAAACAGTTCTTTTATTTACAAGTAAGCAATTAGTAACGGAACAACAGCCCAAGCCACGGCTGCCCTTCTTATAGCAGCTTGCTCGTAACTTGTGGCCAATGACAGTAGTTTAAGTCTTCCCGCTGTCCGGAGGGCCAATCAGAATGGTTCCTAAGTAACCAATCCGAGAACAGCCTTCTCAGCCAATCAGTTTAAGGTATTTGGAGTCTACCAAGTTCTATACACAACAGCAGCTTTGGACTGAATCCAGAGGAGTTGCCTGATACAAAAGTCACAAGCAATGGTTTCTCTATTATAAAAAGAAATGGGGACATTGTTATAACTTGGGCCTATTAAACTGCTCAAAGAAAAATCAGAATTAAATTAGCTCATAAAGTTCCAGAATCTTCATTGTATTCAATGATCTAAATAGCTTTCTAAGACTGTAAGTCAATCTTTACTTCAAAGTTTAGAAGAAGCAAACCAACAGGATCACAAATTTGCAATACTACAAACATTAACTTGAGATTAAGTCCCATTAAACCAAATATTTGCTTCTGAATAAAGTTATAAAAAGACTGCATAGAAAATTGCAGTTTTGCCCATAGTTTGGTGAAAGTTAATTCTGCTCAAATCAGTACAGGTCACTTCTGAATGTATAAAATTATCCTTTCATTAGAGAAAGAAAAGAAACTCACCAGTTATTGTTTCAGACCTTAGTACAAATGGATAAGCTTGGGTAACCATCTTTTTGTAGTTAATAAGATATTCTAGGATTTGGATGTATAACCTGCAGGGCCCTTGTTTCTCTCTGAATTTGTTTTCCTGTAGACATTTCATTACCAAACTAGGTTACATTATCAATGCTACTAAATATAAAACCTTTTTGAAGCTGAAGACCAGCCTCCAAAAAGTAGGTGAGATGAGAATATAGTGGTACGTTAGGCCTGAAATGAAATATAATCTGCTTTGAATCCAGTTAAAATTATATTAAATAGATTTAAGCCAGCAAAATGTTCCTAAAAATTAAACGTTTCTGATACATTTTGGAAAGGTTTGGAAAGAAAACAATGCTCAGGTTGCTGTCGTGGGGGCCAAGATGCACATTTCAGGCAAATAGTGAAAAGGTTCACTATTCAGAGAGTTTTGATGTGTAAAATAGTAATTGAATTCAGAGTCAAAAAAGATGGATATGTCCATAATTTGATCTGAAGGTGATCAGAAGCTTGAACAGTTCCATACAGGAAATGAGTGGAAACCAGGCACTATGACAAATGCTTTGAAACCATTTTCCCCTTAGCATTTAAGTTGGTGGACATTTTCCAACTCATTCCAATATTTATGAATAATGCAATACATTCTTTTAAATGCTTTCCCACTCCCACACTTTCACTCCCAATCTTAATTATAAAGGAATAATAATTATAGTAATTAGCATCTGCCCTTCTATCTCATCACTCATCAGATAGCCTCAACATCTACAGCATTTAACGAGTGGCACGTAGGGTTTGATATATAAGGGGGCTGTGGATGTCGAATTCAATATGCTAACTGACAGCTCAGTTACTGAAACATTGTCTCAGACTACAGGCTGCCAACTCTTTCATATCAAAGTAATGCCATAATACTACACACGGATGAACACAAAAGACATCTACATGGGAGATCATAGTTCAAAAAGTATATATGTGTGCATATGTGACCTTTGACATCTCCCTACAGTAGCCATAAAAGATATGGATAAATACAAAAAATTCATCGGAGTTGGGATGGCTCTCTTCGATGAAACGTGGATAAGCCACAATTCATAGGATGTGTCCCATCAATGTTTCATACCTACCTAATCTCGAAGTACTCTAATGAAATTTGGTTGCAAATTGCAAGGGTGCAATTTTTCCAAGTTTAAAGGAAATGGTACAGCATACACGTCAATCCCACTTTGGAAAACTGCCTTGTAGGGCAACCATTTGCAATTGTGACTGTGACGAAAAAGGAATTCTATGACTCAGATTTACAACCTTTGCAGGTCTGTAAAGCAAAGGGAAGTTAAATTAAGATCATCAACATAATCATGATTTCACTTAGCAACCACCTTGGTTCATGACCAAGATGCTGTTCCTAATCATGGTTGCGAAACAAGGATTAGTGATGTCTGTGGAGATTCTTGGTCATTCAGGTCATGGTTGTCCCAAAGGTGCTTTTTCAGGAGGCAACTGGACTTTCTGGTTTTACAAGAAAACATTTTGCTTCTCATCCAAGAAGTTTCTTCAGCTCTGACTGGATAGTGGGGAATGGAAGGATTTATACTCCTTGCAGACAGCTGGTCATTTGCCCTCTTTTAGAGGGTCATTGAGGCCACTTGAAGGAGTAGTGCAAATGGATGTGGAACCTTCTTGGAACTATTGAAAGGATTGTGTTGTAGACTAGAGAGAGATGATGTCATATTCCTCCCCCTCCATTGAGAAAGGGCTGAAGCCGAAGAAGCTTCTTGGATGAGAAGCAAAACATCTTCAAAGAAAAACCAGAAGGTCCAGTTGCCTCTTGAAAAAGCAGCTTTGGAAGGACTACTGATGCCCATTTTACGCTAAACATCCTAACTTTTCTCAATTGATTCTTACAACAACAAAAACCTCATCCCCAAACCTTCTTATGACCTAATCACGACTACTTTCCTTAAGTCCTGTGATCCAATTTACACTAAGGCTGACCTCAGAGGTAAGGATGGATAGAGTTGTAGAGATATCCTTTCCCAACAAGGATCAGCGAAGATTTATGCACAAGTATATATTAAATAAACCAACAGTTTTATTCATGAAATTCATGCCTTTCAGTGGAAAAGCATAAATACGAAATAGGCTTTTAACCTTGCCCTGAGTGTTTTTCCTTCTTTTACTAAACTCTGTATCCTTTTGAGATGCTTTCTACTTTTCTACTTATTATTTTATTTTCATCTTCATCATTTGTTTTTCATATTCTTGGCTTCTGCTTTTTTATTTATTGTGATTTTATTTCTATTGTATGTATACTTTGACAGTATTATATTTATCATTGTTGGCTGAAAATGTAGGCACATTATGTGAGTTGCTCTTGGTTTAATACAGCTGTATTAATCTATCTGACTTGAAGAATGTTATGCTGCCCATTATTCAGTTGGCTTAGAGGCTTGAAAAGAATGTATTGTTACAATGCAGGAGGTTTGGTGATGAGCTTTTTATTATTCTTGTAAATTTATGTATGTATTGTATCTGACTGCTTACCTCTCAAATATCTTTAGGTGCATTTTTATTGGTCATTTTGGTCAAGGTTCCTTGTCTTGTATAGGTAGTCCTCGACTTACAATGGTCCATTTAGTGACAAAAGTTACAATGGCACTGAAAAAAGTGACTTATGATCATTTTTCATACTTATGACCATTGCGGCATCCCCATGGTCACGTGATCAAAATTCAAATGCTGGACAACTGACTCATAGTTATGAACATTGCAGTGTTCCCGGGTCATGTGATCACCTTTTGTGACCTTCTGAGGAAGCCAAATTCACTTAACAGCCATGTCACTAACTTAACAATTGCAGTGATTCACTTGACAACTATGGCAAGAAAGGCTCATCAAATGAGGGGGAAATTCATTTAACAAAGGTCTTGCTTAGCAATGGAAACTTTGGGTTCAATTATGCTCATAAATCGAGGACTCCCTGTATAGCACCCATTACGTTTAATCCCACAATATTTTTTACATCCCATCTTCAACATGGCGATACATAATTTTATAAAGATATTTGATTCTGGGGATGGGGGCAGAAGCTCTCCCAAAGATATTTCATACTCATATCTTGAGAAAGATATAAGTATGAAATACAAAATTTTGGCCAAGTTAACAGAATTATGCTTTGAAATTTCTGTACGGTATTCTCTTGGGATCATTTTTATTAGATTACATAAAGTACCATAAGAATTTTAAAAAGGAAACCTAGAAAAGTCATCTCCTTTTGAAGATGAAGTATATGCTTAACATATTAGGATCATTTTTTTCTTAAAATGGAAAAATTGAGGAAGTAAAAATTTTGGGAACCCCCCCCCCACCGCAAAATTAGCTGCTTTTAAGTCTCATTCATTTTAATGTACAAGTGATCTACTTAGAAAGAAAGTTCTACTGAATTCCACTGACTTTTACATGAAAATCAGTGATATTGGGCAATATATTACTCTCATTAGAATATATGGGATTTTCAAAGATCCCATCCGTCCCTTTGATCCAAAGTAACTCTGCTGAAATCTGTTCTCTGTTTTTCTTTTATTCCTCTAAAAGTAGCTTCTATTTTTAAGCCTCATTCTCAGACTAACTTATGGAGAGAGGGAATGTCAAGTTTCTGAGTGTACACGCTTGTAGCAAGATGTGAGAAAATGAGATGGCATTGCTTCTTCTTCTTCTTCTTCTTCTTCTTCTTCTTCTTCTTCTTCTTCT
>BLBF01000011.1:11096755-11114363 GCA_015471245.1 Laticauda colubrina | reverse complement strand
CTTCTTCTTCTTCTTCTTCTTCTTCTTCTTCTTCTTCTTCTTCTTCTACTACTACTACTACTACTACTACTACTACCACCACCACTACTACTACTACTACTACCACCACTACTACTACTCCCATTCCTCCTTGTTACTGCCCTGTCTGAATTGAAAAAGACTTTGGTAAACTCTCTAGATGTCTCCCCTAAGAATTTAATTGAAGAGTAGGGACCCAGGAAAACTGCAATGGGTAAAAAATAATAGTACAGAGGTTTTTTTTTCCATCCTCTCTTTGTGTATCTTATAATAAGAGTAAACTTCACAATCCAAACAGGAGGGTTCCAATCAGGGGTGGGATTCAAATTTTTTAACAACCAGTTCTGTGGACATGGCTTAGTTGGTGGGCATGGCTTAGTGGTCATGTGACTGGCTGGGCGTGATCAACTCAATATCACTCATATTGAGGCATGGATCTCCTCACCTGGCCTCTCATGACTGTGGTGATGCTGCAACAGTCGTAAGTGTGAAAAATGATCATAAGTCACTTTTTTCAGTGCCATTGTAACTTTGAATGGTCACTCCATACAAGCAAAGTTCCAGCAAAGGAGGGGAAAAAAACCTCCAGAGACGTTCCAGAGACAGGAAGTCTAGTCCTGCCAAGAATGTAATAAGAGTTAATGGAGAGGCAGTTTCTGTCAGCAACACCAGAATGTTTTCTTCCTGCTTTCCTTACAGGATTAGGCCAGTAATTTCTTCTCACAACAGGTTCTCCGAACTGCTTAGAATGTTAACAACCAGTTCTAGTGAATAGGTGCAAACTGGTAGAATCCCACCCCTGGTTCAGATAACATTTTCTTCCTTACCATAAAAATTAAGACAATTTCTTTTTCCATCAGATTAAAAGATGGTGATTCAGAAGTAATCTGAGATACTGGAGAAATTAGAAGCACCACTCTGAGAAGAACATGTCAGAAACCTTCCTAGGGCATGGAATTGATAAACTTATTAGAAATCTAGTGTTCCAGGAGACTTCAATCTATGTTACATTTGTGGCCCAAAATTTCACTTTTGCAGGCTACTTTCCACAAAGTTGAACTTTTTTTTCCTGAATTTCTATGCCATTCTTGTGGAACATATTGATTCCTTTTTATGATTTGCAGTAGTTCAATGAGTAGAAAGCGAAAGACTTAAAAGTTGAGATGAGAATGAGTGAAAGGAATTGTTCTCACAAAATTTATTTTTAAAAGAGCCACCACTGATGGCAATCTGGCCCACACCAAGTTCCTTATTTAGTGCTCTTCAAGGTCAGTAGGGTGTGTTCCAGTCATCCCAAGAGGGCTTTGAAGGAAAAAGAATGGCAGGAGTTTAACGCCATCATTTGACAAGGCCTTCTGAAGTATAATGTGGCCTTGCTCTTTGCAAAATTCCTTGTTATATATTATGAATTATGGATAACTCCTGTAATCCTGCCAAAATATCTGAATCAGGATTAAAAATAAAACATTCACTTGAAATGTGTGAATGATTATGATTTGCTGATAATGCCTGGTGCAGTTGGAGTCATATTCAGTGTTGACTTGTAACACATTCATTCCTTGAACTTCGATACTCTTAAAGTTCTCTTAAAAGTTTTTAAGGAGATATTGCGACTAGCCAAAATGAATTTGTTTCCCATCCCAAAGCTGCGGAGATAATGCAGGGCGCAAATGAGCGAGGGCTGTTTAATAATGCAGCTAACAAACAGGATTGCTCACAAAACGTTTCCTTCGTTTGAAGGATTTAAGATTATGTTGAATGGATTTTAATTTCTCAGACAGCTCAAGCTAAACGAACTCATGCAACATTTCCAAAAGCAGAGCTGTCAGCTTGGAGCTTCAGGAAAATCACACACTGGCTGCCCACATGTATGGCTGCCCGCAACTGGCTAAGCATTGTCAAATGAGCAAACAGCTGCCACATCCAATTGATGCATTGAGGGTTGATACTTCTGATCCTAGAGATTGCAGCATGCCCACCAAATCATTTTTTTTTTTTTGTACCAACCAGACTTTCTGCTTCAGCTGACTTTCTGTTTCAGAAGCTTTTGATTAAAATCATAACAACAGGAAGCTGCTCTGCTACAAAGCCAAGCACAAGCTTCTAATACTATATTTATTTCAAAGAGAGTACATGGGTTCCCCTTGGCCCCAAAGCATTCTTACAAAACAACAACATTAGGAACTAATTTCCTACTGCTTGATCTGAGTAAGTGCCCTCAGCACAGAAAAAAGACAAAGGAAAGCACAGGAGCAGAGAACAGAAGAACACCAATGGACACAATTATATTGTCACTTGTTTGGCTTCACTGTAAATAGTGATTTTGGGGAGGGAGGGAGGGAGGGAGGAAGGATGAACTTCCAGTGCAGATTGTGGCGAACCAGAAGTCTCCATGGGAGCAAAAAATGGCACTGCGGTAAGATCAGTGACTAGATTTTCTAGCCAGCAAAGTGTTTCCAGATAAAAAAGAGATTGTGAAATCGCCCACTTGCACTCAGACAACTGTTCCTCATGAGTCAACTGCAGGAATTGAGGTTTCTTGTGAATGAGCAGAGTGACTGGGAGTTGATGGATTTCCACCAAGATCATAGACACACTGTACCCTTATGAACATAAAGTCCTGCTAAACTTCATTTCTTAATCACTTTTGGAAATTGCTTATTAGCTGTTTCTCTGCTATTAACAATCTTTCAATCTACAAGGTTGATAACATGCAGTGGATGATTTTCCTTTAGTCCTTAATGAGGAAAGTTTTAAAAATAAGTTTAAGGCTATTTTTTAAAAACACTTATTTTCAAATAAATAGCAAAACGGTGATTAGAACATTGATTTTGGAAAGTTATCCATGGTCTAAGCGTCCAGGTGGATTTGAAATAAGATTTTGAAATTAATTATAGGAATGTTTCCCATGGGAAAAAGTTGTTGGTTTGGATTATTAAAAAAAAATGTGATAAGATGGGAATTTGAGTGTTGGATACTATAGGGAACCAGAAGAACCTAAGGTTACAATTAAAGGGAAAGAATGGAGCAAAATATTTTAAAGCTGGAAGTATTGGAGGATATTTATGAGTAACAAATACAGAAGTCATTCTTAAAAGTGTCTACCATTGTAGAAATAATGTCTGTAAAATATATTATGGAAAAGGAATATGTTTACCTGACAAGAAGAGACAGATCTGAAAGTGGATTTAAAAATAATGGGCCATAAAATAATATGGAAAAAGATATTACACTAGACATAAAACAGCAAACTTACTGATGTCTTAACAATTAAACAGGATATATAAATAACAAGCTGAGTGACTTGGATAATTTTCATATATTGATTTACAAAAGAAGCATGTTTTGTGAGAAAAAAAAATAAAAAAACAAGCTCTTGGACATAATTAATATGAACTAATTAAACTAAACTAAATGTATATGCCAGCTAATTCTCAGTCTGAGATAATATCTATGTAAAGCCCCTGTCACACTGCACCAACGGATGCAAAGAGGATGTAAAATGGACAAAAAGGCTTGCCATCTGTTGGTTAACGCGATGTACTCGCTGCCTCCGTTTTGCTTCCTCTCTATCCATCCAGCATCCATTTATTGACGTTTCATCCGCTCAGAAAGTTTTGAGCTGCTCAAAACTTTTGCGCGGAAAATGTATCCAATTCGTCTGTTCTGCATCTGCTACGCATCTGCTACGCATCCATTCTGCATCCATTACGCATCCGCTATATTCGCTAGGCATCCGGTGTGCATCCGCACAACTCGCATCCGCTCGGATGCAGGGAGGAAGCGGAACAGACGCAGAACGGATGCAGAACAGATGCAGAACGGATGAAGCACAGAAACAAAGCGTTTAAAATGGAAAAAACGTTTGAAGAGGGGACCTATCTTGGATATTAAGGATGTCTACAGGATGACTAGAGGATGCCTAGAGGATGCAAAGGGACACCTATACTGCCTATAAAAAGGGGGAGCAACTCACCTGGATCTCACTTTCAGACCAGCAGCCCTGCTGCAGACCTCTAGAGCCTTCATCTGCCTCTTTCTCTTCCACAGCATCCAGTCATGTCCACCGTGGATCGTAACAAATGGCAGCCACCAATCTTCTGCAACAGTGCGAAGCCATCTACAGGCTCTGTGAACTCTACTATGGGAAGAAAAAGAGGTGGCCAAGAAGCGTCTGGGTATGAAGATGGTTCGCCAGAAGAGCAGAAGACGGACTGTACAACAAGCTGATGGTGGAGCTCAGGAAAGAAGACACTCGGGCATTCCAGAACTTCATGAGGATGCCTCCAGCCATGTTTGACGAACTTGTGCAGCGGCTGACACCCAGGTTGACAAAGCAGAGCAACAACTTCTGGCCCAGCCTGGACCTTGGGCTCAAGGTGGCACTCACTCTGCACCACCTGGCCTCAGGGACCACCTACAGGAGCATGCAGTATGGCTGGAGGGTGCCACCCAACACCATCAGCATTGTGGTCAGAGAAGTGGTGCAGGCCATCATCGAAGAATACAACGAGGAGCTCCTCCAGTGCCCCTCCACTGAAGAAGGCTGGAAAAAAGTTGCAGAGCAGTGGTATCAGAAGTGGAACTTCCCCCACACCGTTGGAGCCATCGATGGCAAGCACATGGCCTGCAAAGCGCCAGCCAAGTCGGGGTCCACTTATTTCAATTACAAGGGCTTCTTCAGCATCATCCTCTTCGCCATGGTCGATGCTGACTACAAGTTCATGTACATCGATGCTTCAGGCAACGGGTCATCTTCAGATGCCCAGGTATACAACGCAAGTGACCTCAAGGGTGGGCTGGAACACAACCTCATGGTGGGCTTCCCAGATCCAGACCCCCTGCCCAACGACACGCAAGTTGTGCCCTATTTCATTGTGGGGGATGACGCCTTCTCCCTCACAACCTACCTCATGAAGCCCTACACCTCCAAATACCTCACCCGTGAAGAGAGGATCTTCAACTACAGGCTGTTCAGGGCAACGCCTTTGGCATCCTGGCCAACAGGTTCCAGGTACTTCTCACCACCATGCAGCATCGCCCAGAGACCGTGAGGAGGATCATGGAAGCTTGATGCATCCTGCACAATCTCATGCGCACCCGTTACCCAGTCTTGAAGAACAAGCTCGTGGACCTCCAGCAAGGCAATGGGGACATGGAGCCTGGTGAATGGAGGCAAGGGCGAAACGTGATAGACACTGAGGATGTGCAAGGCCCCAACAGAGCCTCACGTGAAGGGAAGAAGCAGCGCAACCTCCTGAAACATTGGTGCAACTCCCCAGCTGGAGCAGTGGAGTAGCAAGACAGGATGATAGATGCTTAATGGATGCTTCCTTCAGCCTGTCTCATCACACGGATGAGATTGGGCCATGTATGTTGAGTGGCCCTACAATGATCAGGGCATTTAATAAAGAGTTGTGTTTGTGTTGACATGTGTGGATTATTATTACATTATTATTGATAATAAAGGGCCAAAGGTGTGGCACCTGGGAGGGTGGACCATACAGTCCCACTATGCTTGCACTGGAGGTTTATATATCCCACAGCTATTACCCATCCCAAAGGTATCCCTGCCCATCCCACTGCTGTCTTAACCCATCCCACAAGCATGCAAAGGCTTAAACCATTTCTTAAAGTTTCCACCAAGACTATATTAAAAAAAAGAAACGAAGCAAGTGTATGAATCAAAACTAGACTTTATTAACAACAAGCTATAAAACAAAAATGAGTCTCTGGCACTCCTCTTGGTCGCTCAGTCTCAGGGGTGAAGGGTCCAGGTGCTGTGGAGGTGGCTGGTCCTCGAGTGCTGGTCTTTCTCCAAAAGCAGAAGCAGCAGAAGCCCCAGCCCCAGAAGAGCGAGCCCGTGCTGCAGAAGCCCCATCAGAACCAGAGTGAGGGCCAGGGGGCGGGATGGTAGCCCTGTCCCTCTTGCAAGGGCTGGCAGCAGATGGCTGAGGCTTGCTGGCAGGGAGGCATGCACCAAGCCTGGCAGGAAGGCTGGCAGGCAGGCAGGCACAAAGGCTGGCAGGGAGGCAGGCACCAAGGCTTGCAGGGAGGCTTGCAGGAAGGCTGGCAGGCAGGCAGGCACCAAGGCTTGCAGGCAGGCAAGCACCAAGGCTGGCAGGAAGGCTTGCAGGAAGGCTGGCAGAAAGGCTGGCAGGGAGGCAAGCACCAAGGCTGGCAGGAAGGCTGGCAGGCAGGCATGAACCAAGGCTTGCAGGAAGGCAGACACCAAGGCTGGCAGGCAGACTGGCTGGCAGCAAGGCTGGCAGGTAGGCAGACAGCAAGGCTGGCAGGGAGGCTGGCAGCAAGGCTGGCAGCAAGGCTTGCAGGCAGACATGCAGGCAGGACAGGCAAGGCATTCGATGTGTCTGGAAGCAGGTCTTTCCTCTAAATGGCAACCTGCTTCTGAACTGCTTCTGTTATATCCGTGGGGCTGACGCAATGCATCCTCCCCGCATGCGCAATTAACGCTCGGCATCCGCTAGGCTTCCGCTGTGCATCCGCTGTGCATCCGCTTCATCCACTGTGCATCCGCTCTGTATCTGTTGTATCCGTTCCGCATCCGCTTTGCTGAGATCCCCCGGAAGCCTAGCGGATGTGCCATCCGCTCCCATCCGCTTCCATCCGCTGGGCTTCCATTCCGCATCCGCTTTCCATCTGCCCTGCATCCTCCCCGCGTCCATGTTATCCGCTCCGGTTATGCAAATTTTTGCCCCTTCTGAGAGCGGATAACAATGGATGGAACATTTTTCTCATCTGTTGTGTCCGTTTTGCATCCGTTGGGCAGTGTGATAGGGCCTTTAGTTGTATTTTTAATAAAGTGAAACTGAAAATGTTCTTGAAAGGTGTACCTATAAAAAAGGACATGGATGGAATGGAATGGAGGTATAGAAAATCATGTCCTAGTCAAACAAGAACATTTGTACTTAACACATTAAATGTGTGTATAATATTATGCTTCTTGGTAGCATTATTTATGCGGCATTATTGTTTGAATTTCCAGCAGTTCCAGGGGTTGTAAGCCAGAGGAAGGAGTTACAGGCTCTTCCAGCCAGAATTACACCTGATTCCACCCTTGTCTACAAAGTCAAGTGATGTTCTGACAAATAATCTTCTGAGGGATGTGAAGGTGATATACTTCAGCCTCTACTAGAGCCTTCTTTTGTCTCATAAATGAGCTTTGATATAATGTATCTTTGGCATGGCTGGTTTCATTCTATTGTTCAAGGAAGGAGGCTGTGTCCATCCAAGGTTTAATTTCTGACTTATTTCGTTCAAGCCAATTCAATTGTTACCTAAATGGCAATGAACATGATCATTTATATTCTCTAGATTCTTGTGATTTCTACATTCCAAGTCGATGCCTGGCCCTCTGTGCTCGGCTGATAATGTTTCTATCACTGGAGTCACCACCATAGCCCCCCAAGTGGTTGTTTATACTCTTTGGAAGAGTGAAGTATGCTCTCTTTCTTTCCTCTTTTAATGATACAGTTGTACCTATTCCTGAACTCTTGACATCAAAAGGCACTTAATGACATCAGCATTGTCTGTGGAACAATTGTGTGTTGCTTTAAGTGACCTGTAAAATTCTGATCAGAATGGTCTGGAGAAAGAGAGTGAAAGTTGAGGTTGATAGGGCCTTTTAGAAAGTAAAACAATATGGTGACTTTCTCCAAACAATGAGAGTCAGTGTTATTCTGTTTTGCATTAGGTGGAAATGATGACCTTTGACATTGACTGCTACATAGAATATTACTGCTTCTGAACAGGGAAACATTCATTTTCTCTCACTGATAGAATAAGCAATGCCTCTTTACTCATTACTGGAGGAAGATCAACACATGGATAATTAAAGGAAAAGACAAAAAAGAATAGAAAAAAACATAAAAAGATTTCTGAGTTAAGTATCTACCTTTATTGCGGAAGGCCACATATCTTATGAGTCAAAACAGATTAAATGTTTGGGAGCACAACTCTATTAAGTCTTGCTACTGGCCAAAACTCTTGGAGAAATGGAGGTGTCCACCCCAATATAAAGTATCATTCACCAAACAATATGACAATCTTCTTCTTGTGCCATATCCATCATCGGACATTGGCGATCATGTAGGCGATCCTAATTTTTATCAACAGCCACATGAAAAAGTGCTGCTGAGTTTTGTCCAAACCAAACCCTTAGATTTTGAAGCCATGGATGTTCTTCTTCTGCCTGGACCTCATTGCCTTCAATCTTTCCCTGGAGGATTAAGTGAAGAATGACGTATTTTTCCAGGTGTTGCGTCACATGTCTGAAATATTCTAATATTAGCTTTTTAATGCTTTTGACAATTTCCCTTGGCTTTGCTAGGTGGCTTATCATCTCCCCATTTCTGATTTTGTCAACCCAACTTATATGTAACAGCCACCTGTAAATCCACATTTCACATGCTTCTAGTCTCTTCAAGTGGTTTTTGGTCAGCATGACAATAAACAATTATTTTCATGGGTACACCCGGGGTTTACAGAAATTGCCTGGTTAACATTTAGCCCATGAGCAGCATTTAGTACCTCCTTTTTTAAAATCTTTGAATTCAAAGCAGTGCCAAGCTGTAATGTGCTGAAATACATTAAAGGTGTAAACCCCATTGCAAAAACATTACTAGTCAAAATGTTCTCCCATCACTGTAAATCAGCTCTGAATGACTACATAGAATTTGCATGTCGAAATGCAAGGGCAAAAAGATTTCGGCTGCTTTGAGTTTTGATTTTAAATTAACTCATCCATAGGTTACAATGCGGAGACATCACAATTTTTCAGCAAGATCTGTTTAAATCATTATTGCTAGGCAGGAGACAGCAAAAATAAGATCTGCCATTTGGTTGCCATCCAGGTGTACTATGTAATTTATACTCCCAGAGTTATGCTCCGGGATGTATCATTCTAGTAATTACAGCATCAATAACTACTTTTGTAACAGGGAGAAATGTTGGCTCTTTAAATGCTGCTGAACAACAAACTCCCAGCCTCAGTTCCCCCATGAACAAAAGTGAACGATGCTGGGCATTATATTCTGTATAAATCCGAAGAGTCACAAATCTCGCAACTCTCTCTCTTAAGAGCCTTTTCTCACTTGCATCAGCACAAATGTGTCCCAGCAACCTCTTTTTTTTTTCCTGCTGTGATCTCACAACATTGCCACCATATGATTCCTGCCCCATCTCTGAAGTCATTTTTATCAGTGTTCAGATAGAGTCTCCCCCCCCCTCCACATTTTCTCAGGGATGCAATTTGACACACTTCCCCAACTATTTTCTTTGTGATCCAGACAGGTGTCGCCTAAGGAATGGGACCAGTTCATGACTCTTGACTACTTAGACTGGTGCGGTGGAAGAGTACAATTCTTTCACGTGGCTTCCACCTCAGTTGTAGTTCCACCACTCAGTTCCACCACTGGCAGTTGTACTGTAGATCAGCCTGAATACTGTTGACCAGCAGTGGTATTGGGAGTCTATAGAATGAAGCAGGAGAATCTATGGAGCAAGGATGGGATTCAAAAATTTTAACAACTGGTTCTGTGGGCGTGGCTAGGTTGGTGTGGTTAGGTGGGTATTGCCATGTGACTGAGTGGACGTGGCTTCTTCTTTTTTGCAGCAGCATGCACACACACCCTGCACACTCTGTTTTGTGGCCTCCTGGCTTCAGGGAAGCCTCCTGGGGGACGTTTTTGCTCCCAGAAGACTTCCCTGAGGCCCAGTAAGGCAAAAAATGGATCTCGTGCACCCCTTTTTGCCTTCTGGGCTTAAGGGAAGCCTCCTGGGCAAAGCAGTAAGATAGTGAGGGGGATCCCAGCACAACTGATCATTGGAACAGCTGATCGTTGGGAGGGAAAAAAAGAAATACCTTAAGGAGTGACTGGGCAAGGGAGAATGCAGTCAGCAATGTTGCACATGCGCATGATGTTGTACATGCATGATAAGGACTGACTGGGCAGAGAGGGGAGGGGCGGGCAGAGAGGGGCAGGGCCAGCCAGGGGCATAATTTGCCAGTTCTCTGAACTGTGCAGAATCATAGCAACCGGTTCTGTAGAACCGGTCTGAACCGGTAGAATTCCACCCCTGCTATGGAGATTCTCAGTAATCCAGGTCATGGTTCAGCAAAATGTCTTAAAAAAAAAAAAAACCAGAAAGTCCAGTTGCCACTTGAAAAAGCACCTTTGGAAGAATCAGGGGAATGTTCTTCTAAAATAAAAGGTGATTGTCAATGTTTTGTGGACACATATTTAGTTCTATTCTGGAATAGTGCTAAACCCAAGTCCAAATGAATCCTGACAATCAATAAACATCTGCTGAACATCAGATTCCTTTTGAAGGAACCCATGCAAAATGTTTGTATCAATACAGATTGAGTTTTGATAGGGAGCTAAATTTGCCAGCCTAACCATCTCTTAAACTTCACCCACACCTCCTATCCATGGTTCTTTTTTTTAGCTAAAGAGAACAATAGGTGAATACTTTCTGTGAATTGATAATGTTTGGTGGAAAGGGAGGTAAACAAAGCCATAAAAATCCACTTACCTCTGGTCTTATTGTGTTCTGAACTAGATAAATAAGGACAACTGCATGCAAGGACTAGTGGCTAAGGCTTCAACTCAGATTTAGTGCTCACAGTGAGATTATCACTTGACAGGCAAGGTGATCATACAGTTGTGTAGATGGGAGTAATCTGAATGGAACTGTCTATTCAATGCAAATGATAAAAACAATTCAGTTCAAATTAGTACATTAATTCTATAGGATTCAGATGGTTGGTCAAATCAATTCAGTTGGGTTTCCAAACTGTTCAGAAAAGGCTATCACCTGGGTTGCCAGTATTTTTGCCTTGAGCATAAAGCTATTAAAAATAAATCTTATTTATATAAAATTAAAGGAACCCCTGTCCATCAATAGCTGAATTTGTTCAAGAGAACTGTAGGGAAGGCATGGGTAAACAAACAGATGGATCAAAATCTGCAAAACTATAGGCATGGCATTGGACTCATAGCTTAACCCTTTTGATATGTGCAGTGCATGTACACAAAAATACATACATACATATGGAGAATCTTCAATCCTGATATCTCTTCTACAGATGTTGAATCACTGTAGATGCCAGTGGTCACTGAGAGAGGCATAGTTCATTTGAAACTTCTCCACTCATTCTTTGCCTTTTGCTTATTCCAGAGAGAAATTTCTTGGTGCCATCTCAGTCAAGTACCCTTCCCAAACTGAACCAAAGTCCAGCCAATGTAACTCATAAGTGCCCCGAGGCCTACCAGGATCTTCTACAAAGCTGAATGATTTCTCTCCCATTGCATCCAGACTTCTCTTCCCTTTTCTTCAGTCAGTCAGGAAGGAGGGTGATTACCCTACCTTGTGGCTAAAGCAGGTGTTATTTTCACCAACCACCTAGAAGGTGTGCAAAAGCCAGTCAAGAAGAGCAAGATGAAAGAGGCAGGCAATGATTAGCATAGCAGCTGAAAAGCCTCCAGGTGTTTGCTTGCCAGAATACAGATGTGGTTGTATTTTAAAATAAAGCTTATGGCAAAATAAATACAAATACCAAGCAGAGAAATAAAAGGCTAAATGAGGCACTGTGGGGCCTTTTTCCTTTAACTCGCAGGAACCCTTCGTGTGCAATTTAAATAAGGCTGCTTAAATTGGCCCCCTGGCTTGTACTATTCTGCTCCAGCATTCTCCTCTTCCGCATCCATGCAGGACCTGGGTTGGCAGCGGCTCCAGTATGGAGCATAGATCATGCAAAGCAGGGCTGAGGAGAGAGATTTGAAGGCAGTGAAGGAAATTGTGCAGCAGCTTCTCCTCACAATGAGATGCAGAGATTAAAATACACAAAAGTTACTCCACTTGAAGCAGAGACACAGGCTTCCCTCTGGTTTTATAAATTCAGAGTTAAGATATATTTCCTTGCTTTCAATCTAAGCTCTATCCTGGAATGATGCTGGCAGGAAAAATCATAACATGGGGTGGGAGAGAGGAGATGAGAAGAGACAGAGGGGGAGGAGAGAGAGGGGAGGGGAGGAAAGGAGAGGGGAGAGAGAGGAGAGGAGAGGAGAGAGAGGAGAGGGGAGGGGAAGGGAATGGAGGGGAGGAGAGGAGAGGAGAGGAATAAAATGGATTCCAAGGAGTTGGAGAAGCTGACCCTTTGCTCATGCAGACATCTCTATAGTTCAGTTAGGTTTGATCTGATACTAATTTCCTCAGAATAATTCCTTTGTTAAAAAAGTTTGCAACTGTATTTAAGATGAGTATCTTCATTGACATAATTAGGTTGACTCCTGAACTGCAAGGATTGTCAAGAAAACAGCCTTCTTCTCCATTATAATTCATCTTTCATTTGTCTCCCTCTTAAGATCTTTCTTGGGGAATCCCAAGCGTACCTCCTTCCTGATCAGCGACGGACAGGTAGAAAACCAAGGACACTGTCTGAGGTTGGAGACCCAGAGTCCAACGGCCAAACACACAAAAGCAAACAGAGCCCAACAGAGCCTTTGGCTGATTAATAATATCACAAAAATTAAAATGTGACATAAGTTTAAATGAAGAGCCAGGAAAAGGGTATTTTCGGGTGCTGACTCAGCCATTTGGTGAAGGTTTGTTTGTTTGTTTGTTTTAAGTGGATTTTCAGTTTCTGACATGACCAAATGTTCAGCCAAACAACAGCTCTCTTCATGTAAAGGAACTATTAAAGATAGATAGTACAGGGGGATCTTTTCAATTCATTCTGGAAGTTCTTTTACTTGAATTTCTTTTCTCTTGACTCAGAATTAAGTCATCTTGATCACTAGAAACCCACAATTAAACCAACTACATCATCCTGGGAGAACTAATGTCTCTTGGAAATGTTGATTAAAAGTTTTTATTTTTTTAATTAAGGGTTTCTCCTTCACTTTTCGTTTGGACTTTCTGACTCAAGCAGTCATGATAAAGTACATTTGCTAGAAGTAAGACTGTGAATAGATCAGAGTCAAGGTAACAAAGACATAACAAAGTGATCGGGAAAATATTTACATTAAGTTACCTATTATTCTTTTAAAACATCCACTATATTAACAGTTGAAATGGATTTTTTTTCCACTCTACAGTACTTAATAATGACACAGAAAACAGAAGGAATTTTTAAAAAGGCTGAGCATGTTAGGACTGTGAGAACTGGGCAAAATCCAATTTTACTGGTTGGTCTGGTCTAAAAATCAGATCCCGTTCGATGATTCCCAACTTGGAATTGTCAATTTCATTCAAATTAAAATGCCAGATCAAATTGATTTAGGAAATCTTTTCTGGACTGGCATAGTAATGTACAGATGGTCTAAATCAATTTGGAGGCATCTGGTTTACAATTTGAATCAACTTCCTGGCATGATTTTTTTAAATTAAAAAAAAAAACCAAACAATTTATTGGACAGATTCAATCGACCTTCAAACTAAATCTCTGAAATAAGTATTTGAACAGCACTACTGAACTTTCCACTTATCTGACTGGATTCTGAGGCTGCATATGACCCTTATTTCTGATAAGTCAAGGCTCCTTCAGGGTTTCCAGGCAGGAAAAAAAAATCTACCTTGCTGCTGGTTAAAAAAAAATAAAATCCAATTAATTCTAACAATTATTTCCCATTGCTGAGTGATCCAATAACTTGGCAGCCAATTAAAAAGTTTTTCCTCAGTTACTTGACATGAAGGAAAATGGAAGAAAAGTTGGAAATGAGACCAGAAGGAGTTAAGTTTTTATTTCTTTTTAGTTTGTAATTTATTCTGTTACTTTTTAGTTTCAGCATAAAATTTTGTTTATCATACTGTATGTAGTTGTGATCTTCCCTGATTTTTGACTATATCTGTCTGTCTGTCTGTCAATCTATCATATGATTGACTGCCTACCTACCTACCTACCTACCTACTTACCTACATATAGACACACACATACACACATTTATAATGATCTTTCTATTAACTCGTGTTTAGTCGATCATATAACTTCTCCTACCCCCAGGGAAAGACCCACTGCAAAATTCGTCACCACCTTTACCTACATCTTTTACACCCAGCCATCAAATTACCCTGTGCCAATTTAATGGCAACTCAGAAGTTGTACCCAGCCACCACCACCCCACAAAACATCAGTGTAGTTTTTTGAATCAGTCCAAGGAAAATAACAACCACAGAGAAAAATAAGCAATCTAAAAATGGTTTAAAAAAAACCTTCTTTTGACACTGACCCTGCCCATTGTTTGCTTAAGCCTCACTTGGTAGTCCCTGTTAAGTAGTCCCTGAAAGATTATTCTTTAAGGATTGTAGTCTTTAAAAGAAAAAAAAAAGCTTGTGTACCTTAAAACTGGCTAAATAGGTAGTTTATTAATTTCATTGACCTGAAAACTATGTCAAGCCCGAAATTATCATAACTGTAGCCATTTTAGTTTGTCTTAGTATGTATTCTTTTTTTTTTTCCCCTGTGGTAGTCATGGGGGGGAAGTTGCAGGCTTGACACATTCCTAAGGTAGGAGGAGTGGAGATAAAGAGAGTATCTTCTTTCCCATAGGAAAAGAGCTATCCTAGCTTAAGGCCCTGGAGGTGGAGATTTATGACATCAAGCAACATTGTATTACTTCTATTGGAGAATGTGACTTTTCAGTGGTGTTTCTAAAGCCCCGGTCCCACTGCATTTATGGATGCAAAGAGGATGTAAAATGTTAAAAAAAGCTTGCCATCCATTGGAAAACCCGATGCATCCGTTGTGTACTCACTGCATACGTGTTTCATATGCTCTATCCCTTGAGCAACCATCCACTGAGATTTCATCTGCGCAAGAAATTTTGAGCTGCACAAAACTTTGTGAGCAGATGAACTTTCCGCTGCGTACGATGTACATCCGTGACATATCCGGGGAACAAACGTTCTATGTCCGTTATCATCCGTTAAACGTCCTCTGTATCCTCTCTGCATCCTCTGGGCATCCTCACAACTCACATCCACTGCAGCTGAAAACGGAAAGAGGGAGGAAACGAAAGGTACACGGAACGTCTACACAGCGTTAGTAGCACAGAAATAGAAAGGATGTAAGCGTATGCATCTCGTATATAAAGGATTAAAAATGGAAAAAGTGTTTTTAATTGTATCTGGGATGTATCTCGTATATTTAGGATGTCTGCAGTATGTCTAGAGTATGTAGAAGGACACCTAGCCGACCACCGATATTTCCTATAAAAAGGGGGAGAAAATCATCTGGATCTCAGTATGAGTCCAGCAGCCATGGTGTACAGACCTCTTCACCCTTGGTCTTGGTCTTCAACATCATCAATTGTTCTCCACCATGGATGATGACACAGTCCGTATGATAGCTGCACTCATTCATCACCAGAACCAAAACCTGTTCAGACTGTTTCACCTTTTATACAAAAGGAGAAGAAGGAGACGTCCAAGAGCTGTGTGGGTCCGAGGATGGATCATGAGAAGAATGGAGTTTGAACTGTATGACAAGCTGATGGTGGAGCTGAGGAATGAAGACCCTCGTGCATTCCAGCACTTTATGAGGATGCCACCAGCCATGTTTGATGAACTTGTACAGCGTCTGAGACCCAGGTTGAACAAGCCTAGCACCAACTTCCGTCCCAACCTGGACCCCAGACTGAAGGTGGCACTGACTCTGCGGCACCTGGCCTCTGGAACCACATACAGAAACATGCAGTATGCGTGGAGAGTGCCACACAACAGCATGAGCAAAGTGGTCAGAGAGATGATACAGGCCATCATCGAAGAATACGTGGAGGAGCTCCTCAAGTGCCCCACCACTGAACAAGGCTGGAGAAAACTTGCAGAAGAGTGGTGTCAGAGGTGGAACTTTCCCCACACCGTTGGAGCCATAGATGGGAAGCATGTGGCCTGCAAAGCTCCACCCAACTCAGGGTCCTCTTATCACAACTACAAGGGCTTCTTCAGTATCATCCTCTTTCCCATGGTTGATGCTGACTACAAGTTCATGTACATCGATGCTTCAGGCAACGGGTCAGCTTCAGATGGCCAGGTATACAATGCAAGTGACCTCAAGGATGGGCTGGAATGCAACCTCATCATGGATTTTCCAGATCCAGACCCTCTACCCAATGACACACAAGATGTGCCCTACTTCATCATTGGTGATGACACCTTCTCCCTCAGAACCTACCTCATGAAGCTGTACAGTTCAAGATACCTCACCCATGAAGAGAGCATCTTCAACTACAGGCTGTCCAGGGCAAGACGGGTGGTGGAGAACACCTTTGGCATCCTGGCCAACAAGTTCAAGATACTTCTCACCACCATGCAGCATGAGCCACAGACTGTGAGGAGCATCATGGAAGCTTGCTGCATCCTGCACAATCTCATGCGCACCCCCTACCCAGTCTTGCAGAAGACTTGTGGACTGTCAACAAGGCAATGGGCACATGGATCCTGGTGAATGGAGGCAAAGACGAAACCTGATAGACACTGTGGATGTACAAGGCCCCAACCGAGCTTCACGTGAAAGGAAGAAGCAGCACAACCTACTGAGACACTGGTGCAACTCCCCAGCTGGAGCAGAGGAGTGGCAAGACAGGATGATGGATGGTTAATGGATGCTTCCTTGAGCCTGTCAAAGTTTTCACCAACACTTTATTAAGTTAAAAAAAATGAACCAAGTAAACTAAGTGTCTTAAGCAAAGATAACCTTTATTAACTTTCTTAGGTAAACTTTATGACTTTATTAAATAAGCAAAATGAACCAAGTAAAGTGTCTTTAGCAAAGATAAACTTAACAAGTAAACAACTCAGTCTCTGACGCTATTCTCAGTCACTCTGAGTCATGTCCATGGTCTCAGCTGTTAAGCGGGCAGGAACTGTGGAGGTGGCTGTGGCTTGAGTGCTGGTCTGAGGCACCATTGGGGTGCTTGGCCCCGAGGGTACAACAGGGGATGGTGTGTTCAGGAAGCTGTCTGAGAGCTGACTCAGTCCCGTGAGGTTGAGAGGCCCCTCGTCAAGGACTTGAGATGTCAGACCCAATACTGATGACAGATTGTCCGTTGACTGGTTTGGCAGTGGGGTGGAGGAAGGAGGAGTGTAGTGGGGCTGTCTGGTCTGCAGCTGGGTAAGGAGTGGTGTCTGTGGCATGCAATGAACTTGGGCCTGGACTGGGAAGGTCTGTTTTTGCTGTGGGAAGTCCTGGTAGTCATAGCCTTGATAGGTGAGGGGCTGTTGAAAGCCGTGGAAGGGCTGTGACATTGCCTGGCCATACCAAGTGTGCATGTGCTTCCACCATCCAAGGAGTACTTCTGCAGTGTACCCCAGGCTCTCTGCCTTGTCTCTCCAAACTGCCTGCTTCTTCTTGGTGTCGCGATAAAGTCTGTGGCCCTTTCTCCAGAGGTACTCATTCTCCCTCAGCCATTCCAGCACCTCATCCTCATGCTCCTCGGAAACGGTGTACTGTTTTCTATCTCCCTTCTGCTTCCCTTGCCTCTTCCTCCCTCTGGCAGGGGCTTCAGCAGGGCCTTCAGGGGCTTCAGCAGCAGGGCCTTCAGCAGCAGGGCCTTCAGCAGCAGGGCCT
>BLBF01000011.1:11072847-11096745 GCA_015471245.1 Laticauda colubrina | reverse complement strand
CTTCAGCAGCAGGGCCTTCAGCAGCAGGGCCTTCAGCAGCAGGGCCTTCAGCAGCAGGGCTTTGAGGGGCTTGGGACTGGTCCACCACAGCAGCAGCAGCAGCAGGTTCAGAGTCAGTGCCAGGAGGAGGGATGCTGGTTCTGTCCTTCTTGCCAGGGCTGGAACAAGTAGGCACCGGCTTCCTCTTCTTCACTGACTGACAAACCATGGTGTTCCTGCTAGATGTATGTGGCAGCATGTCTTTCCCCTGTATGCATGCGTGCTGCATCCTTTTATATCTGCGGAGCTGATGCAATTCATACTCCCCTTCCGCTATGTGTCCACTTCGCTATTCTCCCCCGGAACCCCTTCAGAGGTGTAATCCGCTTCCATCGGCTGTCATCTGCTAGGCTTCCTATGAACATCCGCTTAACATCCCCGCTACATCCTACCCACGTCCGTTCTCTTCCATTCTTTTCCATTCTGTTTCTGCAAATTTTTGCCACTTTTTGGAGCAGATGAGTCACTCTGAGGCATGTCCATGGTCTCAGCTGTTAAGCAGGCAGGGACTGTGGAGGTGGCTGTGTCTGAACTGCTGGTCTGAGGCACCATTGGGGTGCTTGGCCCCAAGAGTACAACAGGGGATGGTGTGTTCAGGAAGCTCTCAGAGAACTGACTCTGTCCCGTGAGGTTGAGAGGCCCTTCATCAAGTACCTGGGATGTCAGGCACGACTGATGACAGATTGGCCATTGACGGGCTTGGCTGTGTGGTGGAGGAAGGAGGAGTGTAGTGAGGCTGTCTGGTCTGCAGCTGGGCGAGGTGTGGCATCTGTGGTGCCCGATGAACTTGGGCCTGGACTGGGAAGGGCTGTTTCTGCTGTAGGAAGTCCTGGTAGTCGTAGCCTTGGTAGGTGAGCGGCTGTTGAAAGCTGTGGAAAGGCGGTGACATCACCTGGGGTGGAGGAGCAGACCTGGACTGGGTCAGAGCAGGTTCAGCTGGGCCTTGAGGGTTGTGCAGAAGTGCTGTGATCTTTTGCTTCATCACCTGGTATTGGGCCTCGGGCATGTCCACGAGGGTCTGGCTCACGTACGTGATGAAGGGCTTCCGGTCCGAGGATGGTATATCGCTGTGGACCAGCTGAGAGAGAAGCTCTGTGCTGGTCTTGGTTGTGTCCCTGATCTCCAACAGGACACTGTGGCTCTGGCCCTCCAGTCTGCCTCTCTGCCTGCATCCTGTGGAGCTGGGGGTGGGGGTGGGTTGGTCTCTGGTGGCTGCCGCTTCTTGCTCCATTTGTGACAGGGGATCCTCCAAGTCCTCCAGCATGGGAAGTGCAGCTGAGAGTCTCTGACGTGGGGCCCTCTGAAGACACCTGCCTGGACAGGGTAGCTGGCTCCTGGCTGGAAGAGGACTGGTTGTCTGTGAGCTGTCTGAGGGAGAGGGGTGTCAAAGGGGCTGCTCCTTGGTGGCGGACCTCACCCTCCAGGAAGCTGCACTTGGCCATGACGTACATCTCCCGGTCAGTGAGCTTGACAGCGGCCTGCCTGGATTTTTTGAGGTGTAGCTTGCCATACCAGGTGTGCATGTGCTTCCACCATCCCAGGAGGACATCTGCAGTGTAGTCCAGGCTCTCTGCCTTGTCTCTCCAAGCTGCCTGCTTCTTCTTGGTGTCGCGATACAGTCTGTGGCCCTTTCTCCACAGGTACTCGTTCTCCCTCAGCCATTCCAGCACCTCCTCCTCATGATCCTCAGAAACAGTGTACTGTTTCCTCTCTCCCTTCTCCTTCCCTTGCCTCTTCCTCCCTCTGGCAGGGGCTTCAGCAGCAGGCCTTCAGGGGCTTGAGCAGCAGGGCTTTGAGGGCCTTGGGGCTGGTCCACCACAGCAGCAGCAGCAGTAGCAGTAGCAGTAGCACCATCACCAGCAGCAGCAGGAGAAGCAGCACCAGCACCAGCAGTGTCAGAGTTAGTGCCAGGGGGTGGGATGGTGGTTCTGTCCTTCTTGCCAGGGCTGGCAGGGGTAGGCACAGGCTTTCTCTTCTTCCCTGACTGACGAACCATGGTTTTATTTGAAGATGTCTGTGGCAGCACGTCTTTCCTCTGAATGCTGACTGCGTGTGAGCTGCATCCTTTTATATCCACAGAGCTGACACAATTCATACTCCCCATATGCGCAGTGAATGCTTTGCATTCGATATACATCCGCTATGCATCCGCTTTGCTTCCTATAGGTGTCCGTGATGCATCCGCGTCATCCGCTATGCATCTGCCCCTTCCGCTATGCGTCCACTTCACTATTCTCCCCCAGAACCCCTGCGGATGTGTCATCCGCTTCCATCTGCTTCCATCTGCTAGGCTTCCTATGAACATCCATTTAACATCCCCGCTACGTACTACCCCCATCTGTTCCTTTCCATTCTTTTCCATTCTGTTTATGTAAATCTGGGCCACTTTTTGGAGCGGATAACAATGGATGGAGCCATCCCCAAAATTTTGCTCATCCGTTGTGTCCTTTTTGCATACATTTTGCATCTGTCGGCCAGTGGGACCGAGTCTTAACTTCTAATATTGTTGTGTAATTCCAGGTTGGGTCAAATCCAGAGTTACCATGGACTTTGCTAATTTAATTTGATGTTTTCCTAAATAAAAGAAATATTTTTGAAGATGGACTTTGTTATTTTTCTTTTAATGTGGATTTCATTACTTGGAAACCTGACAAACTATCAGTTCAGAGAGATGCGATAGATTCTGTGGAGATTCCAAGTTGTGGAGACTCCAGGTTGTAGAGTTTTCCAAGGGAAGTCAGAAGCAAACTGTGCCTAGTAGAAATTTCATCGAAGGGTGTAAGTGAAAGAATGAATGAATGAATGAATGAATGAATGAATGAATGAATGAATGACACTAATCTTTCTGGGCAAATGAGAATGCTGACAGTGGGTTGAGCTTCAATCAAGAAATGTGTGTGTTCCAGAGGAACCAAAATGGACACTGTTAATTTAAAGTTGATTTCATTAATTACAGTTAATATATTGGGTGGCTCTCCACATATTGAATAACTTCTCCCTTCTGTCATATTAAAAAATGTCAAATTAGCCTTTTGAGTTAGGCATTCTCTGCTTTAGACGACCAAGGACAAAAGATCTAGTGCTCTCAGGAAGGATTCAAGAGGTAGCTCCTCCACTAAGGATTATACTTCATTGGCAGTTCACTGTGAAATTCACTGAAACAATGGTCAGCTACTTGAGATGTTCTGCTTGTACAATGTATTTTAAAAAGTATAGAAGGTACAAATCAGTTGTTCTGGCTTACTTCCAGTGTACACACACACAGAGACACACATGTCAATCTTTCTTCTTCCAATGAATCCTCAACATCATCCAATTGATTGGCAAAATCTGAAAGGGGGGGATTTCTTATTTATTTATTTGAAGATGAATAGAATTCTCAAGCATAACCATTTGGGTTTATGCAAAGCTTTGATTCACATATTCAGATCAAAGAAAATATATTCAAATCTTCAATCTGAATTATTTTTTCTGAATCAAAACTGATGACTGAGGACAGTTGAGTGGAATCTGATGCTTGTAAATCAGTTCGACCTGTCAAAAGGGCCTCTGTGCTTTTAACAATTGAACCAACTCCCCAAATTCACCATTTTATTTGAACAGCAACTCCCGGATGCCATAAATAAATCATTCAAATCAAACTGGCACTAATTCATACACCCCTACAACGGAGCAGCTTCCCACATGCTACATGCTTACTTTACTTGTATTCTGTTTGGACTGAACTTCTGAATAAGGCTTCGGTGTAGAACAATCGCTTAGATGGTTCAATCATCGGGCTCTTTGTATGCCAAGTTGCTATGCCAAGGAGAGTCTCCATTCACAACTGTCAGTTTTGAAGATTTGCAATTGCTTTTGGTCAGTATACAATTGTATTGATTTTATAAACCAAGCATATGGCATTGTTCAGAGGCCATAAATAGAGTTGTGCTTGGCTACCCATGGGTCACAAGCAGTCACAGCAGAGAATAGAGAGATCACGATGCATGAATGACTTTACATACAATAAAAGAGTACCTATGCACCAAATATGGGCAGCCAGCAGATCATCAACTATAGTATATCTGCTACTTGGTGAATCCGAAATTTCTTTCTTTCTTTTTTTCCTTTTCCTCTCTGTCTTTCTCTCTCTGCGTGTGCTTCTCTCTTGAAATTCAGAGGACAGAAGGCAGAATTCTCTAATCCCAAATCAATTTGTTAGACTTTCTCTAGGCTTCTTATATACAAGGAATATCCTTTTGGAAATCCAGGGAACTGAACTGTAAGATAGTATCTGCTTGCTTTTATGTTACAAAGAGTAGACCATTTTTTGACAGTGCCACTGTATCAATTGTTTATCAAGACCCTGTAAGAGATTAGAATTCTCTCTCTGAAACCATCATTGAATTGAAAGTGCACTGCCATATTTATACTCATAGTTGTTCAATTTTCCGGTAGGTGCTTTGCTCAGGATAAGCACAGTGCTCTGCTCAGCTGCAAGTAGAAGGAAGGTTGACTTAGAGGCTCAAGAAAGGTCATTTGTATCCCATGATTTGGCTGCAACAGAAGAAAGCAGAAAAGGAAGGGCAGGCGAAAAAGACTCGGCCTTAGAATTCATCAGCCAAATTGGACCCTATATATATGCCCTGATTTCATCTGTTGTTTGCAGGTCAGCTGACAATCGATAGAGATGGTTCTGCAGCAATATTAGGCATTAAACAATTGCTGAAAATATGGTGGTTTTTTGGGATCGTTACAGAAAAATCCAATTACTGCAGAAGGCATTTCCACCAGCCTAGTAGTTCTTCATCAAGAGACAGGATGCACTTTTTCCCCTGGATTTAAAACTTAAACTTAAGCCTGAAAGTTAACATACTTCCTAAATCTCTGAATATCCACCAAATATCAATAATGAGATCCAGGGAAGTTCTAGGAATTCCAAAAAACAAGGGATTGAGGGGCCACGCATTCAAAACTACAGTTTCTCCAACCCTTTCTAAATTATTTAAGAGTGTTGAATTGATCAACACTGGTTAGAGATGGGATCAAAACATTGATATACAATTTAAAAGAAAACAGATATGATCATGGCAGGTGGTAATTTTGCCCTGGATGGTTTAATATTTTGGGGATGAATTTTACTCACTGCAAATATCAAAGAAGCAGCTGACAGCTTAGCATGGGAAAACAAGACTTCTGCTCCTACCTCTAAGAAATGAATGGAGGGTCCAATTTTGCCACAATATCTATAATAATCCTTGGCTGGCAACAATAGTGGCTCAAAGTTTCTTCATGATGGCACTGAATATGTTGCTATATGCAACTTATCCGCACCAAGCTTGTCACCTGTCACAAAGTTTTGTATCTGGAAATGTCTTCACACCAATTCAGATATGGTGATGCTTGTACTTTTTTCTCAAGAAGTCTTGCAGACTGTTGCTTTGTTTAAGCATAACAGCAGTCTATGCTATGTGGTAAAAAGAATTGGTACAGTTTAATGCACTGCCTATTATCCTGAGATTTGTCTCCTGGTGCCATCTTGTGTTGATATTGAAATTCATCTTCCTTCTAGCAAAAAGTAGATTTTTTTTGTTTGGTTTTTAGTGTTCCAGACATATATATTTGAGCTTGAAGGTAAAAGCTGGGGGGGGGGGGGAGGTGGAATTCCCTATTATAGTCGTCAAAAGATATAGCATTTATCTTTTAAATAAATTTATCTTTTCTTTTTTTTAAAAAAGAGAGTATACTGCTTTGGTATACTGCAGAATCTTTATTTCTTGGTATTTTGAAGAATTCCAATACTGTATGTCCTCACAGAAGTAAAGTGAATTTCAGGTGACTTTCTGCCAAAACTTTCTTTCTTGTCAGTGGAAAATTTTTGCAACACTGACTTGCAGAATTGATTATTTTAGTTCTTTTTCCTTCCTCTGCAATCCTCTGCCTTTCCTGACTGTTTCAGAGATTTGGGGACTCTGCCAAAAATGAGCAGTATGACCTGGAAGGGATGTAGATAAAAGACATAAATATTTTCTCTTCATCTGCAAGCAAGAGCATTCTAATAAAAAAAGAAAACCTGATAGCAAATTCTGTACCTGTCAACAGTGGTGTCCCCCAAGGCAGTGTTCTAAGACCAACTATCTTCATACTCTACATAAATAACCTCTGTGATCATATTAAGAGTGACTATATTCTCTTCACTGACAATGTAAAGGTATTCAATACCACAGACAATATTGCTACCCTTCAAAAAGACCTTGACTATGTATCAGAATCGTCAAACAAATGGCAACTTCAAATCTCAACAAATAAATGCTCTGTCTTACATATTGGCAAAAAACAAACAAACAGAAAATAAAATACAGGCTGAATGGTCAAGACCTTGTTGATGATCCAAACTCTGTCAAGGATCTTGGAGCACTCATCTCTAATGACCTAAGTGCTAGAGCCCACTGCAACTAAATAGCCAAGAAGGCGTTAAGAGTTGTTAACCTAATCTTACATAGCTTTTTCTCTGGTAATATTACACTACTAACTAGAGCATACAAAACATTTGCTAGACCAATACTTGAATACAGCTCATCAGTCTGGTTATATATCATTATATATCTGATATTAACACAGTTGAGAAAGTCCAGAAATATTTCCCAAGAAGAGTTCTCCACTCCTCTACTCGTTGCAGAATACCTTATGCCACCAGACTTCAAATTCTAGACCGAGAAAACCTAGAACTACGCCGCCTTTGGTCCGATCTAAGTATAGTATATAAAATCATACATTGCAATGCCCTACCTGTCAATGAATACTTCAGTTTCAACCATAACAATACAAGAGCAAACAATAGATACAAACTCAAGGTTTATCGCACCAAGCCTGATTGCAGGAAGTACGACTTCAGCAACAGTGGTCAATGTCTGGAATACTCTACCTGACTCTGTGGTTTCTTCCCCAAACCCAAAAACGTTAACCTTAGACTTTCTACTACCATGTTTCTCACATTATAAGGCCGGGCCTTATATTTTTTTGACCCCCCAAAAAACAGCTAGGCCGTCTTTTCAGGGGTGACTTAATTTCCCCCCCTTGCATCCTCGGGTGGGCAGGTGGCGACATCTTGGGCTTCAGGAGACCTTTTCCTTCTCTCTTGCTGCCGCGGCATTAGAAGAAGGCCACACCGTTTGATGCAGCCACGTGTCGCCAGTCAGGGCTCCTCCCTGCAACTGGAGCCCTGAGGAGACGCTTGGCTTCAGGCACTCCCGTCGCTGCGTTCCGAGGGAAGGCACTCACCAGAGAGGATCTCTCCCTCTCTCTCTCTCTCCCCACAAGGTCTGTGCTGCAGCTGAGGAGGAGGAGGCTGCAGCCAGTTCCTTCTGCTTTCTGAGAGGTAAGGAAGCTGCGGCTTTGCACAGCAAATGAAGTGCTGCTTGCCTGGGCGAGATTTGGGAACGAGGGGCAGGAGGAGGCATGCACGCACCCGTGGCTCACTTTCCTGGCTCTGCCCAGCCCGCACAGCTCTGGCGCGGCCCTGGTGAGATGAGCGGAGGGTCCGGCGGGGAGGCGCTCGCTGCCTTGGTGATAGCTCTGCTGCTGGGAAGGAGGGCCCGCCTGTCTCCTCAGGGCTCCAGTTGCAGGGAGGAGTCCTGACTGGCCACATGTGGCTGCGCCAAACACCACAGCGTTCCTCTAATGCCACGGCAGCAAGGGAGAAGGAAAAGCAATGGTGGCGGAAGGTCTCCTGGTATGAAGTGCCCCACCAATGCAGGCAACACCATATCCAGGCATGCAAATACTTCCTAAATGCAAGCCCCCCCGCCATTCCCCCCCATTTCACATGTTTAATATGGGCCTTAATTTGGGGGGAGGGGCTTAATTCAATTTTATAAATTGAATGCCTATAAAACATGGTGGGGCTTCCTATTGGTGGAGGCTGTATTGTTGGAGAAACATGGTATTGTCCTCACCCCTTTCCTAAGAGGTCTGTAGGGGGCGTGCATAAGCACACCAACGTGCCTACCGTCCCTGTCCTATTGTTTCTTTTATTTTTCTTATATGTATCCATGTATTCATAACAATGTTTTTACTTATACCTATTATCTTGCAAGCAATTGACAAACCAAATAAAATAAAAATAAAAAGATTCCGGATCCAATCCCTGATACCGTATTCTGGTGCTCCAGCCAAATACTGGAAGTCATGGGATTAGTAGTCCAAGTATTTTGGAAGGTACCAATATGTGGAAGGACAAAATTAATCATCGATCATATTGAATCATTCTACATAACATTGAATCCACATTGGCCTTTGTGGTCTATGCATTGTCTAAAAATCAATCATGGCAGCCTATATTATCAGTAAGTAAAATAGTGAGGTGGTTTTTCTCCCATTACACTTCAGAATGCAAGGTGGTTAGGTGGGGTCTTTGGGTGCTCTAGAACAGCAGTCGCCAACCAGTGGGCTGCGAGAAAATTTTGGTGGGCCACAGATAAATCTCACCCCCAGAGCACCTCCCCCAAAGCAATTAATCCAGGCTGCACAGAAACACAAGGTTATGTTGCCCACATGGCCCATAGGAACCCTCCCCACCCACTCACTCCTTACCTGGCAAACTTGCCTGCTAAATTTCTATTTTTCCTTTTTCTGACCATCATCTGTTCTGCTGTGCCAGGAGATTTAGATTATCTAGGAAGCAGGAAATGGTTGGATTTCTTGCTTTCTCGCTAGTGTTTAGAACTTCGGCTCTGCTTTTAAGCACAGCCGAATCTCCCTTAGGACTAAGGGTTCTATTATTCAGTGCAGACTCACACCAAGCAAATTTTATGTGACAGACTCAGGTAGCTGATGGCAGATAGATAGCACACTGAATGATTCTGTGAGCAACTTAATCTGCCTGTCTGCTTTGCCTGATTTGGGGTAAAACTTGCTCTTTTTTAAAATAAAAATTCAAGATTTACATACATATTTATATTTATGTTTATAAATATTTATAATATTTACATACAAGCCATGTCCAGCAAGTCACATGATCATCAAGCCACACCCACCCAAATTGAGCCATGCCCAAGAACTGATTGTTAAGTAATTTTAACACTGCGTCTGTGTGTTTGTGTGTATGAGAGAGAGAGGGGGGGGAGGGAGAGAGATAGGTTAGATCAGGTCTCTCTCTCTCTTTCTCTCTCTCTCCCACCAACATCAGCAAGCCACCATCAGTCAAAATTCATATTAGTGGTCCTTGGGATTTAAAATTATGAGTTTGGGGGTCTCCGAGGTCCAAAAGGTTGGCGACCCCTGCTCTAGAATATCGCCCATTTAGTTTTGACTTTCTCTTGGAAGATATATGGAATGCTTTCTTTTAAATTGTCAGCATCACCAAAAAGTCTAAAATGATTTTTATTGAGAGTGGCTGCAATAAAAGAATCTTGAAAACCTGATTGTCCTCCCCATCTTTTACCCTTCTTATTAAACAAGGAGGTTTCTGATCCATTTCTATGTATTTTCGGCTTCTTTTGGACTTAAACAATGTTTTTCTCCTCATCACTTTGGTAACGGATCTGGTTTATCTCAAGGTCATCTTCTTTTCTCTATACATAAATAAAGATGATTCTAGGGATGGTTGCTTATTTTACAACAGTTATCTTCCCATCTATCTTTTTGTTTATTTAAAAAACTTTAATCTTATATATAAGATTATATATATGTGATTAAGTCTGGTACAACGCAGTGGCTATAAATCCAAAAGAAATATATTTTAATCCTACAAATATGACCTTATAGGGTAAGAATTATTTAAATAAATTACTTTTATAAATCTAACTAATAAATCTGAAGAGGAAACACATATGTGTGCCTATGCCTCTGTTGAACATTGTATAAAAGTTTATGGGAAAGCCATGATAACATATTTCAATAGTTTTTCTTTGGAGCCTCTTCAAAGAATCCACAACAAAGTGAGTAAGGGAGAGGGAACATCAGAAATTATTTCAACAACAACAACAACAAAATCCTACACTTTATTCTTGTGTCTGTTTGAATGTTTGTAACCTGCAATTGGCTGAAATAGTGCTTCATAGACCAAAAATGTTTGAATCAATATACTTCAGATGGGCTACCCAAGAAAATGCTTCCAAAATCTAGAACAAATGGCTCTTGTGGGATTGAAATTTGGCAAAGTTATGGTCACTTCGTGACTGCTGCACTCTTCTGCCAGTCACAGGATTGTAATTTCCAATGCTTCCCTGCTGATTTCCTATAAGAAAAGTCAATGGGGAAGCCAGCAGGAAATCAGAAGTCATTCCTGCTGCAATTGCTTTTATGCCCACCCATCATTACTGTTTAAATAAGAAAATACATATGAAATGATGACACAGCAGGGGGTGACGATGGCCCAGCATGGTGTGGGGTTTAAGGAAGTCCATGATGGTACACAGAGATGCAGCATAGCTTGGTGAAGGGGGTGCATGAGATGCAGCATAGCTTGGCACAGGGGTGCATGAGTGGTACGTATGGAAATATCTCTGCAATTATAGCCCAATTAGTCATGGATTGACTAGCTTGTGTTAAAACTTCTTAAGCATACTAGTCCTTAATGCAGGACAAGAAATCTTTTTGAGTCAGAGTTTACCATTCTACCTTGCTGGTCTTATTGCATCTCAACAATAAAGCAAATAAAGGAATACATATATATGAAACTGAAGTTCTGATGGGTAGATAATGGATTTAATATTTTCAGCGTTTTTCTAAAAATGCTAAAAAAAGATCACTTTAAAAAGATTAATGGCCAGAGGAGCACATGGCAGCAGCCAAGGCTGTTTGCCCAGACTCTATTCAAAATAATGTAATATCACTGATTAACTATGTTGATGGCTGAGCTGAACGCAGTCTCACTCTCCCTCCCCAAAAGCTGTAAGGTGAGGATCAGAGAGGGGGGATTATCAGGCTATGTAATTCCTCCTCTGTAAAAAGGAGCTTGAAGGTGCCAAACCTTTCAGGAGTAAAAGCTATCTGTTCTTGAGTAAATCTTTGCCATAATAATATATGACCTTTCATTTGCTTACTTGATTTTTAGACCATGAAGCACTGGAATCCCTGGTGATGTTTTCCATTTCGATCAGAGGTGGTATTCAGAAGGTTCTGACCGGTTCTGGAGAACTGGTAGCAGAAATTTTGAATAGCTCGGAGAACTGATAAATACCATCTCTGACTAGCCCCACCCCCATCTCTTCTCTGCCTCCCATTGAGTCCCAGCTGATCGGCTGGGTCTTCTTTTGTTGCCCTGCACAGGAGAATGGAGCTGGAAAGCAGGTTAGTGGGGTGGGGAGGAAATGGGGATTTTATAGTATCCTTCCCCCACCATGCCCACCAAGCCACACCATGCCAACCAAGCCATGCCCACAGAACTGGTGGTAAAAAAATTTTGAATCTCGCCACTGATTTAGAAGTATGATGTCCAAAGTAATTTCTCTTCTTTTAAATGCCTCTCTGTACATGTACATGTGTGAATCTTTATGTGCCTTTCACACTGAGAATTGCGAGAGCTGAAATTGAACATATCTGTTGCTGGTAGGTGCCAACTTGGAAAATAACACATGGCTCTCCCCATCGCTCTTTATCTAACTTTTTTATCTTGAAATGCAATTTGTAAAGTTGGGCACTGTTGTAACTATGTATCATGTATGTGTTTGCAACTGTGTATCAATGCAACTATGTATCATTCAGACATTGCAACATTGTATCATTCACGTGTAATCATTAAGCTTCTGTCTTCTCAGTGACCTTTTACAGGGCACGTACAGAGACAAGGAGTCAAACATTTGCAGAAATGGTTTATTCACTTGGGATTACATTGTCTGGCATGCAGCTTTGTGAAGAAGTAATATCCTGATCAAATATAAATCTTGCCATCCTGTCTGTCCTGGTATCTTGCTTCTGTTTGAGCCATTGTTAAATCTGTATATTCCGTCTGACCTAGGCTTAACCTAGGTTCTGAATAAACAATCACCCCCTTTTGAATGAGCATAATAAAAGAGCGTGTACCCGGACATTCGGGGCGCACTCATCGCGAGGAACTTCGTCTCCTGTCGTTTCTCTCTCCTTCGCTCCCTATCATGAGACACCCATCTGATGCGGGATAGCAGATACCGCAGGGCACATAAGAGTGTATGTTCTCATGATCAAAAAAGGAGCTACTATTCTCACTGCCTCTTCTCTGTTCATCAGATATTTGCTGCCGAGGTATCCTTTCTTCTAACTGTGGTATCATATTCCTGATTTCTGTGCATAGCGTGGTAAAGGCACAGCCCAGCTTTTGTGCTGCGCAGATTCTCTTAATGCCTAGCTTTATTGTAAATTTTGGAGTGGAATATAGCCTGGATTCCAGGAGACAGGGGCTACTGTCCAGAGGGCAAAGAGGCAACAGAGCTTGGAAAATTTCTTTGGCAGAAAGGGTTAAAACCAGAGGTGCTATTCAATCGGTTCGCACCGATTCAGGTGAACCAGTAGCAGTTATTTGGCAAAGGTCACTGAACTGGTGGCAATCCCTGGCTGGTCACGTCCCACACCCGGTCACCCAGTTGCTTACTTGCAATCTCTCTCCTAGCTTTCCATTCCCCACGTCCTCTTTCTCCCCGGGGAAAAGGAAGAAAGGCATGGATGCTGCAAGTATCACTTTCCCCTTGTGAGTTAAAGTGTCTGGAGTGAGAAAGAGTGTGGTCTGACAGAGGGTTGGGGGTGATTCGAGTCTTGGAGCACTTTTGCAACATAAAAGAAATGCATTTTGGAAGCAGGTCTTTTAAAAACTTCTCCAAGGATTCCCCATGGACACCTCAAGTATCGCTTTCCCCTTGTGAGTTAAAGTGCTGGAGTGAGGAGGGAGGTCTGACAGAGGGGGTGGGGGAATCCACTCCAGCCTTGGAGAAATTTAAAGGAGCTACCTCCAAAATGCTTGTCTGTTAAGGGTTCTGTGTGTGTGTACGAGAGAGAGAGAGAGAGAAAAAAAACTCTGTGCTATTATTTTTAATTGTTCCATTATTTATCATGTGTTAATATTTTAAACTGTCCCTACACCTAGAGGGATTTTTCTGCCTTTCTTTTGCTCAGGGCTACCACATATTTTTCATATTTCTCAGGCAAGAAAACTGAGGATGCCAAACTCTGAGTAGAAATCCTGGGAAAGGTGTCAGAATAATACTTAGAAGGGACCTTGGGGTGAACCCTGTACCATTTCAGAGAAATGCCTGTTCAGTCTTTTCTTAAAAACTTCCAGTGATTGAGCACCCAGAACTTCTGGAGGCAGGCAGTTCCACTGGTTAATTTTTCTCATTGTCAGGAAGTTTCAAAGACTGTTGCCTATCACACTCTTGAGTAAAGCATGTGATCCATTTCCTCCTTTCAGTGGTCCAAGAAAGTACATCTATAATATGCAGATAATAAAGTCAAAAAAGGTGAACAACATTTTTACAGAACTATAGATAAGTTGAGGCTGGGTGACAAGGAATGGCTGGGGGGGGGGACTAGGTGAGGCACCCTTTGATGTGAGTGACATTGAGTTGGCCATGCCCACCCAGTCACATGACCACCAAGCCATGCCAACCAAATAAGCCACATCCACAGAACCGGTAGTGAAAAAAATTTAATTTCACCACTGGTTAAAACCACTCTTCCTTAACTTTTCCAAGAGTATATTTACAGTTATGAAAATAGTTGTTTGGTCTGGCAAGATTCTGTCTATAGGTAAAGAATACTAAAGGAAACTGCTCTTAAGTAACTCCATGTATCATTCTTGGTTTTGGGGGTCTGAAACCTTTCCTCTAAACTGTTCTCTTTTTTCCCCTTCTAGTGCTGGGCTGTAATAAAAACAAAAACCCAAAATTTGGACTCAAAAAGCTAGTCTTGCAGACTTCCTGCACTGCACCAAGGACTAGTATGCCTAAGGAGTTTTAACACAGTTTCAACCAGTGAGTAAAGAAGGAAAGTGGGTGAGAGATCCTAGGCTTAACCTGTCATGGGACCTTAGGAGTAATGCAATGCCAGACCTACATAGAGAAAGCAGAAGGCAAAACAAAAACAACAAACCAAGATCAGGCCTAATGAGCCTTTCGAGAGTCAGGGGAGACAAAATCCTCAAAATGAAAGAGTGGTTGAGCAGAGCAAGGCTCAAGTGGATCAGCCAAAATGTCACCAGATTGATCCAGAGTTCAGTGCCTATCAAATTGCCTTGTGCGCTCAAGAAAGAGAGAGAAATGTTTGCAGGCTTGGACTGCCCAAAAGGTTAATAAAAAAGGAGACAAGGACCAAAAGAAAAAGAAAAAAGTCAGTGCCACATAGCTAAAATAGAGTAAGCACTTGATATGCATAGTATTCAAAGTTATTGAGATTTACCAGCTAAGCTGGAGAAATAGGCCTTGGGAGACACTGGCTTTTGTCAAAGTTTGGTAACATAGTGCACTGTACAAGACCAGCAGGAGAGCAAGAAATCCCTTCTCTCTGTTTGCTATGTTCACTGAAAAGTTATTATTATTATTGTTAGAATTATTATTATCATTGTTGTTGTTAATCATCAAATTGTCAGCCAGATGGGTTTGGCATTTTTGTCTATCGAGTCCTTACCAATTATCATCATCATCATCATCATCACCATCATCATCATCTTTCTAAAGGCCTCCCAGCAGGCATATCTGAATAAATAGTCCTCCTTTCACAACTTTAAAATTATTTAAAGTTTGTGGAAGTTATGAAAATCCACAAAACTGACTTGAGCAGGTATCTAAGATGACAGGAAAAAAAAGGAAACATGAAGAAAAAAGGAATAACATAGAATAGCGAAGAAAGTAAATGGCCTGTCACATTGGCCGACGGATGCAAAACGTATGTAAAAAGGACACAGCGGACGAGAAAATGTTCCATCCGTTGTTATCCACTCTCAAAAGTGCCCCGAATCTGCATAAGCAGAGCGGACAACAACGGAAAGGAACGAACGGGGGGAGGACGTAGCCAGGATGGAAAGCAGATGCTCCACGGAAGCCTAGCGGATGGAAACGGATGGAAGCGGATGGCACATCCACAGGGCTTCCGGGGGAGCACAGCGAAGCGGACATGCAGCGGAAGGAACGGATGCAGAGCGGATGCCAAACGGATGAAGCGGATGCAGAGCGGAAGACTGGCGGATGCAAAGCCTTCACTGCGCATGCAGGGAGGATGCATTGCATCAGCCCCGCGGATATAAAGGAATTCAGCTCGCAAGCAGGTCACCATTCAGAGGAAAGACCTGCAGCCAGACACAGCTCCAGCCAGCCAGCCAGCCAACAACCATGGGGAAGAAAAGGAAGCCTGTGCCATCTACTGCCAGCCCTAGCAAGAAGGACAGGGCCACCATCCCACCCCCTGGCCCTGACTCTGCTTCTGCTGGGGCTTCTGCTGGTCAGGCTGACTCTTCTGGTGCTGGAGCTTCTGCTGGTGCTTACTCTGCTGGCGCTGCTCCTGGTGCTGGTGCATACTCTGCTGGCACTGCTCCTGGTGCTGGTGCTTCTGCTGGTGCTTACTCTGCTGGCGCTGCTCCTGGTCCTGCTGGTCCTGCTGGTCCTGCTGGTCTTGCTGGTCCTGCTGGTGCTCCTGGTGCTCATGGTCCTGCTGGTGCTGCTGATGCTTACTCTGCTGCTGCTGATCCTGGTGCTGCTGGTGCTGCTGGTGCTGCTGGTGCTGCTGGTGCTGCTGGTGCTTTCTCTGCTGCTGCTGATCCTGGTGCTGCTGGTGCTGCTGGTGCTGCTAGTCCTGCTTTTGCTGCTACTATTGTTGTTGCTGCTGGTGGTGGTGGTGGTGTGGTGGAGCAGCCCCTACAACCTCAAAGCCCCTCTGATGAGGGCCCAGATGGCCCTGCCAGAGGGAGGAAAAGGCATACGTGTGAACGGGAGAGGAGGCAATACTCCATCAAAGAGGAACATGAGGATGAAGTGCTGGAATGGCTGAGGGAGAACAAGTATCTTTGGCGGAAGGGACACAGGCTCTATCGAGACATCAAAAGGAAGCAGGCTGCTTGGAGAGAGAAGGCGGAGAGCCTGGGCTACACTTCGGAGGTGCTCCTCGGCTGGTGGAAGCATATGCACACCTGGTACAGGAAGCTGCATCTCAAGAAATCTGGCCAGGCCATGGTCAAGCTGACGGACCGAGAGACCTACGTGATGGCCAAGTGCAGCTTCTTGGAGGGTGAGATCTGCCACCAAGGAGCAGCCCCTCTGACAACCGACTCTCTCAGGCAGCCCGCAGAGAGCCAGTCCTCTTCTGGCCAAGAGTCAGCTCCTGTGTCCAGGCAGGAATCTTTGGAGTGTGCCATGACGGAGACGCCCCCGAAAGCTGCACTCCCCATGGTGGAGCATGTGGAGGACCCCCTGACGCAGTGGGAACAAGGAGAGGGCACTTCCATCAGAAACCAACCCACATCCACCCCCAGCTCCACCTCCACAGAAAGGCAGGCAGAGAGATAGACCGGAGGAGCAGAGCCACACTGTCCTGCTGGAGATCAGGGACACCATCAGAAGCAGTGTAGATCTCCTCTCTCAGCTGCTACACACCGACGTCCCATCCTCCAACCGCAAGCCCTTCCTCACCTACGTCAACCAGACCCTCATGAACATGTCCGAATCACAGTAGCAGGTGATCAAGGACAGGTTCACCAGTCTTCTTCACAACCCTCCAGATCCAGAGGAACCTGCTCCCACCCAGTCCAGGTCTGCTCCTCCACCCCAGGTGATGTCATTGCCCTTCCAAGGCTTTCCACAGGCCCTCACCTACCAAGGCTAGGGCTACCAGGAGCTCCAGCAGCACAGGCAGCCCTTCCCAGTCCAGGCACAGGTACATCGAACACCACCGGTGCCACCGATGCCACTGACGCCACCGATGCCAGCCACGCCACAGATGCTACCCATGCCACAGATGCCACCCACACCTCACCTCGCTCAGCTGCAGACCAGACAGCCCCACTACACTCGTCCTTCCTCCACCCCACAGCCAAGCCCGGCCTCAGAACATCTCTCATCAGTATTGGGGCTGACACCCCATGTCCTGGAGGAAGGGGCTCTCAACATCACAGGACTGAGCCAGCTCTCTGAGAGCTTCTTCCACACACATTCTCCTGTTGCCATCTTGGGGCCAGGCACCCTAATGGTGCCTCAGACCAGCACTCCAGCAGCAGCCACCTCCACAGCACATGGACCCTTCACACCTGAGACTATGGGCATGCCTCAGAGTGACTGAGAAGAGTGCCAGAGACTGGGTTGCTACCTGTTGATGTTATCTTTGCTTGGGACACTTTACTTGGGTCATTTTGCTTTTACAGTTTGTTACTAATAAAGTTTATCTTTGCTTCACACACTTGGTTCAGTTCTTTTAGTAAATAAAGTCTTGGTGGACACTTTTAGAAATGGTTTAAGCATGCTTGTGGGATGGGTAAGGATAGCAGTGGGGTGGACAGGGATACCTGTGAGATGGGTAATAGCTGTGGGATAGATAAACCTCCAGTGCAAGCATAGTGGGACTGTATGGTCCACCCTCCCAGGTGCCACACCTAAGGCCCTTTATTATCAATAACAATGTAATCATTCATCAACACATGTCAACATAAACACAACTCTTTATTAAATGCCCTGTTCATTGTAGGCCCACCCAACATACATGGCCCAATCTCATCAGTGTGATGAGACAGGCTGAAGGAAGCATCCATTAATCATCTATCATCCTGTCTTGCCACTCCACTGCTCCAGCTGGGGAGTTGCACCAGTGTTTCAGGAGGTTGCGCTGCTTCTTCCCTTCTTCCCTTCCACAGTATCTATCAGGTTTCGCCCTTGCCTCCATTCATCAGGCTCCATGTCCCCATTGCCTTGCTGGAGGTCCACGAGCCTGTTCTGCAAGACTGGGTAGCGGGTGCACATGAGATTGTGCAGGATACAGCAAGCTTCCACGATCCTCCTCACGGTCTGTGGGCGATGCTGCATGGTGGTGAGAAGTACCTGGAACCTGTTGGCCAGGATGCCAAAGGCGTTCTCCACCACCCGCCTTGCCCTGGACAGCCTGTAGTTGAAGATCCTCTCTTCACGGGTGAGGCACGTGGAGGTGTACGGCTTCATGAGGTAGGTTCTGAGGGAGAAGGCATCATTCCCCACGATAAAGTAGGGCACATCTTGTGTGTCGTTGGGCAGGGGGTCTGGATCTGGGAAGCCCATGATGAGGTTGCATTCCAGCTCCTCCTTGAGGTGACTGCCGTTGTATACCTCAGCATCTGAACATGAGCCTTTGCCTGAAGCATCGATGTACATGAACTTGTAGTCAATATCGACCATGGCAAAGGGGATAATGCTGAAGAAGCCCTTGTAGTTGAAATAAGTGGACCCTGACTTGGCTGGAGCTTTTCAGGCCACGTGCTTGCCATCTATGGCTCCAATGGTGTGGGGGAAGTTCCACTTCTGATACCACTGCTCTGCAACTTTCTTCCAGCCTTCTTCAGTGGAGGGGCACTGGAGGAGCTCCTCCAGGTATTCTTTGATGATGGCCTGCACCACTTCTCTGACCACAATGCTGATGGTGTTGTGTGGCACCCTCCAGCCGTACTGCATGCTCCTGTACGTGGTCCCGGAGGCCAGGTGGCGCAGAGTCAGTGCCACCTTGAGCCCAGGATCCAGGCTGGGCCAGAAGTTGGTGCTCTGCTTGGTCAACCTGGGTCTCAGCCGCTCCACAACTTCATCAATCATGGCTGGCGGCATCCTCATGAAGTTCTGGAATGCACGAGGGTCTTCGTTCCTCAGCTCCACCATCAGCTTGTTATACAGTCCGTACTCTGCTCTTCTGACAATCCATCTTCGGACCCAGACACTACTTGGCCACCTCCTTTTCTTCATGTAGAACAGGTGAAAGAGCCTGTAGATGGCTTCACACTGTTGTAGAATGATGGTGGCTACCAAAAGGAATGATCCATGGTGGAGATGACTGGATGCTGTGGAAGAGCAAGAGCAAGAGCAAGATGAAGGCTGAAGAGGTCTGCACAGCAGGGCTACTGGATTGAAAGTGAGATCCAGGTGAGTTCCTCCCCCTTTTTATAGGAAATATAGGTTTTCTGCTAGGGGTCCTTTTGCATCCTCTAGGCATCCTGCAGACATCCTAAATATCCGAGATACGTCCCCTCTGTGAACATTTTTTCTGCTTTAATGCTTTGTATGCGAGCTGCATCCGCTTTCATCCTTTCTCCGTCCGTGCGACTAACGCTTTGTGTCCGTTCCGCGTCCGTTTCACTTCCTCCTTGTGTCCATTTTCTGCTGGAGCGGATTTGAGTTGCGCGGATGTGCAGTGGATGCCTAGAGGATATAGCAGATGCATAACGGATGATGACAGATGTAGAACGGATGTTCCCCGTATGCGTAGCGGATGTCTAACGGACGCATTGGATACATTTTCCGCTCAAAAAGTTTTGTGCAGCTCAAAACTTTTTTAGTGGCTGAAATGTCAGTCGACGGATGCTGGACGGATAGAGAGGATGAAAAACGGATGCAGTGACTACAGAACGGAAGCATCGCCTTAACCAACAGATGGCAAGTTTTTCTCTCCATTTTACATCCTCTTTCCATCCGTTGGTGCTGTGTGACAGGGGCTTAAACAAAATGGAGGCTTCAGCTTCTTTTCCTCCAACCCCTCCTTCCCTCCCCCCATTATGTCAGAAACAATTGTTCCACCACTCCTATGGTGCCATGCCCTCTAAAACTTCTTGAATGTGGAGCGAAACATTTTCTTCTCTTGCTTAAGGGGGGGAGGGGACAGTCCATTTGCCTTTTCAAAAAAAGCACCTTTGAAACTTTGCTTTTCCATTGTTCAGGGTCTCTCTTTTTTGTAAAGTAGGCACCCAATGATCTTTGCAGTAAATTTTCTCATGTTGTGTTATTTCTTTCGTCTGAATCCATGAGACTAAATACGAATAGGTCCATCTAGTTCCTCCAGGTACATTCCCTGTGGAGTCCTGATCTGAACGATCCACCACAGAGGTGGTATTCAGCAGGTTCTGACCAGTTCTGGAGAACCGGAAGTGGAAATTTTGAGTAGTTCAGAGAACCGGCAAATACAATCCCTGACTGGCCCTGCCCCCATCTATTCTCTGCCTCCCGAGTCCCAGCTGATTGGCTGGGTCTTCTTTTGTTGCCCTGTATGGGAGAACGGAGCTGGAAAGCAGGTTAGTGGAGTGGAGAGGGAATGGGATTTTGCAGTATTCTTCCCCTGCCACACCCACCAAGCCATGCCCACCAAGCCACCCCCACAGAACCAGTAGTAAAAAAGACATTAATCCCACCAGTGATCCACCATATCTAAAATAATAAAGCAGGGTGTTTTCTGGAAATCTAGATTATATCCCTGTCCAACGGGATTCACCTCAAACTTTGCTACTTGGCTGCTATGTTTTGCATTGTTTTTAATCTCTGGGTGGCAGGGAACTACAGTTTAGAAAATGTAATTCAAGACAATCTTCTATACTTCTCTCTTGCATAATTTAAGGATGTGGATTATTTTTGTTCTTCATCTAATTCTTAATTGTGCAAGCTGAGTCCAGAAATTGTTTTATACATTAAAGCAATGGAGAGTAAGTGGTTATTAAGTTTTTAATTAAATGCTGAAGAACATGAAGAACACAATATCCAATGGGCTTATGGTGGGGCACAGGCATCCATTACAAGCCACAATGATGTCAAAATGATGGCAGTCATGTCTTGATGTTATTGCGCAGATGGCACAATTAACTTATAGTCAGAGTGTCCACAAGGTATGGTCAAAATAGTTAAGCTGGCCATGGTGTTTTTATGGACATCGCATGAAGGATTTTTTTTGTGTGCTATATCCTGCAGACAACCTCATGTGATGGTGTAATTATCATTTTGCCCTTATACATTGCTGATTCATACAGGCTGTAAATAGTCCAAACAAATAAATAAAATTCCTGATTTACCTTAAGTTTCAATAAATCCACAGAAAGCGAAGAGAAAAGCAGTTTTAGGAGGAAGGAAAACAAACCGGGAATTGCCTATGTAATCTTCTCCAAGCCCTGTCAAATTTTCAAAAATGACTTAGATGAAGGCCCGGTCCCACTGCACTTACGGATGCAAAGAGGATGTAAAATGTAAAAAAAAGCTTGCCATCTGTTGGAAAACGCGATGCATCCGTTGTGTACTCACTGCATACGTGTTTCATACACTCTATCCGTTGAGCATCTGTCCATTGTGATTTCATCCACGCAAGACGTTTTGAGCTGCACAAAACTTTGTGAACGGATGAACTTTCCACCGCATACGATGTACATCTATCACATCCACGAGCAACAAATGTTCTATATCCGTTATCAACCATTAAACGTCCGCTGTATCCTCTCTGCATCCTCTGGTCATCCCCTCAACTCACATCCGCTGCAGCTGAAAACGGAAAGAGGGAGGAAACAAAAGGTACACGGAACGTCTAAACGGCGTGAGTAGCACGGAAATAGAAAGGATGTAAGGGTATGCATCTCGTATATAAAGTATTCAAAACAGACAAAACATTTGTATCTGCGATGTATCTCGTATATTTAGGATGTCTGGAGTATGTCTAGAGTATGTAGAAGGACACCTAGCGGACAACCAATATTTTCTATAAAAAGGGGGAGAAAATCATCTGGATCTCAGTTTGAGTCCAGCAGCCGTGGTGTACAGACCTCTTCACCCTTGGTCTTGTTCTTCAACATCATCAATTGTTCTCCATCATGGATGATGACACAGTCTGTATGATAGCTGCGCTCATTCATCGCCAGAACCAAAACCTGTTCAGACTGTTTCAAGTTTTACACAAAAGGAGTAGAAGGAGATGTCCAAGAGCTGTGTGGGTCCAAGGATGGATCATGAGAAGAATGGAGTTTGAACTGTATGACCAGTTGATGGTAGAGCTGAGGAATGAAGACCCTCGTGCATTCCATCACTTCATGAGGATGCCACCAGCCATGTCTGACAAACTTGTAAAGCGTCTGAGACCGAGGTTGAACAAGCCTAGCACCAACTTCCATCCCAACCTGGACCCCGGACTGAAGGTGGCACTGACTCTGTGGCACTTGGCCTCTGGAACCACATACAGAAACATGCAGTACGGCTGGAGGGTGCCACACAACAGCATCAGCAAAGTGGTCAGAGAAGTGGTGCAGGCCATCATCGAAGTATACGTGGAGGAGCTCCTCAAGTGCCCCACCACTGAACAAGGCTGGAGGAAACTTGCAGAAGAGTGGTGTCAGAGGTGGAACTTTCCCCATACCGTTGGAGCCATAGATGGCAAGCACGTTGCCTGCAAAGCTCCAGCCAACTCAGGGTCCACTTATTACAACTACAAGGGCTTCTTCAGTATCATCCTCTTTGCCATGGTTGATGCTGACTACAAGTTAATCTACATTGATGCTTCAGCCAACGGGTGAGCTTCAGTTGGCCAGGTATACAATGCAAGTGACCTCAAGGATGGGCTGGAATGCAACCTCATCATGGATTTTCCAGATCCAGACCCCCTACCCAATGACACACAAGATGTCCCCTACTTCATTGTGGGTGATGACACGTTCTCCCTCAGAACCTACCTCATGAAGCCGTACACTTCAAGATACCTCACCTGTGAAGAGAGGATCTTCAACTACAAGCTGTCCAGGGCAAGACGGGTGGTGGAGAACGCCTTTGGCATCCTGGCCAACAAGTTCAAGATACTTCTCACCACCATGCAGCATGACCCAGAGACTGTGAGGAGCATCATGGAAATTTGCTGCATCCTGCACAATCTCATGCGTACCCGCTACCCAGTGTTGCACAACAGACTTGTGCACCATCAACAAGGGAATGGGGACATGGAGCCTGGTGAATGGAGGCAAGGACAAAACCTGAGAGACACTGTGGATGTACAAGGCCCAACAGAGCTTCACGTGAAGGGAAGAAGCAGCGCAACCTACTGAGGCACTGGTGCAACTCCCCAGCTGGAGCAGTGGAGTGGCAAGACAGGATAATAGATGATTAATGGATGCTTCCGTGAAGCTTTCGCATAACACTGATGAGATTGTGCCATGTATGTTGAATGGTCCTACATCCGTCCACTGCGATTTCATCTGCGCAAGAAGTTTTGACCTGCATAGCATTAATAAAGAGGTTTGTTTATGTTTGTGAAATGTGTTGATCAATGAATAAATTGTTATTGATAATAAAGGTCCATATGTGTGGCAGCTGGGATGGTGGACCATACAGTCCCACTATGCTTGCACTGGAGGTTTATCTATCCCACAACTATCCTTTTCTATCCCACAAGCATGCAAAGGCTTAATCATTTTTTCAAAGTTTTCACCAACACTTTATTAAGTTAAAAAAAATGAACCAAGTAAACTAAGTGTCTTAAGCAAAGATAACCTTAATTAACTTTCTTAGGTAAACTTTATGACTTTATTAAATAAGCAAAATGAACCAAGTAAATTGTATCAAGTGTCTTAAGCAAAGATAACCTTTTTTAACTTTCTTAGGTAAACTTTATGACTTTATTAAATAAGCAAAATGAACCAAGTAAAGTGTCTTTAGCAAAGATAAACTTAACAAGTAAACAACTCAGTCTCTGACACTATTCTCAGTCACTCTGAGTCATGTCCATGGTCTCAGCTGTTAAGCAGGCAGGAACTGTGGAGTGGCTGTGGCTTGAGTGCTGGTCTGAGGCACCATTGGGGTGCTTGGCCCTGAGGATACAACAGGGGATGATGTGTTCGGGAAGCTATCCGAGAGCTCTCTCTCCCTTCTCCTTCCTTTGCCTCTTCCTCCCTCTGGCAGGGGCTTCAGCAGGGCCCTCAGGGGCTTCAGCAGCAGGGCCTTCAGGGGCTTCAGCAGCAGGGCC
>BLBF01000011.1:11042886-11067672 GCA_015471245.1 Laticauda colubrina | reverse complement strand
ATCTGTTTTTTTCCTCCTAAAAAACAATATTTTCCCTAATTCCACTCCTCTAACTTCAATTTATATTATTATATTATATATAATATTATATTATTTATATAAATAAATGTAACAATTTATAGAATAGTTCCCATGTTGGCAGCACAACAGCATGCATAGCTATTCAGGACTATGGATTTACTTCAGGTAAATGGATATAAGATCACATCCTTAATTTTTGCCATGAAAACCCATGAAATTCTAAGCAGATGGTCAGATTTGAATACAGGCATAGGCTGTTTAAATTTATGGGGGGGGGGGGGAATTGGTTTAAATCAGAAGGGATCAGATTATAAGTGGAATATGGGGAGAGACAATATTTCTGGTCTGACTTGCTTTTGGCTTTTGACTGATCTATTGAAAGAATGCCATTTGAAAACATGGATGGGGCTAGGAGAAAAACTGAAATGAGTTTCGTTTAAATTGTATAAATTACAATCTGATTTAGGAGCCATGATGGCACAGTGGTTAGAATGCAGTACTGCCAGTTGCCTGCAGTTCAAATCTCATCAGCTCAAGATTGACTCAGCCTTCCATCCTTCTGAGGTGGGTAAAATGAGGACCCAGATGGTTTGCAGCCATATGCTATTCTGTAAACTCCTTAGAGAGGGCTGTAAAGCTCTATGAAGTGGTATATAAGTCTACTGCTATTGCTAGTAATGAACATTGGTTAATAAACTATGCATTATTCTACCTATATTTTATAATTTCTCCCTTGTGTCTTATTAAACATGGTAAGTCTGAGCGCTGGGAGCTGTATGCAAGGCTTTGGATCACCCCCAGCCTTTAAATGGGAAAATTAATATGATACAGTGGTTTAGATGTTCAACTAAGGACCAGCAAGATCTTACTTCAAAGGGGCAATTAGACCAATGAATGATAGGAACTAGTCAATGCCTCTTTGACCCAAAAGTTTGTTGGTGTGAAACTAAAATAAGTTCTGCATATGAAAGACAACTGAAGAAAGACTGGATACAGATGGAATAAATTAATAAGTAATCTTGCTGGGAGTTGCTTCATAGGTGAAATGTTAGCTCTGTCAGGATGTCAGTTTTCTGCTGAAATTACAGATCAATCACTCACATAGTAGTACATTTGCAGAGCAAGAGTGTCGAAGAGCTTCTATTCTGATTGGTACATTTCATAAAAGAAGGAACAATTTTCCCATCCTTCATTTTTTCCCCAGCTTTTTAATAGCAAATTAATCTGATACATAAACTAGCCCTGAACTTTCACCTTCCTTGGCACTTGCGCCGGGCAAGCAGCTTTGTGCTATCACAGCTATCAGTCATCATCCACGTAATACAATGACTTTACAGCCTGTAACTCCTTTCATCCAAGAGGTACAATAAGCTTCACAAACATTAATTAATTGACCACAGAGAACCATTATGTGCTGGGAAAAGATCATCCTAAAGATGGCCAGATACAGCACAGCCAAATTACTCCATTGGTTGAAGAGCAGCTGAAAAGGGGGGAGGGGAGAGAGAGAGAGAGGAGCGGTAAAATGAAGAAAGGGAGAAAAAAAGAACTTGTTTATTTAAATATTTTAAATGGATGTTGACTTAAACCCGCCATTCACTTGGGCTGCCGTAAAGATGAGGGAGGGGAGAAGAAGAGACTTCATCAAGGGAGATAGGAAGCAAATTGCTTAATTTGATCTGATTAAACCAGCCAGAAGCTAGGCTTGCCACTTGGTGAATGGTCTTCACTGGTCAGATTTAGGGCAAACCAGAACATTTCCCCTGCATCTTTTTCTTTTCTTTTCTACAATTGTTCATCCATTTGGATGAAAGAATTTGCTTTCAAAAGTTATTTCAGAAAGAAGAGGAAGCTGGGTGGATTCTCACGGGTGGATTTATTGACCAATTTGTGATTATTCTGGTTTACTTTGGATGATTGATCTCAGCAGTATCCTCAGAATATTCTTCCTGGCTTCCCACATTTCAGTTAAATCCCAAAAGAAGCTATCAAGCGAGGACTCGGAAATGCACGATAGAGGCATGCATAATACAAAACAACAAACCAGCTGCTCTATGGACTCCCTCTAGCAATCAAGTAAACTCAAAATGCCACCAAAAGAAATTGGAAAGCAAGTCTCCCAGAAGCCAGAGAAGAAGCCAGAAGACTGTTTTGTCGAGAAAATTAACTTTTTGACAAGCACATTTTGATCTAGCATTGGATAGAGTGTTGGATTTAAAGCAGAATAAATGTGAGGTTTAAATGCCCCTCGAACACGAAGGAGGTATGAAGTTCAGTTGGGTTAGGGAGACTTCAGTACAATCCTGAGCTAGTTCAGACATGATGTGAATTAGAATTTATTTATTTTATTTTTATTTTATTTATTTGATTTGTCAATCGCTTACAAGATAATAGATATAAGTATAAACATGAGTAAGAATACAGGAAATAGGTATGAATAAATGGGGACAATAGGACAGGGACAGTAGGCACGATAGGCACGATAGTGCACTTATGCATGCCCCTTACAGACCTCTTAGAAATGGGGTGAGGTCAATAGTGGTTAGTTTGAGGTTAAAGGAGTGGGGGTTAGAGAATGTAACTACAGAGTCAGGTAGTGCATTGCAGGCATTGACCACTCTGTTGCTGAAGTCGTACTTTCTGCAATCAAGTTTGGAGCAGTTGACACTGAGATTGTATCTATTGTGTGCTCTTGTATTGTTGTGGTTGAAGCTGAAGTAGACATTGACTGGTATGACATTGTAGCAGATAATTTTGTGTGCTACACTTAAGTTTAACCGTAAGTAGCATAGTTCAAGGTTGTCCAAGCCCAAAATCTCAAGCCTGAAGATATAGGGCAGGGGTCACCAACCTTTTGGACCTCAGGAACCACCAAACTCATAATTTTAGATTCCAGGGACCACTAACCGGTCCTGTGGGCATGGCCTAATTTGTGGGTGTGGCTTGGTGGTCATGTGACTGGCTGAGCATGGCTTGTATGTAAATATTATAAATATTTATATAAATATTGATTTTTTTATTTTAAAAAAGCAACTTTTATCCAAAATCAGGCAAAGCAGGCAGGCAGATTGAGTTGCTCACAGAATCACAGATTCATTCAGAGATCTATCTATCTGCCATTGGCTGGCTCAGTCTGTCATATAAAATTTGCTTGCAAGCAAACTCCTAAAATTAACTCACAACACACCATGTATGTAAATATTGAATTTTTTTATTAAAAAAGAGCAACTTTTACCCAAAATCAGACAAAGCAGGCAGATTGAGTTGCTCACAGAATCAGTGATCTATCTATCTGCTATTGGCTAGCTCAGTCTCTCAAATTTGCTTGCTCTGAGTCTGCACTGATTTTGCTTGCAAGCAAACCTTCAGTCCTAAGGGAAGTTCGGCTGTGCTTAAAAGCAGAGCTGAAGATCTAAAGACTAGCTAGAAAGCAAGAAATCCAACCATTTCCTGCTTCCTAGCTAATCTAAATCTCCCAGCACAGCAGAATGGTAATAGTGGTCGGAAAAAGAAAAAATAGAAATTTAGCAGGCAGGTTTTATTTAGCTTACCAGGTAAGGAGTGAGTGGGTGGGGAGGGTTCCTGTGGGCCATGTGGGCCATGTGCGCTGCACAACCTTGTGTATCTGTGCAGCCTGGATTAATTGCTTTGGAGGGGTGCTCTGGGGGTAAGAGTTCTCTGTGGACCACCAAAATTTTCTCACAGCCCAGCAGTTGGCGACCACTAATATAGGGTATTCTGTTGTGAGCAGAGGAGTGTAGTACTCTTCTCATGAAATACTTCTGGATTTGCTCAATTGTATTAACATCTGATATGCAGTGCTGATTCCAGACTGATGAGCTGTATTGGAGTATTGGACTGGCAAAAGTTTAATATGCTGTAGTTAGCAATTCAATATTTCTGGAGGAGAAGCTTTGTAAGATTAGATTTACAACTCTTAATGTCTTTTTGGCGATGCTGTTACAGTGACCTCTGGCCCTTAGGTCATTTGATATGAGAACTTCAAGGTATTTGACAGAGTGAGGATCATCAACGAGGTCATATCCTCCTAGTTTGTATTTGGTGTACTGATTTTTTTTTTTACCAATGTATAGGACAGAGTCCTTACCATGCCAGATTGGGACTTCCAAGCATGCATTAAGCATAATATGTTGGCCTTGAAACCAGTGAATTTTAATTCCACCTTAGGCAGGAAAGCCAGCTGGGTGGCCTTGGGCCAGCTACTCACTCTCAGTCCAACCCAACTCACAGAGTTGTTGTTGTGGAGAGAAAAAAAATGGAGGTGGAAGGAAGATTATGTGGGTTTGCTGTCTTGAGAAGTTGATAAAAATAATAAAGGTGTGATAAAAAAAAACCCAAATTTTTACAAATCATTTAGCACTAATACCTGTGCCTTGTACTAGTTTGTCATTTGGCTGTCTTGATTATGCAGCAACATTCAAAGACAGAAGTATTCAATGAGACTTTATGATTTATCTTTAAAGCTTGGTTAAATGTTCTCCTGAAGAGCCCTCTCTTGAAGCAAAGATTGTGCAGCATGAGGGGAAATTGACACTACAACTGGAAATGGTTAATGTACCAGACAGCAACAATAGTTGGAAGTATTGTGACCAGTACAGTGCCTTGTTAGTGAATTCTCCAGTATTGATTAAAAAAAACAAACCAACCCTTGAATTTATACCTGGTACCATCAACATCTCCTGACTGCTCAAGACAGAATGTCCTTTCCTTGCAATGATAATGAAGAAGTGCAAAACTCCGATGGTACCAGAAGTTTTCACATTTTGAAACTATAGCATTTAGAACTGCCCTGATGCCAGTGGAAGGGCTGTTCCATTCACAGAAGGGAGTGAAATCAGCAATCCCCTCAAAGACCGCCCCATCATAATCATAGCATTGAAGAGTTGGAAGGGACTATCTAATCCAAAATATTGCTTATTGCAAACTTCCAATGTGAAACATCTATGACATGTGACTACCCTCTGCTTGAATCCAATGAAAAAGAGGAACCCACCACTTCTCTATGTAACTGATTTCACCCTTAGTCTCCTCTTATGTTGAGAAACTTCTAGTCCAGTGGTTAAGACACCGGTCTAGAAGCCAGACATGATGAGTGTGAGTTCTAGTCCCATCTGAGACTTGAAAACTGATTGGTTGACTTTGGGTCAGTTGTTCTTCTCTCTCAGCACAACTCAGCTCACATGACTATTTGTGGGGAAAATAGGATGAGCATTGCATGTGTTCACTGTCTTAAGCTACTTATGAAAATAATAAAGGAAGGATATAAATCGATACATTGAATTGAATTAAATTGGAATCTGCTTTTCTGTAAGTCAAGTCCATTATTCCATGTCCTCCAATTTGAAATGATGGAAAATCAGAAATGTTGCTGGTGTATTGGGGTGTGACTTTATGGGGACATTCTAGGCAGGAAATCTTTTCTGTACAATGGAATTCTACAATGAAATTTGGGGCAAGCTGCAAGGACATAGAAAAGATTCCCACCGTGAAAAGATTCCCACCAGTGCACAGCCAGGATTTTCTATGTACTTTATCAAGCAGAAAAATGATACTCAACAGTAAAGACATACTCTTTGTTGTTTTATGTGTGATATATAGGCAGCAAGGTGGGGGGGGATTCAAATTTCTTAACCGGTTCTGTAGGCGTGCCCTAATTTGTGGGTATGGCTTGGTGGTCATGTGACTGGGTGGATGTGGCTTGTATGTAAATATTGTAAATATTTATGTAAATGTTGAATTTTTTATTTAAAAAAAGAGCAACTTTTACCCAAAATGAGGAAAAAGCAGACAGGCAGATTGAGTTGCTTGCAGAATCACAGCTTCACTCCCAGATCTACCTTTCTGCAATCTGCTGCCTGAGTCTGCACTGAAAATAGAAGCTTCAGTCCAAAGAAAGGTTCAGCTCTGCTCTCAGGCCAGTGGTGCAATTTGCTAGTTCTCCAAACTGTGCAGAATCATAACAATTGGTTCTATAGAACTGGTCCGAACTGGAAGAATCCCACCCCTGCACCTAGGAATGTGTCATTTGGAGCTATACATAAGGCTCTGCTGTGCGGGTTGTATTTGGGCAGCTACAGCTTTTCCATGGGGATTTGAGGAAAAGTTTGCAGGGGAGACAGCTTCCTGGGAAAAACTATACTTTTAAGGGCTTTTTGCCTTGCAATCATTAACCACTGCCCTCCTTCCTTCTTTTTTTTCATTGCTGAGCTAACAGAACATACCTTAGGGTGGGGGCAGAGAGAAAGTATTAATTAACATTTCGTCCACTTGAGATGAATTTGGCAGGATGCTTATTACAATCTTATTCTTGATGTCTCCATGCTTTTCCTGCATATCTCATGCATAACAAACAAGAAAATAATTGCCGAAACCCTCCCAGCTTCCTTCTTTTTAAATACAGACCATCCCTTAAGCCCCTTTAGAGAATACACTGTTTATCTGATTTCAAGCCTATTCGTGGCTCTCCGCCGTCCCCTCCTCCCCACTTCTCTTTCCCTCTCTCTTTTTGGTGGAATATTTCAGCAAGGAGTGAGCTAGAAAATGAGAGTTCACCATAAGCGAGCTCCATCTAATTATAAAAGATGTAGGCTTGGGATATTTGCATAATTGCTGACTCTGGTAGGGGTCGGTAACATATTTGCATTAGCTACTTGTGCTTCATACTAACACTTTTAAGTGCCACTTATCAAAAAATAAGTCCACTAAGTCAGAGGTGCTGAGGTGTCTAAATATTGTAACCTGCCACAAACAGGCCTGTCTTCTGCTTGCATCCCCACTAGGCTTTCAAAATGCAGGCTGGGCCTCAGCTTTGCTTAATAGTGAGAGGCAGAGGTGACAGAGAGCATTAATAATATTGGTGATGAGTGTGAAAAAAAAAAACCTGTTTGCCTGCTTTGGGAATGGATTTGTTTTTGGTAACAACATTATTTTGGCACTCTGTGTTTGTTCATTGACATTCATTACTCAATTTCCAAGGGTCTTTTCTGTTTCTCTTTTCTCTTGCTCCTCACTATCTTCCTTTATTAATACCTATAGGCCAAATAGGTTTGTCTACACATGTCAAAAGAAGCAGCAGGGCTTTTTTGGTAGTACGAACCCCAGGGATACAGCAATGAAAGCTCTGGTTACAAGGGAGGAAAAAAAACCCACTGGAGTCAAAAGATTCCATGAGTACCTTTACGGTAGAACTTTTTTGATCATCACTGATCACAAGCCCCTTTTGGAATCCTACCAGGCAACAAGCCAACCCCAAACATTCTGTCACCTAGAATGACAAGGTGGTCTGAATTCTTTGCTGCCTACTCCTACACGCTGATTCATTGCCCCGGAAAAGCCATCACACATGCCGACGCCCTGAGCCGTTCCCCGCTGCTAATCATGGAAGAGGACCCAGCTCCAACCATCTCCACACTCCAACTAGAGACCTGCCTGGACCTGCTGCTAACTGCAGCGGACGTCGCGAGAGCCACCGCTAAAGACCCTTTGACAGCGCGCATATTGAATTGGGTAGGTAAGGGCTGGCCGGAGGTGAACAAAACTGAGACTTTTAAGCCATGTCAAAAATCGAGGCCTACCCCCCCACAGGCACCAGTCAGAGAATGGGAAACTCCCCGGGGTCCATGGTCTAGACTACATATTGACTTTGCTGGGCCGACAAAGGGGAACACCTTCCTAATAGTTGTGGATGCCTACTCGAACTGGTTAGAAGTCATCCTTATGGCTTCCACAACCACTGAGGCAGTAATGAAACAGCTAGACAAACTTTTCACTGCACATGGGCTGCCTGATGTACTGCCAGATAATGGGCCCCAGTTTACAGCATTAGCATTCGAAAAGTATCTGGCTGCCCAGGGTATCTGACATGCTTTAACAGAGCTGGCCCATCCAGCTGCAAATGGCAGGGCTGAACGCATGGTTCAGTACATGAAGGAGGGCCTAGATAGAATGGACAAGGGGGACATGCAAGACAAACTAAACCGACTACTAACTCTATAGCATATTACCCCTAGCAGCACAACCAACAAAAGCCCAGCAGAACTCCTAATGGGTAGGAAATTACATTCCTACCTAGACAGACTGCACCCCACTTACACCTGGGACAACCCCCCCCCCCGACTCCTCCAGCAAATGCCAAACTTTTGAAATTGCCGACCTGGTCTATGCGAGAAACCTCACCGGGGAACCGTTGTGGCTTCCAGCCACATTCACCCAAATTACAGGCCCCCGGTCTCACTGACTACTCCTAGACGACGGTAGAGAATGGAAGCGGCACATAGACCAGCTTTGTTCTCACAATCTCGAACGAAAAAACACTATAGAACCAATAAAAATAAATACCAACCAAAAAACAACTGAGGAGGGGGGGGGAATACAAAATAATAAAAAAGGGAGAGACGAACCTCCCATAACAAGACAACAAACACTACAAAAAGACTATTTAAATCAAAAAGAGCACTCACAGTTAGATGAACCCCAAATGAGAAGTCTGGGAGCAGGAGAACAAAGTGAAGCCTTCCTGGAAGGAAACAGTCAGGCCATCTCAACCAACCCGGTCAAGCCAGGAGGGAGCGATGGAGCCATCTCAACCGGCCCGAGAGACCCAGGCAGGAGCGGCAAGGCTGGCTCACCCTTCCAGGAGGTTCCATGGAAAAGGACTAGAGAGACAGCGATCCTGTCTGAACGGCTCGAAGACCACACCAAGACTGAACTGCGCAGGTCAACCAGGACTAGAAAAAGCCCCACCTTCCTGCGTGACTACGTGACGCACGTTGGACTAAACCAAGGGGGGAGAGGTGTTCTGTATGGAACTTGGAAGGCTCCAAGTTCACTATTCTGATTGGCCGAAAAGACCATTCGCGGATTGGCTGTTAGAGAACCAATCCGATTAACCCACCAAATGGTGGGAACAGTTAAAGTGGTGTCATTGGCCACAAGCCGTGGGCAAGCCGCTATAAAAAGGGCTGCCATGGCTTGGACTGTTGTTCCATTACTATTGCCTAGCGAGTTTAATAAAAGAGTTTATTGTTGGAACCCGGTCTCACACGCTTCTTTCTGGACAGAACAGGGAGGGAATGGAGATTTTATAGTATCCTTCCCTGCCATGCCCACCAAGCCACGCCCACCAAGCCACGTCCCCAGAACTGGTACAAAATTTTTTTGAATCCCACCACTGCATAATATGGTTGGTTTCAGGTAGTTAGATTTCATCAAGAAGTAATATTTAGGTATAGTTTGTTTTAAGTAGGGCATAGAGAACTAAGGGCCCAGTCCCACTGGCTGACGGATGCAAAACGTATGCATAAAGGACACAGCGGATGAGCAAAATTTGGGGGGTGGCTCCATCCGTTGTCATCCGCTCTAAAAAGTGGTGAAAATTTGCATAAACAGAATGGAAAAGAACGGAAAAGAATGGAAAAGAACGGAAAAGAACGGAAAAGAACGGAAAAGAACGGAAAAGAACGGAAAAGAACAGAAAAGAACGGAAAAGAACGGACGTGGGTAGTATATAATGGGGATGTTAAACAGATGTTCATAGGAAGCCTAGCAGATGACAGCGGATGGAAGCGGATGACACCTCCGAAGGGGTTCCGGGGGAGAATTTCAAAGCAGACGCATAGTGGAAGGGGCGGATGCATAGCGGATGAAGCGGATTCATCACGGACGCCTATAGGAAACAAAGGGGATGTCGTGCAGATGTATATCGGATGCAAAGTGTTCCCTGCGCATGCGGGGAGTATGAATTGCGTCAGCTCCGCGGATATAAAATGATGCAGCACGCACGCAGTCAGCATACAGGCGAAAGATGTGCTGCAACATACATCTTGCAGTAACACCATGGTTCGTCAGTCAGGCAAGAAGAGGAAGCCCATGCCAATTTGTTCAAGCCCTGGCAAGGTGAAGAAGGCCAGAACCAGCATCCCACCCCCTGGCACTGACTCTGAACATGCTGCTGCTGCTGCTGCTGCTGCTGCTGCTGCTGCGGTGGTGGACCAGCCCCAAGCTCTGCTGCTGAAGGCCCTGCTGCTCAAGCCCCTGAAGACCCTGCTGCTCAAGCCCCTGAAGGCCCTGCTGCTCAAGCCCATGAAAGCCCTGATGAAGCCCCTGCCAGAGGGAGGAAGAGGCAAGGGAAGGAGAAGGGAGAGAGGAAACAGTACACCGTTTCCGAGGAGCATGAGGATGAGGTGCTGGAATGGCTGAGAGAGAACGAATCCCTGTGGAGAAAGGGCCACAGACTGTATCGGGACACCAAGAAGAAGCAGGCAGCTTGGAGAGACAAGGCAGAGAGTGTGTGGTACACTGCAGAAGTACTCCTTGGATGGTGGAAGCACATACACACCTGGTATGGCAAGCTATACCTCAAGAAATCCGGGCAGACCGCTGTCAAGCTCACTGACCGGGAGATGTACATCATGGCCAATTGCAGTTTCCTGGAGGGTGAGATCCGCCACCGAGGAGCAGCCCCTCTGAAACCCCTCTCCCTCAGACAGCCCACAGACAGCCAGTCCTCTTCCAGCCAGGAGCCATCTACCCTGTCCAGGCAGTGTCTTCAGAGGGCCCCACAGCAGAGACCCCCCCCCCGACAGCTGCACTCCCCATGCCAGCGGACTTGGAGGATCCCGTGGAGGATGGCACCCTGCTGTCAAAAATGGAGGAAGAAGCAGCAGCCACCAGAGGCCAACCCACCCCCACCCCCACCCCCAGCTCCAGAGGATGCAGGCAGAGAGGCAGCCTGGAGGGGCAGGACCACAGTGTGCTGTTGGAGATCAGGGACACAATGAAGACCAGCACAGAACTTCTCTCTCAGCTGGTCCACTTGGACAGAGCATCCTTGGGCCGGAACAGCTTCATCACCAATGTGAGCCAGACCGTGAGGGACCTGCCCAAGGCCCAGTACCTGGTGATGAAGTAGAAGATCACAGCACTTCTGCACAACCCTCAAGGCCCAGCTGAAGCTGCTCCTACCCAGTCCAGGTCTGCTTCTCCACCCCAGGCGATGTCACAGCCCTTCCACGGCTTTCAACAGCCCCTCACCTACCAAGGCTATGACTACCAGGACTTCCCACAGCAGAAACAGTACTTTCCAGTGCAGGCCCAGGTTCATCGGACGCCACAGATGCCAGTCCTCACCCAGCTGCAGACTAGACAGCCCCACTACACTCCTCCTTCCTCCACCCCACAGCCAATCCCGTCAACAGACAATCTGTCATCAGTATTGCGCCTGACATCTCAAGTCCTTGATGAAGGGCCTCTCAACCTCACGGGACTGAGTTAGCTCTCAGATAGCTTCCTGAACACACCATCCCCTGTTGTACCCTCGGGGCCAAGCACCCCAATGGTGACTCAGATCAGCACTCACGGCACAGCCACCTCCATAGTCCCTGCCTGCTTAAAAGCTGAGATCATGGACATGACTCAGAGTGATTGAGAATAGTGTCAGAGACTGAGTTGTTTACTTGTTAAGTTTATCTTTGCTAAAGACACTTTACTTGGTTCATTTTGCTTATTTAATAAAGTCATAAAGTTTACCTAAGAAAGTTAATAAAGGTTATCTTTGCTTAAGATACTTGATACAGTTTACTTGGTTCATTTTGCTTATTTAATAAAGTCATAAAGTTTACCTAAGAAAGTTAATAAAGGTTATCTTTGCTTAAGACACTTAGTTTACTTGGTTCATTTTTTTTTACTTAATAAAGTGTTGGTGAAAACTTTGAAAAAATGGTTAAGCCTTTGCATGCTTGTGGAATAGATAAGGATAGTTGTGGGATAGATAAACCTCCAGTGCAAGCATAGTGGGACTGTTTGGTCCACCATCCCAGCTGCCACACATATGGACCTTTATTATCAATAACAATTTATTCATTGATCAACACATTTCAAAATAAACAAACCTCTTTATTAATGCTGTGCAGCTCAAAACTTCTTGCGCAGATGAAATCGCAGTGGACAGATGCTCGATGGATAGAGCGTATGAAACACGTATGCAGTGAGTACACAATGGATGCATAGCATTTTCCAACGGATGGCAAGCTTTTTTTTACGTTTTACATCCTCTTTGCATCCGTAAGTGCAATGGGACCGGGCCTTTAACTATTTCATTTGTGTTTGTTTCCTCTTTAACTCCAGTTGCTGCTATTTTATATAATTACATTACATCTGAATCATCATTTTTCACTTGTGCCTTGGTGGGGTGCTTTCATTATGGGTCTTTTGGAGACTTTGAAAATGTCTTCAAAAGTTTACACTCATGATATTTGTTTCCAAGAATATAATCATATGTAATGGGAAGACAGAATAACCCTTGAGAATAGCAGGAAGAAGTACAACTAAGACAATGGTAAGATAAAAGAAATTTGAGTCCAGGCCAGAACTGTGACCTGAGTAACCACCCCATTGAGGGAGCAGAAAAGGTCATTCAAACTTGATCACTGACAATAAAAATAGAATTAGGATGCATAACTTTGATTTCCTAGTCTGGTCTACCTCAAAAGGTTGATAAATAGTGACCAAGGATATGCTAGAGGCAATTCAGAAGACAGTAAAATAATGTTGAATATGTTCTTGGTTTCATCGGCTAGAGTTAAGCTGCAATAAATCTTTAAAACATTTTTATATATGATATAATTGATAGCAGCAGATAGTCTATTGCACTTGTCTTGTATGATTCCTGTAAGTATTGTGACCAATCTGAAATATTCGGGCAATAAATGCAACTTTACAAAATAACCATATGAATTTTCACATTGAACATTGATTGAATGATTGATTGATTGATTGATTATGGGCTATAATCCAGCTTTTATTCATGTCTATTCAACATATAGGTTTTGAATAAATAAGGGAAGGAGAGTATACAATCTTGTTTCATTCCTTTGTCAACCTGTAGTTGTCTGTTTCATCCTTAGCTGAACTACTGACTCTTCCTGATCTGCATATAAGTTTCTCATGAGGAAAATGAGATGTTGTGGGATTCAGTGATGGTATTCTACTGGTTCAACATGGTTCTGCCAAGCTGGTAGCACCGATGAGCAGTAGAGACCATACAGGTTCTCTCCACCGCTCTGCTGTTGGGCCCAGCCATCCACCCAGGCTCCCATACTGACCTTTATTCCTTATTTTTGAAGTGCAGCTGCTTTGCGTGGGACAGCAAATTGCCACGTGTCAGCTGCTGAAGAGACCGGGAGAGTGTAAGCTTGCAGGAAGTGAGTTGGAACGCCTCTGCACCTGTGCAAAGTGCACGTTTGGTGCATGCACAGTGCAAAGTGTGTGCATGCATGCAAAGCGCACCCACCAAGCCTCACCCACCGAACCACTAGTAAACATTTTTGAAATGCATCACTGGCGGGATTCCCATTTTACAGAGCACTTTCCACAATGTAATGCAATCAAAGACCTTCCTATAATTAACAAAAACTTACTGATTTCTTTTTGGTGTTCTTTAGCTTTTTCAGTTATCCAGAATGAACCAGCAATAATGTCTCATGACTTTTTCTAAAGCTGACTTAAACATGGCATCTCTTTTTCCATATAAGCCTCTTATCTGTGTAAGATGATGCTAAGTATTATTTTTCTTGCATGGGAAATAAAGGATATTGTATAATTGTCTGCATACTCTAGCATTCTAGGACATCAGGACTGCATAGTGTGTCTAGCATGTGTACTGTAAATTTCACTGATATTGTATGCCATACACTAAATACCATATTTTTTGCACTATAAGACGCTCCAGATCATAAGATGCATCTAGCTTTTGGAGAGGAAAACAAGAAAAAAAAATCTGCCTCTGCTCCCAGCAGCCATCGGTATTCATCAGGCTAGCATCCTTGTAGCAAACGGCAAACAGCCTGGTCAGCTTCAGCATGTTTTCACAGCCTGATTTAGCATGAGCAGCTGATTGGTGGTTGGATCCACCTCCACTGAACAACTGTTCCAGGCTGCAGGGATCGTTGCTGCCCATCACCATTGTCACCATCAATCCCCGCCATCTATCACCATCTTCACGCATCCCATTTTCAGCCTTTTCATGTCCCATTTTTGGCCATTCCATTTCTACCACCTATCGCTGTTGATTGCTGCCACCTATTGCCACTGCTGTTCGCTGCCGCTGCCTTTCGGCGGCAGCAAACATCAGTGGTGATTGGCAGAGATTGGCAGTGATCAGTGATGGCAATCAGCAGCAATAGGTAGTGATCAGCAGCAGTGATCAGTGGCGATAGGTGGTGGCGATAGGCAGCGATAGAGTTGATGATCCACCTGGAATGGGCCAAAAATGGGACATGCAGAGGCAGAAAATGGGTTGCGCAGAGGTTGAAAACGGATGAAGGTGGGGACTGGCAGATGGGTGGGGCTTCAGCAACATTTGCTTTATAAGATGCACAGACATTTCCACCCACTTTTTTTTGGTGGGGGAATGTGTCTTATAGTGTGAAAAATACAGTAAATAATAAATTCCTTGTACACATATTTTTGAGACATAAAGGGTTTTTTTTAATGTAATAATAGCAGTATCACTTAGATTTATATACTCTTTCACGGGACTTTCTGGGTGCTTTACAGAGTCAGCATATTGCCCCCAACAATCTGTCCTCATTTTAAAACAGTCCTCATTTTACCAACTTTGGAAGGATGGAAGGCTGAGTCAACCCTGAGCCCATCAGGATCAAACTGCTGGCAATTGGCAGAATTAGCCTGCAATATACCTTCTAACTACTGTTCCACCAGGGCTTCCGGTAAAGTCAGTTTAGGTCCAAACCTATCTATTTTGGAAGAGGCATAGAAAAAACACAAAGACATGTCATAAACCAGTTCTTATAAAGGTGGACAAGATGGGCTGGACTGCCTTTCTTCATATGTCAATCTGGGAATCAGTTGCTTCAAATTTTCCATTTTTCTTGTTCCCTTAAAATTTTAACCTCTCTCTGTCTCTCTCTCTCTCTCCCTTCCTCATTCTATATCTCAGCCTTCCCGAACTGGATGTGCTGAGACAATGTCCAAAAGTTCTCCCCCCCTCTCTCCCCCTCCCTCCCTCCTTTCCCCTCTCTCTCAACCTCTTTCAACTTGTTGGCCACTATGCCATTCTCCAGATTTGCTGGCATAGGTTATAAGTTGGTTACCACTTGATTGATTCTTCCTCTGTTGTTTGCCATTTTTAGTCGGTACTTCCTCCCAAACAGCTGCTTTGACAATGACTGTTCCTGGGATTAAGCAGTCAGCTCTAATTCCATTACAATTTACTTAGATCAGTCTTTCCTCTATGGATTTATATTCTGTTAGAGCATTTTCTGTTAATAAATGTAACTCTTACACAATCAGTTTCACTCTGTGGGATAATTGATTGTATCAGGAGATGGGCTTTAGATTTAGTAGAATTAGGCTCATGTGCTGGAAGAATAGAAATATTGGGACTAGTAAAATAAAGCCATGGAGTCTATTGCCATCTAGGGGGCAAAATATATTATCACATCAATTTCCCCCACCCACTCAAAATGTACTGCATCCTTATACAAGAACATGGTTGTGAAACAATAGTTCTGAAACTAAGCCTTTAACAAAACCTGTCAATCACAACCCCAAGAATTAATTAGCATGGGAACAATTGCTATAGTACTAAGAGGATTTAAAAACAAAATAAAACGAGGATTTGGAAATATTACATGAGTAAAAGAATAATAAACTTATGATCAGAAGCATTCTTTAATGTGCCCAAGCAAAATCAGCACTGCCTTTTGACAAATACTATATAATACTATTGACAAAAGACTATACAAATATAGAGCCATAGAGTCCATAGTCCTTACACTGCAAGCAATTCTCTTGCCACACATCAGGTTTACATTTTTGTGTTATATGAAAGAAGAAGAAATAAGTGGGACGATGGCACAGAGTATAACAAGCACCAGCATTAAGAACCATCTTTCCTTTCAAGAATGTCCACAGAAACCCTACATGTGTGTGTGTATGTATGTATATATGTATGTATGTATATATGTATGTGTGTGTATATATATGTGTGTGTTTTCTTAAGTTTTCGCGGGTACTTACATGTATGCTGTTCAGCTTCATTCGGATATTTTCCCATGTCATCATAGTTGTGCTTTTAAAGTTGTAGCAACATTTCAGCAGAATCTCATCTGCCATCATCAGGCTTCTGTATTGGGTTCGTCTGTGACTCTCACAAACACAATACAGAAGCCTGATGATGGCAGATGAGATTCTGCCAAAACGTTCCTACAACTTTAAAAGCACAACTACAATGGCATGGGATAATACCCGAACAAAGCTGAACAACATACATGTTTTCTCCCCCATAATTCTCCCGCATAATTCGGGTTTTCTCCCGATTTTCTTACACAGGAGAAAACCCGAATAACCAAAGAAAACACACATACATATATTAATTGCTGCAGTTCAGTACTCTTTGTCAATGTGTGCTAACTTGGCCAGGGGGGAAAAAACTCATCAAAGGTTAACGGGGGAAAATGGGGCATTCCTGGGAACTAAAGGCCCTGTCACACTGCCCAATGGATGCAAAACGTATGTAAAAAGGACACAACGGATGAGCAAAATGTTCCATCTGTTGTTATCCGCTTTCAAAAGGGGCAAAAATTTGCATAACCAGAGCAGATAACACGGAAAGGAACGGACGCGGGGAGGACGCAGGGCAGATGGAAAGCGGATGCGGAACGGAAGCCCAGCAGATGGAAGCGGATGGGAGCGGATGGCACATCCGTTAGGCTTCCGAGGGACCTCAGCAAAGCGGATGCGGAACGGATACAGCAGATGCACAGCGGATGCACAGCGGATGAAGCGGATCCAGAGCGGAAGCCTAGCGGATGCACAGCAGAAGCCGAACGGATGCCGAGCGTTAATTGCGCATGCGGGGGGGATGCATTGCGTAAGCCACGCGGATATAAAGGGAAGCAGCTCACGCGTGGCCAGGTGCAGCTTCCTAGAGGGTGAGATCCGCCACCGAGGAGCACCAGGAGCCCCTCTCACTACCCTTTCTCTCCAGCACCCTGCTGAGACCAGTCCTCTTCCTGCCGAGAGTCAGTCCCTGTCTCCAGGCAGGTTTCTGTGGAGCGTACCACGGCGGAGAACCCACGGACAGGAGACGGCACATCCACCACAGTCGTAGCCGCATCCACCCCCCCAGCTCCACCTCCACAGAAAGGCAGAGAGCCAGACAGCAGGAGGGGCAGAGCCACACTGTCCTGCTGGAGATCAGGGACACCATCCGCACCAGCATAGAACTCCTCTCTCAGCTGGTCCATACCGACTCCTCATCCTCCAACCGCAAGCCCTTCTTCACCTATGTCAACCAGACCCTCAGGAACATGGAGGAACCCCAGTACCAGGTGGTGAAGGACCAGATCACCAAGCTGCTTCACAACCCTCCAGATCCAGAGGAACCTGCTCCCACCCAGTCCAGGTCTGCTTCTCCACCCCAGGTGATGTCCCTCCCATTCCAAGGCTTCCCACAGCCCCTCACCTACCAGGGCAATGGCTACCAGGAGGTCCAGCAGCACAGGCAGCAGCCCTTCCCAGTCCAGGCACAGAGTCATTGGGTGACACTGTTGCCACCGGTTCCACTGATGCCACCGATGCCACCCACGCCAATGATGCCACCGACGACAGCGATGCCACCCACGCCACCGATGCCACCCATGCCAGTCCTCACCCAGCTGCAGAGCAGACAGCCCCACTACACTGCTCCTTCCTCCACCACACAGCCAAGCCCGGCCTCAGTACATCTATTATCAGTACTGGGGCTGACACCCCATGGCATGGAGGAAGGACCTCTCAGCATCACGGGTCTGAGCCAGCTGTCCGAGAGCTTTCTCAACACACCGTCACCTGTTGTCCTCTCGGGGCCAGGCACCCCAGTGGTGCTTCAGACCAGCACTGCAGCAGCAACCACCTCCACAGCACCTGGACCCTTCACCCCTGAGACTGGGCACACCTCCGAGTGACCGTGACTTTATTTGGACACTTGACTTGGGTCATTTTTCTTTTACAGCTTGTTGTTCAATAAAGTTTATCTTTGATTCACACACTTGCTTCATTTCTTTTTTTTAATAAAGTCTTGGTGGAAACTTTTAGAATTGGTTTAAGCCTTTGCATGCTTGTGGGATGGGTTAAGATAGCAGTGGGATGGGCAGGGATACCTTTGGGATGGGTAATAGCTGTGGGATAGATAAACCTCCAGTGCAAGCATAGTGGGACTGTATGGTCCACCCTCCCAGGTGCCACACCTATGGCCCTTTATTATCAATAATAATGTAATAATCATCCACACATGTCAACACAAACACAACTCTTTATTAAACACCCTGTTCATTGTAGGCCCACCCAACATACATGGCCCAATCTCATCCATGTGATGAGACAGGCTGAAGGAAGCACCCATTAATCATCCAACATCCTGTCTTGCCACTCCACTGCTCCAGCTGGGGAGTTGAACCAGTGTTTCAGGAGGTTGCGCTGCTTCTTCCCTTCATGTGAGGCTCTGTTGGGACCTTGCACATCCTCAGTGTCTATTAGGTTTTGCCCTTGCCTCCATTCCCCAGGTTCCATGTTCCCATTGCCTTGTTGGAGGTCCACGAGCCTGTTCTGCAAGACTGGGTAGCGGGTGTGCATGAGATTGTGCAGGATGCAGCAAGCTTCGACAATCCTCCTCATGGTCTCTGGGCGATGCTGCATGGTGGTGAGAAGTACCTGGAACCTGTTGGCCAGGATGCCAAAGGCGTTCTCCACCACCCGCCTTGCCCTGGACAGTCTGTAGTTGAAGATCTTCTCTTCATGGATGAGGAGTCTGGAAGTGTAGGGCTTCATGAGGTAGGTTCTGAGGGAGAAGGCGTCATCCCCCACGATGAAGTAGGGCACATCTTGCGTGTCGTTGGGCAGGGGGTCTGGATCTGGGAAGCCCATGATGAGGTTGCATTCCAGCCCCTCCTTGAGCTCACTGGCGTTGTATACCTGGGCATCTGAACATGAGCCGTTGCCTGAAGCATCGATGTACATGAACTTGTAGTCAGCATCGACCATGGCAAAGAGGACGATGCTGAAGAACCCCTTGTAGTTGAAATAAGTGGAGCCCGACTTGGGTGGTGCTTTGCAGGCCACGTGCTTGCCATCTATGGCTCCAAAGGGGTGGGGGAAGTTCCACCTCTGATACCACTACTCTGCCACTTTCTTCGATCCTTCTTCAGTGGAGGGGCACTGGAGGAGCTCCTCCAGGTATTCTTCGATGATGGCCTGCACCACTTCTCTGACCACAATGCTGATGGTGTTGTGTGGCACCCTCCAGCCATACTGCATGCTCCTGTAGGTGGTCCCTGAGGCCAGGTGGCGCAGAGTGAGTGCCACCTTGAGCCCAGGTTCCAGGCTGGGCCGGAAGATGGTGTTTGCCTTGGTCAACCTGGGTGTCAGGTGCTGCACAACTTCGTCAAACATGGCTGGAGGCATCCTCATGAAGTTCTGGAACGCCCGAGTGTCTTCATTCCTGAGCTCCACCATCAGCTTGTTGTACAGTCCGTACTCTGCTCTTCTCCCGATCCATCTTCGGACCCAGATGCTTCTTGGCCGCCTCTTTTTCTTCCCGAGTTCACAGAGCCTGTAGATGGCTTCGCACTGTTGTAGAAGGATGGTGGCTGCCAAAAGGACTGTGTTATGATCCACGGTTGACATGACTAGATGCTGTGGAAGAGGAATTGTCAGATAAAGGCTGCAGAGGTCTGCACAGCTGGACTGCTGGGCTGAAAGTGAGATGCAGGTGAGTTGCTCCCCCTTTTTATAGGCAGTATAGGTGTCCCTTTGCATCCTCTAGGCATCCTCTAGGCATCCTCTAGACATCCTTAATATCCGAGATAGGTCCCCTCTGTGAACGTTTTTTCCATTTTAAATGCTTTGTTTCCATGCTGCATCCACAAGGCATCTGTTCTGCATCTGTTCCGTGTCCGTTCCACTTCCTCCCTGCGTCCGAGCAGATGCGAGTTGCACGGATGCGGAACGGATGCCTAGCAGATATAGCAGATGCGTAACAGATGCAGAACGGATGCCTAGCAGATGCCTAGCAGATGCAGAACAGACAAATTGGATACATTTTCCGCGCAAAAGTTTTGAGCAGCTCAAAACTTTCTGAGCGGATGAAACATCCATAAACGGATGCTGGACGGATAGAGAGGAAGCAAAATGGAGGCAGTGAGTACAGAACGGATACATCGCGTTAACCAATGGATGGCAAGCTTTTTTGTCCGTTTTACATCCTCTTTGCATCCATTGGTGCAGTGTGACAGGGGCTTAAATGATATGACATGATGGCCAACCTTCCTGCTTTGAGCCCCTCTCTACAGCAGCTCTTTTGTGAGAGCACCCATGCCATGTTCTCAACTTTCCAAAAGGACTTATTGGGCTTGGCTCAAAAATTTTGCGTCGACAGTTGGGGTGTCAAACTGGCGGCCTGCAGGTTGGATGCGTCATGTGCAGGCCATGCCCACCCCAGCTCCGTGAATGAGGGAAAATGTCATAAAACATCATGTGACAGCAACATGACGCCGCGAGTTTGACACCCGTGGTCTACAGGGTTGACTATGAGAAGGTGGCTGCCCAGCTTCTGTTTCAATACTGCCCATAAAAGGGGAGCCATTATTCATCTGAACACGGTCAGATGTTCAGCAGAAATTTCCTCCTTCACAATTCTCATCAACTGGGTCTAATCATGTTTGTACTATATTATATTTCTCTGTCTCTTCCTTCCTTTTTTACATGGCACATTAGAAGAAAAGATCAACAGATTGGGTATTTGTGAAATCGTGTTGTTCCTACCATATAACTATGGGGTAGAGCTAGATAGATGGAGGAAGAAACAGAGACCACATGGATTCCAGCCCCTGGGGGTGTGGGCAAAAGACATTTATCATGACCTTCTACAGGTGAAAAATATCTTGAATTACAAAAATTCGGGAATATAAATCTGGAGTTGCACAGTTAGTAACATATAACTATTCTCAATCTTACTATCAGAAAAGAAGTCTGTCCTCATTCAACAAAGAACAGAATACATAAATGCTGTTTACATGTGGTCAATGTCATGGTCATTCCTCTCAATCTTAACTCTCTCCCTCCCTATGGTAGCTGCCATTATTATCACTAATGGGAATTCCTCACAGTGCTAACAGCAGAGGCAGGGGAGAGATATCAGTGGGGAGAATCACAATGAAAGAGAAATGGTTAGCTCTTCCTCTGCTGCAGGAGCATCCTTTTAACTATGTATAGAAGGGCTCAAAAGTATTTTTTTGGCAGGTATTTAAGATGTGCATTTTGACACATTGGACTTGGCCTTCAGCATTCAACAGGTCATCCTGAAGAGATTCTATATGGTCCCCAGAACCTTCCTTGCTGTTAGGGTCTTGATTTGTATGTTGTGCATGGTTAGTCACCCTGGAAAGAATGTGCTCTTGAAAAGATGGCTAGGAAATGCAAAAAGAAAAAAGAAAGAAAAAGAAAGCAAAAATACTGCTAACTGCAGTGTTGGACCTCATGTCTGGGATTGCTAGAAGTTGTCATTCAGCAACAGATGAAACAGGGGTGTCTGCAGGCCAAAGAAGTCCATATGATGGCCACACATGGTCCAAAGGCCTATCATATATAAAAAAGAGTTGGACATTTGTCATTTAGTAGAGTGGCATGGTGGCCTAATAGAGAAGATACTCACCTCCCACTTGGAAGATAGAGAGTTCAGTCCTATGTAGCGGTTGATGTTTATCTTTTAGGGCGCAAAGAGAAAATATCTGCTGAGAACTCCACATAGGTGTCAGAAAGGGCATCCACCAGTAAATGCTCAGTTCTATCCAGTCACCCAAACTGTACTGGGGCTACAGAGTTATAAAAAGGGAGTATTTTAATTATCTTTCAGTAGGGTCTGCCATCTTGACCCTTTCAACACATTCCTCCATGAATGCCCTGTTATGAAGGATCAAAGATTCCTTCCCAAACTATATAGGATCAATTTTAGCTTCAAATTGTGTCATGCAGTTCGGATGCTAATTGCTTCATTTCAGTTCTCAGTGTACAGTATGTGTGTATCTACAGATAAATGTTCCTTTACACTCTGTCTCTTCTCACTGTTATAATGCATTGGATGCAAGATTTCTGTTGTAATTTTTATAAAAGAATGCTAGAGTCTAAAGAGATAACAAGTCAAAATTCTCCCAGTTCAAACCCTGGTTCACCCATTTCATTCTGTACTCTTTTCCTGTCACCTGCAACGAAAGACAAACCTGGTTCCAGACTGTTCTGAAGAGCAACAATTGCCTTACATGTTTACTTCATACAGTAGATACTGTGAAATGTGTTGCCATTTTAAGAATTTTAGTCAAAGGAACTCTCTCTTAAGGCCTAAGTAATTAGCAACTTATGGGTGAGAATCTCTATGGCAACAATGTATTTTTCATTCAAGGACTGAAAGATATTTGAAAATAAAGTTGTTTATTGTCATTTAAGGGAAAGCTGTCCCGAGAGGCACTAAAATATCAGCACCAAGATGCTGAACCAGCTTGAAAGATTTCATAATTGGCTGTCTGGGTTGATGTGCATGAATACACAGCCCTCCATCTATCAATATATCTGGCAACGTGTCCCTTTAAAAGGCAGCAAAATAAAGATCTCCAAGCATACACTTCTTCAGAATAACAGAGTATGAGCAGTCTCGAACTGTGATGGAGAACCCTTGGAGTTCAGCATGTCAAAAATTGTCTGACATGACTCTACTGGTGTGTGACACATGCATTCTTCCAACAAAAGAGAAAGAAGTTTTTGCTTATTTTTCTTTTTGTAAAAAAAAATCATGCAGTCCAATTACATATGGTGTTATGCGTTATATAAAGAAATATCAATTACAGAACTGAAATATGAGGAAAACATTCATTTTCAGAGTCATGGTTTTGAGAATAGTTGTCAAGTGTTGGTGAAGACTGGTATGTCACCCAAGATATTGTGGCATGTTACATTTGACATGTGTGTCCTAGGTTTGCTGTCACTGGTCTAGAATTACATAGGAAGGAAACACTATGGGCAATAATGAGGTGGACTCTAATGCATGCTTCTCTCTCTCTCTCTCTCCTCTCCCCTCCCTCTCTCTCTCTCCCTCCCTCTCTCTCTCCCCCCCTTTCTCTCAAATCAACCTCCCTCACAGGATTGATGTTCTATAGAAAATAGGGATGTGATGACTGATGAAATTCTTTTTACGTATTTTCCACAAAGTAGTGTTTGTTTTTGGTGTTTGCTTTGTTTATTTTTCACTGCAAACCACCTTGATTTGGTAACCTTAGATATGAATAACAGGAGAAGGAAGTAAATCCATTTCGAATCATACCATTTCAGACTGAACCTGAGGGTCCATTGCGATGCTGGGATCTTCCAAATGAACTATGAAATGCCTCCGCTTTGTTCACAAACTTTATCGATAAATGAGATCTTCCAGTTATAACCAGCACAGCACAGCACAGCAGGCATAACCAGTAAAAGATCAGGCTTGTGATCTGGAGGCCCTAGACTTAATAGCTTAGAAGAACAAGTGGAGGCTGTAGCTTAAAAAGTCTTCACCCAGCTGTGCCTGGTATGCCAATTGCAACTAGCACAGGAGGACTTGGGTACGGTGACTCATGTCATCCGGCTGGACTACTGTTGTGCATTTGGCATCAATCTGCCCTTATAAGACCGGGAGAACCTGCAACTGGTCCAGAGTGCACCAGCCTGTGTGTATATTGCTTCTCAGAGTTGGGAGGTGGGAGCATAAAATGCCAAAGCCCTTTAATGGTTGTTGATTGATTTCTATACATTTTTAAGGTTCTGGTGTTGACTTATAAAGGACTTCATGACTTGGCACCTGGGTATCGGCACGACTGCCTTCTCTGAGCAGAATCAGTTCTAATAGTTCTTGTCAGGAACAGCTGCTAATTTTCAGTGCCAGCATCACTGGCTGCTGACCAACAAGATGGCAAGCTGGATGCCTGCCACAGTTCAATGGTATGCAACATTCAGGCAAACACTTCAGAAGCCAAGAGTCCTTTCTTACCTAGAGTTAACATGTCTGCTGTAACATAGTCAAAGACTTGACACAGGAATCCAATGACAAATCCAAGAGAAAAGACCCAAGAAATGTTGAGGTGTGGAGTCTGGAGTTCAAAGCATGGCCTAGTAAGGTAAAGACGACACAGCTGAGAGCTGAAAAAATTGTTATTGGTGTTTTCTCTCATAGAGGGAGGCCAATATGGGTGGCTGTTGGCTTATGACCACAACTGAGTCCAAAAATTTCAATTGCTGAGCAAGACAGCTATTAAATTTGTTTTGCTCCAATTTGTGACCTTTCTTTTCCCAGCTGTTAAATGAATCAATTCAGTTGTTAAGTTAGTAACCCGGTTGTGAAGTAAATCTGGTTTCCCCATTGACTTTGCTTGTCAGAAGGTTGTAAAAGGGGATCACGTGACCAGAGGACATTTCAATTGTCATAAAAGTGAGACAGTGGTCAGGTGTCTGAATTTTGGTCATGTGACCATGGGGATGCTGCAACAGTCATAAGTGTGAAAAACAATCATAAGCAGGGGTGGTGGTTGCTGGGGGGTATGGGGGGTATGCCCTCTATGGATCTATTGATCACAGTAGGAATAAGGGATAGATAGATAGATAGATAGATAGATAGATAGATAGATAGATAGATAGATAGATAGATAGATAGATAGATAGATAGAT
>BLBF01000011.1:11011949-11042876 GCA_015471245.1 Laticauda colubrina | reverse complement strand
GATAGATAGATAGATAGATAGATAGATAGATAGATAGATAGATAGATGCTATGAATTCAACAATCTGTGCAACTGAAGCCTACTTTTGTCTCTGGTTGTCCAGGGATTCTGCTGTGGACACCAATAGTTCATCCAGCTCTTTCATTTTTAATTCTGGTTTGCTTTGTTTTTCAATAATGCAAATTAGAGATGCAGATGCAGAACCTGGAAAACTTTCCAGTTTCTTTTCTTTTCTTTTTTTTAGAAATCAACACTTGAACCACTGTGAGGCATGAGATTCCTCCATCTTTTACTCTCAGTACCAAAAGAGATTCTGAAATGCACAGCCTTATTCTGTCTGTTTGGGGAATGTCTGCCATCTTGAACTTTTAGTCTCAGCACATCCTGTTAGGGAAGGCTGAGATATAGAATCAATGAAACTTGCATTTATATCACTTATTCATTATATTCCTTGGCTCAGACAGTGTTTCCTTAGCTTTATCTTCTCCTCTGAGCATAATATAGGATCATTCCATATATGCTGCTCCGGATAAACAAGAAATGCAAGCAAGTACAGGAGAAGGAAATAAAATAATATGATATACTGATGATATTTCATTACTTCATTCCTTATTCTAAAGTTTAAAAATGGCAATGTTTGTTAGATAGATGATGGAGAGACAAGTGATGGGAAAGAGAGACAGAGAGTGTCAGAGACAGGTTAAAATTTTAAGGGAACAAGAAAAATGGAAAATTTGAAGCAACTGATTCCCAGATTGACATATGAAAAAAGGCAGTCCAGCCCATCTTGTCTGCCTTTAAAATAATTATTATTATTTGAATTATTTTAATTTTTAAATACTCTGTAGTGTGATTGTGATGTGGCGTTTGGAGCACTGTACTGGAGTAGCTTTCAAATTTCGTTGTATTCATGGAATGCAATGACAATAGAGCTACTCTATTTCTATTTCTTTATAAGAACTGATAGATGACATGTCTTTGTGTTTCGTCTATGCCTCTTCCAAAATATGTAGGTTTGGACCTAATTTGACTTTACCAGGAACCCTGGTGACACAATGTTTAGAAAGCATATTGCGGACTATTCTGTCAACTGCCAGCAGTTAAATCCTGATGGGCTCAAGATTGACTCAACCTTCCATCCTTCTAAGGTCAATAAAGTGAGGACCCAGATTGTTGGGGGCAGCAAGGTGATTCAATAAACCACCCAGAGAGCGCTTTAAAGCACTATGAAGAGGTATATAAGTTTAAATGTTCTTGCTATTGCTACATTAAAAAAAACCTTTAGGCCTCAAAAATATGTATACAAGGAATGTATTATTTACTGTATTTTTCACACAATAAAACACACTTCACCCCAAAAAAACAGTGGGTGGAAATGTCTGTGCATCTTATAGAGCAAATGTTGCCGAAGGCCCACCCACCCCCCATTTTTGGCCTTCACATGTCCCATTTTGGCCTCTGTGTGTCCTGTTTTTGGCCCATTCCAGAAGGGAGGGAATCACCACCTCCGGCACCACCTATTGCCGCTGATTGCTGCCACTGATCATCACATATCGCTGTCTATCACCGCTGCAGATCACCAACAATCACTATCAATCACTACTGCTGTTACAGTGGTTAGAAGGTGTTCTGTTCGGAAATAAGGTGCACGAGACCAGGTTCTAACAAACAGCTCTTTATTCAAACAGTGAAGTAACTGGTAACAGAACATTGGTTCAAGCCACGGCAGCCGTTCTTATAGTGGCTTGCTCACTGCTTGTGCCCAATGACAGTTGTTTGAGTGCTCCTGCCATTCGGCGGGCCAATCGGAATGGCTCTTAAGTAACCAATCCAAGAATGGCCTTCTCGACCAATCAGATTGAGGTATTTGGAGTTTACCAAGTTCTGTACACAACACCCTTCCCCCCTTGGTTTCGTCCAATGTGCGTAACATAGTCATGCAGGTAGGTGGGGCTTTTGCGAGTCTTGGTTGACCTGCGCAGCTCAGTTTCAGCATGGTTCTCAAGTGGTTCGGACAGGATCGCTTTTTCTCTGTGACTTCTCCATGGAAACTCCTGGAAGGGTGAGTCAGCCTTGCTGCTCCCACCTGAGTTTCTCAGGCCGGTTGAGGTGGCTCTGCCACTCCCTCCTGGTTTGTCCGGGCTGGTTGAGCTGGCCTGGCTGTCTCCTTCCAGGAAGGCCTCGCCTCGTTCTTCTGCTCCCGGACTTCTTCTCTGGAGGTTGTCTAACTGTGAGTCCTCTTTTTGTTTTATTTGAGTTTCTTGTAATGATTGTTGTCATGTTATTGGAGGTTCGTCTCTCCCTTTTTTATTATTTTGTGTTTCTCCCCCCCCCCTCAGTTGTTTTTGGTTCATTTATTTGCAGCGCTGGTGTGGTGTTGCATTCTAGTGTTTGAGAGCGAAGCTGGTCGATGTGCCGCTTCCATGTTCTACCATCGTCCAAAACAAGTCAGTAAGACCGGGGGCCTGTGATTTGGGTAATTATGGCTGGAAGCCATAATGGGTCCCTGGTAAGGTTTTTTGCGTAGACTAAATTTCTGATTTCAAGTGAGCGGTATTTACTGGAGTCGTCAGGGGGTTTGTTCCAGGTATATGTGGGGTGTAGTCTATTGAGGTAGGAACGCAGTTTCCTACCCATGAGAAGTTCTGCTGGGCTTTTGTTGGTTGTTGTGCTAGGGGTGATATGTTGGAGTGTTAACAATCTGTTAAGTTTATCTTGCAGGTCCTCCATGTCCATTTTTTCTAGGGCCTCCTTAGTATAACGAACCATGCGTTCAGCCCGTCCATTTGAAGCCGGATGAGCTGGCACTGTCAGGGCATCTTGGATGCCCTGTGCAGCCAAGTACTGCTCAAACACTAGAGCAGTAAACTGGGGCCCATTATCTGAAACTATTACATCTGGCAGTCCATGTGTGGCAAAAAGTTTGTTTAACTGTTTCATGACTGCCTCGGTGGTAGTGGATGCCATAAGAATGACTTTTAACCAGTTCGAGTAGGCGTCCATGATTATAAAATAGGTGTTCCCTTTTGTAGACCCAGCAAAGTCAATATGCAGTCTCGACCATGGGCCTCTGGGAGTCTCCCTTTCCATGACTGATGCCAGTGGGGAGGTAGGCCACGATTTTTGGCAGTCATGACATGTTTTCACCCATCGTTCAATGTCCTTGTCCAGCCCTGGCCACCAGACGTACCTCCTGGCCAGGGCTTTCATTTTGACTATGCCCGGGTGTCCCTCGTGCAACATGCACAACACCTCTTCCTGTAATTTTTCTGGGATTACCACCCTGTCCCTCCACAATATACATCATTTTCAATAGACAGCTCAGTCTGTCCGGTGCAAAAAGGTTTAAAAGTCTTGCTTTTGTTTTCATCCAGCCAGCCCTTACCTACCCAATGCAGGATTTGAGCTGTCAGCGGGTCTTTCGCGGTAGCTTTAGCGACATCTGCTGCGGTTAGTGGCAGATTCGGCCAGGACTCGATTTGGAGAGTGGAGACGGTGGGAGCTGGGTCGTCTTCTGTGTTGGGCAGTGGGGAACGGCTCAAGGCATCCGCATGGGTGATGGCCTTTCCTGGGCGATGGATGAACGTGTAGTTGTAGGCAGCGAGGAATTCAGACCACCTCATCATTCTTGGTGATAGAATGTTCGGGGTTGGTTTGTTTCCTGCCAGGATCCCTAGCAGGGGTTTGTGGTCAGTGATAATTGAAAAAGTCCTACCATAAAGGTATTCATGGAATCTTTTGATGCCGGCTTTGATTGCGAGAGCTTCTCGGTCGTGTTGGCTATAGTTTCTTTCCAATTTTGACAGCGTTTTGGAGTAGAAGGCGATTGGTGTCTCTCTGCCGTCTGGCAGCTGGTGGCTCAGTATGGCACCGATTCCAAAAGGTGATGCATCACAGGTGACCTTCAAAGACAAGGTCCAGTTGCTGTACTGGATCAAAATGATGTTAGACGTTAATAAGTCCTTGATACTTTGGAATGCTGCTTGTTCCCAGTGGCCTCATTTCCATATAGCTTTTTTATCTAACAACTAATGTAAGGGTTCTACTACGATTGCTTTTTGGGGCAGGAATACATTGTAGAAATTTATGAGACCTAAGAATGCTTGTAAGTCAGTTTTGTTCCTAGGTCTAGGTGTGTCTTTGATTGCCTTTATCTTTTTTTCGGTGGGGTGTATTTCTTGCTCATCTATGATATAGCCTAAAAATTCGACCTGATCGGTGGCTAATTTACATTTTTCTCTCTTGACTTTAAGCCCTGCGTCTCTGAATCATCGCAAAACTTCTTTTAGTCTACTTTCTAGTTGGTTTGCATTTTTTGCTGACACCAGTACATCATCAGAATAGGGGACGACTCCCTTGATTCCATTTAGAAGGCACTCCATGAGGCTTTGGAAACACCTGGGGCAATGCTAACACCAAATTGTAGTCGGTTGCACTTGAGTGCCCCCCTGTGTGTGACTATAGTCTGTGCGTCTGCAGTTGCAGGGTCAACTGGTAGCTGTTGATACGCTTGTGCGAGATCGAGCTTCGCAAAAATTCTTCTTTCCCCTAGTGAGTGCAATGAGTGTTGCACTACTGGTACTGGGTATGCGCTTTGCTGGAGCGCATGATTTAGGGTTGCTTCATAGTCTCCACAGATGCACATTGACCCATCTGGTTTGACAGGAGTCACGATGGGTGTTTCCCACCTGGCATGGTTGATTGGTTCTAACACCCCTTGTGCTATAATTTTGTTTAGTTGTTTGTCTATTTTTGGTTTTAAGGCAAAGGGAACGCATCTGGCTTTGAGCCTGATGGGAGCTATCTTTGGGTCTAGGCTGAATGAGATAGGGGTCCCCTTGTACTTGCCTAGAGTCCCATCGAATACATCCCGGAACTCTTGCAACAGGCTCTCTTCCCAGTTGGCCGCAATGATGCTGTTGATCCCAGTCACTCCAATTTCCAGGGGCGCGAACCATTCAATACCCAGCAGGCTAGGGTGATCACGGTCGACGATTGTTAGAGGCAAGATTTCAGAGTGGTTTTTAAATTCAACTATGAAATGTCCAAGGCCCACTACTGGGATTCAGTTTCCCTGGTAGTCCTTTTATGTCAGTTTTTGTTGTTCCAGTTCTCTTTGCTTGATGTCTGGCATCAGGTGTCTGATAGTGTCCCAAGATACCATTGATAAGTATGATCCGGAGTCTACTTCCATCTCACAGGGCTTCCCTTCAATGTTCACCTTTACCCGGACCTTTTTTACATTAGCTGTCCTGGCATTTCCGATGGTTATCGTCTGGTGCGTCTCTTCTCTGTCGCTCGTTCGTCAGTTTCTGCTCTCATGGTTCCACCTGTTTCCAGCTTGTCTCTCTTCGATTCGGGGGGGGGGGGGTGCTGCCGTGTCTTTTAGGACTATAGCTCTTTTTGTTTCAGTAGACCCTTTCGATGTACCCCCGTTTTTCACAAGCTCTACAGATGGCATCTAGGAACCTACATTCTGAATGCGGGCGGTTGCCTCTGCATCCAGCACACTGGAATTCCCGCCTGCTTTTTCTTTTTTCCTGCCATTTTTTTTCCAACTGAAGCCTATGTACATCTTCATTGTCGTCATCATTGCCGCTCGGGGAGTCGAGATCTTCATAGTGGGCAGTCGCTGTGAGCTGTTTCTTGCTTCCTTCTGCCCTCTTTTCTCTGGGTGGATTCAGCGGATCTGGAGTTGCGTTCATCTGGCACATAGTGGCTGCAGATTTCTTGGCTGCTTCAGCGGCGGTGGCTTCTGCGATGGCCTCGGCCACTGTAATATTTGGTCTGTTGAGCAGCTTGCTTTGGAGAGTAGTGTCTTTCAAGCAGAGGACCACGCAGTCCCTCATGGCCTCGTCCATGTTCTGGAACTCGCAGGCTCCTCCGATATTACTCAGGGCTGCTACGAAGTCTCTGACACTCTCGTCTTCCTTTTGGTCTCTTTTGTAAAACTCGTGCCTGTTGATCAGGTTGGAGACCACAGGTGCGTAATGGGCTCAGAGCATTCTGTTCAGCTCAGGCCATGCCATCTGCTTAACATCTCTTGGTTTAGCTGGCGCCTTAGCCATTCTAAAAACGGCTGGTCCACAGTGCGTGAGGAATACAGCCCTCTTCCTCTGGTCAGATCCTGCAGCTTGTTGCTTTCTAGAAACATTAGGAAGCAATCAATGTACGACTCACAATTTTCCTCGGCTGGGTTGAATGGTGCAGGTGGCACACTGTTACCTGCCATCTCTGTCGCTCGGTTCTGGTTGCCACGTGCTTCAGTCTCACTCTTCTAGGACGATCCCACCTTCATCGCCAGTGTTCTGTTCGGAAATAAGGTGCACGAGAACGGGTTCTAACAAACAGCTCTTTATTCAAACAGTGAAGTAACTGGTAACAGAACATTGGCTCAAGCTGTGGCAGCCCTTCTTATAGCGGCTTGCTCGCGGCTTGTGGCCAATGACAGTTGTTTGAGTGCTCCCGCCTTTTGGCAGGCCAATCGGAATGGCTCTTAAATAACCAATCCGAGAATGGCCTTCTCGACCAATCAGATTGAGGTATTTGAAGTCTACCAAGTTCTATACACAACAGAAGGCATATCGTAGACTAATTCTTCCAATTGCCAGCAATTCAACCTTCCATCCTTCCAAGGCTGGTAAAATGAGGACCCAGATTGTTGGGGGAGTATGCTGACTCTGTAAACTACCCAGAGAGTGCTCTGAAGCACTATGGGATGATATATAAGTCTAAGTGCTATTGCTATTGCTACATTAAAAAAAAAAAACCTTTAAACTTGAAAAATATGTGTACAAGGAATGTATTCTTTACTTAGCATATGGCATACAATTTCAGCAAAATCTACACATGCTAGACACATAATGCAGTCCTGGCAGCCTGGAATACTAGTTCATTCTGTTCAGCACTCAGGACCTATCCTTGCTACACCAGGGGGCGAACTAGCTTTACATCAGCTATTTAGCAGGTTGCTAACTCTTCCAGGCTCCTGTGCTCACCTTGCCTCACCTTGTGTACAAGGAATATAACCATATCATAATAGGTTTCTATGTGAAATCAAGTAATTTGGATAAAAATTTCCCAAACAATGAGGTGTACCTCACTTGGGGAGGTCTCGACAGAATACCAAGGTGGTATGAAGAACAATGTAGTTATATATTGTTACAATAAATCTACCTTTTCCAAAGTTCTTTTTATTGTGTTCTTTTTATTATTCATTTTGGTGCTTAAATTTTTAGGACATGTGTATACATTAAGATTGTGCTAAAGGGAAGTGTAATGGCAAAAAGTTTACGAACCCTGATGTAAATAGAGCTGGATGAACTGGGTCCATAAATATGTGTTCCTAATCACAAGGATGGAAATGTGTGTTATAATATTGCAACATAACGGCCATCCTTTGGAACTTGCACCATATTGTCAAACAAAAGGACATAAGGTAGAGGGGGTTAAACTCGCAGCCTGTGGGCCAGGTGCATCATGCACTGGCCACCCTCACCCCAGTTTAGCGAAGGGGGGGAAGACAGGATATGTCATGTGATAACAACATGACCCCACAAATTTGACATCCCTGACATAAGGAGCAGAGTTTTCATTGTGAGGTCACGATGCACATTTCATTATTAACTCTATTTTCCTCCATACTCCCATAGATACCTATGACTGACACCCCCAGATATCATGGCAAAATGCAATTGCCTTGCATTCATACAGAGAGAGAAAATGTGGAGCATTAATTCTGATGCTCTACAGCAGTGGTTGCCAACCAGTGAGCCAGGGACCATTGGTGGTCCATGAGAAAATGTTGGTGGTCCACAGGGAAAAGTCACCCCCAAAGCATCCCCGCAAAGCAATTAAGCCAGGCTGCATGGGAACACAAGACTACACTGCCCACTTGGCCCATGGGAACACAAGGCTTGCATTGCTTGCATTGCGAACAACACGAGATAGTAAAGGGAGGGGGGGAAGGAGGGAACTTGTCCCACATGCCTCACCTCTCCACTGGGCTGCTTGTTACTTCTTCTGCATTTGGCTGCACGCAAGGACAGCAGCAAAAGTCTTTCTTTCTCTCCCCCAAACTCTGCCAGAAATGAGTCTTTGGGACCCTGCAAGGCATCCTGCTCCAAGAGGCTGCACCGATGCGACAAGTCTCACAAAGACTCATTTCTAGTGGAGTTTGGGGTAGAGAAAGAAAGACTTCTGCTGCTTCTGCTGCTTTCCTTGCATGTAACCAAAAGTCTCTCTCTTTCTGTCCCCTCGCCCCCCGAGAACGGAGCTGGAGATGGTACCTGCCATCCCAAATAAAGAATGATCGATCGGTAGGAAAACGGGGTGGGGGATTTTCCTGCAGACTTTTTTTGGAATTTTCCCAGGGTCTCTAGTCCGTGGGATTTAAAATTATGAGTTTGGTGGTCCCTGAGGTTCAAAAGGTTGGCGACCTCTGCTCTACAGAACCTTCTTAATCATTACGTTGAGTAGAACTCAAGACTTCTGTTGTTAGATTCCAGCCTGACAGAGCCCCTGCAGATACATCCATATGGGCATCCCTTTCCAAGACTATTCAGTGTGGAGACACTGGTGGACAGAAGTGGGGGGAAGTACATATTCCTCAGCGTAAATTTAATTTAAAAATTAAACATTGCTTTGTCCAATACCCTCAAATCTATGTGGTAAACTGGGGCTGTCTTAAGCCTAAAGCTGCAACAGTTTCTTCCCTAGTAATATTGTTCGGATTGAAATCTTCATGCATGCTATCAGTTCAAGAGTGGCTGTCCCATCAAGCTGTCTTATCACAGAAAGAAAGGTTAATGAAACAAATGAGATAAGCTCGAGAATTATGATCTGATTTGGTTCTCTTGTACTGAGTGTTTTTGAGCTGCTGAAAGCTTGCTGATATGGGTCAGCTGTTCTACTCTGAGATAATTATTTCTTCATGTTTTCCTTCTTAGGTTTCATTTTTAAAAGGCTTTTTTATTTATGATATTCATCTTAATTCTCTTTGATTCTCTTATTTGGACTTTATGGATTCATAACTCTGGCCTGGCTTTAGCTTGCATGGGAGTCACCAGCAAAATGAAAGCGTGAGACAGACAGAAGGGGAAACATGTCAGAGTTCTGGCATATTGGTTGAATGCTTGATTATTCAGCAGAGGCAGAATATTTCAACAGCCCCCTGCTGTGAAAACAATTCACATTGAATCACCAAAAGTGTTAAAAGAGATGAACAATTGATTTCAACTGGGGTGGCAGGGAGGACATTTCCCAAGCGGGTGTCACCACAGCAAAGTCTTTTGCAGACCCTGGTAAATTAAACCTCTCAACAGCTTCTGTTGACTTTCTCAAATCTGGTGTTCTCCAACTTTTAAAGACTGTAACATCCCAGATTTCGAGCAAGAGGAGACAGAAGAAGATTACATGGCCATATTTTATCTTCGTTGCCAGGGATAGGAAGGACGAATTTGTGGATTTTCTGGTTCATGGGCTGAAAAAACTGAGCTGGGTTTGATATGATAAGATAGATAGATGACAGACAGACAGACAGACAGACAGACAGACAGACAGACAGACAGACAGATAGATAGATAGATAGATGATGGATGGAGAGAGAGAGAGAGAGAGGGAGAGAGAGAGAAAGAGAAAGAATAAATGAATATTTTCATTTTTTATTGTGGGCAAATTGGTATACAGTAAAAATGAAATCCTGTTACCTGTTCTCAAAAGTGTAACATCCATAACACATATATAGATGTGCTATATACATACATATGTATATGTACCTATACCCTTACATATAAATACATATAAATATTAATCACTGTCCATCTTGAATACATAGCGGAAAGAGGTTGAGCTTGAGAGTTCACAAGGTTGATACTATATGGAACAAAACCATGACTGAATCTGGATGTTCTGCTTTGGATGCCATAAAGCCCCCTCCCAGAAGGTAACAGGAAAATACATTTTCCATGAAGAGGATGTATGGCATCCCAGACAATCCTATGGACATTGCTCAGCAGCACTTCTATGCTTTGTCCTGGATAGAAGCGAGTGAACTGCTGTAATAAGTAAAATTTGGTTATTACACCTGAGAATATAAAGAGCCGAACTGAAGCCATTTTGTGTTCACAGTTTGAACTTTTAAAGCTCAGAACAGTTATGAAATGTGTTTTCTGCTAGGAATAATACAATATTGCAACACTATGTACTTGGCATGAGTTAGAGGTACGAGCTTAGGCACTCTGACATTATAAATGTCACATTAAGAGATATTAATGTTTTCTTATAATCTTCTGGATTTTGATGTTGAAAGTTGTCCATGAAAGGTTAGAACTTTTTATGAAAACGCTGTATAACATCCATATATGGAAACAGGAAGTGTTATGTAACCATGTGATTTGTTAAACCTATATAAGCTTTTATTCACTAAATGGAAGTGTCTCTTTCCTCCTAGAAAATGTTTTTTTTCAGTAGTACAGTGGTCCATACTGCAGTATTTTCCCTAATAAAGCATCATATGGATCAGATTATCAAAAGTCTGTTGATTCATTTTTATGTACTTCTTACAACTGCCAATAATCTTTTCTGCCCTCCTCACCACTCTCTGCACCGATGTCAGATCTGTGTATCTGCCATTCTTCAATGGAAGAAGAAGGGGGCGGGGGAGTTGGTACAAGTAATCCTTTTTGATGTAACCTGAATATATAAAATCCTGTATTGATTCTGTATAAATTGCATATGATATACAACTGGAGGAGTGGAGCCAGATGTCCAGAAACTGTCACCTCTTAAAGAGATAACAAGATGAGAAGGAACCATAAAAATTCCAGCTCTGGAAGTCACTCCTGGGAAGTCTGCTAAGATACGTTCCCAGAGAAGGGGAGGGGGGGAATTAGCATGTTGGTTCTTTGTTTGACTAAATCCACATCTGAATAAGGGGAGGGATTTTAACTTCCTTTTTCTATGACTGTATGCCCGGGGGATATCTTAGACTCTGCTTTTCCTAGTGTTGAAATAAAATCCCTTTCAATAAAGGATTCCTTTTGAAACACCTGGTCTTCAGAAGTTCATCCTTTTCTATTGATGGGAAAAAGTCCAATACTTACAACCACCTTCCTGTCCGAAGCAGTAATGCTTCCAAACCAGACTGTAATGCAAGGTGACAGGATGCTCTTGATCGTCCCTCTATAGAAAATGGTAAGGATAGGCCTAGACGTAGGCAGATGGAAAGAGGAATACATGCTGCTCCTCTGTCTCAGCCAATATAATATTTATATTGGTTTTAAGAAGATACAGCATAAAACACAATATTCTAAGCCAGAGGTGGTATTCAGCAGGTTCTGACCAGTTCTGGAGAATCAGTAGTGGAAATTTTGAGTGGTTCAGAGAAGTAGCAAAAATCCACCTCTGACTGGAGATTTTACAGTATCCTTCCCCTGCCACGCCCAACCAAGCCATGCCCACAGAAATGGTAATTTAAAAAAATGAATCCCATCACTGTTCTAACCCCAGGAAAATAATGGTGGGACCAGGGGAAACACTGTAACTCCAGATCCTCTCTTAGTGTCCCACTTATTTATTTATTTTTACATTATAAACACAGGTGTGTATTCCGTTCTGCTCTTTAAAAGAAAGGAACTGGACTCCTGCATCATCAATGTATTTTTGAGAAAGTTCCACAGCACTAAGATGGACCCCATAGATTTGACAGATGGCTGGAGAATAGTGCCTTGTTATCATGCCCCTGTTGGAGACTGACTCCAAGGGAGAGGAGGAACAGCTGACAGGGTGTGGAAGTGTGGCTCCAGAGGTTGTGGAGGAGGCTGGCGAAGGGCAGAGGCTGGCTGGGCAGTCAGAGAAAGACCCAGGCTCATCCCCTCTCCATCCTAGGGCACAGAGGGAGGAGAAGATAAGGGAGAGACATGAATGGTGTGGTCTACAGGGGAAGAAAGGCCTTGATCCTCTTCATGGGCTGCAGCTGTGAGAATTGGTTAAAAGGATGGACATATGTATGGGCTAGTGCTGGAAACAAAGTGTGGAAATATCTCTAGTCTATCGTTCCTCTCTGAGTTTGGCATCCTTCCCAGTGTGTGTTCCGATATCTGTGGACGTCTTCAAGCCCTTATCTTGCCTGGTTCCCTTAATTGCTTCAGTGTGGTTTGTGTTGTTTTTACTCTTTATAATTTATAGGCATTTTAGTATAAATGGCATTTCCTCCTTTTCATAACTGCTTGTGGTGGAGTTTTTTCTCCAGTCAAGGATGTTTGGAGCTTTGAAGCAAAGTGAAGGAATAAAAGGGGCTTCACCTGTTTTTGTGATTGTGTTTATTTTGTATCCCACCCTGGGCCATCACACTTGCATATAAATATATCCACTTACCCAAATGATAAGACAAAAACTAGAGGAAGAGAAGCAGCAGTTCTAATAAACTGATGTTTAGAGATGGATTCCTTCATCTGTGGCTGTAATTATGTTAGTAGGCAAATGCCTTCCAGCAACTTTTCAAAAGAATATCATAACAATGGGCCCAAAGTTTCAGTTCTACCCATCAGCCCCAAACAATGGAAAGCAACCCTGAGAACTTTCAGAGTCGGTTTTCACCAGTTGTGCCAATATGAAGTATCTAATAAATCGTTCCTTGAGGAATCTACCTGCCTCAGAGTTCTGCTTTCTTTGGGTGCATTACTTGCAATGCTGACAAGAAATCTATAAACGTAGTCTTCAACTTACAACCACAATTGAAACTAAGATTTATATTGCTAAATGAGATGGTTGTTAAATGAATTTTGCCCCATTTTATGACCTCTCTTTCCACAGTAGTTAAGCGAATCACAGCAGTTGTTAGTAAGCTGGGGATCACGTGACATAAAGGGGATCTCGTATCATAAATATGAGTCAGTTGCCAAGCGTCTGAGTTTTGATCACATGACCATGAGGATCTGCAATGGTTGTAAGTGTGAAAAATGGCCACCAGTCACTTTTTTTAGTGCCGTGGGAACTTTGAATGGTCACTAAATGAACTGTTGTAAGTTGAGGACAACCTGGGGAGACGTATATTTTTATTACACAGAATGTATTATGCATATGAACAATGGTGTCAATATGACAGACACAGACTTCAGAGGATAATTAGGACTACAGAAAAATTATTACCAACCTGCCTTCCACTGAGGACCTATATACTGCACAAGTCAAAAAGAGGGCTGTGAAAATCTTTACAGACCCCTCACATCTCAGACATAAACTGTTTCAACTCCTTCCCTCAAAATGATGCTATAGAGCACTACACACCATAACAACTAGACACAGGGATAGTTTTTCCCCCAAACGCCATCAGTCTCCAAAACAAATAATTCCCTCAATCCTGTTCAACGATTCCAAAGTCTGCACTACTATTACTGTTAATCTTCTCATCACTCCTTATCACCCATCCCCTCCCACTTGTGACTGTATGACTGTAACTTTGTCGCTTGTATCCTTACGATTTATATTGACTGTTTCCTAGTATGATTTGATCGCTTATTGTACCCTATGACTATCATTAAGTTTTATACATTATGATTCCTGACTCTTGATGAATGTATCTTTTCTATTATGTATACTGAGAGTATTTGCACCAAAGATAAATGCCTTGTGTGTCCAATCACACTTGGCCAATAAATAATTCTGTTCTATTCTATTCTATTCTATTCTATTCTATTCTATTCTATTCTATTCTATTCTATTCTATGAATTGATTTCTATTTATAAAGATGTGATGGTATGGCCTATCGGTGAACTGAAAGGGAATGATAGCAGAAGAAAGGGGCTTGTTTCCAGACAGGCTATGTGGGAAGTTGGCTGCTGGAATGGAAGGAATTTTGAGTGTGATCCCACAAATCACTTTTTATTCCTTAAAAGTTCCCAGAACAAGGTCCCCAAGAAAGCAAATGAGATCAAGTATTGGCCTCTTCCACGTACCTCTCTTTTAGACAAGCATCTGCTTTCCTAGGCATTTGATTAGGGTTATTGTAGGACTACCACATTTATGTTACAAAAATCTGGACAACTGACTACAAGAGAATTAACCATAGTTCTTTGCTGCCATCTAGTGGATCTTTTGGTGTTCTTTTTCCCCATTCCTTATAGTAGCCATAATCCAAAGAGAAAGTAAATATATGGTATAGGGTGGTAGTCTCTCTAACTAGTTGCTTGAAAAGAGAAGCTCTCTTTTTGTAGTAATTTAAAGAAATTAGGTTTTGTTTTAATAGGAGAAATCAACCCTTATTCATATCATGTTGAGGGGGATTGTAATTTGAATTTTCTTTATTCAGGTACTACATAAAAGCAGGAACTATTTTTATTTAGCATGACATCAACTCAGTTGTGCCTTTCCATTACAAGAATTCATTATTTACACATTGTAATAATAAATCTAAGGAGGTGAAAATACCCGAAGAGAGCCAATATATGCAAGATAGAAAGAAGATATGAGTTTTTGAAATATGCACAGTCCTGAAAAAAGCAACACTAGGTGGCAGACAAGCATTCTTTTCAGCTCTTACCAATGGGACTTTTTGCAAATACAAGGAGGAATGGATAGTAGGGCTGCCATATCTGGACTGCCAAATTTCCAGCAATACCTAGATGGCAGCAGTAGCTTCAACCTCTCTGATTACATCTGGCAAAACACTGGTATAGCAACCTTAATATTAAAAATGGGCAGTTATTTATTTGTTTGTCTTCAATGGTGGCAATTTTGGGTGGTGTATAATGAAGCATATATATAACATAATAAGCTTCTATAAATGCTGACTCCATATATTGACTCATGTGCATATGTATAATTGCTGATAGAGATATAATATCCATATCATATCTGTTATAAGTATCGATCAATATAATATCTATATTATATTTATTATATCTAAATATAGAAGCTACTCTAGGAACTACCTACATGCGATAGAGATAGATAGGAGAGAGGGGGAAAGAGGGAGAGAGAGAGACCGACAGATACATAGACAGACAGATCTGTCAACTACTAGACTGTAACTGGGATCTATACAATGATTTAGTCTGTCCTACCTGGTGTTCTGAGCTAGAGAGCCAGTACCACTATCATCCCCAGGGAATATTTGCTGGCTTGCTTTTTCTTAGAGTGGCTTGTTTATGCACGTCTTCCTTGTTTTCTGATTTATGCCTGTTTCCCAGGAAATAGCTTTTTAGCCAAAGCAGAAACAAAATCTACCCAGCTTCTTCTAGGAAATTATAATGGTGCTGTATCGGTGGATTTATAGTAGCTTCGTCATTATGCTAATTAGTGTTGGGGTTAATACTTTGGGATGGGATCAGGGAAACTCAGGTTCAGATCTATCCTCAACCATGAAAGCTCACTTCAGAATCTAAATTAGCATGTAATTTAGGTTCATAAAGAAAAGTAGAAGGAAGCAATAATATTCTTCTTTGCTGCTGTTAAAAAGGTAGGATATAAATATAGATAAATTAGGAAGTAAAGCCCCTGTCACACTGCACCAACGGATGCAAAGAGGATGTAAAATGGACAAAAAAGCTTGCCATCCGTTGGTTAACGCGATGTACTCACTCCCTCCGTTTTGCTTCCTCTCTATCCGTCCAGCATCCGTTTATTGACGTTTCATCCACTCAGAAAGTTTTTAGCTGCTCAACACTTTTGCGTGGAAAATGTATCCAATTCGTCCGCTCTGCATCTGCTACGCGTCCGCTATTCATCCGTTATGCATCCGTTATGCATCCGCTATATCCGCTAGGCATCCGTTGCGCATCCGTACAACTCGCATCCGCTTGGACGCAGGGAGGAAGCGGAACGGACGCAGAACGGATGCAGAACGGATGCCTAGCGGATGCAGCATGGAAACAAAGCATGTAAAATGGAAAAAACGTCCGCAGAGGGGACCTATCTCGGATATTAAGGATGTCTAGAGGATGCCTAGAGGATGCAAAGGGACACCTATACTTCCTATAAAAAGGGGGAGCAACACATCTGGATCTCACTTTCAGACCAGCAGCCCTGCTGCAGACCTCTGCAGCCTTCATCTGAATCTTGCTCTTCCACAGCATCCAGTCATGTCCACCGTGGATCGTAACACAGTCCTTTTGGCAGCCACCATCCTTCTGCAACAGTGCGAAGCCATCTACAGGCTCTGTGAACTCTACTATGGGAAGAAAAAGGGGCGGCCAAGAAGCATCTGGGTACGAAGATGGTTCACCAGAAGAGCAGAGGACAGACTATACAACAAGCTGATGGTGGAGCTCAGGAACGAAGACACTCGTGCATTCCAAAACTTCATGAGGATGCCTCCAGCCATGTTTGACGAAGTTGTGCAGCGGCTGACACCCAGGTTGACCAAGGCAAACACCAACTTCCAGCCCAGCCTGGAACCTGGGCTAAAGGTGGCACTCACTCTGCGCCACCTGGCCTCAGGGACCTCCTACAGGAGCATGCAGTACGACTGGAGGGTGCCACACAACACCATCAGCATTGTGGTCAGAGAAGTGGTGCAGGCCATCATCAAAGAATACAAGGAGGAGCTCCTCCAGTGCCCCTCCACTGAAGAAGGATGGAAGAAAGTTGCAGAGCAGTGGTATCAGAAGTGGAACTTTTCCCACACCGTTGGAGCCATAGATGGCAAGCACGTGGCCTGCAAAGCTCCAGCCAAGTCGGGGTCCACTTATTTCAATTACAAGGGCTTCTTCAGCATCATCCTCTTCGCCATGGTCGATGCTGACTACAAATTCATGTACATCGATGCTTCAGGCAACGGCTCATCTTCAGATGCCCAGGTATACAACGCCAGTCACCTCAAGGAGGAGCTGGAATGCAACCTCATCGTGGGCTTCCCAGATCCAGAAACCCTGCCCAACGACATACAAGATGTGCCCTACTTCATCGTGGGGGATGACGCCTTCTCCCTCAGAACCTACCTCATGAAGCCCTACACCTCCAAATACCTCACCCGTGAAGAGAAGATCTTCAACTACAGGCTGTCCAGGGCAAGGCGGGTGGTGGAGAATGCCTTTGGCATCCTGGCCAACAGGTACCAGGTACTTCTCACCACCATGCAGCATCGCCCACAGACCGTGAGGAGGATCATGGAAGCTTGCTGCATCCTGCACAATCTCATGCGCACCCACTACCCAGGCTCGTGGACCTCCAACAAGGCAATGGGGACATAGAGCCTGGGGAATGGAGGCAAGGGCGAAACCTGATAGACACTGAGGATGTGCAAGGCCCCAACAGAGCCTCACGTGAAGGGAAGAAGCAGAGCAACCTCCTGAAACACTGGTGCAACTCCCCAGCTGGAGCAGTGGAGTGGCAAGACAGGATGATAGATGCTTAATGGATGCTTCCTTCAGCCTGTCTCATCACACTGATGAGATTGGGCCATGTATGTTGGGTGGGCCTACAATGAACAGGGTGTTTAATAAAGAGTTGTGTTTATGTTGACTTGTGTGGATGATTGATTATATTGTTATTGATAATAAAGGGCCAAAGGTGTGGCACCTGGGAGGGTGGACCATACAGTCCCACTATGCTTGCACTGGAGGTTTATCTATCCCACAGCTATTACCCATCCCAAAGGTATCCCTGCCCATTCCACAGCTATCTTAACCCATCCCACTGCTATCTTAACCCATCCCACAAGCATGCAAAGGCTTAAACCATTTCTAAAAGTTTCCAGCAAGACTTTATTAAAAAAAAGAAATGAAGCAACTTTGTGAATCAAAAATAGACTTTATTAACAACAAGCTATAAGACAAAAATGAGTCTCTGGCACTCCTCTTGGTCGCTCAGTCTCAAGGGTGAAGGGTGCAGGTGCTGTGGAGGTGGCTGATGCTGGAGTGCTTGTCATCAGCTCCTCCAGAAGCAGAAGGAGCAGAAGCCCCAGCCCCAGAAGAGCGAGCCCGTGCTGCAGAAGCCCCAGCAGAACCAGAGTGAGGGCCAGGGGGCGGGATGGTAGCCCTGTCCCTCTTGCAAGGGCTGGCAGCAGATGGCTGAGGCTTGCTGTGCTTCAGCATGGTTGTGGGGTTTCTGGCTGGTAGGGAGGATGGCAGGAACCAAGGCTAGCAGGAAGGCTGGCAGGGAGGCAGGCACCAAGGCTGGCAGGAAGGCTGGCAGGCAGGCAGGCACCAAGGCTGGCAGGCAGGCACCAAGGCTGGCAGGCAGGCTGGCAGGCAGGCTGGCAGGCAGGCACCAAGGCTGGCAGGAAGGCTGGCAGGAAGGCTGGCAGGGAGGCAGGCACCAAGGCTGGCAGGAAGGCTTCCAGGCAGGCAGGCACCAAGACTGGCAGGCAGACTGGCTGGCAGCAAGGCTGGCAGGCAGGCAGACAGCAAGGCTGGCAGCAAGGCTGTCAGGCAGGCAGACAGCAAGGCTGGCAGGGAGGCTGGCAGGGAGGCTGGCAGGGAGGCTGGCAGCAAGGCTGGCAGCAAGTCTTACAGGCAGACATGCAGGCAGGACAGGCAAGGCAGTCGATGTGTCTGGAAGCAGGTCTGTCCTCTGAATGGCGACCTGCTTCCGAGCTGCTTCCGTTATATCCGCGGGGCTGACGCAATGCATCCTCCCCGCATGCGCAATTAACGCTTGGCATCCACGAGGCTTCCGCTGTGCATCCGCTCTGCATCCGCTCTGCATCCACTTCATCTGCTGTGCATCCACTCTGCATCCGCTGTATCCGTTCCGCATCCACTTTGCTGAGGTCCCCCAGAAGCCTAGCGGATGTGCCATCCGCTCTCATCCGCTTCCATCCGCTGGGCTTCCGTTCCGCATCCGCTTTCCATCCGCCCTGCGTCCTCCCCGTGTCCGTGTTATCCGCTCCGGTTATGCAAATTTTTGCCCCTTCTGAGAGCGGATAACAACGGATGGAACATTTTTCTCGTCCGTTGTGTCGGTTTTGCATCCGTTGTGCAGTGTGACAGGGCCTTAAGCAATTTGATGGAAACCTCAAAAATCTAGAATTACAGGGAACATCTGAACAATTTATGTGCCCTGTACATGGCCATACTTGTAACACTTCTTATTCTTATGCAATAGGATCCGGTGCTGTTATTTATAATAAGAACAAGATAACACAAGAAAAGAACAATTGCTTACCAGTAACTGTGATTCTTTATGTACTCCTATGAACAGTTACATAAAGTACTCTGATAAGTTTGTGCAGAGCACTCCCAGGAAATTCATATATTTTGTTGGAAAGTCTGCCTTGTATTTCAAAAGCTATTGGGTTGTCCTCTCCATTCCAGAAGATTAGCATAGCCATCATGGAATCACAGCAATCCATAAGGATACACACTTCCTGAGCATAAATGGAAGAATGAGTGAATGCTATATGTGTGAGAACTACAGTTCTTACAAGCACCGATAGATAGTGGGGCATTGAACCTGGCCATTGTAAGGAAAGGATACTGGTTTGTGGGACATTGGCCTCTCTTCAGTTCAGGTAATATATTCACTAAAGAAATCAAAGTGACTTGTTGGTACCATCTCCAAATTCTGCAGTGGCTACAGAAACTGAAGAAAAATTTCACCTGGTGGAAATACTCCCAGCAAGAGGTAGCAATGGTACTTAGACTTTTATACCACTTCACAATGCTTTACAGCCCTCTCTAAGCGGTTTACAGAGTCAGCATATTACCCCCAACTATCTGGGTCCTCATTTTACCCACCTCGGAAGGATGGAAGGCCCAAGTACAGGTAGTCCTTGACTTACAATAGTTCATTTAGTGACTGTTCAAAGGTTACAACGGTTGCACTAAAAAAAGTAACTCACGGCCATTTTCCAAAGTTATAACCTTTGTTGCATCCCCATGATTGTGTGAATAAAATTCAGATGCATGACAACTGATTCATATTTATGACCGTCACTATGTCCCAAAGTCATGTGATCCCCTTTTGCGACCTTTTCACAAGCAAAGTCAATGGGGAATCCAGATTCACAACCAGGTTACTAACCTATCGATCGCAGCAATTCACTTAACATCTGTGGTAAGAAAGGTCATACAACGGAGCAAAATTCATTTAACAAATGACTACTTAACCACAGAGATGTTGGGTTCAGTTGTGGTCATAAGTTAAAGATTACATTGAAACACATTTTGCTCTTCGAATCAGGATGCCAGCCCAGTCCTAATATCTACTATTTGGGTTTTAGCTGATCGAGCATGTGTCACAAAGTCCTAGTTGACATGCATTCATCTTTTCCAATCCTGTACTCCGTGGGATACGTCAGGCTAGAATTGGAGACTGGGGAAATGCAAAGGTCGATAGCAGGGGTGTCATACTCAAGGCCTGTGGGCCAGATCCATCCTGTGGGGTGCTTAGATCTGGCCCATGGGCCCCCCTTGGAAATAGGGAAGGACTGGCCCATAGTGCTTCTCCCAATGAAAATGTAGTTCTGTTTTTGGTGGTAGATGATTGCAGGAGGATCCCCCCAGCCCTACCCAGGTCACCACAGGTGCCCCCAACATGGGTGATGTCGAGCTGCCCACACCCACCCTGCCCACACCCATCCTGACCATGACCACCCTGGCCAGGCCCACCCAGCCCCCAAGGTCAAATACAATCCTGATGTGTCCCTCAATGAAACTGAGTTTGACACCCCTGGTCTATAGGAATTTCATCTCAAGAACCAAATGCCCCAATTAGCAAGTGCTGTTGTGTTAGGGTGGCCAGGACTGTTCTGACCCAAACCTGGTCCCAAGAGAGCAAACACAAAACAAAGGGCAGCAGCACAACCTTTCAATGTTTCAACTAAGAATCCTGTTTCTTCACAGATAAAAGGCTGCTTCCAACTAATTAGCTCCAACAAGAAAGAGCCTTGCCAAGTTTTTGCAAGGCTGCCAAAAAACAACAGATAAGAAATAGTTTACAACACAAGAGTCTTCAAATACCAACTATAACAACGAAGAGGAGGAATTTCAAAACATCTTTGTTTCCTTCAAAGAATGTTCCCTGCACAGCTGCCTTTTATCTTCTTGAAGGAGGCATTACCTTGCAGCCTTACTCCCAAGTCACCAGTGCTGTTGTAGCTGCTCTTTCCTGTGAGCAATCCTGTGCACACTTGCACTTGGCACAGGCTCCTTGGGAACCTACTCATCCCTGCTGCCAATCTCTGAAGGCAGCAGTCTATTCCCTAGTGGTCCTGGCCCCTCATCTGAGTCCTCGCTCTCCTCAGCCATCCGCACCTGCTGTCAGGTAACCACAACAAGGATAGACTAGACATACTATTAGTGTACCATCTATCCCATTGCCTAAAAGGGAGAGCTTGTTCTTCAATAGCCATATAGAGACTAAGAAGAATGTACCAATAACTTACCACCAGATCCACCTGTTACCAGAGCAAGCCTGGCTGGAATCCATTGCTTCTGAGCCAGAGAGAACTGCCTTAACCCCATTATATCATGCAGGCAGGAGAAAGAGGCCAAGAGTTTGATTTAAATATAAATAGGTCTGGCATTTGATGCATAATGCTTGCCGGAATGCTTTTGTCGTAGTTTCTTTAGCTTTTCTACAATTAGCCCATTATTTCAGTTTTTGTGCCTTTGGAAATCTATAATTGTAATTTTTCGACTTGTCATCTATAAGAAGCCTGGTGTGAACTGCATTCCCAATGGAGATCCCATAGTCGAAAATGTACTTTGATTGATGTTTCAGGAAATGAAATGAAATTAGGTAAAACTTTGCACAGTTCCTTGTTATATAGTTCAGCATTGTTATCCTTCATGTTAAAAATTAGTTGTGGTCAACTCTTGGAAGGCTTTTAGAGGTTTCACATATCCTTGGGGGGATCTCAGGGTGTGTGCCACTGCTCCATTTGAATGATTGCCCTATTCAAGTCAGGTTTAAAGAAAAGAGGAAATATAGGAATTTTGAAGTTATTCATCAGTGAATATAGCTAAATTCATAGATCTACCTCCCATTCTTCCCCACTTGTTAGTTTTCTCACATTTCACATAGAAATAACATTGCTATTAAACTATAAAATTACAAATTTACAGAGTTGCATATACAAATCTCAATTAGGCAGGGCAATTTATATGCAAACCAATGGTGGTATTCTACCAGTTTGGCCGGGTTCTGCAGAGCCGGTAGCAGCAATGAGCAGCTGAGACTGAAACGGTTCTCTCTACTGCTCTGCTGTTGGGCCCACCCGCCTACCTGGGCTCCCATACTCACCTTTATCCTCTGAATTTGAAGTGCCGCTGCTTTGCGCGGCACAGAACAGTACCATGCGGCACCTGCTGAAGCAACCAGGAGAGTGCAGGCTTGCAGGAGATGAGTTAGAATGTCTCTATGCCTGTGCAAAGTGCGTGTTTGGCCCATGCGTGCAGGCAAAGTGTGTGCACGCACGCAAAATGCACCCACCAAGCCACACCCACCAAACCGGTGGTAAAAATATTTGAATCCCAATGCTGATGCAAACCACGTCTCTGTTTTGGTGGTGAAACCTTCCTGCTATGACATGCCCTGCCATGCAGTTCCTACTCTGCTCCACTCTACTTTATCCATAAGCGACCACCCTAATTTTAGAGACTACAGGTATTTCTCAACTTACCACAGTTTGCTTAGTGTCCATTCAAAGTTACAACAGCACTGAAAAAAAGTGAGTTATGACCATTTTTCACACTTATGACTATTGCAGAATCCCCAGGGACATGTGATTTAACACAAGCTTAACAACTAACTCACATTTCTGATGATTGCAGTGTCCCAGGGTCATGTGATTCCCTTTTGCAACCTTCCAACAAGCAAAATCAATGGGGAAACCAGATTCACTTAACAATCGTGTTACTAATTTAACAATTGCAGTGATTCGTTTATCAAATGTGGCAATAAAAGTCCTAAAATAGCACACTTAACAGATTTCTCACTTAGCAAGATAAATTTTGGGTTCAATTTTGATCGTAAGTTGAGGACTCCCTGTATTGGCAGAGAAGGGAAAGAGCAATTGTCATATATTTATTTCATATTTCTCCACATCATATAGCTGGTGATTCAGAGGCTGCTAGCCTCTTTTTTTTCACCCTGTGTATTAAAGAGGAATTGGGCCCACAATAGTATAGGACTGCCCCAAATAAACAACAAACTTGATGCTTGCTTTCTTTACATGGTATCTGTTTGGTTCTCCTTTGTTTATTATTAATTGTAAACTTGTGACATAGTTGTCTTGCTGCTTTTCCAGATATTCTTGATCAGTGATGGTGAACCTTTTGGGCTCAGCATGTCAGAAAATCAGAAAGTGCCTAATTTGATTCTGCTAGCATCTTTCACACACACACACACACACACACCAAACAAAACAGTAACAATTCTTTACATATTCATTTATTTTTAAAAAATATATACAGGATTTGCCACATACCACTTACCTTCAGGCGGTGTTCCCTTTCTGTGAACAGGCCTCTGCTGCCTAAACTGAGGAAACTCCAAGTTGTGCGAGGCCTTCTTTCTAGAAGTGGCTTCTGCAGCCTCCAAAACCCATGCCCCATTCTCACACAATTTTTGGGAGGCTGTGGAGGATGCACAAGAGCACAGCCATCTTGCACAACTTCCAAAGTGTCTGGAGGCCAGGTGAGAGCACATCCATTCTCACACAGCCTCCGCAGTCTCTGAAAATCAGACACAAACAGGGCGTGCTTGGAAAATAGTTGTTGCTGGGTTTTGGTGAAATGCTGGCTTTTCACCCAAAACATGGCCTTTGACACACATCATAGATTCAACAACACTGCTCTAGATTCCTGAGACCAAGTGGGATTCAGCCAGTTCACACTGGTTTGGGTGAACTGGTGGTTAAATTACTCTCTCCCACTCTCAAAGTGGATCCTGGGTGCTGTGCTGCACTGTGCTGCAATGGAGAAATGGGCAATGGAGCAGTCGGCACGAAGGAAGGAGAAGGTCGTTTTCCCTCTTTCTTCTCCCTGCTCCTCCTCCTTCCCCCATGCAGGCCAGTCCGTTGCCCATTTCTCCATTGTAGTGCAGTGCAGTGCCCAGTGTGAGATGGAAGCAGATAAAAAACCACCAAAAGATGAGTTGATCCAAGGAAAACAAGGTTTTATTCACATGTCTGCAGAGATGAGTTCCCTTAGGCATTGAAGGAACCCAGAGCAAAATTCAGGCAGCATTTTTATACCCTAACTGTCCACCCCCTCGTACGAGGGCTTGGCTCATATTCTTTCTGTTTTCAAAATGACATATATATTTAAAAGGTTCATACTAGCTCCCCATTTAGCAAAAGCAGTTACACCGTTTCTGACATCGCAGCACTTTATTACAATTCCCCATTGTTCTTGCCTTATCTTGTTTTTTTCTCTTGTGCACAAACTGGAACACTTTCTTATTTAGCAGAGCTACTGAGTTTGAGACACACTTCCTTATTTAATTCAATGGGTCATCCAACATGACTTCAGTTCTGCTCACAATCCCCCCTTTTTCTTTTTCCACTCTTGTCTCAGACTCAAATAGCAGATCCTCTGCTTCTTTCAGAGTGATTTCTCTCTGATACATCATTAGAGGTTCTGCTTCCTGCTTCTTCTCAAATCTTGAACCCAAGGATTTCCCTATCTTCCCACACGTTGTTATTGCACCAGGGAGACACTGAACACAACAACACAACAATACACAGCATATAATAATCAATATAATTCCCATTATGGTAGATCTAAACCAAGTGGAACTGGGAAGCCAAGACCATAGTGCTCCCCATAGGTCTTGGCAATGAGGAGTCACCTTTTTGTGATAATGGATTAGAGTGAATACGTTCTTCCATTACTTTTACTGTCTTTGTAATATTGGGTTGGAAATCATGGATGTATACACAGCAATGTGAATGAATCAGAGCACACACACACCCTTTTGTAGCTGATACAATGTCTAAAGCATACCTATTTTGTAGAGCAACCTGTCTTACTTCAGAAAGCTCGGTGTTAATCATTTTAATATTCTTTATTGTATCATTGAACATTGTTACTGTGAAGTTATTTAGAATATGTATATCTCGGTAGTTCATGGCTACCCCCAATGGTGTTATTATACCATGGGAGATTTGGGTCCAGAGTCTCTGAGTAAGGCCAGATTCTGAGTCTCTTTTATTACGTATCCGGCCTTGGGGAAGGCCATCAAGTTTATATATCACCGGTATCACATACCCGATTGTACATGTGCCACTCCAGTTCACCTGTTCTTCCTGGCATGTGCATGCATAACCAGCAATTGGTGATGTTCAAGGAATGTGAGACCTTCTTGAGATCCTTTATGAACACATTGTCATCCCACAAGTCTGTTCCCAAGTCACCCGCAGGTCCAACATATCGTGAACTTTTTTGATGTATTAATGTAAATATAGTTGCAACAAATAGTCCTCTCCAGAGTTCAGCCGACATCTCCATGGTGGTTTCTGCTGGCTATTTCTTCAAGGTTACCTTTAACGGCTGACCATCCACTGGGATTGCCTTCCAAGGTTTCTCAGGTTCCGGTGCTTTCTTGACTCTGCTGTAATGGGTCCAGCCTCCTTCCCAAGTACAGACTGCAGATTCAGTCGTCAGTAGCATCTAGTACGGACCTTCCCAGCTGGGTTGCAGTTTTTCACTTTTCCAAGTCTTTATCAGGATCCAGTCTCCAGCCTTGTGTGGGTGTTGGCTACCAGCCAAAGGTGGTCGTTGCACCAACAGTCCCTGTTTGTGAAGAGACAGTGCCAGCAAATATTTCCGAAGGAACAAGTCCCTGAACTCTGGTATGGGATTGCCTAGTTTGGCCAAATAGGGTCTCCCCATCAGCATTTCAAAGGGAGAAACCCCTGTGTCTTTCCTTGGATAAGTTCTGATCCTGAGCAGAGCTAAGGGAAGATTCTTTCCAAACCCCCTTTTCTGGCAACTCAGTGAAATCAATTTGTGCTCTCTGAAAAGGCCAACCCACTAGGGGTCACCCTCCCATCTCTTTCTTGCATGCCGCTTTCTTATTTACTTTCAAACAAATCAAACATTTCCAGCAGATGCTCTGAGCTACTGTCCACATCCTCAGACTCCAATAGTGAGGTTTAACGGACATGACCAAGGCCTCCGTTCCCCAATGTCCTCCTTCATGAACTTTCTCCAATATTCCCCTCATGACAATGGGTGACACTACCTTGACTCCCTCCGACCTCTTCCATCCCTCTGGGGTTTTGACACATCCCTCTTTCTCCAACTCCAACTTTTCCTTTTTCTCTGGCTCCCATTCCTCCCTCTCGTCCTCCTTTTCCAGTATTGGTATAAATACCATTACCAACTCTATCTCCCCTACAGCTTCCTTCACCCATTTGTCCGCCCATCGGTTTCCCACAACCTCCAGTGTGTTCCCCTTCTGATGTACGCTCACATGGACAATTGATACTCGGCTGGGGAGTTGCAATGCCTCTAAGGCTTGTTCTACTAACTGCACTTGCTCTATTTGCTTCCCATCCACCTTGATATACCCTCTTTCTTTCCAGATTTTCCCAAACGTGTGCACCACCCCCCATGCATACTTGGAATCAGTCCAAATCGTTACTTCCATCCCCTCAGCCAATTCCAAGGCTCTGGTCAAGGCAAGCAATTCACATTTTTGGGCTGACCAAGCAGCTGGGAGTAATCCTTTCTCTATCACCTCACCTTCCCCAGTTACTATTGCAAACCCAGATTTTCGCTTTCCATTTTCTATCCTGCTAGATCCATCTATAAACCACCTCTCTCCCTTCTCCAATGGAGTCTCTTCCAAGTCGTCTCTAACCTTCATCATGAGATCCACTTGCAATAGACAGTCATGGTCTTCTGGTTCCCACGCCTGCCTTCTCCCCTCCAAGAATTCTGCTGGATTTAGATTCTTGTCTGTCCCTATTACCACATCAGGACTGGTTCTCAAAATGGTTTCATACTTCAATATCCTCCCTTCGGTCATCCAAGTGGTAGCCAGCTGGCTCAACACTGAGTTGAGGTGAATGCACCACCAAAGCTCCCCCAAAGGTTAACTTTTTGCTCTCCACCACCAACATCGCTGTTGCTGCCACAGCCTGAACACAAACTGGCCATCCTTTCACAACCAGCTCCAAACCCTTGCTTAGGAAGGCTACCGGCTGGTACTGCCCCCCACTCTTTTGGGCAAGGATTCCAACTGCTGTTCCTTGAGCCACCGCCACATACAAATGAAACGGTAATTTCCTAACTTCATTCTTGCATAGCAGCTACCATCATCTGAGACTTCTGTTTGGTTTTAACTGAGTCTTGGTTCACAAAAACTTGTTGGGCTGCTCTCATCAAATCTGTCATGCCCAAATCAGTCCATCCCTCTGTCTTCTGGATCTTTTTCTGGATATCTGGCCATGCTTTGGTGATGAATTGCATCTTCAGGAGAGTCTCGAAGGCAGGTGTTTCGGGCTCCACTCCGGAGTACTTGGTTAACCCTTCATGGAGCCGAGCACAGAAATCCCCCGGGGACTCATCCTTTCCTTGTGTTATTTCAAATGCTTTGGTCAAGTTTTTCCGTTGAGGGATGGCCAATTTAATTCCTTCAATGATCATGTGTTTCATAGCTCTCATGTGCTCCCTATGAGCATTATTATTGATGTTCCAATTTGGATCAGCTATGGGGAACTTTGTGTCTGCAGCCACTGCTCCCTGTTGCCCTGCATGTCTCCTATCCCAGGTAGCCATTGCTGCCCTCCTAATGAGGTTCCTCTCTTCGGGGGTGAAAAGGTGTCCAAGAATATACATCAGTTCTTGGTATGTGTATTCATTGGGCCCCTGAAACAATTCCAACTGTTCCGCCACTTCATGAGCATTCTCATGGAGTTTCGGAAGGGTCTTTTTCAGATCCCGTAACTCAGCAGATTTTATGGGGACAGCCACGAAAACAGTGACTGGGTTCCCCTGCGCATTCATGCCATTTGGGACTTCTCTGACTGGTAAGGCCGACACAGGATTGGCTGACCTTCCTCTTAGAGGCAAATTCTCTAGGTCCTTGTTTAATTGAGCAAGTTCCCTTCTGAGTCCTGGATAGGCAGGTGGAGGTGGAGCCTGGGCAACTGGAGCCGGCAGGGGCAGTGGTGCCAGAACTGCTGGAACCGATGCTGGTGGACTCAGTTTCGCTTTCCTCCACCTTGCTGACAAACTGTCCTACTTCTGTTTCTGGTGGAACTGGACCTTCAAAGTGAGCATGATACCATACCTCCACATAGGGTATTTGCTCCTTCATCTGGTGTTTCACTATATACTCTTTCAACTGAGTTGTCCAGTACGTGCTGGTATTCCCTTCGGGATCCCAGTGGTAAGGAAACTCAGGGTCTACTAGGGGATACTTCGGCCACCTATATTGGCATAGGTAGATCATTTTCTTTTTCTCCAGACTCCGAGTGTAAGTCCTCAGATGGGGCAATGACCATCGTTGTAGTAGTTGACCCAATGGGGAGTCAGTTGGAATCAGCCTTCTTGGGGTCTTTTCTATCTCAATACCCGTTCCCTCTTGGAACGTCTCACACTTACTTTGTCCCTTTCCCATTCTTCACGCTGCCCGCCAACAATCTCCCAGAGATTCCCAACTCAGGGATTTACACTGTCCTCCAGCAGTCGCTGGATTCCCAGAGTTTGAAGACAGTATATCCCTTCTTCTATCCCTAAAGGCAACAAACTCACCTGATACACCCCTGGTCTCCTGGAGATGAAAGGAGTGTGGACGTCCCCACTTCAGGTGATCAACGACACTCCCAAAGCGTCAGACCGGCTTCTCTCTCTCTTGTTTCCAAGGATCGTTTGCTGAATGCAGTTACCCCAGGATCCAACTGAGACAAGGGAGGGGCCCCTCTACAATGGGAGGCGGTGGCGCCACACTTACCCAGTCCCTTTTCTCCAGTCGAAATTCCATCGGGCCCCACGTTGGGCGCCAAATTGTGAAGTGGAAGCAGATAAAAAAACCACCAAAAGATTCGTTGATCCAAGGAAAACAAGGTTTTATTCACATGTCTGCAGAGACGGGTTCCCTTAGGCATTGAAGGAACCCAGAGCAAAATTCAGGCAGCATTTTTATACCCTGTCTGCCCCCTCGTACGAGGGCTTGGCTCACATTCTTTCTGTTTTCAAATTGACACATATATTTCGAAGGTTCATACTAGCTCCCTATCTAGCAAAAGCAGTTACACCGTTTCTGACATTGCAGCACTTTATTACAATTCCCCATTGTTCTAGCCTTATCTTGTTTTTTCTCTTGTGCACAAACTGGAACACTTTCTTATTTAGCAGAGCTACTGAGTTCGAGACACACTTCCTTATTTAATTCAATGGGTCATCCAACATGACTTCAGTTCTGCTCACACCAGGATCCACTTCGAAAGTGGAGGGGGGTTAATTTAACAACTGGTTCACCCAGGGTCAGGCTGGCTGTCAAGGGAGGCTCACCCTGCATGTGTGGCAGAACTTGAGGAGAGAGATGGGCCATGCCTTCCAGGATAGCCAACCTGACTCTGGGCAAACTGGTTGTTGAATTGTTTGAATCCCATCACTACTGAGACCTCTTGTTTGAGGCTCATTGTGCTTTGCTTCCTGCCTGCATATTTCTTCTAGATGTATGAACTCTTTTTTTTTTCTTCAGATCCTTATTGTCTAAAATGTAAATTTGGACCTCAACAGATTCTATTTTCTATTTTCTCTTGCTAAACTCCCACAGTGTTGAAAACCAACCAACCAGCCAACAAAAGAAGCCTTAAAAGAGCATTACTGCATTTCCCCCCTCTAACAGAGCAAAAAGGGAACAGATGGTTCAAATAAAAGGATTAAATTCTCTAAGACTACAGCAAGGCAAAACTAAAATTAACTCTATCCCCAACTTAACTTTAGGAACCTAAGCTACAGCATCCAAAGGAAATGTGCCATGTATTTGTTTAATCAAGTGATCCATCACAAAAAAAAAGGATTCAAAAATAAATATTCTCCCCCCACTCCAGGGTTTAATTTCCTTCCTGCAGTTGCTTGGAAAAACTCAATGGGTTGCATTCGGTGGGTGGTTTTTTTAAGGGTGAAAAGTGCTTTTGCTTGCAACTGCGATGTCCAGTTTTTGCTGATCATTGCCTAAAAGAATTCTCCTTGCTATGTTCTGTTCCAGAGAATCAGCCTCTGCCATCCAGACTCTGCACTGTGGGAGAGGACCTTAACTAGGAGAAAGGAATTCATGACAATCTGCTGCCCCAGTTTAAAAGCCCTAAAGTGTTCATTGCTAAATGCAAATATTCCACTGGATATGACCCCAATTACTATCATGAATACCCAAACAGAAAAATGCATATTTGGGGTTGATTCTGGATGGGTTGTGAGTGTGGGGGTGCAAAATTCGCATTCCCCATCATACATATGCCCAATGATTACAGATTTAAAATTATTTATGCCCATATGATCACAGATTTAAAATTACAGATGTAAAAAAGATGTTAAGACTCTAGAAAGATTTCATAGAAGACAACAAAGATGTTTCGGGGACTGAAGGCTAAAACATATAAAGATATAAACATATACAGTTGCTGGAACTGGGTATATCTAGTGTAATGAAAAGAAAGACTGGGGTGGCATGATAGCAGAGTTCCAATATTTCAGGGGCTGCCACAAAGAAGAGGGAGTCAAGCTATTCCCCAAAGAGCAAGACAAGAAGCAATGGATGGATACTAATCAAGGATGAGAAGCACTAAGAACTAAGAAGAAATTTCCTGACAGAACAATTAACCGGTGGAACAACTCGTCTCCAGAAGTTGTAAATTCTCCAACAGTGGAAGTTTTTAAGAAGAGATTGGACAACCATTTGTCTGAAATGGTATTGGTTTTCCTGCTGAACAGGGGGTTGGACTAGAAGACCTCCAAGGTCCCTTCCAACTCTGCTATTCTGTTCTGTTCTGTTCTGTTCTGTTCTGTTCTGTTCTGTTCTGTTCT
>BLBF01000011.1:10988482-11007279 GCA_015471245.1 Laticauda colubrina | reverse complement strand
CCTTTAAACCATCATCATTTAACACATATAATCCACCTCTTAAAGATGCAGTAATTTTCTCATCTTCTTTTTCAAGTATGCAGTTATCTCCCTTAAATGTAACTACATATCCTAGTTTAACTAAAATTCTAACTGAAATTAAATTAAACTTAAGTTGTGGTACATATAACATTTTTACATTCTCTTTTATAAAAGAACAATATGCTATATACCTTTAGCTTTCAGTTTCCAGCCATTGGCTAACGATATCTGCTGTTTACTCTGGGACATTTTAATAAATTTTTTGTTGTCATTTGTTATACAATGGGATGCTCCACTGTCAACCACCCATAAATTATTTTTTACAGCTCCGTTAGTATACATGGCTAACTCTAAATGTTTATTTATCTTTTGATGATTTTTAGTATTCTGGCCAGCGTTCTGGTGCTTTGCCTTTTTACAAAATCTTGCCAAATGTCCTCTTCCTCCACAATTAAAACACTTTTTAATTGCGTATGCAATAGGAGATTCATTATCTTCTTTTTGAGGTTGCTCCCTCCTTAATTCATCTCTTTCATGCCTTCTTCTGGCCTCTTCAATCAATCTGCCAGTTATGTCAGTTAAAGTTAAATTTTCCTTTGGCAAAATTTCAAGTGAAGTTACGTAGTTATCATAACTTTCATCAAGGGAAGATAGAATTATATAAACTTGATGTTGTTCAGAGAATATAAGCTCTTTCTCATGTAATTCTTGGAAAATGCTTTGCATAGTTTTTAAATGACTCTGCATATCACCATTTCTTTGGAGACGTGTCCTGAAAAGCTTCCGTGTTAGATTTATGTGAGCACCAATATTATCTCGAACATAAATTCTCTTCAGCTTCTGCCAACACCCAAAAGCCGTTTTCTCTCCGTGGATATTAACAAGCTGTTGATCAGTTAAGGTTAACGCAATTATGCAAATGGCTTGTTGATTTTTATGCTTAAATTCTTCTATCTTTAGTCTGTCTTCCTCATTCTCTGGATCCCATTCTTCTACGTTTGGTGGATTTTCAATTATGTTCCACAGACCTTCTCCTCGTAGAAGTAGACTACATTTTGTAGACCATGATACATAGTTTGTTCCATCCAGCTTGGATATAAGGGACAAACGTTGTAGATTGACTTGTGCCATGTTTTCTTATATGGATATAAAAATATAATTAATAAAACACAGCTGTCTGTTTACTGTAATGTATAACAACACAAACTCTCACTTTTTACATAAATCTGTTTAACCTAGTTAAACTGACCTTGCAGCCTCTGGGCCCATAACCAGTGTTAAGCCTGGGTTCCCCAACCAGGGTTAGGTAGACAAGCTAAACAGAATGTGCAGCGTTAGTCAGATTGGCACACAGATAAATGAGTGAGCTAAGCTTGTATGTTTATTAACATACAGTAAAAATAACAGATACGCTTGTGCTATCAAGAATATATTTTATTCCATTATAAGTTAATAGCATAGTCAAATAACAGTCCAATATTCATTTACCATGTAGTCAGTCCATTCAGGGGTATTCAGTTAGCAAAATCCATGTAGAATATCCTATGTCAGTTCACTTACAAAATCAGTCCTTTGTTGTCTCTCCCGTTCGAGCTATGCAGTCTTGATTCCAAGCAGTAATCAGGGATCATCAAAGCCAGAGAGAGAGAGCAAGCCGTAGTCTTGCTATTTTTATATTGTTTTCTTAACCACTCCTTTAATTGCTATTTCACAGTTAAAGCTGTATACACTCTAACATACACTAACTATGATTCATAGTTATTATTTCACCTAAACCAGTTAGGGTGAACAATGTTATCCCTAACAATGGAGAATGGTCCTCTTTAGATCTTGAAACCTTAAGGCCTGGTCCCACTGGCCAACGGATGCAAAATGTAGGCATAAAAGACACAGCGGACAAGCAAAATTTCGGGGGTGGCTCCATCCGTTGTTATCCGCTCCAAAAAGTGGTGTTATCCACTCCATCCTCATAAACAGAATGGAAAAGAATGGAAAAGAACGGACGTGGGTAGTATGTAGCAGGGATGTTAAATGGATGTTCATCAGAAGCCTAGCGGATGGAAGCGGATGACACCTCCGAAGGGGTTCCGGGGGAGAATTTCGAAGTGGACACATAGCAGAAGGGGCGGATGCATAGCAGATGAAGCAGATGCATCACGGACGGCTATAGGAAACAAAGGGGATGTATATTGGATGCAAAGCATTCACTGTGCATGCAGGGAGTATGAATTGCGTCGCTCTGCAGATATAAAAGGATGCAGCACGCATGCAGTCAGCATACAGGGGAAAGACGTGCTGCCACATACATCTTGCAGGAACACCATGGTTTGTCAGTCAGGCGAGAAGAGGAAGCCCGTGCCTACTCATTAAAGCCCTGGCAAGGTGAAGAAGGCCAGAACCAGCATCCCACCCCCTGACACTGACTCTGAAGCTGCTGCTGCTGCTGTGGTGGACCAGCCCCAAGGCCCTCAAGCCCCTCAAAGCCCTGCTGCCCAAGCCCCTGAAGGCCCTGCTGCTCAAGCCCCTGAAGGCCCTGAACAATCTCCAGAAGGCCCTGATGCTGAAGCCCCTGAAGGCCCTGCTGAAGCCCCTGCCAGAGGGAGGAAGAGGCAACGGAAGGAGAAGGGAGAGAGGAAACAGTACACCGTTTCTGAGGAGCATGAGGATGAGGTGCTGGAATGGCTGAGGGAGAATGACTACCTCTGGAGAAAGGGCCACAGACTGTATCGCAGTCTGTGAGAGACAGACTGCAGCTTGGAGAGACAAGGCAGAGAGCCTGTGGTACACTGCAGAAGTACTCCTGGGATGGTGGAAGCACATGCACACCTGGTATGGCAAGCTACACCTCAAGAAATCTGGGCAGACCGCTGTCAAGCTCACTGACCGGGAGATGTACATCATGGCCAATTGCAGTTTCATGGAGGGTGAGATCCGCCATCGAGGAGCAGCCCCTCTGAGACCCCTCTCCCTCAGACAGCCCACAGACAGCCAGTCCTCTTCCAGCCAGGAGCCAGCTACCCAGTCCAGGCAAGTGTCTTCAGAGGGCCCCACAGCAGAGACCCTTCCCGACAGCTGCACTCCCCATGCCGGCAGACTTGGAGGATCCCATGGAGGATGACGCCCTGCTGTCACAAATGGAGGAAGAAGCAGCAGCCACCAGAGGCCAACCCACTCCCACCCCCAGCTCCAGAGGATGCAGGCAGAGAGGCAGACTGCAGGGGCAGGACCACAGTGTGCTGTTGGAGATCAGGGACACAATGAAGACCAGTCACAGAACTTTTCTCTCAGCTGGCTTCCTGAACACACCACCACCTGTTGTACCCTCAGGGCCAAGCACTCCAATGGTGCCTCAGACCAGCACTCAAGCCACAGCCACCTCCACAGTCCCTGCCCGCTTAACAGCTGAGACCATGGACATGACTCAGAGTGACTGAGAATAGTGTCAGAGACTGAGGTGTTTATTTGTTAAGTTTATCTTTGCTTAAGACACTTTACTTGGTTCATTTTGCTGATTTAATACAGTCATAAAGTTTACCTAAGAAAGTTTATCTTTGCTTAACACACTTAATACAATTTACTTGGTTCATTTTGCTTATTTAATAAAGTCATAAAGTTTACCTAAGAAAGTTAATAAAGTTTATCTTTGCTTAAGACACTTAGTTTACTTGGTTCATTTTTTTTTACTTAATAAAGTGTTGGTGAAAACTTTGAAAAAATGGTTAAGCCTTTGCATGCTTGTGGGATAGATAAGGATAGTTGTGGGATAGATAAACCTCTAGTGCAACCATGGTGAGACTGTGTGGTCCACCACCCCAGCGATCTAGATGATGTTCTCCCCCTTTTTGTAGAAAATATCGGTTGTCCGCTAGATGTTCTTCTACAATCTCTAGACATACTGCAGACATCCTAAATATACAAGATACATCCCAGATACAAATGTTTTGTCCATTTTTAATACTTTATATACGAGATGCATACACTTACATCCTTTCTATTTCCGTGCTACTTACACTGTGTAGACGTTCCGTGTACCTTTTGTTTCCTCCCTCTTTCCATTTTCAGCTGCAGTGGATGTGAGTTGAGGGGATGGCCAGAGGATGCAGAGAGGAGACAGCGGACGTTTAATGGATGATAACAGACATAGAACTTTGTTGTCTGCATATGTCATGGATGTACATCGTACATGGTGGAAAGTTCATCCGTTCACAAAGTTTTGTGCAGCTCAAAACTTCTTGCATGGATGAAATCGCAATGGACAGATGCTTGACGGATAGAGCGTATGAAACACGTATGCAGTGAGTACACAACGGATGCATAGCGTTTTCCAACGGATGGCAAGCTTTTTTTTAACATTTTACATCCTCTTTGCATCTGTAAGTGCAGTGGGACTGGGCCTTTCGGTAAATGATGGATATTTCTGATACTGTGGGAATTTGTATAATGTGGTATAATCTGGGTCATTCTTTTTCCATTCGTGCTAATGCTTTAAGATTAATGCTCAAAGGGCTGCAAAAAATTCAAAACTCACTCACTCCTATGTTGCTTTCTTCATTTACATAACTATTGACAGAAATTGTATATAAACATTATTTGTAAGGCAAATCACCCTTTCGTTCGTTGACACATAAATTCTCTTAGGCAGGTTTTATAAATGGATATTACCCTGAAATAAACTCTCGCATTAAGTTTTACTAGTAAACTTTTTCACCGGTTGTTGGGTTGTTTTTTTTCTTGATGGATTTTGACGAGGGATAGATTGAATAACAGCTTTAAATGATGCTGGGAGTTGGGACATCAGCATTCACTTTCAGCATAGCTTATTTGACAAATAAGGACAAGCAATGGAGACATTAGCATTGTAGTTACATTATGGAGCATTCTAACCAAACACATTTTTTGTTTAGAATCTGGGAGAAGAAGAAAAATCCTCTCCCTTTCTGACTTTCAACGTCTGGCAGAGTTGAATCTTTATGAAGGGTGAGAAGATGAGTGTCAATGAATTGGAATGGAGCCAGGAAAGTTTAAAAGGCCAGGGGCTGCCTTACCCAGCCTACATTAGGAAGAAACTTGCTCATGTCCAACAACCAGATATGAGCCTTGCATTTGCAGACCGGTCATAAATCCCAGTTTCCTTGCAAAGTGTTTCATGGAAAAGTCATGGGAAAGAGTTCCCTAAATATTTATGAACAGGCAACTTAAAAGTCTGTTTCTCCTTTCTTAGAGTTCCTTAACTTTAAACCAGTTGTGGGTTGCCCAGGTATAATAGATGACCACATTATATGGCCAACTGGTATCCAGAACAATCCCAATTCATGCAAAATGATGAGTATGTAGGATGATGATACCATCACATACATAACTTCATATTCTTCTTCATTTCTCCCCCTTGGGGACACTTATAATTTACCTTGAGGTTGAACCAAATCCTTTTTGCTAAAATGAAACAGTGTGGATCCAAACAAAGCCCTTACACACCATATCTTTCCATTTGCCTCTCTTCTAGCTAACATTCTTTCCATGACATTCCATATAGCACCTCTTTGTCAAGGGAATCAGCTGTACCACAATGACTTCCCCTTTCCAATTTCCTGTTATCATGCCTTGTAATCTTCCATCTTTCAGTGGGTAATCTTTGTGACTTGAGCACTTAATACAATTTAAATGGATATCTTGGGAATAGCAGAAACCTGAAAGATATCAGACTTAAAATCACAACAGAGAAGAAACCTCCAAATGATGTTGAGTGGTAGAATTCATAGTCATAGTCAATACATAGTCAAGCCCAGGAAAAACATATGCAAAGTGGTTTTATTTTGATGCCCCCAAAAGAGCTTCATTTGATTTGCAGAAGCCATCAACTGAATAATATATTGTGTGTCCACCCAAGGCCAACCCTGGATGGTCAGATTCTTCTACTCTGTGCTATATACATTGGTTCCCAAGCACTTTCTCCAGGCTTTGCTTGGAGAAACTGAGATGAATTTGAACATTCCAACACACACACAAACATTCAGAGAGGGGGGGGGAGGGAGGGAGGGAGGGAGGGAGGGAGGGAGGGAGGGAGAGGGAGATGTTTTTCTTCCTGACATATCAACCTATGTCCAGGTTTAACTCCATTGGTTATTTGTTTGGATTTTTTCTCCATTGAAGAAAACTGATGTTCTTTTATTTCATGACATTTCATCTTATTTTAAAAGATTTTTATGGTCACCCATTTTAAAACAATTCTGGGCAGTTCACAAAAATAAACACAGAAATAACTTGCTGTTAAATGTTGACTGGATAGTTTTCTTGTCTTAATGTTTTTAAAAACTCATGCTTCTGTCCAAATGCTAAATTATTCCTCCAGTGAGCCTCTTTTATAAGTGAAACCTAAAGCAACTGCCTTCTTGGCCTGCCCTTTGTCTTTCCTCTACCAGTTTCTACTCGCTGAGGTGCTTATTAATGGAAGTAGATTTAGGTCTGGCTCCAAGCTTCTGGGGAAGTAGGTGCTCTGAAAAGTCTTAGAAGGAAAAAAAATAAGATTTTCAAGGAAGCCTTGATGAACTGAAGAGGTCTCTGCAAAAGCAGAGCTGATGACCAAGCAAAGACCACGGCAATTGATGTGTACTCCGGTTCCTTAGAAGCTCTCCATATAAGGAGATGTTGGAAGATTACCCATATGTGCTCCAAATGGTTGTTTCACACAAGGAGATTGCAGGATGGTGGTTTTCTATGGGTTTAAGCACTGGGAGATGAAGGGATTAATCATTGTCAGCCCCCCACCCCACCCCCATACAGATGCAACAGAGCCTTTTTAGGGATCCTATGCTCACAAATTTCACTTTCTAATCACTTTCAGAAATTGCCTATTAATCATCTTGAAACTATTGTAGCCTTTGGGAATGATAAGGCTGAAAAGCGGCCAGCTGAGTTTCGCTTCAACCCTGAACAAAAGAAAAATTAATTATAAACTTAGAATTTAAAGAACTTGAAATAAACAGCAACAAGCTAAATACTGTATGTAGAAAAGAAACTGGTTGCAGTTTTAAAATTTAAAAAACAAATGAGAAGTCAAAAGAATGACCTGGAAAATGTTTTTGAATTGGAACTACACAAGAGGCTTGTTAAACCCTTGAAAAAATCTGTGCAAAGGGATAAAGAAGCATTGAAGAGAAACCAAATCTTACAACAATATTTGAATTAACTAAAGAGTAAGACTATTAGAAGTAAAAAGAAGGAATATAAAGTTGACAAATTTTTAGTCAACTGATGCTATGTTGGAAGTTAAAACCCACCCTTCTCCTAGGAAAATGAAATATTTTAGGATATACTAAAAAGGCAGAATGTTTCCCCTAAAAAGAATAGAAACTCAGAAACTCACCTCAGAAGCAGAAACTCAGCCCCTCCACCTTTGCTAATGGACCATGACTCTGGCCTCGACCAGTTTATTTTACTTAACAAAGTTCTACTCCAGGTAAAGCTATAATAGGAATTGCCCAAAGCCCTTTCTTTACATCATCATCCAGCAAGGCTCAACCAAGCCTGGGATTCAGGGCAGCCTACAGAGTTGCCCCTGCATGGCCCCATGAGAGTCTGACAACCAATCAGAATACAAGCTCAAATTCAAATCCCAACAGAGGGTATAAAACAATTGCACTGTCAGTATATCAGTCCTTTTTCTTCTTTCTTCACCCAAGGCATGTGATCCTGTCCACCATTAAACCATCTTTCCAAACAGTCACCATGTTTCCAGTGTCTTTCTTCCCCACTTGGAAGTGAACCCAGAGGATATTTCTTCCAACAGTTAAAATAGACTTTTTTTTTGTACAGTACTAACAACTTTCGGCAAGTTTTTGCTTACACCAGGATTGGCAGTTGATATTTTATGGATTTGGTTATAGAAAGGAATAGGATATGAAAGAAAGATGTATCTGTTGGAAACCTTAAAGAGGGCAAATTTGTCTGTAAGTGTTGTAATGAATGTTGGAAGTCACTTCTTTATGTATTTCTATTCTTATATTTATCTTTTCTTTTTTCTTGCTCTTTTCATTCTTTCTATTCTATTTTCTTTTTTAAGTTTAGTTTGTATTAGTTTTTACTATTGTAATCAGTCCTTCATTAAAAAAAATTAAAAATTAAGGTTAATTATGTCAAAGCATGAATATGTATTGTTTTCCTTGAATAAATCTACTTACAATGATGGCCATGGAATGGATTTTAAAAGATCTATTTTTTATTCCTTTCTACTTGCATTAGCCTAGTCCTCAAATAATGGCACTGACATCTTTTATTTCATTTTCATTAATACCATAATTAATTCATTCCTGGGTTAAAACCCCGAATAAATCACTCATCATCTAAGACTAGTGATTCCTGCCATTTTCCTTTCATATTTAATAACATATCAGGGTATTGTAAAATGTTGTGTGTTCCTTCCCAGCTTTACAACTGAATCTGAGATGTCAGTTTTGTGGCCTTGACAAAAATAACACTATTCATGCAAGCCCTTTTGACAATGTACTTTCCTTGCAAAGCTTTTGCGTTATACGCCATATGATTCTGTACTGTTGTATTGTCCTTTGAGACTTAAATTTTCTTTCTGTTTTTCCAAATTGCATTATGGCATTTTGTATTTATGGATTTAAAAAAAAACAATCTTCTCATGAGTAAAGGACATTTCCATGAAGAGAAGACTATTCCTGACAGTAAAGCCTCAGTTAAGATCAGATTCCCCTTTCTTAATAAGGGGAAATGAATAGACACACATTTCATGCTACTTATTGGAAATAAAATATTTATGTTAGCCAGGTTTTCAGAAACCCGAAGGTGGGAGGTTGTTCCTCCTTTTGTAGAAGCAAATATTCTTGTTAGAACAGAGCCACCGTTGAATGTTGCTACAAATCTGAATTAATCTAGTGCCAAAACTGTCAATCAATTTTCTTTTTGTAAATTTATAAACATCTTTATTAAATTTCTAAAACAAACATTAAAATGCAAACTTAAAGGGGAGAAAGTTGAGGGAAATAATGGAGCTGGTTAAAAAGTGACAAAAATAGATCTAATGAATATAAAACAAAAAGTGATTTATTTAAGTTCAAAGATAATACAACACAACGACAACCTCTCTCTAAGTTAAATGAATATTCAAGACTTAAACAATCTTAAAATCCGAATAAAAGCATTGTAAAACATCTATATTCATATTATATTCTTTTGTTAATTTTACTCTAATAGTAAATTGACAAATAGAAATAACCATAGATTTTTTAAAAAAATGAAAATATTTTTTGTAGGTAAGTTTTATTTTTCTACCACACAAGATGCATCAGACTTTATTTGTTTGTTTAGTTGTTTGTTTGGAAGTTTGTTTGTTTATTTATCAAATTTGTATGCCACCCATTTCACCAAAGGTGATTCTAGCCAGCTTACAGACATTCAGTTAAAATGCCCTATAAAACATTAAAATTATAAATAAGGGACATACATTTAAAAATTCAATTAAAATAAAACAAAACAGAATAGAGATGGAGAGAGCAAAATGCACACAGAGAGGAAATAGGGTATTCTGTATTTCTTTAGGCACCTCCAACGTGCCACATTCCATTGGGGCCCAAGGCTAGTTGACACAGTCATATCTTCAAGACTTTTTGGAAGGCCAAAAGAGTGGGACCTTTGGGGGAAGAGCATGATGTTCCAAAGTGTTGGAGCCACTGTAGAAAAGGCTCTCCTGGACCCCAATAATCAAAATTCCTTGGATGATAGGATCTGCAGCATATCCCTTCTTGCCAGCATGGGGCTCATAGCCTTTTTCGCCTGTAACATAATAGCTTGTAATGTAACTTTTGAATTTGCTTTTTTGATGAGAAACAGTAGATAAGATAGTAGATAATAAGTTTGATTTCATTGCTCCTCTGGTTTCTTGACTGTCTGCATATGTTTTGAAAAGCTCCATGGGAAGAATTTGTTCTTGATTTCTTCCACTGCAATTTACAATAAGACCCAGGAAACCAAGAATTCAGCAGATCCCAGGTGAGGCGGCAATGCAGCAAAACACAGTTACTTAGTAACCCAAGAAAATGCATGCAGATAAATCATACACTCACAAATGTGGGAAATGCCAAGGAAACAGAAGGAACATTGTACCACATGTGGTGAACGTGTAAAAAAAAAACCTCTTAAAAGTACTATTTCAGCTCACTGAATAGTCTACGATGCTATTAGATATGCAAGAAAGGGCACCAAGAAATACAAAGCAAAATAAATGCCAAAGTTTTATTTGTTTGTTTGTTTGTTTTTAGAAATTGGGGAGACAATGGTTTTATGAAGTAGCTTCAAACATTGTTTTGCTCTAAGCACTGTCAAAGCAAAGCACCCTAAAAGTAATATGCAAGCACCCTGGTAGGCACAACGATATACATGCAAGATTACAGTCCATCTAGAGTTAATTTCTGCTTGGTGTTGTCTAAAAGGTCCTCTTACACCAATGATGAAAGGACACTGAAGACCTGGAGATGACAGCTTCCTTTGTGATGAAGCAGAGTCTCTGCTTGTTAAATAAGACTGTGACAGTGATAAAGACAAAGGCATCATTTTTACAGCTGAGTTCAGCCTATCAGCATATGACAAGACACACTATCTCTGCTCACACATGCTGACATCTCATCATGTGTTGCCTCCTATGCAGGATGAAAATAGCCCTGAAGGCAGTACCCAGTGGAGAACGATAGCACCTTGCTTATCAGTGAACAAATGAATGGGAGTGGAAAAACACTTTGAAGTGAACATTTTGCCACTGTTAAGATTGCAGCTAAAACTCAAGATAGTTTTCTTGGCTCATTGGGAATACAGCGACAATAAAACAATGCTATCATTAAGAGCAACCAAAATCTCAACCAAGCAAGCAACTTAGAACCATGGCATTCTTATTCCATGGTTTTCCCATTATAAAGCTCAAGGAAATGCACTGAGGATTCTGTCATCAAGAAATTGTTGGGAAATTTTAGACCAATATGCCCATTTCCAAGCTCTGATATCTAAGAGAACTCAAAACATATGCATGTTGAAAGCCAGGTTTTTCAGAATTTTGCAAACCAGATTTTAACTAAAGACAAGCATATGCATGTGTTCAATAAAAACACAAGCCAACAATGTATAGGAAAGATATATACATAAATGCAGGTTTTAGAGTGGAGTCCTTCAAGGTATTGCAGGAATCATAGGATTAGTTGGATTTCCTCCTAAGGAAGGGAGATTAGATATTTAAGACTTTTCCTTTTTAATTCTGCACCTGACCTTCTGCCATAGTCCTATCACTCCCTGATTCTTACTGCTCACTGCTGCCAAGAGCTTCTTTAAGGTGGGATGATCAATTAAGATGGTCTGTCCAAGAGCCTGATGGATTTAGATTGATTCCACACAGCCTATTAAGATCTGAGTGAGAAGATTGCAAGAAACAAACTTAGGTAGAATCCCTACAACATGAAGATGCTGTCTGTGCAGCAAACACTTGAGAATTTGCCTTCCAATACATTGGAGATAACTTTAGCTGATGCAGCAGCTCATGATTTGATGATCCTTCTAAACATATTACTTTCAGCCTAGCTTTGGTAGGGACTCCATTAGTGGCTTTTTCTGGAGTTTGATGTCTTGGCAATGCCCATCCATATACCCATCACCTCATGGATGAATTAGTGAAATGCACTTTATGGCTAACTTTGAGGGCTGCTACTCCAAGCTGCAATTGGTGCAGAACTACAGAGTCTGTCCTCCCACTAATGTGTTTGGGGAAGCACCAGCTCTATACACGATTCCAATTTGATGAAATTCACCTTTACTGAAAGGGAATGATGAGCAAATCTGCTTTGTTTTTTATGAGAGATGTTGATATTACAACTCCCATTTGGAAGAAAAAAACCCAAAATAATTTTGGTCTGTTTATGAAATCAAAGAACTTTTTCTAAATTCCTTCTTCCCTTATATTACAACAATATTATTTATTCCTATCCCTTTAATGTTTTCTCAGTGCCAAACAGGACACTTCATGCCATCCAAAAGACAATTCATGCCATCTAATACTATAGGAGACTAGGCAGAGATGGTGATGGGATAGAAACATGCCTTCTAGGCCCATTCTGCTTCCTCCATATAATTGGTTTGTGTCTTCATAAGGAGGCTTCATTTGGGAAAGGCAATTCTCTGTCATTTATTCATTTTTAATCAGATATGTTAATGATTCGATGACCTTCACAAATTCCCGAGACAGGCCACTCACTGCCACCACCATCACCAAAACATCAAGGTACCCAAAGGTTCAAACATGAAAATTCACTGTGGACAAGCAGAGAAAGAGCATTCTCAAGATTCAGTCCCAGAACTGAAGAAGTTTCTTGGGTGAGAAGCGAGATGTTTTCAATGGGGAAAAAAAAGCAAGCATGAAAAGCACTTTGGGACACTATCAAGTTAATTCTGTAAAACCCTCAAAGAAACATTAAGAAAGTAGTTAGTTGGTATATGGTATATGCCTATAAGTAAATTAACTTGGTTATTTTTTCCTTCCATAATGTGACATTTCTAGTTAACAGATTACTTCCAGCAGATTTGGCCTAGAGCTCAGCTCCAGAAGCCCAGAGAAAAAAATCTAACGCTGCAGAGGGTTATTCTGATGGCCTAAATGAGATGGAACAAGAACTGAAACCTCCTTTCTGGCAGATGCCCTTCAGTCAGTAGAATGCCATCCCTGAACACAACATATGGAACAAGTCTGACATGACACTTCCCCAAAATAGTAGGTGTGGGTGGGTATTTATACGTAGAAAAATTTGTCACTAGTGACTGAACATCCTTTCTGGAAGTAGTGTTTAGGCCACTTCAGATAATGCTCCACCCATCCTATGATTAATTCATTGTTAAGGTTAATCAGTCAAAAATATTTTAAAGGCAATCCATTTCCAGCTTTTATAGTGCTTTTCCAGATTGCTAACTGACTTTTACATTTATGCTGGATGAATCTCACTGCAGGTGTTTGCAAAATCTGACTGTTTTGTCAAAAGTACTAAATGGGGATCATACGAGAGGTAGTGTTCAGCAGGTTCTGACCACTTCTGGAGAAAGTGGAAATTTTGAGTAGTTCGGAGAACTAGCAAATATCACTTCTGACTGGAGATTTTATAGTATCCTTCCCCTGCTACATCCACCAAGCCATGCCCACAGAACCGGTAGTAAAAAAAAAATTGAATCCCACCACTGGATCATACCCTTGTGACACAAGCTGCAACCCTGTTTGTGTGTGCATGCAATGTCATGCTGCATAGACAGAAACAACGAGATTGATGTTGCAAAGGGGCAAACTCATTTTGCCATTTGTTCCCCCACGGACTTCAGCCCCTCTGCAATCCATAAATGTGACAACATCTCTTCTGCCTTATTTTAGCAAAAATATAAGCGATAAAAGAAGGAGATGCATTAAAAAAAAATAACAGAGTAAAATTTAGAACAAGGCTGACTAACCCTTTAGGCTACATTTTAGGCCTGTTACTCTGTCCCAGCCCAACCCTGTAAATAAGCAAACAAACAAACAAATGATAAAGGAGAGAGAGAAAAGGGGGGAGGGAGGGATAGGGAAAGAGGGGGGAAGGGGGAGAGAGAGAGGGAAGAAGGGGGGAGGGATAGGCAGAGGAGAGAGGGAGGGAGGGAGGGAGTACTCACTCCAAATAACACCTATCAGCTAATAGCTTGATCCTAGAGCAGGGATTCCCAACCCCTGGGCCACAATGATAGGATTATGCATTGATGGGATTATGTATTGCTGTCTGATGGCATTAATCATGCTCTTCTCTCCCAACTAATTTGGTTTCTGAGGAACATCAGGAAATGTAAATTCAATGGAAAAAGTATGTCTTGGGGGTTTTGAACTACCAAGTAATATCCTTCCTCCCAGGGGTGGAATTCAAATTTTTTGACAACTGGTTCTGTGGGCATGGCTTAATTGGTGGGTGTGGCTTGTGGTCATGTGACTGGGTGGGTGTGGCTTGGTAGTTATATGACTGGCTGGATATGGCCAACTCAACATCACTCATATCGAGACACGCATCTCCTTGCCTGGCCTCTCATGACTGTGGAGATGTTGCAACAGTCGTAAGTGTGAAAAACGGTCATAAGTCACATTTTTCAGTGCCTTTGTAACTTTGAATGGTCACTCCACACAAGCAAAGTACCAGCAAAGGAGGGAAAAAATCTCCAGAGAAGTTCCTGAGACAGGAAGTCCTGCCAAGAATGTAATAAGGGTTAACAGAGAGGTAGTTTCTGTAAGCAACACCAGAATGTTTCCTTCCTGCCTTCCTTACAGGTTTAGGCCAGTAATTTCTTCTAACAACCGGTTCTCCGAACTGCTTAGAATGTTAACAACCGATTCTAGCGAATAGGTGCGAACTGGTAGAATCCCACCACTGCTTCCTCCTCCCTCTCCCCCTCTCCCCCCCAGAAATATCTATGGCTAGTGAACTCCCATTAACAAATTGACATCCTATCCATCATCCTTGCACAGTTTTTCACAGTGAGAAGTACATTTTTAAAAAGCTATTTTTATCTAAAACCAATGCAAAGCAAAGGGGAGAAAAAGTCATTGTTGCAGTGATGTATGGAAGAAGGGAATCCAGATGAAAACTGCAGGCAATTCTATTTTAGGAGAAAGTGTGAAGACACCAAGATTTCGAGTCTCTCAAATGACATTATTGTAACCCAAAATGCTCATCCCCATATGGTGCATGACTTTAGAAGTATATATACATGTTTGGCTTATTTCTGCCATTATATTTTTTTTAGTACATTTTGGTAATACTGTATTTTGGGAGCCATTTTTTTTATATAATTGTAATTATACTATCAGTAATTAACCAGTTTCTGTAATATCCTGTGTGTTTACTTTTTTAATTGAGAAGGTAAATTTTGAAAATGTATGGAATGCAGTCCAACTGGCATATACATTCCGAAAGTATAAATGGGATAAATTTATATTAAATGCAATATAAATTTCCTCTCCATCCCCTCAAGATACAATAGAAGGAAAAAGGATTATGTGCATTACTTGTGGATCGATGAGCCCACAGTGTTCCTTTAACTATGCCAATGAGTTCCAGCTGTATAATGTGGAAAACACAGAAAAGCAAAAAACAGAACTAAAGAAACCTCCCAAGTACTTTCCCCAAAAGCAATCCAAGAAAAAAAAGTGGGCCAGTTCAATGCACAATGTACAATGTGTACAATGCAGACCTGATTGTACAATGCAGCCCTGATCATTTTGTACAATGCTGCCCTGATCATTTTGGATAAACATTCCCCATGCTTCATCGTTTGGTCTCCCAAAATCAAACAGTAAGAATGGTTCCAGTCACCCAAAGCTGTTCCTGCTATGAGGAAGTTGCCAATTATTGTGCGGAAGCAGAGGTGGAATTCTGTTGGTTTGGCCTGGTTCAAGCAAAACCAGTAGCTCCAACGATCAGCTGTTGGGCCCACCTGCCCAGCCTGGCTCAAGTCTTTGCTTTATTTCTGGGTTTTCCAGCTCAGCTGCTTCACGCAGCACAGCGGATTGCTGCATGTCAGCTGTTTAACGTACAGGGCTTGCAGCAGAAGGCGAGTTGCAAATGCTGCACACATGCGCAAAGCATGTGCAAAATGCATGTTCACAGAAACGATTGTTACACCAGTTGAATCCCACCCATATGCAGAAGGATATGGGGTGAGCAGTGTTAGGTTCTCTGCAATATGTTATCTGTCTTCCAGGGAGGGAGGGAGGGAGGGAGGGGAGAAGAAGGGGAGAGGAGGGAGAGAGTAAGGGAAGAGAGGAGACAGAAGGGAGGGAAGGAAGGAAGGAAAGAAGGTATTTATCCCAGTTCAAAGTTCCATCCAAGCTAGTTTTAATAATTTTTAGTCACTCCCACTCTGGTATCATTGTTTCCTTCTAAATAAACAATATCCTTACTCATTCCATAATCTCTGCACATAGAAGACTAATCCAGAGGTTAGATTTTTTTTTTCTCTGACATACAGATTAGATGAAACAATCTGGTCTGCTCCTTTCAAAAACCTAAACATTAGAGAGAAGAGAAAAAGTAATCTCCCTACTACAACAGGAGACCAAGTGGATTAGATCTCCACACATATATACATTATACACAAAGTTGAATCTGTTTGAATGGAAATGAGTGTGAATTATCTGCCTGATTCTGTATTTTGAACAATGAACCTTTTCACAAAACTGGATTTAGTGACCAGCATATTGTTAAGAATAAAAACCAGATCGCCTCGCGGCTGAGTAGGTGAAGTGATGCTCTTTTATTTTTTTCATAAAAGGATTCTACTAGTTAATCAAAAAGAAAAACAGTGTTAATTTTCTTTCATGCTGTACTCCATACAATTTTTGCAGCATAATGTAAAGTTGTGTAACACTAGACCTTTGCCAAAACATGGAAGAAAGATAGTTGCTTCTAACAAGGTTTCAGGCTCGCACCAGTAGCATTAGCTGTTAAAAATGAATGTCACCTTTTGTTTATTTTATTCTTCTTGTCATCTTCCTTCTCTCTTCATTATCACTGCTTTTTATTTGTTGTTGAAATTTAGGTAACAATGTATCTTTTAACATTTCAACAGAATCCATCTTCCTGTAACTTGCATTCATTATTCTGCATCTTACTGCCCACAATATCTTCCCTCAATTTTATCATATTCTATTCCACCTCTGCTGCAGTGCTTTCTTTTCAAAGCTAAAACCTTCTCTCTCTCTCTCTCTCTCTCTCTCTCTCTCCCTCCCTCTCTCTTTCTCCCTTTCTCTCTCCCTCCCTCTCTCCCTCCTTCCCTCCCCAGGCCTTATTTATTGCTCTTCTATGAACCTGTTCCATTTAGTTGAATCTTTTCTAAAATACGATGCCACAATATAAAAAATAAGAGTATATGATGAATCATGGAGCTCTCACTTTCTCTGATCTAGGAATTACATTTTTCTTTTCTTTTCTGCCTAATCACAGTACTAATTCATATTTACTTTTTAATATTATTGCACCAAGATTTATTTTCACAAATTTACACTCAAACAGAATAAGGATTCTCCATCCTATATAGATGGGCATCTGGGTTTTGTTTCCTCCGGGTGGAACTTTTCATTTGTCTTTGTTAAATTCCATTCTATTTTTTTTTCAAGTTTATTTTGGTAACTTGTCAAAATGTTTTTAATTTTGCTTCTGTCTACTCAAGATTCAAGATTCTGTCTAATCTTGAATCATTTATAAATTTGACTTAGCACACTTTCAACCTCTTCATTCAAGTCATTAATAGAAACATTTGAAAGTACAGGTCTAGGATTAAATCTGGTTACATCCCACGCAAAGTGTCTGAGGAGAAACCTATGATGAGCATTTTTTGAATAAGATTTTTGATCCAACTAGGTATCCACTTAAATATAATAGTAGGTAACATTTAACTAACTTGTTAATCAGAAAGTATTTTGCCAAATGCTTTGCCAAAGTCACCATAATTATGTTCTTAGCATTCTCACAGTCTACTAATGAAAAAGCATTCCCACAGTCTACTAATGAGCAAAACATAAGATAAATTTAATCTGACAAGATTTGTTCTTGATATTTCTGTGCTGACTTCTGAAAAAAATCACAAGGATTTTTCCACTCTAAGATAATTGCTTTATCAATGAGTGGTTTAGAAATAAAAAGAAAATAAAATGGCAATTAGGAAAAGAATGAGGGAATATGTAAATATGTAAATATACCATGGAGAAGATTGATATATAAGGATAAAAGATATTGATTTATAGCAAGAGTAAGATGTAATGGTAAAGGAATAAATAAATACATATACTGAAAAATGTACGGAGATGCAAAAGATGTCTTGATGTTGAAAACAATGTATAAAGTTTTATTTTATGTTTTTAAAATTTGAAAACTTGATAATATTTATAATAATAATAATAAAAAAGATAATTGCTTTATCATCTGCTATAACAGCCTCCAAGATATTGATGTCATAATGACAAATCAGTTGTTTCCTATATCTTCATCCCCATATCCCAATATTTTGATTATGGATAGTCCTTGTCTTACAGTCCATTTAGTAATGGTTCAAAGTTACAACAGCCCTAAAAAATGTGACTTATGACCATTTTTCAGAATTACAACCTTCACAGCATCCCCATGGTCATGTGATCAAAATTCAGATATTTGGCAACTGGTTCATATTTATGGTGGTTGCAATGTCCCAGGGTCATGTGACTCCCTTTTGCAACCTTCTGACAAGCAAAGTCAATGGGGAAGTCAGGTTAATTTAACAACTGGTGTTGCTAACTTATCAATGATTCACTTAACTGCTATGATTCACTTAACAACAGTGGCAAGGAAAGTTGTAAAATAGGACAAAAATTACTTAACAAACGTCTCACCCAACAGGAGAAATGTTGGGCTCAATTCTGGTTGAAAGTGGAGGACATGCAGTTTATTCAGAATGGAAGCCAAAGCATCAGACACACTGAGTTATGACTGGAGAGGACTGAGAGGTGCCAAAAATGTCTTTCAAGGAGCTGCAATACTGATAACTAGGGAGAGAGAGAGTAGTCTAGTAATGGCAGGGAGCCAGGATACCATGGAGAAGATCTGAAATATTCACCTGAATGTGAGCTCCCAGGATTTAGAACTGCAATAGAATGCATTGTAAATCTCCTCTCAGAACATACACAGAGAAAGAAAGAAAGAAAGAAAGAAAGAAAGAAAGAAAGAAAGAAAGAAAGAAAGAAAGAA
>BLBF01000011.1:10949315-10967047 GCA_015471245.1 Laticauda colubrina | reverse complement strand
CCACAGAATCATCAGAGAAGCCATAGAGATTGAAAAAAGACCTGACAGCATGAATAGAAGAGATGATTCCACCAGACTGTCAATCATTTGGAAGCCTGCACTCTCAAATAGAAAGATCTCCATGCCACAAGCCAGGCAAACACCTGGGCAAAAACAGACTCCCTCTGATAGCTCCAACCCAAGCACCCCCCCACCAGGCACCCAGGTGAAACCCAGCTTGCTAATGAATAGCAGCTTGCTAATGAAGAGCAGCCGTCCCTTCACACGGAGCCTAGCTGCACTAAAAGCCTCCAACACAAGAACAGAGTGTTGCCAGCCAATCAAAGCCACAAAACAGACAGAAGAAACCAGAAACACCAATCCATCAAACTCCAAGTCCAATGAATACAGATCCAGGCTCCCAACCAATCAGAATGGACCAGCCTCAAATTTGAAACCAGGAACTAACTCTATACAGAAGCCTGAGGATGGCAGATGATATATATATATACAAGTGCTATTGCTATTGTTTCCATGCATTATTTATAGGATTATGATTTTGAAAGCATGCTGTTCTTTCCTAAATTCTGCCTTTAGGAACAGCACCATTTCCAATACAGGAGAGCATATTATTCCTCCCAAAAGTTGTTGTTGTTGCTTTACTCTCAGCCCCATGGAACATTAAATCAAAAACATACAAGTCAGCTTCCCCCCCAACCCACATCAGTAGTCATCCTGAGCTATGTTATAATGTTTTTTTTTTCCCTTGAAGACAAGGCAGACCAATTATGATTGCAGAAGGCAGAGGTGATTCAATTGAAGCAGGTAATAAGATCTGCCTAACACTTGCCATCTGCAGTATGATGCCATGTCTCACTCTCAAATTACCTTCTCACAAAATGAAATTAAAATAAAATTGAATTAAGGATATGTTAGTGGGAGCGTGGGAGAGAGAAAGAATAACTGACCAGGCCATGACTGAAACAGACTGCACTACCTGAGAAAGGATCAGGGCAGGATAATGGATTTTTAAAAGCAGGATAATTTGAAAAAGTAAAAGAAGATAAAAGAAGCTCTTGGTGGGATTTGACAGGTAAAAGAAAAATCTACACTTTTGCTCCTTCGCTCCTGAATTTTCAATGTTCCATATGGAAAGTGCTGTTTCTGTAGCCACCGGGCCTCATAACCTTGTCATGAACAAATGAAAAATAATATTAATTTTTTTAACACAGTTTTCAACTCTGCAATGTTTGTGGACATAAGAGCATCAGCTGACTAGCTGAAGTCTGATAAGCTTTTGTGCTCTCTTATATTTCAGTTTAGTTTCCAGCATTCCTTAAAACAATCTTCCCTAATCTGGATGTCCTCCAAATCTAAAAATCACATTTTTGTTATCATATATTTGATCCTGAATGGGAGAAATAAGTCAGAGAAGTTTCAGAGATTGTCTACCCCGAATGTAACCACCAAAAATTATTCTTGAGGCTCTGTAGGGAAAATGCCTACCAAGTGGCTTTATAATCAGACCAATTAATTAATGTTCCTATGCCATGTCCTTGTTCTTAGATGAGGAAATGCCATATTTTATGATGCAAAACATACCACTTGGGAAACGAAATGTTGATTGTGAGCCTTTGGATGACAAACCTTTGAGGTGTTCATCATTAAAGTATCACTCCAGCTGAATTGGAAGCAGCTTTTGCTCACATACAACTGTGCATAGGATTGCAGCCAAATTCTACAACATATGTTTCGCTGTGCCATGTGCCATGTGGGCTGATTTCATCCTGTACATGTAGGAAGATGGAATGTCACACAGGCCTTGTTTGTTTTGTTTTCAAATGAAACAGAAAAACTAATTTGACAAATAATGGGAATAAGGAATACTTCCAGACAGTGAATTTGTTTTTAATGGGGGAAACATATCCCATTCAAAATAAACTGAACATCATTTATAGCATCCCATTTTCCAGCAGTATCTCCATTTTGTATGAATTAAACTTCAGTTTGTTTTCTGTCACCCAGTCCATTTTTATAATTAAGTAATATGCAAGAGTACGGTTGTTTTTGTGGGATTGGAGATTAAGGAACAATTTTGCTGAGCATCATCAGAATATTAATAACACACCACTCCAAAGCTCTGGATGACTTGTCCCAATAGATTCATATATTGTGGATGCAATAGCAATAATCAGCAGCCCAGAATTTCAACAAGAGTCCCTGAACTCCATCTTTTGGATATGACCCAACCAGATGGACCAGAATCACTGGAAAACAGTATGGCCAAAAATCCTAACCTGGCACTCCAGATGGTATGGAACTCCAGATGCCGTCACTGTTAAGAGCAGCCTAGAAGTATAAAATGGAAGCAGGTTTCTCTCATCCATTTTCTAGCATTTTTCTACAAAGACCGATCAAAGCAATTTCAGTACTATATTCCTGTCAAAAGCCCCAGTTGAAATAATTTTGGATAATTAGTAACCTTCAGATGTCTGGAACTGTTAAGCCACAACCCATACAGTGAATGGCTTAATGGTTTCCTGAATATTGTACAGCAGGGGTGTCAAGCTGGCAGCTCCTGGCTCCAATGGGTCATGGGCTGGCCATGCCCACCCCAGCTTGGCGAAGGGAAAGAAATTTCACAATATGTCACATGATGGTAACATGATGCAGCAAGTTTGACACCCATGATGTAGAGGATTGGTCTTGATCAGGGGCCGGCAACCTTAAACACTCAAAGAGCCACAAAGGTCCTTACCAGAAACCCCCATTTAATTCTGGAGCCAACCAGACTCTATGGAAGTTCCCCCACCATAGAGTCTCCTCCTAAGGCAGTGTCCTTTTTCCTCTTCCTGTCTTAACCAAAAGCCCTGTCGATTGTGGAGTCGATTGGCAACAGGGAGCCACAGCAGAGGGATGAAAGAGCCACATGCAGCTCCAGAGCTGCAGATTGCTGATCCCTGGTCTAGATAATCCCTGTGGTCATTTTCAATTCTATGATTCTATAATGTCTCAATTACCTTTCCCAGAAATGAATGTCTTGGCCTGGCTTAGAACTGTACCTGTTTCCCTAATCAAGGAAAAGTTTTCCCCACCACTCCCAGCAGGGTTCATATTACCTCCTAATTTAAACAAGAGGGAACTTGTAGAAAAGAAATGTTCACCTTTCTTAATAATGGAGCCAGTCTCATTTAGTTTGGTTTAACGAAATACAATGAACAAAAATTAGACAAAGAAAATACATTCAATATGTTCCCTTGTTTGGTATTTTCTAGATTAGCCCCATGCTTAAGCAAAAAAAAAACACCAAAAACTTATAGATAGGTCCAGTTAAAGGCAGACTGTGTCAAATATATATTAACGAAGCCTTGTGGTGAATTAAATTTGTAGCAGTTCTGAAATAAAAGTTTCTCCTTATAGCTATGTCAAAATAAATCATGTATCTGGCTTGATATGTGATATAGTCCTAAACAAGGCTACATAGAAACTCCCATTTTCACTCCATTTAAAATGCAGTTTTGGTAGTCTACTGTATTCCTACTTGCTCAGTCAGTAGGAATTCACCAGCAATTTAACATGTTGATTCAAACATAACTTTTCTTGCATTCAGAAGTAGACAGAATGTAGAAGTGTTAAAGACAAATTTATGATCCTATACTTGGAATCAGAACCTAGACAACCATGATTGATCGCAAAATGTTTATCAGGTTTATGGATTCAATTGTACTTCAGTGGGAGATAATCTGGAAATTACAGGGATAGGAACCAGACTGTAAAGATTTTTTTAACAAGTAGCCTGGAAAAAGGCAGTGGCTGGTAAAGGTAAGGATTTAGCTCAGTTTCTGGTGATTACAGTATGTATGGAAACCAGTTGCATATTTTCACCAAGATAATCACGACAAACTAAACTATGTCTACCTTTATCCAGAAATGGGCTCCTGCTGATTTGCATGGCTGTTTTGGAGCCATTTTGGGGTTGTAAAAATGGCCTGAAAACAGTCCCAAAATGGCCTGGAAAATGGCCTGAAAATGTCCAAAAAACAGGCTGAAAAATGGGCAGGGGTGGGGCCAGTCAGTGATGGGATTCGCCCCAACCGGCTAATCCTATCTCTCCCTTTGAAGTGTGTTGCCAGGAGGAGGGGCTGGGTGTGATGAGTGACATCACCCACCCAGTCACATGACCAACTGGCCACACCTACCCAGCTGGAGAACCAGATTGTTAAATTATTCCAATCCCACCACTGCCTTTAACAAATCATAGCATATTTAACCTAGTTTAGGACAGAAATATAAAAATACTGTTGGGGAAAATTGTGGCCTTCCTGATGTTATTGATTTCAACTCCCATCAGCTCAAATGAGTGTGCTAATACTTGGTGTTAATAAGAGTTGTAATCCAGCTGCTGCAAGAAGATTACAAGTTCTCCATGTTTGCTTGAAGACGAATAGCATATATCTATGTGTCTACCGTAATGAATAAAAACGCACCCAAGTTTGTTTTTAAACTGAGTTATTTGGAATATCATGAGAAAAGTGTAAAATATTAATAGAGAAGAATCTGACCTAAATGTAGTAGATTACTGTCAGTATGAGCAATGACAGTAATAAATGCTGCCTCTGATAGATTTACTGATGGAATTTGGGACAGTAAATAATTATTTTAAAGCAGTCTTACTCATTTAAACAATAATGCTGTGTGGAAGAATTGAAATAAGGGTAAAAGATAATATTGTAGCAGAGACACAAATCTAATTGAGAAACTTGTAGAACTTGTAATTGAGAAACTTGTAGAATTTAGCATTAGATGCTTTTCACATCATTTTTAACAATATCCAGCTGGATATAAAGGAGAAATGTTTGCATGCATTATGACCACATCAAATATATTAATTATATACAAGAGAAGAAATGAACAATGTAATTGTTCACAGGGCCAAAGTAAACAAGACTAGTGAACTCCACATTAAAGGAGGATTCAAATCTGTTTCTAGAATTACACTAGTATCTCAATCTGTTGCAGAAGGCATTTTATTATTCTCCTGGGCTACATCACTGGGTTATGGAACAGTTATAGTCTTTATAGCCTCTTTGCAGTGGCTTTAGAGACTCAGAAATGGCTTTTTTTTTGCTGTTTATCTTGAAAGGGAAAAATCTGAGCAAAAGTCATTTGTTTTCAATAATATTTATTGATATTTAGCCACTGATTCCTAAATAGGCTTATTCTATATGAGAAACCAGGACTATTCAGGGCATATGTGAAGGTTTGTGGAGACAGTGTTAAGACATAAGACTTTGGGATGTTAGTAATGCATTCCACAGAGCAGGGTGGTGGTGGTGTAGTGGTGAAGATACTTGCCTCCCCCTCAGAAGGTTGAGAGTTCAATCCTAGGTAGCGGTCCAGTTACCCTGACTACCCTAAATTAAGGGATTAGGGAGTTGTAAAAAGAGAGATTTATGTGTTCCATAACTAACAGCGTTCCATGACCATAGAAAATGTCTTTGGACAATGCTGGTTCCTTGGCCAAGAAAGGGAGATGAACACCACCAGAGTTGGACTCAGCTGGACAAGGAAACTTTTACCTTTTAGTTATGCATTCCAAACTACATCCCTAAGCATTGGTAGATTGCATTCTGTGAAATGTATAAGATCCACATACCATAGCTAGGCATGAATTGATTAAATTGCCTTTCAGAATATGGGATGATTTCATGGATTGTTTAATTAGGAGCAGATACGAAGACCACTCTATCTGTTTACCATTCAGTCTGTACATGGAGAAATGAGTGAAATGATACCTTACATTTAGAAAATTAACACCTAAAAAAGAGTATTCATTCCATTCTTTGAGTGCGGAATATACAAGGTACTCAGACATAGAATACTGAAAAATAGAGTTCTCCCTCCTTTTCCTTTCTTGTTCCATATAATTCATAGTTAGCCTTTTAGTAACGATCATTTATTGTATTTTAAATATCTATGCCTTTCCTTTCTTCGGTTCTTCAATTATTTCACTTCTGTGAAATGGAGGAAAAAAGTAATCCATCAGATTGGGCAATCTTCCCACTAGTAATTTATACAATTTTTGCAATCATTCAATGATCTCTGTGCCAAAATAACAATAATGAGAACACTTTTTATATGATTTCACATAGTTTCATATGATATTTGATGGCTGGTGATGCTATGAAGTTACTGTAAATCACTAGCAAAGAAATGCTTGCAGAAAGACAAGACAATCGATACTTCAGAACTAAAAACTGAAGTATCTGAGAAACAACATGTTTTTGAGTTGTTTTAAGAAATAATAAAAATTTAAAGTAACAAATGGTGTGATTAAGTGAGAGATTAATCTTCCACTACAGAATTTTGCCAGTTTATGACAATCATTGCACAAGGTTAAGACATATTTTCCCATGGTTATTCAGCAGTGGCACTCAGTGGGTTTTTTTCCTTCCTTACTAGTTTCTATGGCAGCTGATTTGGTCTAAGGGCAAAATTCTCACTCTGAAAAGCTGAATTCTTTTTCCTGGACAAAAAAAAAAAAAAAAAAGCAAGCTATGGAGAAGAAAATTGGCTATTGGAATGGTTCAGTATTGCTAAAAAAGAGAGAAAAAGAAGAATTCACTCTGATCGATAGATTTGATTTTTTTTTCCATTTTTACCTTTGTTAAATACATCCAATCTGTTACCAATAGAAAATAATATTTGTAGATCAGAGTTGGACTGAGGGGTGCTTGATGTTCTCTGAGTCTGGTTGCTTTCTTGCAGATATTTCATTACTAAACTAGGTAATTGTCAAGTTTCAAAATGCACTTTTGCTGTTGCAACAATGATATTTTCTTAGCTTGCCAATGAACTATGCAGGGAAGGAAGGAGGAAATGGAATGTAGGCTCCAGACATCAAGAAGACAGCTGTGAGAACCAAGGATACTTTGGCAGGTGTTTGCCAGAGCCAAAGACTTTCTCATAACAATACAATGAGACTCAATTGAACAATGTGACCTGGTCATATTGCCCTCCAATTTGACCTCCAATAGCCTATTTGCTCAATGTTTACCTGTATAATGATTTTCCCAAATAATTGTTTGCTAATTCTTGGGTGAAAGTCATCACTCAATCAAACACAGGAGTCTTCATTTAGTGACTGTTCACAGATACAATAGTGATGAAAAAATAACTTTATGACCAATTCTTGCATTTTGAACATTTGCAGGTCTATAAAAGGAAAAGGGAGGCAGTTTCACTTAGTCACCACTCTGCTTGATGAGTGAGTTACTTGCGTCCACATATTATAATATTTATTAACTCTGACTGAACTTTGATTTGCATCAGGATTTCCAAAACTGAAGGTAAAATGGTTAAGGCATGAACAGCTTTGTTAAGAGAAAGAAAATTTTCCCCTTCTAAAACATGTGGAAGCAAGTTATCTTTGAAAGAAAAGGCTGTTGTAGATAAAGAACCCTGGTGACAAAGTGGTTAGAATGCAGTATTGCAGGTTAACTCTGCCCAATTCAATCCCAACCAGCTCAGGGTTGACTCTGCCATCCATCCTTCCAAGGTCAGTAAAATGAAGACCCAGATATTATTTTTTTTTGGGGGGGGGGGCAACAGGCTGACTCTGTAAACTGCTTAGAGAGGGCCGTAAAGCACCATGAAGCGGTATACAAATTTAAGTGCTATTGCTACTGCTATTTATTTATTTATTATTTTTACAAATAATACAAGGTAGCAAAAATATCCAACATACCATCTTCTTCCTATCTTCCCCATCCGACGAGGTGAGAGAGATTGGCGGGCCCAAGGTTATCCAGCTGGCTTTCATGGCTAAGGTGTTACTTGAACTCACGGTCTCTTGATTTCTAGCCTGGTGCCTTAACTACTAAACCAGGCTGGCTCTCCAATTTGGTTTCTACTTGTTTCCCTCTAGTACCCCTAGCTACTTTCAACCTGAAGAGAAAAAAATTAAGAGTGCCACGTAAGTGAAAGAAATGGAATGTGTATGCCAAAAATAGTCAAGATGGTGTCTGCAACTGTATGATCAAAGTGTCATCATCTTTTTACATGCATCCCACATGTTGATGCATGCAAAAATGACCTTTGCTTGCATGGTTATAGTTGTTTTTACACATATACACATAAATTACAAAGCACCAAAAGATTATAGGTATAGGTCACAGAAGATGGATACAGTGTTAAGTTAGTTCATAGTTCAGGCTCCCTCTGGTTGGGAGCAGCAAACCTCAATGGTAATGAGCACAAGGCTTGCTATATCAGGGCTCAGCATGGTTGATATGTTACTGCCAATGGAACTGTCAAAAGAGATGCATTCATCTTTTTCTAACCCTTTCCAGCTATGACATTGGGAATTCAATGCTAATGACTTATTGTGTTTTATGAAAAGCGAGGATGATGCTGACTACCAAGAGAGGGCATTTCAGAAACTGGCTGAGAAAGGTTCTATCATCATTCACCAAAGAAATGTCTATAGATTTGATTGGATACAGCAGTATTGTTAAAAAAAATCTCTTGCCTTTTTAATAAATAACTCAAAGCAGCAAAATATTTTATTTATTTATTTATTTATTTTATTTAGGGAATTTATATTGCCACCTATTCGCCAATGGTGACTCAAGGCGGCTTACAGTTGCTCTGCCTCCAACTTTTCCCACATCAACAAATCTAAGAGGTAAGTTGGGCCAGGAGAGAGGGACTGGCCCAAAGTCATCCAATTCGTTTTCATACCTCTGGCAGGCATAGAACTCACTGCCTCCTGTTTTCTAGGCCAACATCTTAACCACTACACCAAACTCACTTTCTTTTTTTTTAATTTTCTCACGTTACCCACAAATCTTATAAAGTTGTAAAGGGAGGAGGAGGAGGAGAAGAAGAAGAAGAACTTCAATTCCTGTTAAAATCTCCCAAAAAATTAATCTTGGTTGTACTTAGCTTGCCCAGTCTATAATAGTACATTTATTTTGAATTCTCGGAGCTTGAATTAACAAAAGGAAGTTAAATAATTATAGCCTATTCATTCTTAACTAATCTTTCATGACATTAAATTAGTTGCTACAGCCATAGTGACATGTAAAATTGTATTCTACAATTTAACCAAAGTGGGGTCAAAGAAATACCTCAGAGCTAATAAAAATCTCAGGAATGGAAAAATATTTCTGTCTCAAATACTAATTTTCACAGCCTTCAATCAATCTGTATTTAATGTCCTAGCTTTTCATTAAAAAAACATTTCAAGGTAGTTAATGAATTAGAAAGAATGAGCTGCATTTTTAAAAAAGAAAAGAAAAACAAGCAACTATTTAGTAAAGAAGTTTCAATTTTCCAGGTCTAAGATCTCTCATGTGAGAAAATGCCTGTTAATAGTTATATGGAAAAAGGAGATAGAGTGACAAAGTAGTATGGCATCTATTCTAATGGTTTTTTTCCTTTTCTTTTTGATTATGCCTTAAAACTCTGGAATAAAAATGCTGAAAAAAAATTGCCTTAGTATAGGTGACCCTCATCTACTGCATGAGGTCGGGATGGTGGTGGGGTTCCTGGAACATTTTTAAATATCTTTCTGCTCCCAGGTTCTTGAACAAAAGTTGCCCTCTTTCACAATGCTGCTTATGTCATTTCTGTAAAAAGTCATCTGCATACAGTCAATATCCTCCTAATCAAGAAGACTGTATCACTGTGTATGTTTTTAAGGGTACGTTTGAACAATAACTGGGCTATATTGATGGCTAACATTCAAGTTGCCATGCATTACTGGAAACAAAATGCCCAAAGTCACTCCCGCCAGAATTCAGATCAAATTCTTTACTTACCTAACCTATGCTAGTTATCATTTTTTCCCTCCACCATCAAAGATCAACTTTTTAAAAAAGCATTATAAAGAAAAATGGTAATGCTTTTAAAGAAAAATAATATATTACACAGGATTTTTTTTCAGAATTGTTGAACAAATATGTAATATGGATGGTGACTGATCAAAGGTTTATGATCTTATTGATGATAGTAATCAACCAGCAATAAATTTAAATATTCATTCAGACCTATCTGGGCATGAACAATTAGTGATTGTACTCAAGCAGGGATGTCAAACTGGTGGCCCATGGGCCAGATGGGTCATAAGCAGGCCATACCCACCCCAATTCCGCAAAGGGAAAAAACACCACGAAACATCACGTGAAGGCAACGTGATGCCACTAGTTTAACACTCGTGTATTAGAGTATTGCGAGGCCTGTGCAGAATACACAACAAAATGGTACCTGGCCTTCCATTTCCATTTCTTCTGTTTTTATTTCTTCTACCACCAGCTGCAACAATTCCCTGTCAGAAAAATCTGGTTCTGCAATGTGATAATCTCAAGACTAAATATGCCATGTGGGACTACCTTTGAGATTTTCTAGAGAAAACCTATGTCTTCACTAAAAGTCATCACCAACTTGATGGCACACAACCAACCATTGGGATTGTATTAGAAGCTGCAGCTATTGCAAAATTTTTCAGCTGGGTTATTGAGAGGACAGCCTTTCATAAACATATTGTCCCTGCTCGAAAGACAGCAAGAGAAAAACATTTTCTCCCAGCCTGCCTCACTCTACTGAGCAGAGACCTGAAGTTTAGTCTCCTCAGTTCTGTCAAACATCATAATCAGGAATGAGAAGAGTTTTCACCCTTAGTGCAAGTCCTATTTTTAAAAGCTGGCACGTTCATGCTAAACCTGGACTAACTTTATTTGTGCTGTATTAATAAATGTTACTATGAAAGAAGGAGGCACTGTACTGTTTCTACAGTTTAATGTAAACCATCTAGAGTCTCAGCCTGGAATTGGGCAGCCCTAACTTGTATTAAATATTAAATGATTATGGAAGGTGTTAAATATCTGAATGGATCTCTCCCAAGTCCAGAAATGACTGGAAAGATTAAGGCAAAATGTGAGTAGATCGCGTCTTACTTATGAAGACATGATCATCAATGCATGTATTGTAAATGTGCAGTGGATAGATTTCAACTCCAAAAAGATGTTTTGTGGCCACATTCTTTCTCAGATTATCTGCAAAGAGGTGCCATACACCCCCAAGAAAAAGACACAGCTACTTTAATGAGTTTCAGACTACACCTTTTCCTAATAATCCCCATATGTGAGGGGGGAAATAGAAAAAAAATGCCACGGACACTTTCTGTTAAAATGCAGACATTAAAGAGTTATCTAGTAGCCTGTGAATCAGAAACTATTCTATGGTGGGTATTTTAAGCTCCCTTTATTCCTATTTAAAGTTGCCTCTCCATACTTCCCTTATTATTATTTTTTAAAAATCCAGTCTATTTACCAGGGCTATTTCTAATTTCAGAATAACACTCTGAGGAAACTAGTTCCACAATTATCGATTGCACAAATACAGATCTCAGTTGCCTGATTTTCTGGATAAAATGCAACCTAAATTAGGAATTCCAGCAGTCTTTAAGAAAGCAGCTGGAGTAAAGAAGCGACCTGCTGGTTGTATCAAAGGGCAGGTGGAAAGCAGAAACATCTGACTCAGAACTGTCACTGCTTGTCTCACTCTTCCAGTTGGAAAGGAGGACAGAGGCTCTCCGCTCAACACAGAGATGCCTGCTGGATTCCTGCCTTAGATCAGCAGAGGGTCACAACAAGACCCTACGAGACTGGCTGCTGAAACAGTCCATCGTAAGCTCGAAAGCGACACGGCACTCGCTCTCTCGGGTTAAATGGAAGGAGGAAAGGTATCGATCGGGCTGCGCGAATTCCTTTCGTCGTGCGACAGAAGTCGGCTGCTGGTTTCGTCGGGTGCTGCGTCAGGACCATGGACAAGTCCAAGCTTGCCGCGCGATTCTCCAAAGCGCGCCTTCTCGGCGACCGAACCTGAACGCCCGCGCCAGCCAGCCCAGCAGCGAAGCTCTCCTTCCTGCATTTCCCAGCGTGGCGTCGGGGCTCCAGTCCGAAGGAACGAGCAGAAAACCATGCCAGATTGACACGAGCGGCAAAGGTGTCCGGGGAGGGAGGAAGCCTGTGCCTGAGAATTAAAGGAAGGCGCTGGGCTCTTGCACCAACGACCCATATTATCCATTTCTTTCCACGTTGCTGCACTCTGGAGGTGTTTTTAAAGAGCCCTTTTGATTATGCTCGTGAAAGAAAAAAAAAATTCCCTAACAACAACAACAACTACAACTACAACAACAACAACAACAATAATAATAATAACAACAACAGCTGAAAGTCCCCACATAAAGGGCAATGAAACAAAGAGAATGGGCTTGGCTGTACAAATACATCCATTTGTTTAGGGGCTTTCTTCTACCTTTGCTTTATTGTCTCTTTCCCAAGTCTCAACCAGTCAACGTTTCCTCAGCACCCAGTTAATAAATATTCATGTATCTACAGAATCTGGCTTCATGATCTCATTCCTCAATTTCTCTCTTTCTCACTCACTCTCATATACGCGCACACACACAGGTGGGCGATTGAAAGGTGGCCTTTCAACTAGCAGGAGAATCTGTTGAAATATACAACCTGCTGATTTGAATTTAAAGAAGCTTAGGAGTCTATGCTTTTATCTAGAGAGAGTCATAGATCTTTCCTTTCCTTTCCTTTCCTTTCCTTTCCTTTCCTTTCCTTTCCTTTCCTTTCCTTTCCTTTCCTTTCCTTTCCTCTCCTCTCCTCTCCTCTCCTCTCCTCTCCTCTCCTCAACACCCTTTCACTATTCTGGAATGTAACCAACTCTCCTATCATTCCTATTCCCAGGGCTCTTCTATGGACTTTTTGCTCATTACCACTAAAAATGAATCTAGCTAGTTGCAAAAATAGAACTATTTTGTATTTTCAGAGAATGTCTCTTCGGGTTCCTCTTCCCTCTCAAAAAACAAGATTGTATATAAAACTCACATCTGGGAATAATAATAATTTTAAAAAAGCAAGGGGAATGGTAAGTCCACTTCAAAGCAGCAGCTCCATCTCTGCCATAAATTCACTAGGTGCCATATTTTAACACGGCACAGTGAGGACTCTACAACCTGTTGTGATAAAAAATAACATGGGAATGAAAGAGTATATAAGCAAAACACAAATATTTCATCCTTCATCCCAACTGGGCCAGAAATATTTAGAATTGTTTTTTAAAAATAATGATTATGATTAAATATGGTAGGACCCACTTCATGTCTCGGCTTAAATTGCACGGTTGCAATTCTTACAATCATTTTTTTTTACTGTACTTACAAAAAAGCAACTCTCTTTAATTCTAAATATAGAGATACTTTGGTGTAATGATGAAGGCATCAGGCTAAAAAGAGTTCTAGAACTAGCCTTAAGCACAAAGCCAACTGGAGGACCTTTGGGCAGTCACTCTCTCTCAGCCCTAGGAAGCAGACAATGACAAACCACTTCTGAAAAACCTTGCCAAGAAAATGACAGAAACTAGTCCATGCAGTTCCCAGGTGTCAGAAGTGGACACATACGTTCATATCTCTAACCAACATATCTCTAAAATCACAACAGGTGTTGTATGTCTCTTACTCTCTGTACGATGTTGAACTCTTCACTAAGAAATCCATTTATGTCCTACATGTACTTTATGTCTATTGTATATTATTATTTTCACATTCAGCAATCATCCTTCAACTTCAAATTTACTTGAAAAACTCAATAATTCAGTCTATTCATGTTATCCTAAATCAACATATGTACAGTACAATAAACTTTTTAACATATTTACATTTCTCAGTGTATTGAATGATTGGTTGCTTATGCTTATAGGCTGCCTTAATCAAGGAGCTACCAAAGAATAACAATTTGGCCTGCACTTAGGCATGAAAGTCACCTGGGTAGCCTTGGATCAGTCATACTCTCTTTGTCCAACTCACCTCACAGGCTGGTTCTTGTGGGGAAAATAGGGGGAGGAAAAAAATATTAGGTATGTTCCTCACTTTATTTAAAAAAATAAAGGTGGGATAAAATAAAATAAAAACAACACCTATAAAATCACACTGCACTTCCTAATTTTTTCTTATTGTCAACTCTTGTCCCTTTCAATTTAAATTTGGTCAAACAACTTCCAACACTTACACTAACCCCTGTATACTTTTTGCATTCATTGCTGCTATGTTTGTCTTTCTGTAGCGGAACAATAAAGGACTTCATCCAATCATCAACTACACATGAAATATTCACGTAATATGCAGCTTACCAGGCCTCTGCTCCTTAAGTAAATTATAACCATGTTTCAAAAATTATTATAATTTTTTCTAATTATATCATTATATAATTATACTGCAGACTTTTGGGTTTTTTAAATCATGTTCTATGAGATGGGTGACTATAAAAATATGAAGAAATATGAGGAATAATTTCATTTTCTGTTTTTCTTCTGTTTAACAATAACATTTATAGCATTCATTTCAATTCCACTTTTCAACACATCACTATCATTCCTATGCAAATATTAGCATTCCCCCTAAACATTCCCTCATTTCATTTTCAACCCAATTCTTTCCATTCTTTCTATTTTTACCCCTTCCCCAGAAGACTTTGTTTAGCCTTCTCCACCTACTTCCAACCCATTTTAATTTCCCTCAAAATCACTATATCTTTTCTATTAAATTTAATATTTTATTTTTCTTAACATATTTTGCAGCTGTTTTAGTTCTATGCACATATGTCTTTCTCCTATCCTCAGCTGTGCATTTATTCCCTTACATGCATTTCTTGTCATCCACAGTCTTTTTCACTTCATCAATACTTAGAGATACTTTGATGACTGAGGCAGCATGGAAATGGATAAATTGCTTTTTGCATCACATTATTTTTATACATTCTATTAAATACACTAACTTCACACACTGCTGTGCCACTTTATAACATACTTATTTTCTCTTTGTTCCCAGAAGCTTCCTCAGTTTCTTACCTTTCACTCACTTTACATTCCCTCTACTGGGAGATTAATGCTAGGAAAATGCCTTTCAGAAAGAAGAAGGTCAAAGAAAGAGAGGGAACCCAAGAACAGTGAGATCATAAAATCAGACTAATTTTTATTTGTTTTAGTATTAAACATTGTGTACAAACCACCAAACAAAAGCAGCTAACAGTTTGTAGAGAAGAGAGGGAGAACTTCCAGTCCTTCAAATGTTGATGAGCTACAATTGCCAATCCCCTCATCCAACATAGACTGTACTGAAGGATATTGGGAGCTGTAGTTCCATCATTTCATGCTCAAATTACCTCATCATTAACCATAGTAGTGTCATCCATGTGTCTTCTACACCAGAGGTCCCCAACCTGCAGTCCGTGGACCAGTACTGGTCCATGGCCTGTTATGAACTACTCCGTGCAAGTGAGCAAAAGCTTCATCTGTGTACATTGCGGGATTTAGATAGTGTGTGAAACCACCCCCCACCATGGTCCATGGAAAAGCCATCTTCTACAAAACCAGTCCCAGGTGCCCAAAAGGTTGGGGTTGCTGTTCTACATTTCAGGATATTCACTAAGTGCTGCCTTAATAGGGAGAGATCAGAACATAAGAGGCCCAACTTTGAACTTCTTGATCGAGCCTTCTGCCCTGTCAGGGAGGCAAAATCAAGCTTTTATTCTCCATCATTATTCTCCTCCTTTTCTTCTCCCCAATGACTGCCTCTCTCCCCCTTTAGCAGGTCAAGGCTTTCCTCATGTTGTTGAGACATTAGAAAAAGTACAGAGAAGAGTAACCAGGAACTGGGCTTGGCTAGTCTAGTAAAGAGAAGGACCAGGGGAGACATGATTGCAGTCTTCTAATATTTGAGGGGCTGCCACAGGGAGGAAGGGGTCCAGCTATTTTCTAAAGCACCCGAAGGCCAGACAAGGAACAATGGATGGAAACTGAACAAGGAGAGATTTAACCTGGAAATAAGGAGAAACTTTCTGACATTGAGAACAATCAACCAATGGAACAGAAGTTGCCCTCAGAAGTTGTGGGAACTGTCATCACTTGAGACTTTAAAAAAGTCTCATTTAAAGGGATTTAAAGTCTCATTTAAATGCCTCATCTAAAGGCATTTAAATCCCTTTAAAAAAGGGATTGGACTGCCATTTGTCAGAAATGGTGCAGGGTCTCCCGCTTGGGCGGGGTGGGGGGTGGGGGTTGGACTAGATGACCTACAAGGTCCCTTCCAACTCTGATTATCTGTTATCTCATTCCCACTTCTGAAGAAGAGCTGTGTTTTTTCAGTGCTGGAAAAGAGCATTGAACCGAACTGACTCTGAAGAGAGCTCTGCATAGGGTTGAGGCTAACTAAGCCTCATGATGAATATCCAGATGAGAGAGGGAGGGATGGGTAAGGAGGGAGAGAGAGATGAAAGAAAGAGAGAGGGGGAGGGAGGGAGAGAGAGAGAGAAAGAGGGGGAGGGAGGGAGAGAGATGAAAGAAAGAAAGAGAAAGAGAGAGGGGAAGGGAGAGAGAGAGAGATTTGAATGAATATGTAGATGTACTCGACGGCCTTTTTTTGATTTACTTCACCGGCGGCACGGCCGTTTTGCCAAGGCTGGGCGGCTGCCTTGGATTTTTCCTGGGCTCATCTTCTCAGCGCAGGGAAAGCGAGGGAAAAACCGAAAAAAATTAAACATAAACATAAAAAAAAAATAAAAAAAAAAAAAAAGGCGCGAACAGCTTTTGCCCGCAGCCGCCATCCCGGCCTTTGGCCGCGGCTGCCCCGACGAAGCGACGACCTGTGTTCGTTTGTCACTTTGTGCTCCTCCCCTCCTCGCTCGGCTTCGCCTCGTCGCGGCAGCGGCGTCCTCGGGATGCGGCCGCGCGCGGCAGGCTCGTCGCTCCTCGCTGCCGCCGGAGCTCCTGCTCCGTCTGCCGGTTCCGGGAGGGAGGGTGTTGGGCGGAGAGGAAGATTTACCGCCGGGCTGACTTGCCGCCGAGCCACGCTTGAGTAACCGGAGCTGCCGTAACTGCGCGGGGAGGGACGTCACTCCCTCTCGCTCGCGGAGCAGCCGGCAGCGCCTCTGCCTTCCCGCCTCGGCGCCCGGCCATCGCTCGCGCCGGGAGTGGCGGGGTGGGGGTGGGGGTGGGGAGGGTGGGGAGGACCTGGGCGAGGTCTTGCGTTCCGCGGGAGGAGAAGCTGAGGCGCGGCGAGACCCTTCACCTCGGGCGGATTCCCTCAGCCAGGTTTCTCCCGCCGCCTCTGCCCACCGGTTTTTGTTTTTGTTTCCCCCTCCCCCCCTCTCTCTTTCTCTCTCGGGGGGGGCGGGTGGGAGCGGTGAAAGAGAAGGGGAAAGCCAGCGGGGTCAGGTTGGCCCCGGTGCAGAAGCCGGGCATGGAGCGGGCACCGGGAGGGCGGGAGGCTGCCTGTGCTCGGAGGCGCTGCTGCTGCTGCTGCTGCTGCTGCTGCTAGGATCGGAAAGCGAGCCTGCCCGGCGGCCCTCTCCCCTCCCCACTCCCCCCACCCCCAAATGAGATGAAATCTCGCAAAGGGTAACCCGGAGGGGAGAGGGAGAGCGAGAGCGAGCAAGAGGAGCGAGCCCAGAGCCGAAGCCGGCAAAGCCGAGGAGGAGGAGGCATCGCGACCGCGGTGCTGTGGGGGGAGATCGTGCAACATGCCAGTTCGCAGAGGTCACGTGGCGCCACAAAACACCTTTTTGGGGACCATCATCCGGAAATTCGAAGGGCAAAGTAAGTTCGCGCCCTGGGGATATTTCGGGGCGGTTTTTGTTTTTTTGTTTTTTTTTGGGGGGGGGGGGGGGGGGGGGGGGGGGGGG
>BLBF01000011.1:10938759-10949215 GCA_015471245.1 Laticauda colubrina | reverse complement strand
GGGGGGGCGGGGAGGGAAAGGACCGAAGACAAGTTTAAACTCAAAGCGATCGGGCTTGGCAAAAGCTATTCCTGGCATCCCTGGATGGCTGAGCCCTATCCAAGACGGCGATCGGGGTAGCTTTCGGCTCGCCTTGGCGCGGGGTTGGCAAATTGTTCTCTTTCCTTCCTCGGCACAAACGGGCCAACGCAAATGTCTCTTTATGCCTCTTCCCCACCTTGGCGGCGGCGGCGGGGGGGGGGGGGGGGGGGGGAAAGTGTTAAATGGCCTAAAGTCCGGGAAGGGCAGCCAGAAAGTTGTCTGCTGTTTTCTGTCTGGAAGTTGAAACCTTGACCTTTTTGTTGCCTGAAAGATATTTATTTGACGTGACTTTGGGGGGGGGGGGGGGGGAGAGAAGTTTCTTGCAGGCCCTTTCTAAACGGGGCGGCTGATTGGGATGATTTAGGATTTTTCTGGGGGAAGCTGTAGTCTGACAGATCTGATGGTTAAAACTTAAGGCATCAAAAGACTCAAAATTTTACTTTAGCAAAATCTTTTGTGAGCTGTCATAAGGAAACATTAAAATTGTTGTAAAACTGCAATAAATGATGAGAGTCCCTTTGGAAAGTTGTCTTAACAATGAGTATGAAGTATGGTGGCTTCCATGAGCTTTCATTTTCAGCATCTCTCAAAATAAGAGTTGCAAGCTGGGTTAAATGCAATGCTGTAAATGTTTCTGTAATCATAAGGATTTTCCTTCTGATAAGTGTGTATAGGATTACAATTTCAATCTTGCAATTATGTGGTCACCTAGTCTGTCTCAATTCCCTAAAAACAGGAAAATGGAAAAGTATCTCATTGGAATGCGACAAGATAATAAATTCTAGATACATTGAAACTAGCCTAGGAAGAATATAGGTAGATTGCTAACAATTCTTTAATGGACGCTATGGATATCAAGGTGATAGATTCCTACCCTGTAAAAGTCAGATAGTGCAACTTTTCCAAATGAAAGGTAGCAACTAAAGTTACTGGACTTAATTATCTCTCCGTAAGGAAGTACATCACAAGGCCATTGAGCGACATACTAAGTTATGGCTGCTGCAAAGAGAACTTGTCAGTAATCAGGTCTTTTCTTTGGAAGAGGACATGCATGAGAAATATTTCACAAAATATGTGAATGAGGTTTGAGAGAAATCAAAACAGATGCGCAGATGCCTTGCAGACTTCTCGCTGTGTCTTCAAGTGTAAATATGTTTTAGCCTTTGGATAGCTCATGTGCACTTCTGCCATGGGATAACTCTGATGAAGCTTGGAAAAGAAGTGAGGCAAATATCTTGTGCCTTGATCCTTAATGTTGTGACAGATGTAGCTTCAAGGTTGTGCCTGTCATTGAAAACAACAGGCTCAGCAAAAACGATCAGGCAGTGCAGATTCTGTAGAGAGAATACACGGGTGAGTAAAAAATTCAAGTAAAATGCTCCATTAGAGTACATTAATATACTCTACTTATTAATATAAGATGTAAATTAATAATTGAGGCTATAAGTTGCTTCCTCCTACTCTCCTAATAATCACCTAAAACCATATGTTTGTACAATTCTGTTGGATTACCTCTGCATATGAGAATGAAAATCGGCCCAGTCAAAGTATCTTGCTTTATACAGTCAGGATTAGATGTGTTATATAATTAAATTCTTTCACTTGGATTTTGTGAAAACAAAAATCCCGCAGCCGTGGTGAGAGGATTATCTTACAGGGTGATCAAGAGCGTTAAAATCAACCTGCTCTTGCAAAAGAGTGCTGGAGTGCCTCAGGTAGCCCCCTTCCCCTCAAATTGTTTTCCTTCTCACTGGACAGTGTCCTAGATTAACCTCTGCTCTCAGGTTTCTCTCTGTTTAGCACCTCAGGTAGGGCAAGTATAAAAAGGCGTTCCTGTGCCATATTGAAAAAAACCTAGGTTGCCCGCAAAGGTTCTCTAGCTATGGCATCTTCTGTTGAAATGACCAAGTAGTAAGTGATAGAAAAGACCACGATAAAGACCTTAGAAAATAGATGGGCTGCATATTTAGACAAAGGATTAAAAAAGTGCCAGGAGTTGGATTTCCCAAATTAGGTAGGAGTAAAAAAGAAAGAAAAACAAGGGGGAATCAGAATATAAAACTGTATTTTCATTTCATTTCACCATAGTCTTAATAAAGGCAGCTTGATTTTGCTGTACTATCTCATCCTTCCCCGCTTCTGTTACGTTAAGGACTGTAATGCTGCAGTGTCCTTTGGATGGGCTCAAGTCATATGTATGCCCTGGAGAGATTCGGGGCTAGATGCCCAATAGTCCTACAAATATAAGTCATCTTTTAATGAATAGATTCTTGTTTTTGAGAACCTTTTTATAGGCAGGATATCTGTTAGCCCTTTTCATTTGAATAGGGTTCTTCAAATATTTAGCAAAACTAACATCTACCGTGGTAGTGGAAAAGCAAGTTTTATAATCTATTAAATATATTTGCAGAATTGTTTGCAAGCCCAATGATATTACCTTAACTTTTCTCTGTTTTTTTTCCCCAGTCCAAAAGCCTATTACAAAGCTTTCATTAGAGTTCAGGCCCTCAGAAATGAAGCCTCTTTCAATAGCTTGGACAATCAGTTCTCAGCACAAAGGGAAAAAGCTTTCTTTTCAGTAGAACAGTAAGCCAGTATTAAGCTTTTCACTCAGGCTAAGTTTTGCAAGCAGCTTCCGAGAATGGATTTCCCTCTCCCACGAAGTCTTCTGATTTTGAGTTTTAATTCGCCTGTATTCCACTGAGTCACTTTTAAAGAGCTTTGATATACCCGAGTGGTATTAAGGCCTCTACTAAAGCTCAACAGATGTAGAAATTCAATGCAGGAACAGCCCTTCTCTAGACAGATACCTGAGGCTTTTGAGGTATCATAAGAGTCTTGAAAAACCCCTTGTTTTATTGCAGATAAAAAATTCATCATTGCTAATGCCAGGGTGCAGAACTGCGCGATCATCTACTGCAATGATGGCTTTTGCGAGATGACGGGGTTCTCCCGGCCAGATGTCATGCAAAAACCCTGCACCTGTGACTTCCTTCATGGACCAGAAACCAAAAGGCACCACATTGCCCAAATCGCCCAGGCATTACTTGGATCAGAGGAGAGAAAAGTGGACGTTACCTATTATCATAAAGATGGTAAAGTAGTTTCCTTTTTTTTTTTTTTTTGCATTTCTTTCAAAAGAAGTTTAAGGTTCTTCCTCCTCCCATGGTTGGTAGGCTCGTTGGTTGTTTTACCCCGCTTAAAAAAGGGGGGGTTCCCCCCCCCCCCCCCCGACATCTTGAATGTGTCTTTTATTGATGTATCAAAAGAATGCCAGTCCACCCATTCTAGGACATTAAGATAGGGGACTGTTATCCTGACCGACAGATTATGGCAGCATTTCTCAGCCTTAGCAACTTGAAGAGGCAGACTGGCTGTGGTGTTCCTGGAAGTGAAGACAATGCATCTTCAAGTTGTCAAGGTTGAGAAACACAACATTAGAGGAACACCTTCCGTACCAGCAATCCGCTTTCCTTTCATTTAAACACAGCTCTGGATTAGTGTGTGTGCAGGTTTCTGTTTGCATATTGGGTAGATTACTGAATTGCTGAAGTGATGTGAATGAGTGAGTCTCTTCATGTCTGGGTTTCCAAAGAGATCTTGTTTATGGCTTAAGTTTTCAATTTAGTACACGACAGGAAGGAAAGAGGAAAGGATTCTATTTCTGGGCAAATTCTATGTGTGTGATTGTGATTGTTTTCAAGTTTAAAACTGAAGTAGAGTGCATGCTGAGTATGCATATTTTACTATTTCCAGTGAATGATTATTCATATCTCTTCCCTCCTTATATATTTATTACTTTACACTGGGCTCATTCATGGAAATTGTCAGCATTCCCTCTATTTTCTACATTCTTTATTACAGTTAAGATTACAAAGGAATTGTGTCAAAGCAGTGTCAAAATACAGCATTACATGTATTTCAAAATAATATGGTTTTGGATATATGCATGTGTAATTGTATAAGGTGTAAGGATAGCTTTCCCCACATTTCCACATTATAAATTCAACAGTGAATGTTCTTGAAAATTTGGGCTATTTAGTACACTGGATTTTATTCCAACAATGTGCTTTACTGCTGTTCCCAGAAACAGAACTTGAGATGGGTGCTATGTTCATGCCCTTGTGTGGTCCAAAACATCTTTTTGGAATTAAATCCAAAGCATTGCACACGGCTATTGGAATCTGAGAACAGTGAAGAATGTGCCCAATTGTTGAATTAGATTTTAAATACTGGATTGATATTAAAAATCCAATCACATTATATGTAAAATGTGACTGTCATTCTGCAACTTTTATCCCTTGCATACATATGTAAACAAATGAAGGGCTAATAAGTATTTTATTACTGTGGACTGTATTGATCTGTACTAATTGCTGCTTCACATTGTGGAATTAAAAAAAAGCCTTTTGTGATGATATATTTAAAATAAATTGTGAATTTGATTTGATAGAATAAGATACTTGCTGCTATACAGTATACTTATGTTTAAATGATAATCTGAATATATTATTTTGTATACTGAGTAATAACTTGGGGGATTTTTTTTTAAAAAATTACCTGTTTCAAAGAGGTTAAATCAAATATTTTTTAAGGTTTAACTGATTTCAAATTGAAATAACTTTATTGTGGTCATTAACCAGCAGGGTTTAACTGATTTAGATTTGCACAATGAATCATTACTTTAAGTAGGAATAGTATAATATGTATTTGCATATGAACTTAAGATGAACATTTATTTCTCAAAATGTATCCAGGTAAGGAAGTAACAATACTAATTATTTCTCAAGGCTTCATTTATTTTAGTTTCTGATTACTCAGTTACAGTAATACAAAACCACGTTGTTGTTATTCTATTGCCGTTTGTGCTGTATATTTGCTTGAAGGACAAATGCAAATTTGTAATATATTCAAATCATGAGCTTTAATTAAGCTTCAGAGACCCACCTGTGTGCTGTTTAGATTAATTTGAGAATTGTGACAATAAAAGGGATCATAAAATGACAATTGAACTTTAAAGAAGCTGTGACTCCTGTATCTCTTCAATGATTGTGGTGACATTGGTGGACAGACATTGCTGAAGGATTCCATTCACTGATAAATGTAATTCCTAGAAATAAAACAAGCAAAAATGTTAATTTATTTTGACAAACTTATGTGGTGCCCTTCTTTTAGGACCCTAGTAATTATTTTCTCAGTAACTCTCCTGCTGCAGCTTTCACAGATGGGAGAAGTCAAAAGGAACTAGACACAATGCATCATAATGCAAGCCCCTCTTTCTTTGTATACAGATCAGTCTCACATGTATTCACAAAAGGGTTGGACCAGGATCAAGAAGCTGCAACTAGCAGCTAGATTAGGATGTTGGCCTTGTCTAAGCAGCAGAGAATCACCACAATTTTATGTCTTCCACTGTATTCAGAAATAGGCCATTTGTTCAGAACTTCAGATAAGTATATTATCAGTTGTTTTGGTAACAACATAGGTCTCTCACAGAGATTCCTAGCACTGTTAACATATTGCAATTTTCAGGATTTCCTGAAGAAGCCAGTGTTTGGCTTTTAAACATACATATCATTATGTGCTTATGGTGAAGAGATGCAGAAAACCATACATTTTGCTGCCTTCTAGCAATTATCTGGCTTTTTGCAGCCTAGTAACTCTGGTAAACCAGATAGATCTGTAGCACAAATACTATTTTTATGATTGGCATAAGATTATTTAGGAAGCTTCGTGATCGAATGGGGGAAGGCACACTAGTGAATTCTTGTTGTGCAACGTGAATTATTTGTCTTTTTAATGCTTCTAAAGAATTCTAGCTTTTCATATAGAGTGTTAGGCCCAAGGAACTGAGGATGACATGAGGGGTTACTTCAGAGTGGTTTATTATTGTTCAGCCATAGACAGAAATCTTGGCATATGTATCTGCATAATTATTAGACATACACATTGGATTGCTGGGGGGAGATGTCTGCCTTTGTCCTTTTCCTGCACAAAGGATTCCAAGCTATGTTGTCTCTTTACCTTTTGGAAAAGAGCCCCTCCCTCCTGTGACCTATCTATCACATCAGGTAGTCCTCAATTTATGATGAAGTTACAACAGAGTTCCCTGTGGCTATTTATGACCTGCTTTTAAAGTTTTTTATGCCTCTCCCAGTCACATGATTGTAGCCATGGTGGCGCACTAGTTAGAATGCAGTATTGCAGGCTAATTCTGCTAACTGCCAGCAGTTTGATCCTAACCGGATCAAGGTTGACTCGCCTTTTATCCTTCTGAGGTGGATAAAATGAGGACCCAGATTGTTGGGAACAATATGACTCTGTAAACCATTTACATAGGGCTGTAAAGCACTATGAAGTGGTATATAAGTCTAAGTGGCTATTGGGCTGCAATTAAAACTGATTGAAGCATTCTGCAGTGATGTCACATGATTTACAATGAGTTGGGGTTTTTTTTGTCAGAAACCAATGTTAGCTTCTGGTTTCTGGCAAAAAACATATTGCAGACAATGGATTCGCTTAATGACTATGGTGTGGTTTTTTTAAAAACCTTGGTGTTGGCTTAATGACCATGGTGATTCATTTCATGATTGCCATGGAAAAGGTTGTAAATTTGGATGCAGATATGTGATGACCTGCTTAATGACCATCATGACTTATAACCTTAATTCAAGCTCAGCTGTAGTCATAAGTGAAGGACTACCTATCAGTCTTTCTACATCTAAATGGAATTCAAAACTTAGATAGCCTCAATTCAAATTAAACTTTTATGGGTCCATGTGTTGTGTGAATCCCAGCCACTAACCATGGAAATGACAAAACTGACAGATTTCCAGTTAATGGGAAGTTTGTAAAAAGATGGATGTGGCAAAGCTGTTACATTAGTAGTAAATTGAGTGGATATGTTGGATAAGGAAGTTCTAGTCTTCAGATACAAACTGCAGGAGGAATTCAGAGTAACTATGAGCATCTGGAATGAAAATGGTTAAAAGAAATACTGATGTGGAAATTAAAAATGAAGCCTTGGGCTTTGCAGGCACTGCTCATTGACCTTTAAAATGTATTAGAAGTTGTATGCAGAACCTTCAAAGGTTGTAATCACACTTTTGTGATTATATATATACCTGCACATACCATTCCTTGCAGTTGATTATGAATTCATTGGATTAAGGCAAATGCGTTTCAGTTTATTTGTCCCTGAAAATGAGATATTACTTAATTTCTCTTTTCTTTTGAGTCAAAACAATAAGCATATCTGCTTACATCCAGTGAGAAGAAGTTCCTTTGCACTAAATAGAGGAAGTGTAGCAGAAATAGAGTACCACAATGTCTTCAAGTCCCTTTTAATTGTCCATATTGGTTAGGGAAGTTGAAAGCTGGAATTTCACAATATCTGGAGATATATCTGTAGCTCAGTCCTGAGAGATACAATTGCAGGTTAAAAAACCATTGTCACAGTAATTAATCTTGGTTTTCTTGGATAGCAATCCTGAAATGTTCCTGGATTCATTACCTTCCGGGAAAGCTAAGCACAGCAACACTTCCATGGTCTTGAAAAATTACTGTATGGAATTATGCATGCAATTGTTATCGCTACTTCCATTATAGCATTGTGCCTAAGCTGCATTCCTTTCCTAGTTCTGATTATCTAATAGAGTGATTTGGCTACAGTTTTGAACCTTATGCCACACAAGCTATTACTTGGTGGCTTATTATAAAATAGTCAGAAAGAAGCAAAAAATTCCTGGAGATGGGATTACTCTGGCCTAAAAGCAAAGAGTCTACATTCTTTTTGATTCTGAGACTATCCTATTCAACACAGAGGAAAGGTTAAAGTATGTGAATCTTATGTCCAATTGCATCAAAATAAAATGTTCTCCAAAATTGCTAAGCCAGGAAGTATTTAAATTCTGAATAACAGCTAGTACCATTCATGCATTTCCCTCCACAAAAGCTTCATAACATCCTTTATGCAAACTTTTATTTTTAAGGACTGATCCGATTAGGTATCAGATGGAGGTAAAATAGTATTTACGTAGCACATCAATATTTTTGTTTTAATAAAGTTATTTGCCATAGAAATATGTGACAGCACTTCCTTTGAGGATTTCATTTTGCCATTGAAGTCATTATTGCATAAATCACTCTTGACAGCTGTAAAATATTGCTTGAGGTGATAAAGCTGTAAAGCTTTGACATAAAAGCTATAATTGTGGAAGGATTGAGGATGATATGGCATATTTAATTGAGGGATATTGTGGTTTGTTGATTCTTTTTGTTTAATGGATATATAACAAGGCTCTCAAACTAGGAAACATCTAAGAACAAGTAGGTCCCATGAAGATGGATTATTGACAGGAGGGTGAACTTGTGTCCTCCTACCATGTTGGTGGAGAAATGGTCAGAGAAGTCCAAGGGCAGGAAGTGGACACCGTTAAAATGACAACTGGGAATCATGACTCTAAAGAGTTTATTTTGTTACTCCAGAGAGCAATAGCATTACTCCTGACTGATTGATGAATATCAGTGTAGAACTGATGAACTAGCATTGAACAGATCAATCAATAGATTTCCCAACCCATCATTTTAAAGGTGGATAACTTAATTTATGCACTAGCTAAAAAGTTGTATTGTTGTTGCCATTTTCCATAACCCTCAGTGAAATGTTAATCTGATGCAGCCTTGTTATCACCCAGCGAGGTAAGTCATTAATGTATTTTTGTCAATGGATATTAGACATGACAGCTTAAGACTTTATGATGAAAAGAGTAAATAAAGACTAAAGAAGTTGCTGAATCTTACTGACCCAAAACTTTGGTCCATCTTGCTTGATATTATCTGTTCTGGCTGAAACCAGGGTTTCACTTGGAAGTTTCTTTTTAAGTTGATCCCTGCAGTTGTGAAGTTGTAAAGTGAATCTGGCTTCCCCATTGACTTTGCTTGTCAGAAGGTCACAATAAGTGATCACATGACCTCCACAACTGTCATAAATATAATGAAATTCAGCCAATTCAGATGCCAAGCACCTGAATTTTGATCACACGATTGTGGGGATGCTGTAATGATTGTAAGTGTGAAACATAGTCATAAGTCACTTTTTTCACTGCTGTTGTAACTGTGTGTGGTCACTTAATGAATGTTTGCAAGCTCTACTCCTGGTAGTACTACCTGTACTCCTGGCATAGATTTTAGATTCTGCTTTGTTTTTTGCTGGAATGTTGAATCGACTAGCCTATGCTAGTGTAACATGGTCATTGGTGGGAGAAAGCAAAAGCAAAAATGTGTGCCACCATTTTTATAAAATGGTGACAGAAATGTTGTAAAGTGGATCTTCAGGCCTGCAGAACATATGCTTTTGGGCATTTGAATCCTGGGTTCCCTTTTGGAAGCTCTTAGGGCTTTCCTGAAAATGGTGGCCTAATATTTTTCCATTTGGGAATGGGAAGCATATGGACATTGTAGGCCTTTCATGATAAAAGAAACACAGCCTCAAACACAGCCCAACTACAAAGGCTGTGGGATCATACACTGCATGGTTTTTAGTCCCCCAAAATAGAATTTGTTACTAAAGGGGCTTTCACCCCAGTCCTAAGGTATTTTAAAATGGAAACCAGAATTCCTCACAAGGCTCTCAAATTGTTGTTAAATGATTATAATCACAAGAATCCCTCTCTCGTGAGAGAGGAAGTTCAGCCAGCCACAAGTGGAACAGTATTTTCATTTCTGCCTATCATCTTTACTTTGTTTTTAATTTGGTGCAAGGTGTATCAGTCAAGCTCTGTACACAAGTTAACAGTCTGTAACAAATCTCATTCTGAAAACCTACTGAAGTACTGAGAAAGTATGAGTCATTGAACTAAAAGTTACCAAGTGCTATTGTCAGCAGTAGTAGCTCATCAAAAATACTGAAATTTTCTCTCCCCCCCCCCATAAACACACATACAAATTAGTACATGTATGTGTATATTTGTGTTTTTGCTAGTAGTTACTGTATTCAGGGCTTCAGTATGATGGTCTTTGGAATGTTAACTACTCTGGTTCCTTCAACCAATGAATCTGTTTTCAATTTGAATATAGTCACACTATTCTATATATACATTTGTATTGTGTGTGTCTATACACACACACATTTATATGTATATGTATTTTATATCTATCTATATCTATATCTATATCTATATCTATCTATATCTATATCTATATCTATCTATCTATCTATCTATCTATCTATCTATCTATCTATCTATCTATCTATCTATCTATGCTGTTCAGCTTCCTTCGGGTATTATCCCATGTCATTGTAGTGCTTTTAAAGTTGTAGCAACATTTCAGCAGAATCTCATCTGCCATCATCAGGCTTCTGTATACAAACTCA
>BLBF01000011.1:10888145-10938359 GCA_015471245.1 Laticauda colubrina | reverse complement strand
ATACACATACACACACACACACACACACACACACACACACACACACACATATATATATATATATATATATATATATATATATATATGTAAAAATCATATTAACAGTAAATATAAAAGCAGAAACAAACCCTAGGCAAAAAGAGAATACAAATAGCCATCTCAGCTATTTTTCTTACATCTTGTAAGAAACTTGCAATCACAGAATATTTGACAGAATCAGCTCTTTCATTTTCACATGTTGATTTTTAATATCAAGAATAGATCTGAGTTCTCTGTCTCCCCTCCCTGCCCCTGTTTATTACTCAGTTCACTGAAAAGCTTTTAAAGGTCAGCAAAGTAGATCCCTTCTGCTCTTGTAAATATCTGCTTTGTTTTTTTTTTTTCAACAATGATTACTAATAGCATCACAAACTACATAGAGAAGGCACCACCAGTTTTCCAACTGAGAATGTGTAAAATGTATGTGTAATATATAAAGAAAGAAATTGTAGATAGAATACGTTGTATCTGTTTCTAATGCTGCCATAAGATTTTGAACTGCAGAATGATTAGAGCTAACAAGATTTCAATTAACTCAATATTCTGTATCATGAGGTCATTGTATTTGCAATGAAGCTGACTTTCTTTGGAGGTTAATTGCCAGTGGAATGATTTTACTTCTAGTATTTTCCTGTGAGGATGGGAGAAGTTACTATAATCTCTTCCTCCCAGCTGAGGGAGATACTTGTTATTAAGATTCCACTTTGGTTTATGTCACCTATCAAACACTTTATCTCTTATCTCTGTAACAAATGCTGAAATTTGACACTGAGGATCCTTACACCTTGTATTTAATATATGAAAGTTTGAAGGCCAGACCTGGTGCTCTGGAGGTGATAAAATTGATTACTGTAGGGCCTCCTGCAACTCAGATTCTTTTTATTAGTTATATGTGTTCCGCCATTCTTCATCTGAGCACTCAGAATAGGTTATATTTAGTTTCTAAACAAATGTCTCATAATACTTGTTCCTTCTTTTCCTTCCCCCCATCTGTAGTGCACAAAGGTAATGATGAAAAAGTCAAACCATAGAACAGCTCTGTGGAAAACGAAGATAGGTTTTTGTACTATAGACAGCATCACCATGGGCAATCTATTTGTCCATGATACGTATGAATAAAGACCAAACACTGAAAATGCCACAGCAATTCAATGAACACACTTCGAGGACTTCCAGGATGCTCAGTTTGAAGGAGAGAACCAATCCCAAATTGATGGTTTATTGCTTGGGGAACAAAAAAGATCCCAGCCCAATTTTCTACCCACCATTGATATATTCTGTTTGGTCTCTATTTTACTGTATACATAGTGTCTTTTAACCTCATGAGCTCAAGAAGGATGGCTTTGTGGCCCAGATTGCTTTCTGAATGCCTTTGTGTAAACCCAAATGAAGTGGTATCTGAGATCTGTTGATGCCGTCAGATGCTCCTTTTTAAAAATGTTTTAGCAGCAAGCCAGCTGGTGCATTCCCCCCCCCCTCAAATACACTGTTCTGTTTATAAATGTAGTGCTCAAACCTCAGGGCATCACTGTCATCACTGGCAGCCCCTGTCACACAGCACCAACGGATGGAAAGAGGATGTAAAACGGAGAGAAACACTTGCCATCCGTTGGTTAACGCGATGCATCCGTTCTGTACTCACTGCGTCCGTTTTTCATCCTCTCTATCCGTCCAGCATCCGTCTATTGACATTTCATCCACTCAAAAAGTTTTGAGCTGCACAAAACTTTTTGAGTGGAAAATGTATCCAACGCGTCCATTCTGCATCCGCAACGCATACGGGAAATATCCGTTATACATCCGTCATTATCCGTTACGCGTCCACTATATCCGCTAGGCATCCGCGCAACTCATATCCACTCCAGCGGAAAACGGACACAGGGAGGAAGTGAAACGGACGCGGAACGGACACACAGCGTTAGTAGCATGGACGGAGAAAGGATGAAAGCGGATGCAGCTCGCATACAAACCATTAAAACGGAAAAAACGTTCTCAGAGGGGACCTATCTCGGATATTTAGGATGTCTGCAGGATGCCTAGAGGATGCAAAAGGACACCTAGCGGAAAACCTATATTTCCTATAAAAAGGGGGAGAAAACACCTGGATCTCACTTTCAATCCAGCAGCCCTGTGGTGCAGACCTCTTCAGCCTTCATCTTGCTCTTGCTCTTCCACAGCATCCAGTCATCTCCACCATGGATCATCACATACTCCTTTTGGTAGCCACCATCATTCTACAACAGTGCGAAGCCATCTACAGGCTCTTTCACCTGTTCTACGTGAAGAAAAGGAGGCGGCCAAGAAGTGTCTGGGTCCGAAGATGGATCACGAGAAGAGCCGAGTACGGACTGTATAACAAGCTGATGGTGGAGCTGAGGAACGAACATCTTTGTGCATTCCAGAACTTCATGAGGATTCCGCCAGCCATGTTTGACGAAGTTGTGGAGCGGCTGAGACCCAGGTTGACCAAGCAGAGCACCAACTTCTGGCCCAGCTTGGACCCTGGGCTCAAGGTGGCACTGACTCTACACCACCTGGCCTCCGGGACCACATACAGGAGCATGCAGTGTGGCTGGAGGGTGCCACACAACACCATCAGCATTGTGGTCAGAGAAGTGGTGCAGGCCATCATCGAAGAATACCTGGAGGAGCTCCTCCAGTGCTCCTCCACTGTAGAAGGCTGGAAGAATGTTGCAGAGCAGTGGTATCAGAAGTGGAACTTCCCCCACACTGTTGGAGCCATAGATGGCAAGCATGTGGCCTGCAAAGCTCCAGCCAAGTCAGGGTCCACTTATCACAACTACAAGGGCTTCTTCAGCATCATCCTCTTTGCCATGGTCAATGCTGACTATAAGTTCATGTACATCAATGCTTCAGGCAATGGCTCATCTTCAGATGCCCAGGTATACAACGCCAGTCACCTCAAGGAGGGGCTGGAACACAACCTCATCATGGGCTTCCCAGATCCAGACCCCCTGCCCAACGACACGCAAGATGTGCCCTACTTCATCGTGGGGGATGACACCTTCTCCCTCAGAACCTACCTCATGAAGCCCTACACTTCCAGATGCCTCACCCGTGAAGAGAGGATCTTCAACTACAGGCTGTCCAGGGCAAGGCGGGTGGTGGAGAACGCCTTTGGCATCCTGGCCCACAGGTTCCAGGTACTTCTCACCACCATGCAGCATCGCCCACAGACCGTGAGGAACATCGTGGAAGCTTGCTGCATCCTGCACATCCTTGGCTGTAGGTTGGAGGAAGGAGGAGTGTAGTGGGGCTGTCTGGTCTGCAGGTGAGTGAGGTGAGGCGTGGGTGGCATTTGTGGCATGGGTGGCATCAGTGGCGTCAGTGGCATGGTGGCATTGGTGGCATCAGTGGCATCAGTGGCACTGGTGGTGTATGATGTACCTGTGCCTGGACTGAGAAGGGCTGCTTGTGCTGCTGGAGCTCCTGGTAGCCGTAGCCTTGGTAGGTGAGGGCCTTGGAAGGGTAGTGACATCACCTGGGGTGGAGGAGCAGACCTGGACTTGGTGGGAGCAGGTTCAGCTGGGTCTGGAGGGTTGTGCAGAAAACCAGTGATCCCGTCCTTGATCACCTGGTACTGTGATTCGGAAATGTCCAGGAGGGTCTGGTTGACATTGGTGAAGAAGAGCTTGCGGTTTGAGGATGGTATGTCGGTGTGTACCAGCTGAGAGAGGAGATCTATGCTGCTTTTGATGGTGTCCCTGATCTCCAGCAGGATAGTATGGCTCTGTCCCTCCGGTCTGCCTCTCTGCCTGCTTTCTGTGGAGGTGGAGCTGGGGGTGGGGGTGGGTTGGTCTCTGGTGGCAGCGGCCTCTCCTTGCTCCAACTGCGTCAGGGGGTCCTCCATGCGCTCTGCCATGGGGAGTGCAGCTGTCGGGGGGGTCTCCGTCGTAGCACGCTCCAAAGATACCTGCCTGGACACAGGAGCTGACTCTTGGCCAGAAGAGGACTGGCTCTCTGCGGGCTGCCTGAGAGAGAGGGTTGTCAGAGGGACTGCTCCTCAGTGGCGGATCTCACCCTCCAAGAAGCTGCACTTGGCCATCACGTAGGTCTCCTGATCCGTCAGCTTCACCGTGGCCTGGCCAGATTTCTTGAAGTGCAGCTTCCCGTACCAGGTGTGCATGTGCTTCCACCACCCAAGGAGGACCCCCGGAGTGTAGCCCAGGCTCTCCACCTTCTCTCTCCAAGCAGCCTGCTTCCTTTTGGTATCTCGATAGAGCCTGTGTCCCTTCTGCCATAGATACTCGTTCTCCCTCAGCCATTCCAGCACCTCATCCTCATGTTCCTCTTCGATTGAGTACTCTCTTCTCTCCCTATCGCACGATTGTTATCATTTTCTGCTCATCTGCAGTTTGACACTGAGCATATATTTTGATCACCTTGGAGAAGCACTGTGTATTGCATTATGCCCTGTCTGGATCTCCCAAGGTATAAGAATATGCATAACTGTACACACTTTTCTTTCCCAACTGAAAGGAAATTGTACATTGTGTTCATGCTAGTTTCTCAAATAATATCATTTCAAGTAGCTTAATCCTACTCTTTCCCAAGGCATTCTTGGAGTTGCCTAGGATTCCTTTCTGCCTGCTGGCTACAGAATCAAAATGGAATCCATGCACCAACATATCTCCATTACTTTAAAGCATATATACCATATTTTTTGGAGTATAAGATGCATTTCCCTGCCCCTCCCCCAAAAATGTGTGAAAAAGTCTGTGCATCTTATCCAGTGAATATTGTGGGAAGGAAGGGGTTTGATGTGGTGCTGATCAGCTGTTCTAGAACAGGTGACTGCAAATGGGTGGCGGCGAACAAGCGGTGGTAAACAGGCGGCGGCGGTGAATGGGCCATGGCGAACAGTCCAGATTAATACCAGATGATTGCTGGGAGGCAGAAGTAGATTTCTTCTTCTTTTCTTCCCCAAAAGCATCTTATACTCTGAAAAATAAGGTTTTTTTTTAAATGAACAAGAGTAGTGAAGTTGGTAATGGAGTTCGTAGGGGAGTGGCATGGTAAAAGGATTACGGTAAGATGTAGGCAATCAAATGTTCTTCAGATGATTTATATGAGTGCATCCACATTTAACCATTGCTTATAGTTGTTGATAGAAGTTCAAGCCAGATATCTGAGAGACATCATGTTGCTTACCCTGAATGAGGCATGCACACAGATTACATTTCAGATCCAGGCGATGAATGTAGATTGACCCACCCTTGTTTTTTCTGGATCCCTGGAAGTATTTTGTGTAGTTTTTATCTTGAATTTAATCTTTAGAATTATTCTTCTGTTGGCTGCTTTCGAATTGCCAGATAGTTTTATCAAGATTTAATCCAAGGAGGATAGATGTTTCTACTAGTTGATAGCTACTAATTGTTTAGTAGATCAATGATTATATTCGTGCAAGCTGAAGAAGTTATTTTAAATGTTTAGACAGAGTGATTTGGTGATTTTTTTTGTTACTAGCAATACATACCAAACATTTAAATGTTGTTTATTGTGTTTGGATTACACTATAATCCAAACACAATATACTACCTATACTATTTCAGACAAATGACTGTCCAGTTTCTTCTTCTTCTTTTGAGTTGTCCTTTTTTTAGTTGATGATATAAAATATAAAAATACAAAAACAAATAATAGGAAAAATAGAGGAGGGAAAGGAGAAGGGAAAAGTGTAGAAAAAAAGAAGGGGAAAAGAAAGAAAAGCATTGACTTCTGACTCCCTTTGGTGCAGTAGAATAAGATAGTAGCATCAAGAGACTGTCCCATTTCTTCCTAAAAACCTTCAGTGTTGGATCACGCACAACTCCTTGAGGCAAGTTGTTCCACTGATAAATTGTTATGCCAGGAAATTTTGCCTCTTAGTTCTAGGTTGGTTCTCTTGTTCATTCATTTCCATCTATTGCTTCTTTTTTGCCTTCCGGTATTTTGGAGAATTATGACATTGCCCAATGTCCAAGAAATATCCTTTCAGAAAAAGGGGTGTTTTGTTGTTGTTTGTTTATGGGCATTTGTTTTAATAATGGTGGGTCAGATAGGAAAGATTAGGGAGCCTTGAAGGTTGGGGACTCCCGCAGCACAAGAAGAAGTATTCTGATTTCTGCTCTGAGATGATTCTACAGTTGTTGGGGCAAGGTCAGAAACAGGGACCGAGCAAATGTTGCAAGGACATCCAGCCTTTCAAAGTAATGGAGGACTACACAGGGGTAGCCTGGATAGATAAATAATGAAGCTGTTGGCACCACGGGCTGGTCCTTCGCTGTTTTCAGGGTGGCCCCATGGGCCAGATCTAAGCACCCCATGGGCTGGATCCAGCCTGCAGGCCTTGAATTTGACACCCCTGCTCTACAGAAAGTAGTAAGGACAGGGGAAGGAAGATATGCTTTTCTCATGCGATGCAGAAAATCTAGGCACTGCTCTGCCCACTTCATAGTGTCTCACTTAGTCATTCCCATTAAAGGTATTTAATACAAGATGATCAGGTGTATTCTTGTCAAAGCAAAGCCGTTATTTTTAAAACATTAACGAGTCACACACTTGCCTGTTTCACTGAAATAAATTATTTATAAATATTTAGTTTACTCCTAGTGAAAATCATCATGATCATCACCATCATCGTCATCATCATCAACCTACATTGCACACAATAGTTTCTATATTCTTAAAGAGGCTATTTAAATTTTCTGCACATATTTATGGTTATTCATTTTTTTAATTTATAAAACAGATGAAATTCTGTCATTTCTGTTAGAATGCGATAGTAATGCCCCACCTCATTTTTTTTAAGCATGTGAATTTTATCAGAGATTAAGCAGAGCAATGGAGCAAATCTCACTGAAACATTTTTCAGGTGATTATTCAATACTTAAATTGACAATGATAGACTTTGCCACTAAATGCAGGAAAACAATCACTTTGGTTTGGTTTGTAACTTTTTGTTCCTTCTATACAGGAAATGAGACAAATTTTGGTAAGAATTCGGTTGTTTATTATTGCTATCATTTTGTTAAATATCTCTCTCTAAAATTTTGAAAATGTATTGCAATATATAAAAACTATGTTTACATTTAAGTGAAAGGAAAGGAAAACTGAGTGAAGTAACAGTAACTTAATTTGCTTGAATTGGAATAGAGAAAAAATGGTAACAGTTGGAAATTGTTTCATGCTTGTCTACAGTGAAAAATGATAGAAACTAATTGATTTAGAAATATAATAAAGGGAAATAGCATCTTATTCTATGCAGAACTCTTTTTAAAAAGTAAGGATGTAATGAGTCTCTTTATTTCAATTTTTTAGCTGGGAAATTGGGTCTAAGAAGAACCAATGTTAAAATAATTACAACAGAACCAAAAGTATATTGTTGTAAACAAAGACATGTTGTTCCCTATGAACCTGGGTATCAATTAAATTAAACAAGAAATTAGATTTTAATTATACTGTAACAATAAAATATATGTAGAAAGAAAAGGAAAACATTTGCTTAAGAGAGTCTGCATTTGTATGTTTACCTTTGACTCAGTTAATTGAGAACAAATTATCCCTGTCCATCATCTATTTGTAATATGATTTTGAAAGAGCAGAAGTATTACATATATGATGGGGGTGCCATTCCATATGTAAAGGACACCAAATTGAGGAAGGCTGAAACTTTAACTACCTGAAACTCTGAGTCATGTAGAAAATTTGAATGACGTTTATATGAATCTTGGAAGATGAGTTAAAATAATGTCAAAGTGACTTTCTTCCTTTCATCCATTCTTCCTTCTTTCCTTCCTTCCTCCCCTCCCTCCCTCTTTTTAAAAAAACTTTATTTGACAAACTTATCAATAGCTTCCTCAAAGTGAGAGATAACCAGCCCTGGAGTTGCTCTCATACAATTACGGTATGTCTTCTGTCCATGTATTCAGCACTCCATCCGTATTGCTGAAGATCTACAGAGCAGGCCTTCAACAAGCAGGAATGTATTTCTTACAGGGTGGCATTCTTTTTTGGAGTGTCAGGGAGACTGGCTTGCGATAACCCACCAAATCACTTTTCTTCTCTGCATTAGGAGAAGTTCATTGCTTTGGTTTCCTTATCTGGCTCAAAAGCAAGAGGGAGAATTTTTGAAAACCCACCCCTGCCCGTTTCACGTCTTCTGTCATTACTTTCATCTTACACATAAAAATGTTATTGAGCCATGCCTTTGCCTTGCATGACCACCCAGCCTTTCCCTGGTGTTCCTCACAGACTACCTTCAGGCATCTTCCCACCATCTAAAGGACTCAGGCATTTTCTATCTATTCATCTTCCTTCTGCTCGGATGAGAATAGAGCTAGGAAGTGCTTATCCCTTATTTAGTATCTGCTTATTTCTTTCCGTTCACAAAATCACTCAACACCCCCTCACGCTTGTAGATTCTCAGCTTCTTTGAAGCATTGGTTTATCTGGGGAGATGCCAGGAACTTATTTGAAAGAAAGTTCTTGTCTCTCTTAATTCCATTGTTCACAGTGATCATGAATGAGGAAGATAAGACCAATGCTGAAAACAAATGCTAAAAAAAAAAAAAACTTAATAAACAATAGGCAGTGTGGAAGCATATCCTACCATACTTTGAGAGTGGATATGAATGATCTTTTTAATGTGATTTATTATCTGACCTTGTAGAAAGCAGTGTTGGGTGACTAAAGTTGAAATCATATCCATGTTTATTGAGGCTGATACATTATTGAGGATTGTGTGTACAAATTTGTAAACTACTTGCATAAAGTGATGAAAAAGTACAGAGATAATTTTTCATTTTGATTTCAGGTTTGTTTGTGGAGAGTAACAATAAAGCATTAGCATTAAGGTGGGAGGTGGGGGGAAAATCAAGATCCCAGTTTTTTATTAATATTCTGTGGGATACCCACAGAAAGGAGGAAGAAGAGGATGGTTGCATTATTGGACAGAAAGGACGACAAACAGTTAGAGCAAGCATGGTGTTAAGGTTAAAATATTAAATTAAAATTAGGGAGTTCCAGTTCAACTTCTGTCTAGATTGGATCTCCGGAAGGATTTGGGGGGCTATTCCTTTCTTTCGTTTTTTATCTTAATTCACAGGATTGGGGTTAGGTAGGGAAATCCCCTATGTAGACTGCCTTGAACTCCCAGGAAGAGGTGGGTTGCAGCTGCAATAGTAAATTTCATTTGTTGATGTTTTCACAGTCAAGAATGAGGACTAGTACTCATGGAAGTACTCCTTTGTCTAAAAGGCTATCCAGCCTTGGATATTAAGAACCTTAGACTCAAGCAATAGAAAGAAAAAAATACAGTGGCTCCTTTTCTTTGAACAGTAAAATGTGTGTGTGTATGTGTACATGTATGTACACGCACATGTACATTCACATACTACATATATAGAACTGTATGCATTATTTTTTATCTAGTGTATGTAACCCCACAATTAAGGTATCAAACTGAAACCAGGAAGACTCAAATCACTACTTTATTAGATGATTTGTTTCTGACTGACCACAGTCCTTCAGGCCAACCAACCTCTTATTCTCTACTTATTCTCCATCTAAGCCATTGAGTTGGAGAGAGGGAAGGATAACAGTGACAGCAACGATGTATTGTAGTAGTAAAAGCAACAATTCTTATTATTGTTGTTGCAGCAGAAGCAACAACAATCAGAATATGCATGCAGGAGAAAAGCTTCCTTTTGCAGAACAGAATCCTACAGCAGATTTCAAGAAGGACCTGGATAATCTAGATGATTTAATGAGCAGGAAAATACAAAAAGTCATCCCTAAGGTCCTTCCCAATTCATACTTAATATGATTCGATCAATGCTACAACCATGTATGAAGAATTAAGAGAACTCTTCAATTTCATTTAGATGAGAGTTGAAATGTTTGTAATATCTAAATTGACAATACAAAGAATTAGACTTGGAATTTTTTGGATTTTGCTCACACCTACTTCTCATCCACACTGCGACGAGAGTCCTGGATGGGTATGATTCTTCCCTCTGAGGTCATAGAGCTGAGTCTGCCACTATATAAAAAGCCAGCCCCTAGCTGGCTCCCCAGCTTTTGACTCAGCTTTGTGTCTAGGAGCTATTTCCTCTGGAAGAAGTATAAAAGAGTTTAAGGCGTTTAGAGCATTTTACAGCAAATAAATCTTCAGAAGCACAAAAACAGTTTTTACACAGCTCCTGGGGCTCCGGTTGAGCTGTGTTACAAGGAGAGTGGGGCTCTGCTCTCCTGCAGCATTGAGGCCCCGGAGAAGCTTCGGTCACAGAGAGCATTTGGCTGAATATCTCACCAGTTTCTCAACTGCGATGAACGGTGGCTTCACAGCCGGTTTCGGGCCGCTCCACAGCTGATTTTAGGAGCTCTGCTTCACTGCTTCACAACTGTTTCTCCGTTTGGCTGTTTGATTGTTCGGGGCCTGGTAAGAGCCTAAGGAGCAAGGAGGTGACCAGGCTGTTCCAGGACCAGTACATGTGACCGGTAGCCTTTTTGGGAGCCAGGTGGCCATTTTGTTTTGTGGAGCAGTCATTACCAGGGCCTCACAGCTTTCATTGCTCACCTAGCCCATGCAACAGGCAGCACTCTCACAGGGGAAGCTCCCAACATCTCTTGTGTCTGTCCTATTAGCGAAATGGAGAGCGGAATGTCCCAGTCAGACCTCACTGGCCTGGAAGAAGCTCAAGGTTCTCAAGTCCCAATGAGGAAGAGAAGTAGACAAAGAGGCCATTCAGCAAAAAGAAAGGCTGCAGCAAAGATCAGGGCCAAGGCCCTGGCCCTGTCAAAAAGACATCCAAATCTGAGCTCAGGGCTGAGAAGAGAAGGCATGCTGTTTTGGGAAAACAGTTTGCTAAGACACTGGAACAGATGAGAAATCAAATCCAACAAACATCTCAGTCAGGGGAAGTACAGGTTTGCCCAGAGGTTATGACTAGGACGGGGGAAGTTGAATCTAGCTCTGCCAGCCATCTTTTAGCTTGGTCTCAAGAGAGAGTGGAGGAAGAAGTTGTACCCCAGTATTTAAGTAGGTCTAGACCCAACTTCAGGCAGGCTGCTTGAAGGCCAGGTCCCTCTTACCCCCTAGGCCAGGTTATTCAAGGAGGCCTTAGACCTAGACCTGAGGCGACTTACAACCCCGTTGCTGCAATTTTGCATCCAGTGGATCCCACAGGGAGCAGGCCTGAGGATATCAGAGACATGGTCTCAGTGGCCATCAGACAGGGTCTCGCTGAGGGGTTTCAGCAATTCCTCCGCCCATCAGGGGGAGGTCAGTCTTTGGTTCCTGGTTACTCCCAAGGGGTCCCTCCAGCTCAGATGGGTTTTTCCAGACAACAACAATTCAGTTACCCATCTACCCAATCAGATTGGGTGAGGATGAGGAGAGGGATTACTCCAACCCCTCTGATCACAGTCGTTCCTCCATGTCAGAGGAAGAGAAAGGGAGATCAGGGATCCCAATTTATCTGAAGAAGAGGGGCTTAGATCTGATCAACCCCCCTCAGCAGCAGTCTTTTTCTCTGCTCACTCCTGCACAAGGCATCGTCACTGCCCAATTAAGTCCTGAGGAGGTGGCTTCTGAACCCCAAGTGGCTTCCTCTAGCCACAGTGACTCTCTTTTCTCAAAGCCAGTGGTCTATACAGAAGTACTTCCATCCCCTCTGTTGTTTCTGGATTTGGTCAGTGTGCCTCCCCGGGAGCATGTGCTCGGCCTTCATCACATTACAGTTTTTTTTACAATGTGGGCCCTTCCTTTGCCAACACTATTCTGATTCCAGCTGTGGATGCCCTGGTGGTTGCTTCGCTTTCAACTTGAGGCACCCCCACTGAGGCAGAGGAAGTGCTCAGGGTGGAGGACAAGAGGTAGAGCAAACTCTCAAGCACATCTACCAGGCAGTGGCTTGGGCGTTCCAGGCCTCTCCAGCCTCATTTTTTATGAGAGCATCTTTGCGATGGCTATGCCAACTGCAAGATTGGCTTCCTACCACTGATTTTAAGTCACATCAAGACCTTAATAAAATCATTGTGATAGCAGAATTCACAGTGAATGCTACACTGAATTCGGCCAAATTTGCATCAAGGGCCATGGCATCATCGGTGGCAGCTAGGAGGCTCCTCTGGCTGCGAAATTGGCAGTCTGATTCTTGCCAAAAATGGAAGCTGGCCTCCGCTCCACATCCTGGAGAAAAGCTGTTCAGCCCTGGAGCCATACTTGGTGGAAACCAGGGACAAGAGAAAGGTTCTCTCCTCGGTGGGGAAGAAGTCAGAATATCGTCCTGCACCATACTGCTGACATTTTTCCTTCCGTCCCAAGTCTTCCGCTCATTTCTCTAGGGGCCAGAGAACGTTCCCTCCTTTTCAGGAGCAATGACCTGAGGCTGCAGGCAGGCAGCAGCAGACCACCAGTAAACAGCCCTTTCGAGGAGGAGGAGGTGGTTCTTTCTGACGCTCTAAGTGAATGCCCTTTCTCCCTATCCATTGGAGGTTGTTTGTCATTCTTCACCTCCAGATGGGAGGAGTCAACATCGGATGCTTGGGTGCTCAGGATGGTGAGGTCGGATCTCCAGCTGGAGTTCGTCTCCCCACCCCCAAATTTTTTGTCTGCTGCCTGACTTCTAGGGACAGTTCGAAACGGGCCTTGATGGAATCAGCTATTCAACACCTCATGGACATCAGAGCCATTCAGCCAGTTCCAAACCTAACAAGGGCTAGGTTTCTACTCTCGCCTCTTTGTGATCCCAAAGGCCTTGGGGGGGGGGGTGAGCCATTCTCAGCCTCAAGTTTTTGAACAGATTCATCCCTTACAGGAATTTTAAAATGCAAAACTTGCATTCTATTCTCGAGGGTGTTCGGGAGGGTGATCTCCTTTCTTCCATAGACCTTATGGAAGCCCTACCTCCATATCTCTACCTGGCCTCATCACTGCCGGTTTCTTCATTTTTATTACCAGAACAAGCATTTCCAGTACTGGGCCCTGCCTTTTGGGCTTTCATCCACCCCCAGGGTCTTCACCAAGATCTGGGTGGAATTGGCAGCTTCACTTCAAGCGATTCTGGTGAGGGTCCTGTGTTACCTGGATGACATGTTGATCCAGTCAACATCACTTCAATCCTCCCATTGCAACCTCCACATCACGCTGCAGTTCCTGCAAGACCATGGTTTTTCTATCAACTTCAAGAAAAGCCATCTTTTTCCAATGACCAGATTGCTTCATCTTGGGGCAATCATCGATTCATCGCTCTGCAAGGTCTTTCTCTCCCTGGAGCATGGGGAGAGCCTCAATGACTTCATAATTCAGATCCAACAGCAGCGCACAGTTCCTTTGTCTCACCTGTCCAAGCTCTTAGGGAAAATTATTTTCTGCATTGGCATTGAACCACGGGGCCATCTCCATGCCTGGGTTCTTCAATGGTTCCTGCTGCCTTTTCAACAGGCAGGAACCAGCCACACTTCCACCAGGGTTCAGGTTCCACCACAGATCCTTCACTCCTCAGGTGGTGGCAGTCTATGGCAGTCTGGAAAGGACTTCCATTCAAGAAACCAGACAGAATCCTGCTCACCACAGATGCCAGCTTGGGGGGCCTATCTAGCCAGCGAAATAGCCCAGGCAACTTGGTCTCAGGTAGACAGAGTCTGTCCCATCAATTGGATAGAGCCCAGGGCCATCTTCCTAGCCCTGAAGCATTTCTGGAGTAGGGTGGTAGGTTGTCATGTTACTGGTCATGTCAGACAATGTGGCCACAAAGGCACATATCAACAGGCATGGGGGGACCAGGTCCAGGACATTGATGAGGGAAGCAGAACTCCTGGGGTGGTAGGTGGAGACTCACCTACTTTCCATTAGGGCAGACCACATTTTGGGGGTCGAGTTGGTCCAGAGTCGACCAATCGGAATGGAGCCTCCATCCTTCCTTGTTCTAGGATCTATCCCGCAGGTTCGGAATTCCAGCAGTAGATCTCTTTGCTCAAAATACTCAGGTAAGCAGATTCTTCACCAGGTTTCCGACCCAGGGAGCAGAGGGGACCAACGCTCTTCAGAACAAAGGGTCTCCAGGTCTCTTCCAAGCTCGTCATTTGGAAGATGTTGGAGGAAAAGACGGAGCTGCTACTTCTGGTGCCCCATTGGCCCAGGAGATCCTGGTTCACCGACCTGGTGAATCTGTCTGTAGCCCAGCCATGGAGGATTCCGACCAGCAGGATCTCCCTCCATCAAGGAGCTTTACTCCACCCGAACCCTCAGTGGTTTCGCTTAGCCATTTGGCACTTGAGTGGCAATCTCTGAGGGACACTAACTTCCCTGACAGGGTGATAGAGACTATCCAGGCTTTCCATAAATCTTCCACTACCCGCATATACGATGTTACCTGGAAGGTCTTCTGTACTTGGTGTTCTAGATCAACCTGAGACCCTTCTTCGGCATCTGTTGCAGATGTGTTAATGTTTCTTCAAGATGGGCTAGATCAGGGGCTAGCATCTAACACACTTCACCATTAGGTGGCAGCTCTGTCATCAGTGTTGTCCTGGGAAAATTACTCGACTTTATCCCACCATCCTTCAGTTCACAGGTTTTTGAAGGGGGCTTCTAATCTCCGCCCCCCGGTGGTTTATAGGTATCCCACATGGGACTTCCCTAAAGTGTTACAGGCCCCTACAGGAAGCCCGTTTGAACCTCTTAGATCTGTGTCTCTTCAATTTATGACCATAAAGGTGGTTTTTCTAGTGGCCATTACTTTGGTCAGGAGAGTGTTGGAGCTCGTGGCACTCTCAGTTAGACAGGACTTATGCATTTTCCATGAGAACAGGGTGGTTCTAAGGCTAGACCCTATGTTCGTCCCTAAAATGAATTCTTGGTTTCATTGGGTCTAAGACATTGTGTTGCCAGATTTCTGCCCCAAGCCACTCCATGACTTGGAGCACAAGTGGCATACACTGGATGTAAGGTGAGCTCTCCGTATCTACATCAAATGTACTACAACCTTTAGGAAATCCAAAGCCATGTTCGTCTCTTTCCAACCTTCATCCTTGGGGAGCAAGGCTTCCTCAACTACCATTGGTAGATGGATTAGAACATGTATCTCCAAGGCCTACCAGACTTTGTCCCTGCTGGTTATTTTACGTCCCACTCTATTAGAAGTATGGCTACTTCCACCGCCTGGAATACCTAGGCGTCGCTTGAAGAAATCTTCAGGGCGGCTACCTGGGCGTCTCCTTCGCCATTTATACGGTACAATTGCCTGGATTCTCTTGCCTCTGCTGAGGCAGTGTTTGGATGAAGGGTACTACAGAAGGTTGTCCCACAGTTGGAGTGAGTGGACCAGACGATGACCCTCCCATGGACATGCAGGCTTTGGTATGTCCCATCCTGGATTCTCGTCACAGTGTGGATGAGAATGGGCATTGGTATAATTACCTGAGAACGCCCTTTCTATCTACACTGCAAGATAGTCCTGCCCCACCCTTAGGCGTCTGGTCCTGGTGGAGGAGGGGTAAATTAATTGTTGTGATTTAACTTCCAGAGACCCCTTACATCTGTCACACATCTTCGCCTAAAAGTGGGGGAGCCAGCTAGGAGCTGGCTTTTTATATCGTTGCACACTCAGCTCTATGACATCAGAGGGAGGCGTCATACCCACCTTGGACTCTTTTGCAGCTTATATAGAAAGGGCGTTCTCAGGTAATTAATCCAACGCCCATTCTCTACTAGCAACAGGAGAAACACTATCTTATCTTAGAAACCTGACATTGCTTTCAAACATTTGTGGCAGTAAGAACAAAGACCTTTGAGGAGAGACTGCCATATTTGTAACTATACATCAATTGGGAATCAACTTTCAATCAATTTTCACGCCAGCTTCATTTTCCTGCAATCAGATCTCTGGAATGGTTTTGTATTTATAGTTACATTGATGGCTTTCCCTTCTTATACATGATTTACATAAGACAGCTTTCATCTAATGTTACTAAGTAACAATCAGTTCTTATGGTTATTGATGTGTCAGGGGTTACAACTCTACATGTCCTTGAATGTACATATATGCAAATGAAACCACACATTTATCTCTTTATTGTGCTGAAACACACATTCATATTCATACACAAACATTGTGATTTTGGTTGTGTTTGAAATGCTGCATAGGGGAGGTTTAACCCTGTTCCTCCAGTGTGGGAGTAAAGTGTATGCCTCTGGAGGACCAGATTGAACCCTTCTTTCATCCTATACAAAGCTCCATAAGAAAAAAAAAAGGTTGCTTTTTTGTCACAGAAACACAAGAAAAGGCTTTCAAATAAAACTGAAAACCAAGGATTGAACCTTGGACAAACATGAAATCACATCTCAATTCTGAATGGAGAGAGCTACCTGTTCACGTTAAAAGTGTACAGTTTTGATTTAGAAACCCTCAAAAGATTAAGTTTTAAGGAGCTGCTAGAATGCCTCACATGATCAGTCTATCCCAAGCTTTGGAAGGCTTAGAGAAGTTCTTGGTTATGGTCCCATCCACATGCAAAGCCAAAGAGAGGACCTCTTAAGCTCCAGTACTTTTGAAATACCTTCTTTTCACAGGCCCATCTATTGATTTGATCAATCCATCGTTTAAGGTGGTTTAATGCAATATTAAAATGATTCAGCTTTTATTTTGTGAAGTGGCTTACCCCAATAATTGTTTTCTGCTAGTTGGATTTGATTGTAACCTAACCTATATATAAAAGTATTTGTTGCTTATTTTCATATTCAAATACACATTTAATAAACAGCAACTCCTTGAGAAGGAAAGGTTACTATATTGTCTTTTAGGGGGGGAGGAAGTTTTATCTTTCACTTATTTGCTGATGTTTAATTCTACTTAAAACTGTTTCACTTCTTCATTCAGGCCAGTTGGTATTTCAATCATCCACTGTGCTAAACATAAACCTGGTTATGTGCAGTAGGTGAATCCAGCTACTTGAACAATGATGTTCTTTCTATTGTTCTTTTTTGGAGGGCAGGGTTTTTTGATTATTCTTTCAAATGGCTGTGTTTTGGTTAATATACTTAAGAATTTGTCTCCAAAGAATTAAATAACAATCAGATGCAAATACAATTTACATTTGTTGTTTTACTATCAGATTTAAGTTCAATCTAGATTTACATATCTACATCTGACAACAAAATTTCCATAGGCTCAATTTACATCTGATTTCATAAATGTTTTCTTATCCATGTTAACTATATTACAAAAACAACTAGAGAGGCTGATAGAGTAAATTTGATTCTGGAGTCTAGCTCAAATGCATGCTAAGAACTTAGATATCAGTAGAATTTTCTTATCCTCTTTTATTTGGCAAAATGCACTCAAGGATGAGCCAAAATATTTTTAGAAAGAAATATTTAGAAATGTTCATTGCTTAAAATCTTTGATAGCAGCAATGTGTGTATCCTACCCATTTGATTTAGCAAAAGAAGATAAAGACATTTGAACTAAAAAGACCAATAAAGTCCCAATACTCATAGTAACTGTCCCAATTTCTAAGCAGATATAGATAGATCAAGTCTAATCCACACCACAATTATTTCCCTTCTAATTTGCTTCTCTTTTAAGAAATCTATAATGCTTTAATTGTCCTCATGTAAGTGAATAGGTTTTTAGATTTTATTTGGAAGCCAGTCGAGTTTAACGGACTGAATAGATGAGGAGTACCTAGACTACTGCCTTTAGCACAACAATTTCTCCTAGGAAATGAAAGAGTAAGAAAAAATAGAGTCAAAGAAGTTATTACAGAAAATAAAATGAGTTCCCCTTGCTGTGGCCACACTAGGCTTCAGGTGGGTGGACAGGCCAGATATCAGAAACATGGCATAATTGGAAAATCAGAATTACTGAAACAGAAGCTTTATTATTGTTGTTGCACCAGCTAACTGGTGCTTTTGATGATCTGAGATAAATGCAACTATTTCATAATCAGATCTAGACAATTTTGACAATGTTGATAAAATTGAGTTAAAGTTTATTTTAAGAAATAGCACAGTCCAATAAACAGTCCAGGTCATATACGTTTAACAGTCCAAAGAATATTCAGTTACAAAGTCTTCTTACCGGTTGCCTTTGTCATTTACAGGAAACAAAAATATCAAAGTATAAGCATGCAGTTGAATGGAAGCAAAAACATTGAAATGTGACCTTTTTCCCTTTCTCAAATTCCCATTTTCTCCAGATTTCTTATTACTTTTTTTCATTTTAGCTCAATACTCATTGGGCTATTTTGGGAGACTTCTGTAATCTTTAGGGTTTCTTCTGGTTGAATAATATTTTTGAATGTTTGCCAGCTATATAGTTTTGTAGAGCCTACTGAGATCTCAGTTCTCTTTTTTTGGATATAAGGTACTTTAAGGACAAATATTCGAGACAGAGAAGAAAGTATACAGTAAACACAGATACAGAAATAAATACACGGAAGAGGGGGACTTCCAGTTCTGTTTTATTTGCTTTTTAAAAAGCCTTAGCATGCTCAGAAATTCTCCTGTGACTAGCAAATCTCAACTTGGTTGGTATTTCAGCATAAATGCAGTTGTCTCAGGCAGTTCCTAATATTAAATGTTCTACTAAATGTTTGTTTTTGCAAAACTAGGAAGATTATTTCTGGGAACATTACATGAAAAAACTACCAAACTACTAACAAATTTAATTACACTTTGAAGCACTACTTTTGGATGTTTTCATTCTTTTCTATCTTAGAATTATCTCTTCAACCATTTACATATTTGTTTTAAATAAATTATTCTAAAATCAGTAACAGGAAGGACAACTCTCTAGCTTTTTCATGAATATCAAAGTCAGCAATAGAAAATATTCCTTTTCATGTGCAAGCAACTAGACAATAAAATCACAAAATTACCATGAAAGACAAATTTGTTAAAAAAATACATTTCAGAGGAAGTATTGGGTAAATTATCTATTATTTTTATTTATGCATGTTGAAAGTCCTTTGCAGCCCACAATCAAAACACTTTTAATTTGATAGATTAAATTCCCAATTAAAGTACAGTTTATTTCAAAGCTCACCAAACATTGAAATGCAAGACCAGAACTAGGTGATAAAACTACAAAAGAAATCAAAAGATTTTAAATATTCAAAAGACATCGATGGCATATTAAATGTGTTCCTAAAAAAGGAAGTCTTGGTACATTTTAGAAGGTCATTAACAAGGAGCTGAGATGGGCCTTTCTTATAAGAGGAAAGCATCTAGCTAGTAACCATGGATTTTTAATGACATCCTGACATTTCATATAGAAAAGAAAGGTTTGGGGTTTTAAAGCATCAGCCCATCTGAAAAGTATGAATTGACACTGTAATATTTTGATAGTGTTCTAAACAATAGAATTGTTTACTTATATTTGTATCTCTAGGAGTTCAAGATGTTATACACAGCATTCCTTCCTCTAATTTTTCCTATAACAACAACAATGTATGAGGTAGATTGCACTTATACTTAGAGTCTGGTCCCAACCCACCCAATGAACCTCCATAGTAGATGGTAGACTTGAACTTAGGTCTCCATACTCTTAGTCCAGCACTTGATCTGCTGCATCACACTGGAACACCTGTAAAGCAGCTGCATATGTATTAGATGATATATCATTTGCCTCTTCATGGTAAAAAATATGTGGCATCACATTGGAGATATACTGGATAAAGTAACAGAAGGTAATGGAATAACAGAGTTGGAAGGGATCTTGTAAGTCCAGTCCCTGCTAAAGCAGGAAACTTTACACAATTTCAGACAAGTGGCTGTCTAGTTTCTTCTTGAAAACCTCCAGTGATTGAGCAACCACAACTTCCAAAGGCAAGCCGTTCCACTGGTTAATTTTTCTCACTGTGAGGAAAATTCTCCTTAGTTTTAGGTTACTTGTCTCCTTGGTTAGTTACCATCTCACATTTCCTTTGCATACAGACAACCCAAAAAAATCATATGTAGCATTTGGCCTTTGCCAATTGGAATTTTGACATACAAAGCCCTCTGTCATTCTGTGTCTTTCATTCTTGCATGCTGTTCAGCTGATTTATGTTGGTAACACTCAAGAGAATATTAATCAATATGCTGGTTGGACAGTTCCAGTACTAATCAGCAGGATAGCAGAGAAAATAAGGAAAATGCAGTTGTACTTTTATCAGCCAGGGGAGAAATGTGAACCTTCCTTCCTGTTCACACAAGGTCATATGGGGTCAATGTGTGAAGTATTCAAATGTGTATGACAAAAAGAATGAAGAAGAATAAGGCCACTCAATCATGCCAACTGTTTGTAGGTGGCCTTTGATAATAAAAAGATTGTCCTCACCATTTTACTTTGTTTGAATGAACACAGTTCTGTGGTGAGAATTTGTCCCATTTAGTCAACATGCTGCCATCTGTGCTGCTTTATTTTCATTATTTCATTTAAAGAGTTTACTCAGCTGGATAGATGGAAGACTACAGAAAGCATATGGGCCACTTTTTCCACAACTGGTATCACAATTATTACTCTGTTTGAGATAAAAGATAATTAATTTTTTTATACAGTCCATTTTGACAAGAATCACTGCTTAAATATAAAGTTATAATTAAGCATGGCATCAAAAAGTAACAAAAAATTGAAGAACGCATTTTCCTTCCACATAGTACGTGGATGAGAAAGGATGTTTTCAAAATTTTCCTCAGAAGATAATATACTTTCACTTCTGCCAGAGAAGACTGTAACCACTTTATGTTCGATGTTCTCATGAGATTGCCTTTTAAGTACCACCAATATCAAGAAAATAAAATACAGTAAGAACTAGGTTTTCACACGGGTAAGAGATGGAAAAAAAAAGGCAATCCACTGAAGCTTGAAAAAAGAACTCCATCCTGACATAAACTCATGTTCGGGGTTTAGAAACTATTATAAGAAGAAAAACTATTTCAAGTCTAGCCTGCAACAAGCATGATCAAGAATCTGATCTAAGAGCCCTGCATGCTCTTAGTTCAGAGATGGCTTGTGCATTTTACAGGTTGTTGGGGAAGTGCAAAGCGTTGAAACAGCAGATTCTCCAAGGACAAGTTCTGAATGTTTTCAGCAGGTGGTAGCACTTGTTTGACCAGTTAAGCAAGGCTGGACCTGCTTAGGCCTTGATGGAAGCCAGGAAATCTTGAGCCTGTAGGTTAGACTGGGAAGCTAAAAAAGAAAAAGAAAACAATTATAGAAGAAGGCAGGGAAGACTTCAGCACTGTTGCTACAAAAGCTGTCTGAGATACTTACAAAGTTGAGTGGGATTCAAAGGAGGTTTTACTTCGTTAAACCATTTGACTATTCCACTGTTAAGGCAACGGGCATTCTGATCATGGAGGCTTGGTAAATATTGGTTCTTGCCATCATCTGAAGTTGGGCCAGTATTGGTCAGGATCTACTTGAAGAGAGACTTCAATATCTCTTACTATCAAAACTGACTATTGCATATTCTGTCCTTTGGGCTGGTTTAACTATACAACAGAAACCTGATAGAATCCTAGGGTGAAAATGTGTAAATTTAAAAATAATACCAGCCTCAGTGGTATAGTGGTTAGAGTGCAGTATACTGCAGTATACTGCAGGCCATTTCTGCTGACTCCCAGCTGCCTGCAATTTGACAGTTCAACTCTCACCAGGCTCAGGGCTGACTCAGCCTTCCATCCTTCCGAGGCTGGATAAAATAAGAACCCAGATTGTTGGGGGCAATAGGCTGACTCTGTAAACTGCTTAGAGAGGGCTGTAAAGCATGATAAAGCGGTATATAAGTCTAAGTGTTATTGCTATATTGGCCAGTTCTTCTAACATTTTAAAAAAGCAGTCATTAAAGTAGAAGACTAGCAATGCAAAAAAGAAGTTTCTCCCTAATCATTGTTATTGTCATCGTCATCGTCATCATCATCATGCAAGGAGCTTTTTGCAAAACGACACTGTCACTTATAATCAACTGCAGAATAGTTTTCAGAGGATATTTTTCTATTTGAAGGAATGCCCAGTTCAAGTTTTTGTTAAAGGTAAAAACAGTCAGAAGAGTGAAGAGTTGCTTGAAGATGCTTATCAACAAGTGGAATTTATGCAGGTTTATCAGACAGCCAAAAAACATGTTAGATGTATTCATTCTAATCTTCATGTTAACAACAACTTCTCACTTCTTGTTTGTAAGTTGTGAATTACTGTCTTGCTTACCTTGATATTCTGTGCACCAGTGAGATTGACTTCCTTCTGCAAGAACCTTTTCTTGCTATTATGGATTTCCTTTGCAATTTAGACAGTATATTTTTGCAAAGGCACTATAGCTCAGTGATACAAAAGCACACATTTTGCAAGCAGAATACATCAGTTTCAATCCTTACCATCTCAGTTTAAGAAAGGGTCAGATGTCAGATGATGTGAAAGACTCTGCCGGAGAGTAGCTGCCAATCATAGCTGATTAGGCCCAGTCCCACTGCACTTACGGATGCAAAGAGGATGTAAAACATTAAAAAAAGCTTGCCATCCATTGGAAAACGGTATGCATCCGTTGTGTACTCACTGCATATGTGTTTCATACGCTCTATCCATCAAGCATCTGTCCACTGCGATTTCATCCGTGCAAGAAGTTTTGAGCTGTACAAAACTTTGTGAACGGATGAACTTTCCGCTGTGTACGATGTAAATCCGCAACATACGAGCAACAAACATTCTATGTCCGTTTATCATCCGTTAAACGTCCGCTGTATCCTCTCTGCATCCTCTGGGCATCCCCTCAACTCACATCCATTGCAGCTGAAAACGGAAAGAGGGAGGAAACAAAAGGTACACAGAACGTCTACACAGTGTTAGTAGCACGGAAATAGAAAGGATGCGCAGTGAACGGTTTGCATCCAATATACATCTGCGCGGTATCCCCTTTCTTTCCTTTAGGTGTACGTGATGCATCCGCTTCACCTGCTATGTGTCCGCTTCGCAATTCTCCCCTGGAACCCCTTCGGAGGTGTAATCCGTTTCCATCCGCTTTCATCCTCTAGGCTTCCTATGAACATCTGTTTAACATCCCCGCTACATACTACCTACGTCCGTTCTTTTCCGTTCTGTTTATGCAAATTTTTGCCCTTTTTTCGAGCGGATGACAACGGATGGAGCCACCCCCGAAATTTTGCTCATCCGCTGTGTCCTTTATGCATACGTTTTGCATCCGTTGGCCAGTGGGACCGGGCCTAAATTCTACCCAGGCTGGTTTAAAACTAGAGTATTATTAGTGGAAAGATTTTAATTAACTTGACCAAGTAAGGTCTTTACATTGCAATTAACAACTGATGTTAACTCTCACAGAGGCAAGCTAGCCAAACTTGCTCTTCAGGGATTTTGGATCACCATTCCCATAATTCCTGATTAAATATTTAATTAAATATTAAATAGTTATCGTTTGCTATAATTTTTTAAGTTATCATTTGCTATGATTGTTTAAATTTCTGTTCCAAGCTTTTGAAATATTTGCTGTTTCTTGGCAAGCAATGCAATTTTATTTCAGAGTACAGCTACATTAGTTCACAATGCTGTGGAGAAGCATGTGCTCTGGGGTCATACATTTGACAATAACATTCAAAGAACTACTTAGTTTCTAAAATGATAAGCAATTTTGTTTAGAATTTGCTGCTTTAGTTGGCAATAAGATGATAATGTAATTATGCTTTTTCTGTATGTAATGTATTACCTTCCTAAATTGGGTTTAATTTTTTTTATAAGGATTTAAGGAAGGAGGTAGAATGGAGAGAATTAAACATCTAAGCTCCTTAGAATTAAACATCTAAGCTCCTTAGTAAAGCAGAAGTGAGAAAAAATGTTGGTTAAGATCACAAGAAAGTAGAGGATAGTTTGAAATCTTTTATTTTTTAAAATAGTTCTTCTTGTAACAGTCTTATTTAAAAATTATTTTCATTGCAATAATGACATATTCATTTAATTCTTTTCAGAGATGAGTTAAGGAAAAATGCTTTCTACTTACAACATAGTGATTAAGTTATATTATGGTTAATCCCATGTAATATTGCAACAAAACACAATTTATCCTTTCCCTAATTAATGCAGCCACATACACATAAAATAGGTTCAATATATAGATTTTTTTTGGAGCTAATTATTCTTGTTTTATGAGCAAGGAACCAACAGCTATGTCAATATGTGAAATGCTGCGCCAAGGAAAAGAAAAAGACTCATGGCTCTTGCTATGGATTTCAAAGGATATGAGTTATATCAAGGAACAAATCTTGCAGGCAGGAAAGTTAAGAGTTTCTTACATGTCAGTTTAGCTTGCCAGTATATATATATTTGATGTTAATTGACAAACCTAACAAACTGCCCAGACGATTGTCCCTGGCTTACCTGCTCCAGAGTAAAAAGTATGTTGATTTGGACCTCTGGGAGATGTAATCCAACATTTGTGGAGGGAAACAAAATGAAGAATATTTGCTAGTTATAAATGAAGGTGAGCACTATACAGTCCTACAGTCAGTCTTAAAACTGATGGATACCCCTGATTTCTCCAGGGGGGGGGGGGAAATTATCAACATTTTCTCAAAGATATTTCTCCCACTTTAATGGAAATATTAGGATCATAATTAAAGGGGGAAAATCTTTGTGAAGTCTCATCCTGATATCCTGCCTTGTAATTTAAAGGATGGGAAGTCAAGGAGGCTGTAGGATGGCAGAGATTACACCTAGTTCTCGACCTACAACAATACAACAGTTCATTTAGTGACCATTCAAAGTTACAATGACACTGAAAAAAGTGACATGACAATTTTTCTCAGTTACAACTTTTGCAGCATCCCAATGATCATGATCAAAATTCAGGTGCTTGAAAATTGGTTGTGCTGTGTCCCAGGCTCATGTGATCCCCTTTTACGACCTTCTGACAAGCAACATCAATTAGATTCAAAAAGATTCACTTAACAACCAAGTTACTAACTTATCAACTGCAGTGATTCAAATACGTATACATACATACACACATACATACATACATACATACATGCTTTCATGTACCAAGTGTCATCCATAGTAGGGGTCGCCAACCTTTTGGATCTCAGAGACCACCAAACTCATAATTTTAGATCCCAGGGACCACTAACCAGTTCTGTGAGCAGGGCCTAATTTGTGGGTGTGGCTTGGTGGTCATGTGACTGGCTAGGCATGGCTTGTATGTAAATATTATAAATATTTATATAAATATTGATTTTTTTTATAAAAAAGAGCAACTTTTACCCAAAATCAAGCAAAGCAGGCAGGCAGATTGAGTTGCTCACAGAATCACAGATCCGTTCAGAGATCTATCTATCTGCCATCGGCTAGCTCAGTCTGTCACTTAAAATTTGCTTGCCAGCAAACTGATAAAATTTGCTTGCAAGCAAACTCACAAAATTAACTCACAACACACCATGTATGTAAATATTGGTTTTTTTATTAAAAAAGAGCAATTTTTACCCAAAATCAGGCAAAGCAGGCAGGCAGATTGAGTTGTTCACAGAATCATTCAGTGATCTATCTATCTGCCATTGGCTAGCTCAATCTCTCAAATTTACTTGTCATGAATCTGCACTGAATAAGAGAACCTTCAGTCCCAAGGAAAGTTCAGCTGTGCTTAAAAGCAGAGCTGAAGATCTAAAGACTAGCTAGAAAGCAAGAAATCCAACTATTTCCTGCTTCCTAGCTAATCTAAATCTCCAGGCACAGCAGAACAGCTGATGGTTGGAAAAAGGAAAAATAGCAATTTAGCAGGCAAGTTTGCCAGTTAAGGAGTGAGTGGGTGGGGAGGGTTTTCACGGGCTATGCATTTCTGAACAGCCTGGATTAATTGCCTTGGGGGGGGTTCCTCTGGGGGTGACATTTCTCTGCAGCCCACCAAAATTTTCTCACGGCCTACCAGTAGGCCATGGCCCACTGATTAGTGACCGCTAATCCATAGGATACCTTCAATTTTCTACAGTTGGTAAATTGGCTCTATGACTTTGGATTTCTTATTTCCTATCTCTACACAAATCCAGATTATGCTTCTGTACCACAATCAAACAACCATATTGCAGTGGGTGATATGCTTGCAAATAGCACTTCGGAGTAGGCGTGACAAGGCTGGATACAAGCTGTCATGGCATAACTGTTTCCTTGCAAACATAACTTGCATAAGAACTCTTTGAATTTTCATCCCAGCATTCAGACAACTGTTGAATAAGCAGAACTACATCAATTCTCATCATGGCTGCTTCATACTTCTGCCTAAATTGGGTTAGGGATCCAAAAAGTTTACCTGGAGAGAAGTGCAATTCTATTTCACCTCACTTAAATGCTGGAGAAGATTGCAGGGCTGAGAAAAACAGATACAATCCACTCCAGGAATTCATTGCGGCTGGAGAAAAAAATATCATACTTACTAGACAACACCTGTACTTCTGGCTGGGTTCTAGTTGTCATGGAAATACACAAAAGTGCTCATCCAATTTGGCTACTTTTTCCTTATGGTTTGAGCGAGGAACAATAATGTTTATTTTTTTTTTTCTTTTTACTCCACCCTTTTCTATTTCTCTTTCACCTTTTCTCTGAGTAGGAATCACACATGAGAGATATTTAGGTCCCACAGGTGCCTTTAGCCTTGCAAATATTTAAAATCTTGTTTGAACTTCTGAACACCATCTCCCTGGCTTAAAACTATATCCTGGGCTTATCTTCCATTTGTGGAATAAAGCTGGATCACCAGTTGATGATTTTTGCATTTTTTTTTAAATTTTGTATATGCAAGCACTAAAAGCAACAAGTAAGATATTTGATATTGTATGCAGATTCCTTCCTTCCTTCCTTCCTTCCTTCCTTCCTTCCTTCCTTCCTTCCCTCGATGCCAGAACTTTCAACTAGTGTCTTCATTTGCTTAGCTGATGAGAGATGTTTCTTTCTTCTCCAAATAAAGTAGTAGCAAGGTGTTTGAAGTAGATGTCATTTTCCTGAGCCACTGGCTTCTACTGTAGCATGGAAGATTCTGACATATTTATACACAGTGTAATTTGGAATTGAGAGTCCTTGCATTCTTAAGGAAATTGTAGACATATTGGAAAATATTTTTCTTCTTGGACTTTGCTTCTGGTGCAATAAAATAAAACCCAGGCCTTTTTTAAACTTTGAAAAGTAAGGAGAGTTTGGAAGATAATTTGATTTCCTCCCCACCTCCCCACTTACTACCATTTTTTCTTCAGCACATAACATTTCATACATGACTTTGTTCACTGAGGAGACTGGATAAGTATGTGATGAAAATTAAATACTGAAATCATCCTTGAATTTACATTTCAAAACCAATGCATTAATTTGTTTAACTGCCATGAATGAAAATATCAATCCAGGTCTCTTTTGGGGTGCCAATATTTTACCTCAGAAGTAATACAGAAAGTTTTGAATTTTTAGTGACCTTTTGAGTAGGGTAAGTGTAAAAGAGGAATGGATTCAGGGTCATTTATAAACTTAATGGCTGACTGGAGTTCTGAGTCTCAGTTGTTCCCAACTAGTGTTTTTACAGTACACACTCTATTTTTATATTTGTAAATATGTAAATATATATTTGGCTGTGACTGAGAAGCAATCACTTGTCTAGTTCTATAACATCTATTATAATGTATTTGTAAATTGATATCATGGGATTCATTTTCCCCCCACTCCTCCATAATCATTGGGAAGAGAGGAATATAAACATTTCCATGTGGTACAGAAAATGGAATTATTGCAAACTATAGCATGCATACTAATTGTAAGAAATTTATTCTTCTGACAAAAATCATTTCTGGTGACACAAAATTCTTTTTGATGGTTAAGTCAATGAAAAGCGTGCTATGACAGATCACCAGAAGGCCCAGAATTAATTTGGCATCCCAGGTAAAGTTTTTGCTCTGCTGAATGACAGTGTGAGCATGTGGCTTTTCCCCACTCTGCTACACTCATCTGTCATCTGACAATATCTGACATCTGAACTTCCTTTCTACCGGCAATGAGTTAATGAAAATAGGTTAGGGTAACCTGATATTCTCCTGTACAGAAGATAATCTTCTCAATAAAGGACTTCCTTAAAGTGAAATGTGATGTCATGGTATTCTCACTTAAAGATCAAAAACTCAAGATATAACAGAGCTTTTGAAGTTGCCATCAGCTGTGAGTGGACAGGGACAGGAGAGTGAAAGTTTGCACCTGACTGTTCTTATTACAGCATTTCTATTTGTGTAGATATATTTAATATTGAATTCGCCAATCAGAATCAAAATTTGTGTACATTTGTGCCATCTTTTCTCAGTTTTGACAACAGAGAAGTTATTCTATATAATTGGGGGAGAAGGTGCCCTCAGAATTGAACCAGCCCCTTCTCTGAAGTACGGGTGGTCCTTGATTTGTGACCACAATTGAGCCCTAAATTTCTGTCACGAAAGGAGACAGTATGTCACACTGCCCAACGGATGCAAAAAGGACACAGAGGACGAGCAAAATGTTCCATCCGTTGTTATCCGCTCTCAAAAGGGGCAAAAATTTGCATAACCGGAGCGGATAACATGGACGCGGGGAGGACGGAGGGCGGATGCAAAGCGGATGCGGAACGGAAGCCAAGCGGATGGAAGCGGATGAGAGCAGATGGCGCATCCGCTAGGCTTCCGGGGGACCTCAGCAAAGCGGACGCGGAACAGATACAGCGGATGCACAGCGGACGCCGAATGGATGAAGTGGATGCACAGCGGATGCACAGCGGAAGCCTAATGGATGCCTGGCGTTAATTGCGCATGTGGGGAGGATGCATTGCGTCAGCCCCGCGCATATAACGGAAGCAGCTCGGAAGCAGGTCGCCATTCAGAGGAAAGACCTGCTTCCAGACACATCGACTGCCTTGCCTGCCCTGCCTGCATGTCTGCCTGCCAGCCTTGCTGCCAACCTTGCTACCAGCCTTGGTGCCAGCCTCCCTGCCAGCCTTGGTGCCTTCCTGCCTGCCAGCCTTCCTGCCTGCCTTTGTGCCAGCTTCCCTGCCAGCCTCCCTGCCAGCCAGCAACCCCACAACCATGCGGAAGCACAGCAAGCCTCAGCCATCTGCTGCCAGCCCTGGCAAGAGGGACAGGGCTACCATCCCGCCCCCTGGCCCTCACTCTGGTTCTCCTGGGGCTTCTGCAGCACGGGCTCGCTCTTCTGGGGCTGGTGCTTCTGCTGCTTCTGCTTCTGGAGGAGCTGATGACAAGCACTCCAGCACCAGCCACCTCCACAGCACCTGCACCCTTTACCCCTGGGACTGAGCGACCAAGAGGAGTACCAGAGACTCATTTTTGTCTTATAGCTTGTTGTTAATAAAGTCTATTTATGATTCACACACTTGTTTCATTTCTTTTTTTTAATAAGGTCTTGCTGGAAACTTTTAGAAATGGTTTAAGCCTTTACATACTTATGGGATGGGTAAGGATAGCTTTGGAATGGGTTAGGATACCTGTGGGATGGGTAATAGCTGTGGGATGGGTTAGGATAGCAGTGGGATAGATAAACCTCCAGTGCAAGCATAGTGGGACTGTATGGTCCACCCTCCCAGGTGCCACACCTACGGCCCTTTATTATCAATAATAATGTAATAATTATCCACACATGTCAACATAAACACAACTCTTTATTAAACGCCCTGGTCATTGTAGGCCAACCAAACATACATGGCTCAATCTCATCCGTGTGATGAGACAGGCTGAAGGAAGCATCCATTAAGCATCTACCATCCTGTCTTGCCACTCCACTGCTCCAGCTGGGGAGTTGCACCATTGTCTCAGGAGGTTGCGCTGCTTCTTTGCTTCATGTGAGGCTCTGTTGGGACCTTGCACATCCTCAGTGTCGATCAGGTTTCCCCCTTGCCTCCATTCCCCAGGCTCCATGTCCCCATTGCCTTGCTGGAGGTCCACGAGCCTGTTCTGCAAGACTGGGTAGCAGGTGCGCATGAGATTGTGCAGGATGCATCAAGCTTCCATGATCCTCCTCACGGTGTCTGGGCAATGCTGCATGGTGGTGAGAAGTACTTGGAACCTGTTGGCCAGGATGCCAAAGGCATTGTCCACCACCCGCCTTGCCCTGGACAGCCTGTAGTTGAAGATCCTCTCTTCACGGGTGAGGAGTCTGGAGGTGTAGGGCTTCATGAGGTAGGTTGTGAGGGAGAAGGCGTCATCCCCCATGATGAAGTAGGGCACATCTTGTGTGTCGTTGGGCAGGGGGTCTGGATCTGGGAAGCCCACGATGAGGTTGCCTTCCAGCTCCTCCTTGAGGTGACTGGTGTTGTATACCTGGGCATCTGAAGATGAGCCGTTGCCTGAAGCATCTATGTACATGAACTTGTAGTCAGCATCGACCATGGCAAAGAGGATGATGCTGAAGAAGCCCTTGGAGTTGAAATAAGTGGACCCCGAGTTGGCTGGAGATTTGCAGGCCACGTGCTTGCCATCTATGGCTCCAACAGTGTGTGGTAAGTTCCACTTCTGATACCACTGCTCTGCAACTTTCTTCCATCCTTCTTCAGTGGAGGGGTACTGGAGGAGCTCCTCCTTGTATTCTTCGATGATGGCCTGCACCACTTCTCTGACCACAATGCTGATGGTGTTGGAAGGCACCCTCCAGCCGTACTGCATGCTCCTGTAGGAGGTCCCTGAGGCCAGGTGGCGCAGAGTGAGTGCCACCTTGAGCCCAGGTTCCAGGCTGGGCCGAAGCTGGTGTTTGCCTTGGTCAACCTGGGTGTCAGCCGCTGCACAACTTCATCAAACATGGCTGGAGGCATCCTCATGAAGTTCTGGAACACCCGAGTGTCTTCGCTCCTGAACTCCACCATCAGCTTGTTGTACAGTCTGTCCTCTGCTCTTCTAGCGAACCATCTTCGGATCCAGACTCTTTTTGGGTGGTTCCTTTTCTTCTCGCAGTAGAGTTCACAGAGCCTGCAGATGGGTTCGCACTGTTGCAGAATGATGGTGGCTGCCGAAAGGACTTTGTTACAATCCACGGTGGACATGACTGGATGCTGTGGAAGAGGAAGAGCCAGATGAAGGCTTCAGAGGTCTGCACTGCTGGGCTGCTGTTCTGAAAGTGAGATGCAGGCGAGTTGCTCCCCCTTTTTATAGGCAGTATAGGTTTTCCGCTAGGCATCCTCTAGACATCCTCTAGACATCCTTAATATCCGAGATAGGTCCCCTCTGCGAACGTTTTTTCCGCTTTAAACGCTTTGTTTCCATGCTGCATCCGTTCTGCATCCGTTCTGCATCCGTTCCACTTCCTCCCTGCGTCCGGGTGGATGCGAGTTGCGGGGATGCGTAGCGGATGCCTAGCGGATATTGCGGATGCGTAACGGATGCCTAGCGGATGCAGAACGGACAAACTGGATACATTTTCCGCGCAAAAGTTTTAGGCAGCCCAAAACTTTCGGAGCAGATGAAACGTCAATAAATGGATGCTGGACGGATAGAGAGGAAGCCAAACGGAGGCAGTGAGTACATCGCGTTTTCGAACGGATGGCAAGGTTTTTTGTCCATTTTACATCCTCTTTGCATCCGTTGGTTCAGTGTGACATGGGCTTAAGTGAGCTTTGCCCCATTTTATGACCTTTCTTGCCACAGTTGTTAAGTGAATCACTGTGGTTGTTAAATTAGTAACACGGTTGTTAAGTGAATCATTGACTTTGTCAGAAGATCCCAAAAGATGATTACATGGCACCAGGATGCTGCAATGTCATAAAAGAGTCAGTTGCCAAGCATCTGAATTTTGATCATAGGACCATGGGGGTGCTGCAACGATCATAAGTGTTGGAAATGGTCTTAAGTGTTGGAAATGGTCATAAGTCACTTTTCACTGCAGTTGTAACTTTCAACAGTCACTAAATGAACTGTAGTAGGTCAAGGACCACCTGTACTTTGCTTCTGAATAAACCACACCAGCGGGTGACCAGTTACTCGAATATGAGGTCTCCCTGAGGCCATCCTTTCAATATAGGAGACTTGGAGATGATGGAATGGAGATCCAGATCTGGCTTATATATAGAAAGGAAAACAAGCAAAAACTTTGGAGAATCAATAGTTCAGTGCAACTGAGGCAGGTGATAGAAAGCAATCTGGTCAACTGAAACAAAAACTAACTTTGGGAAAGGCGCAAAAAACCCCACACAAGTTTCTACTTGCACAATGTGCTAGTAATATTTAAAGGCTGCTAAGAAGGCCAAATAATTTGGCCACCTAATCAGAAGGAAGGACTCACTGGAGAACACCCTAATTCTGGGAACGGCTGAGGGCAAAAGAAGAAGGGGAGAGCAGAGAATGAGGTGGCTAAAGCATTTGGTGTAAGCTTAAATGGACTCCGGGGGGATGGTAGAGGAAAGCAAGGCCTGGAACAGTGGTGGTACGCTACCAGTTCAGACTGGTTCAGCCAAACTGGTAGTTTAAAAAAAGCCAATGATCAGCTGAGAGGAGGGAAAAAAATCTTCTAAATCAGCTGTGAGGAAAAAGAAGAGAAAAGCGCAGGATCAGCCTCCCTGCCCCTGCGCTTTTCTCTTATTTATCCTTTCAGCTGATTGGAGCTGCAGGTCTCAGCTGGTATGGGGAAAGCTGCATGCTGGCTTTAGCAAAGCACACTCACCTAGCCACGCCCATTGAACTGATGGCAAAACAGTTTGAATCTCACAACTGGCTGGAGGAACGTTGTCCATGGGGCCACAATGGGTTGGACACGATTTTGCAACTAAAAAGAACAACAAAGAAAGGTTTTAAATAAACATTGAATTTAAACCTTAGTAGAATGCATTTTTATTGTAGAAGGAGAAATTGACTAGATAGAATGGTATAGCAATGAGCTGATTGAGAAACCTGTGTTTCAGTTCATATTCAACCATGGAAATTGATTCGGAAACCGAGCTTAATTTAGGTATAAAACTGGAAGAGAGGTGTTTGTGTGTGTTTGTGTGTGTGTGTGTGTGTGTGTAAGTTGTAAATCAAAACTATGAATGAACCATGTTCTTTTCTGCAACCTGTAAACTATGGTAATAGAATCACCCTACTAGATCTTTTCTACCTTTGATATTCTGATTAGAACATTTCTCTCAGTAGACTTATTAGGACAAGCATGATTAAATAGATTCTTTCTGCTTCGGGCAATTGTAAATAAGTAACATGAATACTGAAAATTATTATTTTTTTATTTTAAAGAGAAACATCTATGGAGATTTTCAATCATCCAGGTCATGGTTGTCCCAAAAGTTTTTTTTTTTTTTCTCCCAAAAGGCAACTGGACTTGCTTTGTTTTTTGCTTGAGGACGTTTCACTTCTCATCCCAATAGCTTCTTTAAAGAGATTGCATATTAAAAATATGCAATCTCTTCTACTGGGCACTCCTCTCAGCAATCTCCCTATTTACCAATTCTACAGTGGTGAGAAACAATACTTTCTGCAATAAACAAACAAACAAACCTGGAAGCTTGAAGTGATTGCCTTTCCCAGTAGATTGGAAAAGGGGGACAGGCACATACTGCTATAATGGGATGGCCATACCCTATAATAGGATGGCCATATCCTCTGCCCTGGCAGAGCACCCCTGCCAGGACCTTTGATGTACCAGGATCACAGCATCCCAGAGTCTATGGGAATGGGTGGCTGCGATAAATTTATAATAATAATAAATTTGATTTCCTGATGCAGTGAAAGGAGTGAAGCTTTTAGCAGACATGCAGAGCTTTGAAGTAATTAGTGGAAACCTTTCAAGACTGATTACCTCCAAGGAGATAAGAAGAGGCAGTGCAGAGATTGGTCCTACTGCTTGTTCTCTCCTAAATGTTTACAGTTCCTTTCTGTTCCTTTCTATCAATTTGCTCTCTCCAAAGGGTTTCATTACAAGGAAGGAGTCCCTTTTCCCTTCTGTTCAGCACTGGGAGTGATTCTCCCCCCACCCCACAATGAATCCCCAGGAATTCCCTCCCCTGCTGTTCTGTTGTTTTCCCAATGAGAGGCGGGGGGGGGGGGCCTTCCCTTGCCTTCTGTTCTCTTCATTAATTTATTTTGCTAAAGTTTTTCTTCTCTCTCTCTCTCTCTGTCTCATAGGTTTTGCATTCTCTCTTGTTTTCTATAGTCCAGTAAAAATACTGAAACAAAACTTAATCGGATTTTAATATTAGCACCTGTGATTTAAAGATAGTTCAGAAATATTCCCCCCCCACCCCCGACCTTCCTTCTCTTTTCTCCCTTTTTCTGTTTCTATGCTAGTGAAGGTAAATGCAGGATTTGGGAGTTGTTTAAAATGTTATTGTGGGGTGGAAGCAGATAAAAAACCACCAAAAGATTCGATGATCCAAGGAAAACAAGGTTTTATTCACGTGTCTGCAGAGATGGGTCCCCTCAGGCATTGAAGGAACACAGAGCAAAATTCAGGCAGCATTTTTATCCCCTTGTACGAGGCCTTGGCTCACATTTTTTCTGTTTTCAAATTGATACATGTATTTCGAAGGTTCATACTAGCTCCTTATCTAGCAAAAGTAGTTATACGGTTTCTGACATCGCAGCACTTTATTACAGTTCCCCATTGTTCTAGCCTTATCTTGTTTTTTTCTCTTGTGCACAAACTGGAACAATTTCTTATTTAGCAGAACTACTGAGTTTTGAGACACACTTCCTTATTCAATTCAATGGGCCATCCAACATGGCTTCGGTTCTGCTCACATTATTATAATAAATCTACATGTTTCTCCCTCTATTGAGTTGTGAGGACATTTCAGTCGAGGTCATATGCTGTCACATTTTAATAATGTATAGCAGTACTTTTGATGGTAAAACTGATGGTAAAATCGAGAAGTCCTGCAAAGCAGCAGATGTGGCTAAAATATAGACCCCTGCAGAAGTCTACACAGCAGCCAGATTTTTATTATAAGGTATTTCAACGGGGGATTAAATTTTTTGTTCAAAGTGCTGTACCATGTGGGAGTGAGAAGGAGTATGGAAAGAGGAGGAGAATAACTTACTTCAGAACTGGTTGACATCTTGCAGATAAACAAATTAAAGTTAGTTTTTTCTGCTTTGCTGGACATGAGCCCAGTGAAGCAGAAAGAACAACTTATGCTTCCTTTCAGGCTTTGTTAGTGGTTCATATAAGAGACAGAGCTCCAATTGTAACAATACCTAAACAGGAAGACTCCCTTCACATTGGATTTCAAGAGAAGTTCTGGATAGCAGTTCCCATTGCCTTTAATTATTGGTTACATTGACTGAACTTGATAGGAAGAAACCTCTAACAACAACTTGAGGGCCACCAGTGCCCTACTTTTAGCTTTAGCAACTTTTCAGAAAAGTAGTCCTGGATCAGCAGTCACTATGGGAATTATTAATAAAGTTCACAAGCTTCAATCCCTGTATTTCCTTCACTAAATCATGGTTCCCCTTTATCTTCACATTATTTTAGAGGGAGGAATGGGAACATGATGGGATTCAAAAAAATTTACTCCCGGTTCTGTGGGCATGGCTTGGTGGGTGTGGCCATATGACTGGGTGGGTGTGGCTTTTTTTGTTTTTTTTGCCACCCCCACCCATTTTTGGGAGCTTCCTAGCCTTCCTAGCCTCTTGGGGACATTTTTGCTCCCCTAAGGCTCCTCTAAGGCTCAGGAAGAAAAGGAACAGAGCATGGGAGGGGCGCACAGCACCCCTCCAAGCTCTGTTTTGGGAGCCTCAGAGGAGCCTCGGGGTGGAGGGCGTTTTTGCTCATCTACGGCTTCTCTGGGGCTCAATGGAGGGGGGGGGGCTGAGCCATTTTATGCATTGCCTCAGCAAGGGGAATCCTGGCACAGCTGATCTATGTACAGCTGATTGATGGGAGGGGAAAAAAAGAAATACCTTAGGACAACGTCAGGTGGGCAGGGTGAGCGAGCATCGGGTGGGAGGGCAACTGGATGAGGGGGGGTGGCTAGCCAGAACTTACTACCAGTTCGGCGACCCACACCAAATTCTTGCTACCAGTTCAGCCGATCTGGTGTGAACCATCTGAATATCACCACTGAATGGGAAGCAGCTGAATGTATATGCATTCTGTCTAAAGCAGCTAGTCCAGGGCTGTCAAACTTTTAGCTCGTGGGCCAGATGCATCACGTGCTGGCCACGCCCAATGCCCAGCTTAGCGAAGGGGGAAAATGTCCTGATACATCACGTGACACTGCTGTGACGATGTGAGTTTGACAACCCTAAGCTAGATTTTTTAAAATCAAAAACTAGCCTGATATGCCCAGAAAAAAGTTACCTGACTCTGATAGCCCATAGAGGAAAAGAAAGTGGTTCTGTCGTGTTCTCCAGAGGAAAAGAGTAGGGCAAGAAATATTTTGGCTGTCTCTGATGAGGTGTCATGCCCTCGTTGGACTCTGATTCTGAGGGGGAGATTGAAGAGCTGCCAGGGAGTAGGAGTGTGGCTTCAGTAGCTGTGGAAGAAACGGGGGAAGGGCACAGTCCGGCTGGGCATTCAGAGGAAGACCCAGGGCCACCCCCTCTTCATCCTAGGGCACTTAGGGAGGAATGGAGAAGGGAGCAACGTGGCCGATGGGAGAGAAAAAGGCCTGATCCCTTTCATTTGTTGCAGCTGGGAGAACAGGATATAAGAAGGGCGTTTGCACACAGTACCTTGCTGAAAGCACAGCATGCATTATCTTGGTTGAGGCTTAGCTGGGTGTTGGCATCCTCCCAACTGTGTGTGCTTCGTTATCTTTGGGAAGTCTGCAATTTATTATCCTGGCCTGTCATGTTAATTCCTTCAGCGTGGTTTGTGTTGGTTTTTTTATTTCTAATTAACTGTACTTAGGGTTCAGACTGCATTTTTATCCTTTGTAGACTGTTTTTGGAAGAGTTTGATCTCCAGCCGAGGATAACTGGATATTGGGGGCCAAGTTGGAGGTATTAAAGGGACTTTACCTACTTTTGTGGCTTTGTTGCTTTTGCACCACGCCCCGAGTCATCACATGAGGGATTTGTTTGGAGTCCTGGATGAGGGGTGACCTAATGCAAGGTAGAAAATTATTTAACTATAGTTAGAGTTGTGTTGGACATTTTTGTATTTGAACTATGTGTTGTGTATATTGTTTTCCTTTGATGCCTTTCCTAAAATTGAATTTTTGTTTCAATTGCCTTCTAACACACACCTCAGCTGAGGTGACTGTAAAATCCCAAAGTTTTTGTTTGGTTTTCTTTCCATATTTAAGCAGACTTGGGTGAGTAGACTGTCCCCTTTCATCCTCTCCTGGTCCCCCAGAAAGCTGGTGTGGTGAGAGAAGCCAGTTTGTTATGAAGGGGTGAAGTAGCAAGAATGTCTCATATTCCACACATTGGTTATCCCCAGGCATAGTTTACCTCAGAAATGAAGGACCTCAGAGGAAGGACTGGTTTAAACATGAGGGTATCTTTCCCTTATCAAGAGGAGTATCAGAACAATCAATGGGGAAGACTTCTTCTGTCCTGTCTGATTAATTTATATCATTAGTTGTCTTGAGAAGTAAGATGGGTGGCATATAAACTTAATGAATATATAAATAAAAATAGTCCTCACGTATATGATGAATTATTTAACAATCCATTTGATTCCTTTTTAAGATGGAAAAGGTAAATCATTGCTTTTAAAAACCATTCATATATCCTATTTACTAAAAACAAGCTTTGCATTTTTGTGTAGATATCATATGTTGAATTGTCATAAAAAGAAATACAGTTTGTTTTGTTTGTGAAGGAAAACACTTTCTATGTGTTTCTGCCTTTTCAGTGGTCTTTGAACATCTGCAGCTAGGTGAATCTGTTATGCATACAAACAGCATTACTTTAATAATAATAATTCCATGACAACACCACTAACACCATCAAACAACATCTGCCTAACCCAAGGCCTTGGGGAGGACTTGATAGGTGGATAAAAATGCCAAATCCAGTCTTTCAAACATCTGGCTGACTGTGTGACCCATCACAGTAATGATGATGATGATAATGATGATGATGATGATGATGATGTTAATGTCCCCATCTGATCTTCAGGAAATCTGGGATTATTTTCCTAACAGCTTGTCCTCCAGGGGGAAAAAAACCCCAGTGTTATATGCACAATTGCTTATTACTCCATCTGCTGTCAGTCAGTATTGAACAAGAGCAGCAACAGATTTAGGAAAGTTTAAGCAATGCATATGAATTGGATATTTTGATTCATTTTCCCTTTCAAACAGCTGAAACAGATTGAGACGATATACTTGGAGCATACCTGCCACTTTCAATGCCCTGGCTTCCTGACCTACCTAGATCTTTCACGACAATATTGTGGCCAAATATTGCAAACTCTGAGATCCTTCCTGTTTCATACCCCTTATGGGTTGTTCTTTTTTATTTTCTTAAGGTCACATGACATTTGGGATTGTTGCCCAGGAGTGATGACATAATGATATTAGTATAATCCTCACACTCATTTTCATGAATTTAATGAAAGAATAAGAGAAGTATCAAAAGAGAATTAGTTTATATAGAGAGAGGGCATATGCAGAGAGAAGTATTGAAAGGCTTGAATCAGAATAGTATTTCTTTTCTGCTCAGATATAAAAACTCCATGCTATTTAGCCTAAAGAGCAGGCTACTTTGAATAAATGCAAACAAAAGGAACAGTTTCTATAGCAACCATGGAACCAGATGAAAGAAAGAGCGCAAGAGAGCTTTCATGTGACAATTTATCTACTATCTATTCAGTAAAGTCCTGGTGACTTCTTGGACATGTCTGTGCAGTTTTTCTGGCAATAGTAGAGAAGCAGTTGGTCATTGCTTTCATCTAAGATTTATTTTTTAACTTCTTAGACATTTAGGCAATGACATGTTTTTATTCAGTCTGGACAGAATAGATTCAAAACTGGACCTGCAATGTATAATATTTATTTATCTAAAAGAAAGGAAGGGATTTAGGATGTGCGTATGTATGCATGTGTGCCAAAGAGAGAGTCTGTGGTATGGTAATATGAACCAGAAATGGAAAAGGACAAATTCTAAGTTACTGATGAACTTGAGCTGTCAGTCTCTTGCAGTCTCTTGCAGAGAGATCTGTTAGTCTCTTGCAGCTTGATCAAGATCACCAAATTAAGAGTCCAACTCAATGAACAAAAGTTCACCTGGTAACCTGAAAGCTATAGGAAATTCCCAGATGACAATCGCCACACTTCTGCCTCTGTCTCAGAATCTCTGTTGGCACCATTTCCAAAATCCAGATGGGCATATCTCTGAAAGGGCTACCCCCTCTCCTTCCAGACCCAGCAAAATCTCAGAGATACATGTCAGGTTGGCCTTCTCGTCAATGTGTAAATCACTAATGAAGGAAGTTTTATTATGGACCAATCTGGCATTTAAAAGCAGCAGCCGAAGGCCAGGGCCACTGAAGGCCCACTAACCAGCTGAGACCAAGTGGCTGAAATGAAACACCAATGTAAGACAGTGGTCCTGTGTTACCTGAGGACACCCATCTCCCTTTCTCCTACCATATCTCCCTTTGTCTATATACTCCAATCTCTTTAGCAGCAACCCCAAATCTAGCCCCCCCATCCCAAAACTGCACTTCCATTGTCCTCTGCAACCATCCCTGGTAGCAGAATAGAATAACACAGTTGGAAGGGACTTTGGAGGTCTTCTAGTCCAACCCCTTGCTCAGATAGGAAACCTTACAGACAAATGGTTGTCCAATCCCTTCTTAAAAACTTCCAGTGTTGGAGCATCTACAACTGTCAGGGAATTTCTCCTTAGTTCTAAGTTGAGAAGCAGGGCACCCCAAATCACTTTAGCCTCACTGACTCTCAGTGTCATCAGGGTACCCAGCCACCACCTCCCACTCCATCTCCACACTACCACATTTCACTCTCACTACAACACACACATGCACAATAATACGCTCAACCTCCCCTGCTGCCCCTTTTCAGTCAATTCCTTCTTTCTCTGGCTGATGCTCAAGAGAGGCATCGGTCTTCAACCTACAGTGGGAAACTCAATCTCTGGAGCCACATATCCTTCTTCCTTCACAGGGCTAGTCAGAGGGAAGGAAAAGTGGTCTCTGGTGGGAAAGCAGTATCAGCAATAGCCTGCCACTCTGTGATAATCTCCCCTGTCAAACCCAATCACTGCTCAGTCCAAAAGCAGATGGTATAGGAAGACAACCAGCAGCAAAAGCAGCAAAGCCCCAGTGTCCAAATATGGTTGGTATGGTAGAGGCTGTCTTGTCTTAGGCAATATTTATCTTCCAAAAGATGCCTAAAATAAGCAGTTAAACTCTACAAAGGCTTCCAGACAAAGTTTCTTTATTGGATCACAAGGCATTTTCAAGATATAACTCACAGTTATGTCAAGATTCATCTAATGTCCAAATCTTTGCATAGTTGAAATGAAAATATGGTTATCTTCATCCCATAACGATGCAGCAAAGGGAAAGACACCAGCATGATGCTGGAGTCCAAGCAAGAGTAAAAGAAACTCCCCCAACCCAACCAAGGGTCAAATCAGTGACCAATCAGGATTACAGGTGTGACCACATGACATGAATTACATTTTCCCATGAGGCATTAACTACATTTACCATGAGATATTCCCAATTCCCAATTAACTGTCCCAATTAACTATATACTGTCTGACCAGCACAGAGGCATCCATTTTCTTTCTTCTGCAATATTATTAAATGGACCAAAGGCTATGATATAAGATCTGCTATGACATGTATAGAAGGCATATTTTTTAAAAAAACAAGGGTAACATGAACAACAATTCCAGTCACTTCCCTAGGATTATCCTCCTGTGGATAATGATAGATGTATGGTTACATTTGTACCACACCTTTTATAAACCCAGAGCTGAGACCTCTGTCCCTAACTCAGTATTTGCAAAATTATCCAGGGGCAGAAGAAGGAATTGCAAACAGAGGACTATTCTTGCATTGAAAGGGCTGCTTGATAGATGCACCCAATGATTAAAGACTGGGGGAAGAGCTGGGTTTGAGAACTTCATCCCCAAAGTTTGGTTTCATGCACAGAGCTACACTAATGCTTTGTTTTGGTCCATTGTATCATCTGAAGCAAAGCACTGTGATTTGCAAACTAAGATTTACAGTTTGGGGTGTTTAACCCATGATGGCTTTGTCAGCAAACTCAATGTAAGCCACTGATGTCTGAACAGACTGTGTGAATGTATATGTACAGAAAGAATGTGGAGATGCTGAAAATGAATGCAGGAAGATTTGTTTTTGGCTTAATGGTGTCTCTTCCAGATCTTGAACAGAGAACAAGTGTTTCCATACATCCAGAAGTTTGCTACATGCAATGCAGGCAATGGAGAAACAGAAAGGACTAGAGGCCAGCAGTTCTAAATGGATTTTGCCATAAAACATTGTGCATATTCCTGAATCCAGGCAAAATGCAAAAGTGATTTTCACAATCCAATTCCTGGGAGATTTGCAAAGCCATGGGACTCCTTTGCATGTCTAATCTTTGACTTCTGTAGTGCTGTCCAGGGCAGGAGATGCAGGCTATGCATCTTTGCCTGTCCTTGAAATGGGTTTGTGCAGCTGCATTCCTTGTCAGTGTTGCCAGCAGGGCACTGATAGCACACGCAACAAAAAGTATAACTTTAAACGTGATATCTTTGTAAAAGGACTCTCTAACCCTGTGAAAGCTGAATCATTCCATCCAACATGCGTAACATGATCTGATACAAAGTAGATTTAAGTGCAGTTGATATTTGATATTTGAATATCATGCTCAGACATCATAGGTAACTCCTTTAATTGATACAGAGAAACCATGCCAAGGTTTCTCCCATTAGTTATTCCCAATTTGAAGGATGAAAGAAATCCCTATTTCTTAGGAACTGATTATGCAAATTATTCACCCTAGCTTGTCTTCTTTTCAAAGCACACAAAATAAAAATGTGACTGAACTTGCAGACTTAGATAGAACATCATGCATATGAGTATTTTGAAGTAAAGTCTCTAGATTTTAAAGAGTATAGATGAAAGAAATGACAAGTAAGGCATAATTGGTCAAGATAAACCAATGATCTAGTTTAGTATACAGTATGTTAGTTTCTTGCAGTCCTATGTTTCCATAATTAACTGCAAATCCAATGTACACAGATCATCCTTACATGAGGACATAATAGATCGGTAGGCCTGGGGAATATCACCTTTCTACTACTGACACTTTAGATATGTGAAGCTCTCTCCTTCCTTAATATTTAGGAAATATCCAATTGTTAATATTCAGGGGGAAAAAACCTCAAAGGCTCTAGTTTGTTTAATTTTAGTCTGCTGTGCTGAAGTTCATCTTTAGATTTTACATTTGCCTTGTTGTAATGAGCAACCAAATTTGTTTTTTGCATCCCAAATGTGAGAGTTTAACACTGCTGCTGCTACATCTTGATTCGGCGCTTTAAGATCAGAAAAAATTTGCTGTCTTGTTTTCAACCACACTTGGCAAAAAAGTATTTATACTGCACTCTCAGTTCCATCTCCAGGGTCACCTTTTCAGTATCCTCCATCTGTCCATTGACCTCAACTGTTTGCCAAGGAACTCTAGTGTGTGAGCAGCTGCACATCTCAGCATGACAAGGTTATCTGATGGTTCTAGTCACGTGGAGCCCCTATATATGAGCAGCTGATTATGTATCAGGGATCCTTTGCAAATCTATCTATGTACATTAGGGGATGAAAAATGTGCTTTTATCTTTTGCATCCTTAACGTAAAGCTCCTACTATTTGTTCTCAAGTAATAGGTTTCCTAGTTCTCATAACTACATAACATTGCAAATAGACCTTGTCATACTGTTGACTGAAGAGTTACTGGAATCTGAAAAAAAAATCTATTGTGAAAAACCATTGTGAAACTGATCTTTAAATCTCTCCCTTGGGAACATAAGATCTTTTGAAGAAAGATTTTCCATATGAAGATATTTTCTCTTAGAAAATGAAAAAAAAATGACTCTTGACTAAGGATTCCTGAGAACTTTTACTTGATTATGAGTCTGTTAGAAAACTTCTTCAGGGACTTCATAGTACCTCTATTTGCAGGTATTTTAGGGAACTCTTACAATAATATAGATAATCCTTGACTGAGAACCGTTTGTTTAGTGACCGTTCAAAATTATAGTGGCACTGCAAAATATGACTTATGACCGGTCTTCACATTTACAACTGTTACAGTATCCTCACAGACACATGTTCAAAATTCAGGCTCTTGGCAACTGGCAAGTATTTATGATGGCTGCAGTGTCATGGGATCACATGATTGCCATATGTGATCTTCCCAAGCAGAGTCAGTGGGTGAAGCTGGATTTGCTTAATGACCATGTGATATCCTTAAGGATGTGTGGTTTAACAACCATGGCAAAAAAAAAAAAAATATGATACAATTGGATGCGAGTCACTTAATGACTGCCTTAATGATTCTAGGCCCAGTTGTGGATATTTATCACTATAATCCTCTTCTATGGTTATTAATACATTTACTTTATTACACCTGTATGCAACAAGAAAGAATAGGAAAATTTGCACAGGAGCAAACCCCCCCTCCCCCATTGGTTTTTCATAACTTGCATTTGCAATGTAAGTGGTGATACAGAGAACGTTCTGTATTATTCCTGGTAATAAAAAGGTAATAAAATAAAATGTTTTATGCATTAATAATCTGCCCATTCGGTGACAATTTAGTCTGCCTTAAAGAAATGACTGAGCCTGCTTAATTCTCAATTATTTAAGTAGACTTAAGTAATGTAGTTAAAAGTTTTTAGACCAGGAGATTCTCTCATTTATATTATTTTATAACAGATAATCAGAGTTGGAAGGGACCTTGTAGGTCATCTATTCCAACCCCCCACGGGAGACCCCTACACCATTTCTGACAAATGGCAGTCCAATCTCTTCTTGAAAGTCTCAAGTGATGGCGCTCCCACAACTTCTGAGGGCAAAGCTGTTCCATTGGTTGATTGTTCTCACTGTCAGAAAGTTTCTCCTTGTTTCCAGGTTAAATCTCTCCTTGTTCGGTTCCCATCCATTATTCCTTGTCTGGCCTTTGGGTGCCTTTGGGTGCTTTGGAAAATAGCTTGACTCCCTCCTCTCTGTGGCAGCCCCTCAAATATTGGAAGACTGCTATCATGTCTCCCCTGGTCTTCTCTTCACTAGATTAGTCAAGCCCAGTTCCAGTCCCCTAATTGTCCTGGTTGCTCTTCTCTGTACTTTTTCTAGAGTCTCAACATCTTTTATATAATCTGGTGACCAAAACTCGATGCAGTACTCTAGGTGTGGTCTTACTAAGGCTTTATAGAGTGGTATTAGTATCTTACTTGATCTCGCTTGTATCCCTCTGTTAATGCAATTTAGGATTGCATTAGCTTTTTTGGCTGCTGCTGCACACTGCTGGCTCATATTTAGCTGGTCGTGATAATTTGTATGATCTCTTTGTATGGGTTCAGAATAATCTGCCTGAGATTACTGTATATACTCGCATATAAGCCGATCTCGCGTATAAGCCGACCCTTAAAAAACTGCCCCAAAATGAGGAATTTGCAAAAACTCGTATATAAGCTGACCGCCAAATACCATGGTGTGTTGTTTGGGCTAATAACAAATTTTTATGGCTGTATATATGACTGAATGGTAATGTCGATGATATTGCATGATCTGAGAAGTGGTGTCATGTCAGTTCGTTTGTGTGAGATCAGATTTATGCGCGTATAAGCCACCCCCCTAATTTGATGAAAAAAAAATTGAGTTTTACAGTCGGCTTATATGCAAGTATATACGGTAGATGGGGACAAAACCTTTTTCATGAATTATGCCAAATGTAAGCAACAGCACAATTTACAAACTTGCTTGATTCTTTTTTTCAATGTGTGGTAAAAAGCCCCCTTTCAAACTTTTTTTAAAAAAATCTACATAGGAAATGCATAGTCCAGACTAATCCTTCCACTTTCTTCCTGTTGGTAGAAAACCCTAAGGACGCACCTTCCAATTAATTGAAATAAATAAAGGCATTTAAAAGTAGAGTTGAAAGGGCCTGAGCTAAAGTTTTGGATTGTCCGCTATGCTCTTATACAGTAGAATATTAGGGGAAAAAAGATGTAAAAGATGTAGAAAGAAAGGCCTACACTGCACATATTTTATATTCCAGAGTTTCAATCTGGAATCCAGAAAAGAGAACAGTCCTCTTCTTCAGGAAAATTGAGACTCATAGAGATAAAGTTTTTTTTAATGTTTAATTTACATAAACTAAATATCAAAATAATAGGACAAAAATATATAGAGTAATTGTTTTTGCAGTTTATAAGAAACATAGAAAAAAATTCTAAACACAAATTAGAACAATTTAAAGTAAAATATTTGTACGCCATATTTTTTTCTTTTCATCTCCTTGATCTGTTGAGTGTTTTCTTATTTTTCTCTTTAAAAAAGAATGACAATTTTTCAGAATGTTTGAGTTATTCTTATTAACATGTCACTTGAAAAGAACTAGAATAAGTCTTAAGACATCTCATTTTCCTCCTTTTTCTTCCTCTCATCATTCTTTATTTTTAAAAAAAAATTGTCATCATAAATTTGAAATAATATGTTCCTTTTTCATTAAATGTTCCTTGAATGGTATATGGTTATATGGCTTAAATCTGCATATTATTGTGAAATAATATTACTCCAGATATTTTTACCCATAATTGTTCATGCATGAAAGCTTTATTTTCATGTATAATCCAGCATTATTTATGATTTAGTCCTTGAATTTTCTTATTACATTGTGATTCATTCTAGTTTTGTGATTGAATTATCTTACCAGATTGTGATTCATCCTGGGTTCTTTTGGGGGGGGCGGGGAGAGAGTTGTGGTGGGAGTTAGGTAAAGACACTGTGGTTAATTGTTCCAGTGTTTCTTTTTAAGGAAGAAACTACAAATGTTGATTGTCTATGGAGATTCTCAGTCATCCAAGTCATCCGTTGTCCCAAAGGTGCTTTTTGTCAAGAGGCAACTTGACTTTCTGGTTTTTCTTTGAAGACTTCACTTCTCATCCAAGAAGCTTTTTCAACTCTGACTGGATGGTGGGGAATGGAAGGATTTATATTCCTTGCAGACAGCTGGTCATTTGCACTCATCTTTAAAGAAAGTCCAGTTGCCTGTTGAAAAAGGACCTTTGGTACAAATGTTGATTGTACCAAGAATTCCTCTGACCAGTTTATCCTTTCAGCCTGCATCATGGTGTTCCTTCCCCCATTCAAATGTTCAGTGGTATTTATTGTTGTTCCAATTGATTGGCACTTGGGGAAAACACTACTCAGGCATTCACTGTGACTCTTCTCTCTGCACTTAACTTTGGTTTACTTTACGTATGTTGGGCTCCATTCCCCCCCCCCCAATTTCTCCCCAATTCTTCCCTGATTTATTAAGCATTTGCAAACATTCTATGCAATCCCCACTTTTGGGCAGGAAGTTCCACTTTTGTATGAATGCAATATCGGTCCCTGCCTTTTGAGTTTCCTACCTTTATAAATGAGAGCCAAAGAAATAATAACTTCCAGCATATAAATATTATAAGTTAGCCTAGTTCTTTTCCTAAACAACCATTTTACTCAGTGAAGGAATTGTTTAGCTGGAGAAAAATTCAAAAATACCTTTTCTAACTTTAAATTGAAGCAAAAGAAATCAGTATATGTAGGAATGAGTTGGGTGGATCATAATTTGCAAAGACTTTCTCTCCACCTCTTTATTTTGGTTGCATATTTCCTTGGTTTTTCTTGTTGGAAGGATGAGGACAGCTTGAATCATTGTAAATAAAATCATGTTCCACCAGTGACCATTTATGATTGCCATGGCCTTCAAATATTCTTAGTATTTTCAGTTTTCATTTGTTTATTGCCACTTTTCTGTTCTAAATGCTAAAGCTCCTTTTTTACTAAAGTGGGCTGGTATCCATTATAAAGACCCTTGGATTAGATTGCCAGACCTGTTTTTCAAGCACTTCACATGAAACGTCTTTATTTTCTCTCATTTAAAAAGTGTTCTCCATTACAGCTCCTTGAACCATATTCTATGTTTCTCAGAAAAATTCTCTAATCCTCAGTAGGCATAGAAGTGAGCATTAAGACAGAATTCGAATATTAGATTCATGTTTTTGTTGTAGTTTCTAAAATGCCCTAAATTCAGCAATGTTTACAACCTAGAGTTTGACAGACTTTACAAATTTCAGACAGGTTGGTGTGATTGAACAGATCCCAATCACAACAACAACAACAAAAAGTCCTTCTAAATCCTTTTCCTTGATTGTTGGCTATATCTTTTCCTTGATTGTTGGCTATATCTGAGAATACTGCTGCCCTTATGCTTTCTTGTCAAAAGAGACCAAGTTTCTTTTGCAGTGAAATGAAAATCCTAGCACATGCATATTCCCCAGTTGCTGGTTAGTATATATAGCCATGTTAATAAACAAATATATGCAGTGTATATTTAGTTTTTTAGTATATGTAGTTTTCCCAAGAGGAATAAGCTATTTAGAGCAGCATTTCTTCTCATTGCCAAAGGGGTTCAATTTTCTACATGTTTGTGGGGGACGGGCTTAGCTAGATACTAATGAATATGTCTGCAATTCCATTTTAATTGAGGACACACACTATACATATGCATCAGTATAAGTAGTCCTTGACTTCCTGCCATTCTTTTAGTGAACGCTTGAAGTTACAATGGCACCAAAAAGTGATTTATGACCATTTTCACCCTTATGACCATTACAGGAACTCATGATCAAAATTTGGATGCTTGACAAGTGGCATGCATTTATGACAATTACACTATCCTAAATGTGATCATTTTCTGCGATCTTCTGATAAAAAAGTCAATGGGGAAACCAGATTCATTTATCAACCATGTTACTGATTTAACTGCAAAGATTTATTTAACTACTGTGGACAGAAAAGTTGTAAAATGGGCTTATGCTGTATTGCTTAGCAATGGAAATTTTGGGCTCAATGGTGATCATAAGTCAAGGACTACCTGTATCTACTTAAGGTTCTCACTCATGGCCATATTAATGTCAATTCATCCAATTGACAACAGAATAACAGAGTTGGAAGGGACCTTGGAAGTCTTCTAGTCCAATGCTCATGTAGGAAACCTTATACCATTCCAGACAAAGGATTGTCCAGTCTCTTCTTAAAAGCCTCCGGTAATGGAGTACCCACAACCTCTGAAGGCGAACTGTTCCACTGTTTGAACCTCTGAAGGCAAACTGTTCCACTCAATGTCAGAAAATTTCTCCTTAAGCCCATGTCACACTGAACCAACGGATGCAAAGAGGATGTAAAACGGACAAAAAACCTTGCCATCCATTCGAAAACGCGATGTACTCACTGCCTCCATTTGGCTTCCTCTCTATCCATCGAGCTTCCGTTTATGGACGTTTCATCCGCTCCAAAAGTTTTGGGCTGCCTAAAACTTTTGTGCGGAAAATGTATCCAGTTCGTCTGTTCTGCATCCACTAGGCATCCGTTCTGCATCCGTTACACATCCGCTATATCCGCTAGGCATCCGCCCGGACGTGGGGAGGAAGCGGAACGGACGCAGAACGGATGCAGAACGGATGCCTAGCGGATGCAGAACAGAAACAAAGTGTTTAAAACGGAAAAAACGTTCGCAGAGGGGACCTATCTCGGATATTAAGGATGTCTAGAGGATGCCTACAGGATGCCTAGAGGATGCCTAGCGGAAAACCTATACTGCCTATAAAAGGGGGGAGCAACTCGGCAGAATCTCATCTGCCATCATCAGGCTTCTGTATTGAGTTTGTCTGTGAGTCAGGCTATCACAGCCGTTTAGTTTTAAATTTGAGGATAGCCTACTGCTGAGCCAGAATGGTTTTTTTCTTCATCCTGATTGGTTGGGAGTCTTGGTCTGTGTTTATTGGTCTTGGAGTTTGCTGTGTTCTGCTTGATTGGTGTTTCTAATTTCTTCTGTCTGTTTTGTGGCTTTAATTGGCTGGCAACACTGTGTTCCTGTATTGGAGGCTTTCAGTGCAGCTTGGCTTCAAGTAAAAGGATGGCTGTTATCTATTAGGAAGCTAGGTTTCATCTGGGTGCCTGGTTGGGGTGTGTTTGAGCTGGAGGTCTCAGAGGGAGTCTGTTTGTGCCCAGGTGTTTGCTTGGCTTGTGGTGTGGAGATCTTTCTATTTGAGAGTGCAGGCTTCCAAATGATTGACAGTCTGGTGGAATCATCTCTTCTATTCATGCTGTCAGGTCTTTTTTCAATCTCTATGGCTTCTCTGATGATTCTGTGGCTGGGGTTTTCTATAGTGGCTAGGGTTTTAGTGCCATTGAAGTTGATGTTGTGACCTGTGGTTTTCATGTGTTGGACTAGTGAGGAGGTGTGTTCCAGCTTTTTTACTGCATTTTTGTATTCCTCCAGGTGGGTACTTATTCTTCTATTGGTCTGTCCATTGTATGTGGCCAGGCATGGAGCACAGGGGACTTCGTATATGCCTTGGTTTTCCAGGTCAATTTTATCTTTGGGGTTTATTAGCAAGCTGCTATTCATTAGCAAGCTGGGTTTCACCTGGGTGCCTGGTGGGGGGGTGTTTGGGTTGGAGCTATCAGAGGGAGTCTGTTTTTGCCCAGGTGTTTGCCTGGCTTGTGGCATGGAGATCTTTCTATTTGAGAGTGCAGGCTTCCAAATGATTGACAGTCTGGTGGAATAGAATAGCATGAATAGAAGAGATGATTCCACCAGACTGTCAATGCTAATGAACAGAAGCTTGCTTATGAAGAGCAGCCGTCCCTTCACACGGAGCCAAGCTGCACTGAAAGCCTCCAACACAAGAACAGAGTGTTGCCAGCCAATCAAAACCACAAAACAGACAGAAGAAACCAGAAACACCAATCAATCAAACTCCAAGTCCAATGAACACAGATCCAGGCTCCCAGCCAATCAGAATGGACCAGCCTCAAATTTGAAACCAGGAACTAACTCTATACAGAAGCCTGAGGATGGCAGATGAGATTCTGCTGAAACATTGCTATAACTTTAACAGAACTACAATGACGTGGGATAATACCCGAAGGAAGCTAAACAGCACACACACACACACATACACATACACACACACACACACACACACACACACACACACACACA
>BLBF01000011.1:10828429-10887745 GCA_015471245.1 Laticauda colubrina | reverse complement strand
ACTAGACTTCTTAACAGATGGAGAACCAGTTCTCATCAATAGAAGCGTTAGCCTTTTATTTTTCCAGTTGACCAAGTGATAGATTGCTGGCACTGTTCTGGCGATCCATCTCTTGGACTATTTTTGATAATGGGCCTTTCTGTAAGACTTGAGTCCAAAAAACAGATGTGACAGATGAGAGTGTGGGATTGAGTGGGAACAAACTCACGTGGATGTGATTAACAGTTTGTCAAACCCCAATTGAAAGAGTGATTTGAGGTTTCCCAGTATACTAGAAGAGGCTCCAGGTAATTGTAGATTCACTGGAAGAAGAATTCTTCTTTGCCACCCCAACTGGGCTGGCAAGAGAAACAGGTGTGGGTTCCCCTTCTTCTATATGAAATTAGATGGTGGGTGGCTAAAGAACAATTTTCTTCAGTTTTATTTCCTCCAGCTTCTCTTGGTATTCTTCCCGGTTTGAAAGGTATCAGCCCCACTAACTTTAAACAGAGGAGACAGAAGTTCCCAAGCTGAGGATAGCAACTTGGGTGGCAGGTCTTTAACTGTCAGTTTTCCCATCTTGGCTGCAGATCATCTCCTTATATCTGGGGAACTGATATCTAGAACTGTCCTCCTGTCCCACCCCATTCCTCTAAGCCAAGGGTCTTCAAACTTAGCAAGTTTAAGACTTGTGGACTTCAACTCCCAGAATTCCTGAGCTAACATGACTGAAGGAGGAATTCTGGGAGTTGAAGTCCACAAATCTTAAAGTTGTCAAATTTGAAGAGCCCTCCTCTAAGCCATGGATCTTTGATATGGGAGATTTAAAAGGAACACATTCCTACTTCCAAAAACAAAATAGCCGTAGACGTCAGAATTGAAAGAGTTGAAACTAAGGAGTATGTTCACAGCTGAGTAACAGAAGTTGGGCCTCAGACTGTGTCATTACCAGCATCATTTTCCAGGCCCTGTGGATTTCTATTCATAGTTGTTCAAGGTTTAGCCACAGTTGTGCTGAAGATGAAGGATGTGAAGTGAGTCAACTTGGATCTTATCTTGCTCTCAGCATCACAGAATTTGGCAACATCCAGAGAGGTAGTCCATTGGAACTGAAAATAGTATTTATATATAGAAGGTTTCAGAATGATTTGGAAATACTGTCAGATAACTGAAAATAAAACAGATTCTAACATCCACATATAACAGCCGTACACTTAAATATGGGCAAGAGAGTCCACGTTATATCCCAGGGATATAGTCAGGCAGCACATGGATTTATGTTTTTATCTGCTTATGAATTGAACATTGATGGGAGCAAGTATGAAATGGGATTTGTAATTCTGTGATGCCATCACTCTTACATTACAGTATTGTGATTTCACAATTTGTAAATTTCCATCTTGATGAAAGGATGATTTGTTACATATGACCTAAAGATACAATCCAGCAAAGAGGGAGGGAGGGAGGGAGGGAGAGAGAGAGAGAGAGGGAGAATATTCTTGTACTGTAGTTAGCAGGATGTATGAGGGATTTCTTGTAGCCTCTATCCACTCACTTATCAGTAGTAGAAGTGGCTCATAGTTCCTATAGAAGCCAGGCATGTAATGTCTCCCATGGCATCATCATCATCAATAATTCATATGCCACCCGATTCCAAGTGATTTCTTTCAGAGTATTTAGTAAATGTTGTAAACATGATCAAGATGTAATTCCTGTAATATGTTTTTAGTAAACCAAATTTCATAAAAAAGGAATGAATGCATTCCAGTAATCAAGATCAATGGTATTACATTTTGTAACTAAATTCCAGATCCCTTTCTGCATCAGCAGTATTTCCTGAAGTCCTGCTTAGTAAGGAAAGGATAGTAGACACTAAAAGGACTCCACAACATTCAATTCAGAAACTTGTACAATTATAATAATTAAAAAGCTGCCCATTGATAGTTTTAGTTTTGTTGGCTGGCAGTCCTGCAAATTGCAATTTAAGGCTAATAAAGCAAAATTTAGTGAAGAGAAAAATAATAATTACTGTAATAACGAGACAACTCTCGTTATCAGACTTATTCAGAAAATGAATTATTTGTGGCTGAAACAGGAACAAAGCACAGTGCACAGAAGAAGAAAAATAAGGAAAAGAAAAAAAGGCAAAAATGAGTATAAAGAATAAGGGTACATTCATTTTTGAGTTGAAATAACATCTATTTTTTTAAAAAGAAAGCACCCTAGGCAAAATTAACATTGTTGTGATAAAGAATTGACTGTGTATGTAAGAAGAACTATATAGGAAGAATATATAGGAACTATATAGGAAGAAGAACTATATGGTAAGAAGAACTATATTGGAAGAATGTTATGGAAAGCAGTCTTTAACATATTTGGCACTACAATTGCCTGCACAGGGGAAAACACACTAAGAACCCAAACCTCTATTGTGATGTCACTACACAGACTCTGTCCTTAACTACAGTGTCACAATACAAGTATGAAAAAGGGGATATTTGTTTTGTTTTGATGTCACATAATTTTGGTATCATCACATTTAGGCATAGAGATCTCTGTTGCGTGTGTTAATTGTTTATTTTTCAAAGGCAAAGTTACATGGTGCTTCTCGTCAAATAGCAACTTCAAAAATAAAACTGCACATAAAAATGTTATGTTACAAATGGAGGGGAGGAAAAAAAAAGAATAGAAAATCGTTCTGTTGTGATTAGCTGTGGACATAATGACAGTTGTGGTGGAAACGCCATGTGAGATCTGTCCCCTGTTCTTCAACAGCGCAAGGGAATTCTATATGCTCATTGAAGAACTTAGTAATCATGATTCAGCAAAACAATAGTTTGTTCTGGGGTTAGAGTTATGATGTTGTGATCCTAATTCTGATTACTTTGAACCAAATGGCAGCAAAGAGATTTAAAAAAAAACCTTATAACTTTGCTGCTACCTAGTGGTTGAAAGAATGACCAGTTGAGCCATAGTTTCAAGGTATAATAAAAAATTCAGATGGTCAACCATATAATGAGAACAAGAGGAAAATAGCATATGTAGCAACCAATATTTTTACAATTGGATTTTTTTTTCATCTGGATTATGTTGAGCAGGGTCTGAACTTCAATCCAGAGACACATCAATCCCAGTTCTTAGAATCTTGCATGCTAAAGCTGTACAGGTAATCCTTGAGTTACAACAGTTCATTTAGTGGCCATTCAAAATTACAACAGCACTGAATAAAGTGATTTATGTCCATTTTTCAGTTACAACCCTTTGCAGCATCCCCATGGTCATGTGATCAAAATTCAGAGGCTTGGCAACTGACTCATATTTATGACAGTTGCACTGTCTTGAGGTCATGTGATCTCCTTTTGCAACCTTCTGAAAAGCAAAGTCAATGGAAATGAAACGCCAGATTCACTTAACAACCAGCTTACTAATCTAACAACTTCAGTAATTTGCTTAACAACTGTGGCAAGAAAGGTCATAAAATAGGGCAAATGTCTCATTTAACAGCAGAAATTTTGGGGTGAATTGTGGTCATAAATTGAATATTACCTGTATGCAGAGCAGAACAGCACACAGCTGTTCTAGCGACAGGATTAGGATGCAACTTGGAAACATTGTAAGATTGAAAGATGATAGAGAAGCATAATGAAGCAGATGAGTGAATATATTTAAATTCAGGTTTTGTGGTGAAGGGAATAGGGCTGGGGTGTCAAATCAAGGCCTGCAGGGCCGGCCTGGAAATAGCAAAGGACCGGCCCATGGTATCTCTGGCAGCCAAAATGGGATGCAGGGTGGAAGATGCAGAGTGCTGCAAGAAGAGTCCATCCTGTCTCCCTCCCCGCTTCCTCCCAAGCCAGCCCACGGAGGACAACTACAATGCTGATCCACCCCTTGAAGAAATCCAGCTTATCATCCCTGGAATAGAGAGTTAAACATTTAAAACCTGTTGCAGTGCTTCTCTGTGTCCTTCTCAGTTGGCACAAAAGGCATAGAAAGTGCAAAAGGGCAGGAATGATTATTGGATACAGTGACCAAGCTCAAAACGGAAGTAGGTGAAGTTGGGATTTCTGGGCAATTTTTTTTTTAAAAATGTGTTCTGTGAGTTCAGTGAATAAAATTTCAGGAAATGAAAGTTTTCATCAGTTTAAACTGTTTTCCATTAGATAAAAAAAGAGAAAATGTTTATTTGTTTTTTTAGTAATTTGCAATCCAGATTCATTTATATGACTTGGAATTCAAAATATGTGGTTGTGTAGGCTTTAAGATACCAATTAACTATTCTTATGTAGGAAATTTTGCCTGATACCTTACAATTTGTAATACAACATTATAGATCTACTCAGTATATATTAGGAGGGAACAAGCTGGCCTCCTCCAAATGTTGCTTAAGTAAAGCCCCTGTCCCACTGCACCAAGGGATGCAAAGAGGATGTAAAACGTTAAAAAACGTTGGAAAACGCTATGCATCCGTTGTGTACTTATTGCATACGTGTTTCATATGCTCTATCTTTTGAGCATCCGTCTACTGAGATTTCATCCGCTCAAGAAGTTTTGAGCTGCACAAAACTTTGTGAACGGATGAACTTTCCACTGTGTACGATGTAAATCCATGACATACAAGCAACAAATGTTCTATGTCCGTTTATCATCCGTTAAACATCTGCTGTATTCTCTCTGCATCCTCTGGGCTTCCCCTCAACTCACATCCGTTGCAGCTGAAAACGGAAAGAGGGAGGAAACAAAAGGTACACGGAACGTCTACACAGCGTTAGTAGCATGGAAATAGAAAGGATGAGCAGTGAACGGTTTGCATCCTATATACATCCTCTAGGCTTCCTATGAACATCCGTTTAACATCCCCACTACATACTACCCATGTTGTTCTTTTCCTTTCTTTTCTGTTCTGTTTATGCAAATTTTTGCCACTTTTTGGAGCGGATGACAACGGATGGAGCACCCCCAAAATTTTGCTCATCTGTTGTGTCCTTTTTGCATATGTTTTGCATCCGTCGGCCTGTGGGACCTAGCCTTAACTTTCAGCAGCTTTGGGCAAACAGGCTGAGTGTCAGCTCTGAATATGCCTCGTAGCAAGTTAGCAGGCCATGTCACCTTATCTGCTGCTGGATCTGTATTTCTGCTTGTGTGCTGGCAGATGGCTTTGGAATGACTCAGCAGAGCTAAGGATGGATTCTGCAACAACTACGGGGATGGAGGATGGATTCTGTAGCAACTGTGGGGCTGCTGGAAATGGGTCTTCATGTATTAATGTGACACATATTATTAAAGGGAATTGGGGCACATATAGGTGGTAATTAAGCCTTAGATTAAAACATGGTGAAGGTGGCACCAGGTGGGGATCAGTTAGTGAGAGTTGGAATAAGGTAGGATGTAGACATGTTACAGGGTTAATAGCATTTAGGGATCATGGGTTAGGTGTGGCCAGAATTAGAACTATGTATAGGCCTGGGTGTGATGGGGGTGTGTCTCATGAAAAAGGTAATAAAAGGAAAGGGAAACTCAAACCCAACTCTAACCTTGCCTGGCTGTTAGCCTTGCTTGTCAGAGAAGAGTGTTTGTTGTTTGTCGAGCTAATGAATAAACCACCATTGCATGACAAAGGAGCTAGAGTTTGTATTCATTTCAGGACAAATCTTCAATACTCAAGACCTGGCTGAGATTGAGTTGCAGAAACACACGGAGGGCCACATACTGTATTTGCTATCCCTGATGAACAGAATTACAGCCTTTCAGGGTTATAAAAAGGTCTATAGCCATGATGGTGAACCTATGGCAAGCATGCTGGAAGTGGCACGCAGAGCCATCTCTGCTAGCATGCAAGCCGTTGCTTCAGCTCAGTTCCACTGCACACGCGTGCGCACCTCCCACCACCCGGCTGATTTTCGGGTATCTGCTGCGCATGCATGGGTGGCACATGTGGGTGACGCATATGCATGTGCACGGGGATGGGGGGAGCATGAGGGGGTCACATGCGCATGCACAGGGGGGTGGGGGATCACATGTGCATTGCATTATGGGTGCAGACACATGTGCACACTCACATGTGCACATGTGCACTCAGTGACAAAAAAGTTAGTCACCACTGGCCTATAGCATGGATTGCTCATGAGATATTTTGGGGATGGATCAAAGTTAATATTTTATAGTTGTAATAAAATTGCAAAAATTGAATATGTAGAAATACATTTGGAACAGCATTGGAGAAAGAGGGTTTCTAAGAATTTTACATCTAGTTAAGTAACAGGTGTAATATACTTAAAAAATAAAATGCCATGTCAAGTAAAAATTTACCCAGTTTATCTCTTTCAGGATCTTTATGTTTAGAATGTGATTCTTGCAAACCTAAACAACAGATCTCCTGGGCATTAAATTTAGGGGTAGGTGAACTGGAAATGTTACCCTGCTAGTAGAAGGGTGAGCGAAATGTGGTTGGGACACATATTCCTTGGTGACCCATGGTATCTTGTATAAAGATCTGACAATATAGATCCACAAGTATCATTTCTGGATGGCATTGGATTAAAAATTGCACCTCTACCCTGTGGTAAGATGGGAGGCATATGTATCTGTGTATGCATGCATGCATTCATATTAATAAATAAATAATAAAGTCAAAGCATTCTGTGTATACCTCTGAGTAGGAATCAAACTTGAGCAAATTATCACTGAAATTGACATTATAGCTGCAATGTAAAAAGCAATCTATTGATATAAAATACATTGCTGAAATAGAATAGAATAGAATAGAATACTTTATTGGCCAAGTGTGATTGGACACACAGGGTATTTGTCTTGGTGTAAATATTCTCAGTATACATAAAAAATACATTCATTAAGAATCAAGAACCATAATGTACAACACTTAATGATAGTTATAGGGTACAATCAACAATCAAATTGTACCAGGAAACAGTCAAGTGGGAGGGGATGGGTGATAAGGAGTGGTGAGAAGATTAACAGTAATAGTAGTGTACACTTTGTAAATAGTTGGACAGTGTTGAGGGAATTATTTGTTTAGCAGAGTGATGGCTTTTGGGAAAAAACTGTCCTTGTGTCTAGTTGTTCTGGTGCGTAGTGCTCTATAGTGTCATTTTGAGAGTAGGAGTTGAAACAGTTTATGTCTGGGATGTGAGGGGTCTGTAAATATTTTCACAGCCCTCTTTTTGACTCATGCAGTATCCAGATCCTCAGTTGAAGGCAGGTGGGTAGTAATTGTTTTTTCTGCAGTCCTAATTATCCTCTGAAGTCTCTGTTTTGTTGGGTTGCAGAGCCAAACCAGACAGTTATAGAGGTGCAGATGACAGATTCAATACTTCCTCTGTAGAACTGGATCAGCAGCCCCTTAGGCAGTTCGAGCTTTCTGAGTTGGCGCAGAAAGAACATTCTTTGTTGTGCTTTTTTGATGATGTTTTTGATGTTAGGTGTCCATTTTAGGTCATGTGATATAGTAGAACCTAGAAATTTGAAGGTCTCTGATGTTGATACTGTGTTGTCTAGTATTATAAGAGGTGGTAGTATGGGAGGGTTTCTTCTGAAGTCTACCACCATTTCTACAGTTTTGAGTGTGTTCAGTTCCAGATTGTTCTGGTTACACCACGAGGCAAGTTGTATAACATCCTGTCTGTATGCAGATTCATTGTTGTCTCGAATGAGACCAATCACTGTTGTGTCATCAGCAAATTTCATTATTTTAACTGATGGATCGTTTGAGATGCAGTCATTGGTATATAGAGAAATGGAGATAGCACACAGCCTTGGGGGCCCCCTGTGCTGATTGTACAGGTATTGGATGTGATTCCGCCTAGCTTCACCTGCTGCTTCCTGTATGTTAGGAAACTTATGATCCACTTACATGTTTCGGTTCTGCTAGTTGGTTTAATTTACTAGGAAGAGTGTCTGGATGATGGTATTGAATGCTGAACTGAAGTCTACAAAGAGGACCCTTGTGTAGGTATTTGGAGATTCAAGGTGTCATGTTAATAGCATCATCTGTCGATCTATTTGCTCGGTATGCAAACTGCATGGGATCTAACAGTGGATCTGTGATGGTTTTCAGGTCGGACAGTACAAGCCTTTCAAAGATTTTCATAACTGCAGAAGTTAGAGCAACTGGTCTGTCATCATTCCGTTCCTTGATGGAGGGTTTCTTTGGCACCAGGCAAAGACTGATACATAACAAGCTACAACTTCCTACCAAAAGGAAAGTCTTTAAGTACAAGTGTTGTATAGGAGAAAGGCAGAAAAAAGTAGTTTAAGATTATCAATCTCTTTAACAAAGGTGGGATGTAGAGTAAATCCTATGAAAACATGCTCCCCTCTTGGACGCTAGGTGCTGAAAAGTTAGTGTCATTGGGTTGACACATCCAGCAGCTCTTCTTATTGGCTCATGTCTGATCTGCAATTCCCATGATTGTTGTTCTGTGTCAGTATCTGGTAAAAGTTTTAGTGAGTACATCTGCCAATATTTTTTCTGGTAAGTATTATTTCAGATTAATGAAACCCTTTTCTGGCGCATCTTGCACATGATGGGACTCATTTCAACATTGTCTTCTTCAGCTTTTCTTTGTCTGGTAGAGTGTCAAGGAAGACCTCCCATATAACATGCACTGTTTGCTTGCAGTTTGCTTGGACAGGAGCAATAAAATCTGACACCTCATGCTTTCTTTCTCTCTCTCATCCAAACAATGATGCATATTTTAATGGTATGCCAGCAGGATTTAGGATCCTATTTTTCTTGCAGTATCAAGAATATTGAACTTATATCCTTGCAATATTCACTCCTTCCTCACATTTGCAGTTCAGGTTATTTCCCTCCTCCTTTTTTTGACACAAATGTGTGTATTTTAGAACCAAGCACTTTCATGTGCTATAGTTAGAGCTTCTTTCTGCTTTGGTGTTACATCTGTGCTTTTAACTGCCAGCCTGTTCTGCAAGTAAGTGGTTGGGTTACCTGCTTGTCTCCAGTATTTATCCATGAATCCTACACCTTGCAGCCTGCAGTTCATGCAATTCATCATGCAACATGCATCTCAAAGGATGAAGTATGTGAGGTGAAGAATAAATTACTTGGGGGGGGGGGAATTGAGATCAAGCAGAAATGGGTATCTCCACTGCTGAACAAACTACACGAGGATGTTATGTCCTCTCCAGTCTAGATCAGGAGAGCAAAATTCACAAGATTAACTGCCTGAGAAAGGCTGACAAGCTTTAGAGGCCGGATCTAGTTATGGTCATCTTTTTCAAATAAACTTTTTGAAAGTATTTCACAATTTGTAGCGAAGAAGAGTTAGGTAATTCAGAAAGAAAAATAATAATTGTTTAAAGATTAAATTGCATCTTTAATTTATATAAGTTAATTCATATGTTCCTTGTAAAAGCCATCCAGAGGCTTTACGTTTTTATTTAAGATGGAGATCACATAGAATAGAGTAGAGTAGAGTAGAGTAGAATAGAATAGAATAGAATAGAATAGAATAGAATAGAATAGAATAAACTTTATGGTCACTTTAAATGTACACTAATCGGCATACATTAAAATGAAATTTCATTGCATGTAGCTCTCAAAGAGTCATCACCTCCAATATACACTACACAAACATGACAAAATATAAATAAATAAATAAAAATTATGCATATACCCACATATATTACATGACACAGAGAAACAGCACAATCAAGTTCAGATGTGTATATGTACATAATTAAGGCTGGAGATTTTGGGTCCTTTGCTAGACTGCAATACTGTTCCAGCTAAATTTAATATATGGAAGTGTTAAAAATTTATATAATAGAGTGTCAATTGGCAGATATTTAGCAACTTTACTTTCTAACTGTAAGAATGTAGGTGTTTTTTTTCCCCCTCTATATCAGATATGCTCCCCCAATTTTATTATATTTTGTTGTCTTGATCCTTACTCACGACTGCTAGGCAATGTCATGTAAATATCTAATCATGCTTTAGTAGTGGTGTCAATTACAATTACAAAAAGTCATTATTTAACCAAGATGGTCTTTCAGTACATCATAATTATAAAGGATCCACTTTTTAATTGGATCGAAAGAAGACAAAAGAAGATTTTGAAGGGCTTTTGCATGGTCTGCAAACTTAAGCATTTGGGGTGGGGTTGATTACTTAGGCAAGTACCGTTATATCTTCTAACCTGGACTGACAATCCATGACAATCTTAGTAAAATTCAAGAGCAGTTTATAATTGTTTTCTCCAACACAGTATGAAATTGTGCCTGTGCTGTTGTCACTAAAGTGAACACTTGCCTCGAGTGTATTTTGATATTGCTGCTGGCAATATTGCAATATTGGTGCTTGTTTTAGTTGGGCAGATGGGATGCTCTTCTCAACTTGGGTGAACCTGGTGGATTATCAGACAATACTCTTGGGGTACGCTCCCATTATTCTTCACTCATCCCATCCCAGGCACACACACACACACACACACACACACACATACGTCCCTCCATGATGAGACATTCATATTTGTGTGAATAAGTGTGGAGTTTGCTGCCTGTTTATATACTGTGAAGTAACTTGCCCTGGCAGTTTTGGAGGGGTTATGCTTTTCCTCCTTTTACCTCCCTACTGTTTTCCTGATTAGAGTATTTGCAGACAAATCAGCAAAAGCCACATTTACTTGTACTGATAACAGTAGCTAACTGGGCAAAGACATGTCTCCAAGCAAACAGCCAAGTCAGAGAGCATCAAGGATGACACAGTTTCACTCTGAGCTACAAATATTCTCTTCTTTTGGTCTAATTATAGATATTGGACTTAGAAACCTGTTCTGGTCCTACCTTAGTTGCAGAAGCCCAAGGGGTGATCTTGGGCCAGCGTAGAATAAGGCAGCAGAAAACCACTTCTGAAAATGTGGCCAAGAAAAATGGAGAATTGTCTATGTTTGACTTACTGGTTCATGCGCTGCACACACTATGTACTCTTATACCAGTGCTTTTTCTTTAGTTATGCAATAAGCTTTTCCTTTAGTTGTGGACTATGGCTAAAGATGAAACTGCATTTTTTGTCCTTTCATATGCCTCTTGGACATTTTGGACCAGTTTGATTGGTGAACTAGAATGCAACATAGATCTTTGCTAACAAGATTGGAAATAAGCAAAGAATCCCTTGTGACAGAGAAACGGTGACACCGCTCTTTATTCAAAATATAAAGAATGTCCGGCTTTCTTAAAATATTCACAAACCCATATCATTTTTTCACTTTTCAAATCAAGGATAGCAACTAACTTACTCATCAAAAAGTGAGTTGTCTTTAAAGGCCCTGTCACACTGCCCAACGGTGGCAAAACGTTTGTAAAAAGGACACAGCGGACGAGAAAAATGTTCCATCCGTTATTATCCGCTCTCAAAAGGGGCAAAAATTTGCTTAAGCAGAGCGGATAACACGGAAAGGAATGGATGGGGGGAGGATGCAAAGCGGATGGAAAGCGGATGCGGAACGGAAGCCTAGTGGATGGAAGCGGATGGAAGCGGATGGAAGTGGATGCAGAGCGGATGCAGAGCGGATGCGTAGAGGATGCAGAGCGGATGCGTAGAGGATGCATAGAGGATGTGTAGAGGATGCAGAGCGGATGCAGAGCGGATGCGTAGAGGATGCAGAGCGGATGTGTAGAGGATGCAGAGCGGATGCAGAGCGGATGCGTAGCAGATGACGCAGATGCGTAGCTGCATCCGCTTTCATCCTTTCTCCATCTGTGCTACTAACGCTGTGCGTCCATTCCACTTCCTCCCTGCATCCTTTTACCGCTGGAACGGATTTGAGTTGCGCGCATGCGCAGCGGATGCCTAGCGCATATAGCAGATGCGTAATGGATGCAGAACGGATGTCCCCCGTATGCCTAGAGGATGCAGAACGGATGCATTGGATACATTTTCCGCTCAAAAGTTTTGAGCAGCTCAAAACCTTCTGAGCGGATGAAATGTCAATAGACGGATGCTGGACAGATAGAGAGGAAGCAAAACGGAGGCAGTGAGTACAGAACGGAAGCATCGTATAAACCAACGGATGGCAAGTGTTTTTCTCCGTTTTACATCCTCTTTCCATCCGTTGGTGCAGTGTGACAGGGGCTTAAAATACAACTTTGGTCATATGGTCATAAATACCCAATGTCAACTTATGTGTAGGAATTCTAGTTTTATATCATGGCCATGGATGTATTGTTTAAGATTCCTTTCTGTTCCATATTATTTACCATGAAATGGATGTATGCTTCATATTAAAGCATGACTGAATGTATGAGCTAGCACACCAGGGAAAAGTTTTGTAAGGTAGGTTTTCTGTTGCTATGTTAGCATTTTTTTGGATGTGTGGAGAATTTACTATAGAGCTGCACATTAATTCTCATTGTCTGTGCATACAATATTCATTTTTGAACAATAATGCCAAAGAAGTGAGGAAAGCATGTCTGAGCTCCTATAGCCGTTCTTTTGGGGAACAGCCATACTGAACTCATTGAGATATACTTTTGAGAAAACAGGATTGGATTTTGCTATAGTGTAAGTATAGAGGAAGAACAATAACTGCTTGTTGATTACACAATTGTCATTTTGGTTGGCATAATCCTTGCCTCCAATGAAAACAGCAGTGTCCACAAGGAGATAATAAAATATTTACATTAATTCGATTAAACTGAAGCTAAATTGAAAATATGCAGTTTTAAAAAGCACATTTTAAATATAATTATAATTCAAAATCTAAATTATTTTGTAAAGTAAACTACCACATCAAGAATCCATCATTATAAATTCAGATTACAGATTAACAGAGTTGAAAGGGACCTTGTAGGTCTACTAGTCCAACCCCCGGCTACCAGGAGATCCTGTACCATTTCAGATAGATGGCAGTCCAATCACTTCTTAAAAGCTTCAAGTGATGAAGGTCCCACAACTTCCGAGGGCAAGCTGTTCCATTGATTAATTGTTCTCACTGTCAGAAAATTTCTCCTTATTTCCAGATTGAATCTCTCCTTGTTCAATTTCCATCCATTATTCCTTGTCTGATCATCAGATGTTTTGGGAAATAGCTTGACCCCTTCCTCCCTGTGGCAGCCCCTCAAATATTGGAAGACTGCTATCATGTCTCCCCTGGTCCTTCTCTTCACTAGACTAGCCATGCCCAGTTCCTGTAACTTCATATGTTTTAATCTGCAGTCCCCTAATCATCTTGGTTGCTCTTCTCTACACTTTTTCTACAGTCATTTTATAGTACAGTGACCAAAACTGGATGCACTATTCTAGGTGTGGACTTACTAAGAATTTCAGTGCCATATTAGTATCAGACAAAGATAAATAGTAAACATTATGGCATATAGCTACCCTAAAAATAAATTGTAAAATCAAATTTCATAAACAGTGGTTTAGCCTGGATTGTCTGAAAAATAAATACAGATAGTTGATTTATGACCACAATTGAGCCCAAAATTTCTGTTGTGAAGTGAAACATTTGTTAAGTGCATTTTTATGACCTTTCTTGTCGTTGTTAATGGAATCACTATAATTGTTAGTAACACAGATGTTAAGTGAATCTGGCTTTCCTGTTGACTTTGCTTAAAGAAGGTTGCAAAAGGGGATCATATGACTCTGGGACATTGCAATGGTCATAAATACGAGTTAGTTGCCAAGCACCTGAATTTTGATTGCGTGACCAGGGGATACTGTAGTGGTTTGTAAGTGTGAAAAAATGGTCACTTTTTCAGTGCTATTGTAACTTTGAATGGTCAATAAATGAACCATTGTGGTCCACCAGCAGCCTATGGAGACAGCAACAGAATTGGACAGTGTGGAAGAACATGGGCAAGTCTGGGAGTCTGGGGAGGACTTGGATGCTGATAGTCCTGACGACCAGCCAGGGCCGTCTGGTCATGTGCTGACTCTGGAGCCTCCAGAACCTGATAGCAGTGAGGCAGAGGAACAAGGGGAGCCTGTTCCCCGTAAAGGAAGTGCAAAGGGATAGAAACCTTTGCAGGAAGCAATGTTGTTCACTCTGGTCAGTTTGGAACCTAAAAGCTCCATGGTGAATTTGTGCTCCATTTGGTTTTGAAAGACTAATTGGTCCTTTAATCATTGGCAGCACTTCAAAAAAGATAAAGGTGGGTTCTTATCAGACTTCTCCTGCAAAACTTTGGCAGACTTCCATGGGACTGTTTATAACTGGTTGAGACTCATTATGGGCTGTGAATGACAATAATTCACAGCCATTGAACTAAAATAAAAGGGTTTTGGATTTAATGTGTGTTTGTTGGTGTCTCAGGAAGCCTTGGTCACAGCATGAAATATTGTAAGTCGAGGACTGCCTGCATATGGACATACTCAAAAAGTTCAGCTATGCAAAGCACGCATATTAGCTAAGAGAAAATTGAGGTGAGTTTTGTAATGAATTAATTTTGGTACTAATATTCTAAATAAGTCCACACATTCAATTTTAGTGTATTGCATTTCTCAATACATGAAGTAATTTCTGGCCAATTATCTAAACATAATTTGTAAGGTCCAGCAGAGGTTACAGCAATTTCCATCAAATGGAATCTCATTCATTCAGTCATAAATGATATCTGACTTCATGGAAATATTAAGCACCCTGTTTCTACTATACTTATTTTAAACATGGTGTTCTGAAATCCTCATGGACAATATTGAAAGTGAACTATCTTTATTTTCCATTTTTGCATCAGTATCCCAAATGGATGCCAATGATCTCTTCTTTACCAAAATTGAATGCATTACAGCTGGGCTTGCAGTGTATACCTTATAATTTCAATTTCTGCTTGCTTTTAGCAGGAAAATAATTGTGTCGATTCCTCTGGGACATAGCTTAGATAGCTTTCTGGATTTATTTTCAAATATACAGCACTGTGCAGGAAACAATATCTATGAGACTATCCTAATACATCTGTTGCTCTTTCTGTTGTTTTTCATGATCGATATTTCTGCTTCATCAATTTAAAATCAAGGGTTTTATTTGGCCTGCTTTTATGAAAGAGTATGTGGAACCTGTATTGCAAAGGACATGTACTCTGTATCCATTATACCAGTGGTGGGAATCAATTTTTTTTTACTACCGGTTCTGTGGGCATGGCTTGGTGAACATGGCAGGGGAAGGATACTGTAAAATCTCCAGTCAGAGGTGGTATTTGCCACTTCTCCAAACTACTCAAAATTTCCTCTACTGGTTCTCCAGAACTGGTCAGAACCTGCTGCATACAACACCTGATATATACCACATGTGATTTCTTTGGCAAATATGATTGATCCATTGATTGAGAATTCTTGTCTGGTATGGGAAGCAAAGAAGGTTTGGGCCAAGTTGGTACTTGGATGGAATATCATGGAGTTACAAGGGGCTGGAATAGATTGGAGAGTTGAAAACTTTCTGGGAGAGGAAGTGACTAACCATTTCCATATTCATGTTGTTCTTAGAAGATTAACTACATTCAAGGGAATCTCCAATCATTTTTCATATCCATGATAGAAAAGAAAAGAATAGACCCTTCCATTCAAAGCAAACTATTTTTGCCATAGGCTTTAATTTCCATGATGTCATAATCATATCAGAGATCTTTCAGGAGAATCACAAGTGAAATATAATAATCTATGTTTGATTCTGTTGTCATAAATAGATCATAATAAGGTTTCCATAAAAAGATACCTTATTTCTGAGAAAAATAATAAAGGCACTCAGGATACAATAGAAAATCAAAATCAGTAAAGTAATTGAAACAAAAACAATAAGGTACTTATTCAAAAAATCCAAATAGGTAAAGAATTAGTAAAGTTTAATCGAATGTTATTGTGTGAATTACCTCGGCTATTCAAAGAAACTTCCTTTCTCATGAAATTGGCGTTGGTAGAAGTTACCCTGAATGCCCTTTCTATCTATGCTGTGAGAGAGCCCAGGATGGGTTCTCCTTCCCATGATGTCATTTAGCTGAGTCTGTACTAAGGTATAAAAGCCAGACCCCGGAAGTTACCCCAGCTTTGGCGAAGATACTTGACAGACTGAAAGGTGTTTCTGAAAGCACAAATGAATACAGAAATATGACTTACCCTCTCCGGACGAATCAAGAGAGGGGCTGGGCTCTCTTGCAGCATAGATAGAAAGGGTGTTCATGGTAACTTCTACCATTGTCCATTCTCCTCCATGCTGCATTGAGAGCCCAGGATGGGACATACTAAAGCTTGCATGTCCATGGGTGGGTCCTCATCCGGCTCATCACACCGACTGTTGAACCACTCGTTGAAGCACCCGTCTGCTGAAGGCTGAAGTTGCTAAGGCAAAGGCATCCAGACAGTTGTATCTGATGAAAGGAGATGGAGATGTCCACGTGGCCATATGACAGATCTCCTCCAAAGGTGCTTGAGTAGCCCAGGCAGCCGAAGTGCGCCGTCAGACTTCGAGGAACCAGAAGGCCCGCAGCTTTGTAGGCCTTCTCAATGCAAAATCTGACCCACCTGCTAATAGTAGGAGAAGAGGCCTTGTGCCCCAAGTGAGAAAGGAAAAGGAAACAAACATGGCTTCTGACTTCCTGAAGGAGGAAGTGCGCTTAATTTATATTCTAAGAGCCCTTCCTACATCTAGCGTGTGCCACTGCTGCTCTAAGTCATGGTGTGGGAGAGGGCAGAAGCCAGGCAACATAATATCCTGGGATCTGTGGAACAGGTGTTAACCTTTGGAAGAAATGAGGGGCCCAGACTGAGGACAACCCTATCATCGTGAAAGGAACAAAGGTCCTGTCTGATGGAAAGAGCAGCGAGCTTGGATACCCATCTGGCTGAAGTGATGGAAATGGGGACCATTACCTTCAGAGTCAGGAAACTTAGAGACAATGTTTTAAGGGGTTAAAAAGGGGGGCTTCATAAGGGCATTAAGGACCCCATGAAGATCTCAGGAAGGATACCTGTGAACCACCAGGGGTGCAGGTTGGAAGTCCTCTTTCAAAAAAAACAAACTTCCTGACTGAAGGGTGATGGGATAAGGAAGGAAATGAACCCCATGAAAGAACTGAGGAGAGGGCCTCAACCTGCCTGTGTAAGGTGTCGGAGGCCAAACATTTCTACAGATCATGCTGAAGGAATCTAAGAACCTCTGCCAACTAGGCTGAAGCAGGAGAGAGACCCTCCCTAAGGAACCCTCGGGAAGGCCCTTCCAGGTGGCATCATAGATACACCTTGTAGAAGGTTTGCGAGATGCCAGGATAGTGATGATGACTCTTTCAGGAAGATCAGCCACCCCTAGCCGCTGCCATCCAAATGCCACATGGTCAGCTTGAGCCACAGGGGCTCCGGGTAGAGCAGAATCCTCTGATGAAGGGAGGTTAGATGGGCTGGAATCCTCCAAGGATAAGCCTCTGATAGGTTGACCAGGTGCGCAAACCAGGGCATCCTTGGCCAATAGGGTGTCAGGAGGAGGAGCTCCACTCGTTCCTCCAACATCTTCCGAATTACTGCCGGAATGATGGGAAGTGGGGGAAAGGCATAAAGGAGACTTTTGGGCCATCTGCACCGAAGAGCATTGGTCCCCTTTGCTCCCTGGCAAGGAAACCTGATGAAGAATCTGGTAATCTGGGCAATTTGAGGAGTGGAGAAGAGATCCACCTCCGGCGTTCCAAATCTGAGGGAAAGGTCCCTGAATAGAGATGAGGGAATGGACCATTCTGCCTGGTCGACTAGGCTCCTGCTGAGCCAGTCGGCCTGGGAGTTGTCGATCCCGGGGATGTGGTCCGCCAAGATTGACAACAGATGTTTCTCTGCCCATAACACCAACCGTAGCACCTCTCCCATGAGGGCTCTGGACCTCGTCCCCCCTTGCCGGTTGACATGAGGTAAGGCAACCATGTTGTCCATAAGGACTAGAACATGAGAGCCGGACACTGAGTGCCTGAAATGCTTGAGAGCTAGAAAAATGGCTCTGAGCTTTAGCCAATTTATGGGAAGAGCCAGCTCTGACCTAGACCAAGGTCCTGAGCTATCTGGCCAAGCACATGGGACCCCCAACCCAGGAGACTGGCATAGCTGGTTATTTAAACCTTTCATTTAAGTTGTTAGGATGAAGGATAAATGTTGATTGGAAAATTAATGCTACTTTATGGAGCATTTTATTTCAGGATATCTGAACAGCTGTGAGAAGACATATTACATAAGTTATGCCATTGTCCATCTCAATATAAAGTAGAAAATACACTTTTGTGTGTATTCCAGTATAGCAGCTAGGTTACTTTTACCAAATGTAGAATGAATATATAAATGTATATACCATATTTCTGATAGTTTAACCTAACAAATCAATCCTTGTAAAGCAACTTTATACAACTGGGAAATCAACTCATTTATGCTAAATGGGGCTTGTGGATACAGAATTGCATTCATACAATAACACCATATTGTAAAAATCCTGCATTCAAGTGGTTTATAATATGTTAAAAACAGACACAGAATGAGGAGTTGTCAAGAATGTTATCATTTGATCATATGAATTCCAAATAAGAGTCCTTCCTAATACAATTCAGAGATCCCAAGGAATTTAAGCATATAGTCTCTCATTCAGTCTTTAAGGTTCATTGTTAAATAACAATGAATTCCAAAGAAAATATGAATTCTGGAAGCACATTCCTCCATATATTTCAAAAACAATTCAAACTGAGTTTAGTAAGCTTCCTTTGTGCAGAGTCCATTTACCTCAAAGCAAGTTTTGCTACTTAAATTGGAATATCATTTTAAGGAAACATACTTGAAACCATATGCTAAGTGTTCCGACTATAGCCTTGAAGCTTAACTTTGCTTGAGATGCTAGCATCTACACTCTGCCTCTAAGTGAGTAGTTAAACCCAGAGCAACAATTACAATGTGGTGGATTAGAAATCACAATGGACACACTCTGGTGACAGACTGCTACCTTGTCAGAATACAGCTGACAGAGGTGCATTCAATTCTACCATTTGGCTGACAGGAGTTTGAATCCAATCCAAGATAAACACTTCAGCAATGTACAAGGCGTATCATTTCCTGTGCTGATATCTGTTGTGCATAATTTAAAGTATTTGTCATTTGCAGCTTGTGATGACATTGGCTTAAACTTCTCATAATAGATTCACAGTAAGAATCCTACATCAATTTCAATTTCCACAATGAGGTGTGTGCGTGTGTGTGTGTGTGTGTTGAAAGTAAGTACCAAGTTCCCAACAAGACACTCTATCTACAACTGCAACAACCACTTAAACAATGTTGTTTGATACCAGTTGGCTTAGTGCCATTGGTGAACCTTGGCAACGACAATGGCTGGATAAAACTGAGAAACTGTTTGGTGTTAAAAATATGAGGCTTCACAGACCCATATGATATGGTCACATGATCATTTGTTATCTTTTTGGTATATTAATAATAATAAATAATTGGGAAAGACCTGATAAGTGGATTAAAATGCCAAATCCAATCTAAGTGGGATAATGGGGAACATCTTTAAATGTTAAATGTGTTGATGTAATGTTGAATGATACAGTACCTTTATATTAAAGCTTTGGAATTTGACTGTATGTCAAGAATTATAGTTATATCAAGCATGGGAAGCATGGTTTATAAAATCACATCAAGAAATTGGAAATAGCAAAAGCACTTAGACTTATATATCGCTTCACGGTGCTTTACAACCCTTTCTAAGCAGTTTACAGAGTCAGCATTTTGCCACCAAAACATTATAAAGCATGAGGTATATTTTTCTTCCTTCTTTTCTTCCTTGCTTCATATTTTTAGTTCATTTGTGGCAGGGGGTGGACTGCTGGGGGTTTGCACGGGTTCGGGAGAGATTCTGTGCAGTTTGAAAACCCCCCATATCCCACTCCTGGCTGGCCCTGCCCACCCTGCCCCTCCCAGGAGTCCCCAAACGGCCTGTTTTGGATGCAGGTAAGTGCAGGGCATGTGCAGAGGCTCGGGGAAGGCAAAAAATGGGCCTCCTCGAAGTTTGGAAAGTTTAGCCCGTTTTTACTTTCCAAAGAGCCTCCTGAGCCCAGGAAGGATGTTTTTGCCCTCCTGGAGGCTCAAAGAAAGCCTCTGGAGCTCAGGAAGGGCAAAAACATCCCTCCCGCAACCATGGTGCAGGAGGCCGACTAGGCCATGCCCACCATGGCCATGTCCACCCAGCAACTAGGCAGAGAACCCGTTGCTAGGATTTTTGAATTCCAGCCCTGGTTTGTGGCTGTCTCAATGTGACATTTCCTGGCCCATCTGGATTTAAACTTTTTAGAAGAATATAAAGGTAGGGTTAAAGAAGGAAACCAGCATGCCACAAAGCTCTTTTGCCTCACAATCAGGGGGCTGTGAGTTTGATCCTAGGTAGAGGCTAATATTTGGAATAGACTCTCCTGCTAGAGCAAGATGTTGGATTAGATGACCTTCGAGGTACCTTCCAACTCTGTTAATCTATGAAAGCATATGACTGACTTCTAGCTTCAGATATGCTCTGAGACTCTCTTGTTAGCACTCTGAGAGCCTTTGAGGCCATTTCTGGGTTAATCTGTATCCTCAGTCACCTGAATCAAAGGGCAAATGGCTCTGGAACCTTCTTGGGACTGCTGAAAAGACCACGTTGTAAACAGGAGAGAGGTGCTGTCATATCCCTCCTCTGTTGAGAGGGGGATGTTCAATTTCAACAAAGATGGCCTCTTTGGCCCCCTCTTTCAAATCAGTGGTCTTCTCTGTAGTAGAGCGGCGGATAATGACTGAGACAGACATGGAACAACAGGCAGGAACCTTTATTTAGAAACAAAGGGGTTGCCACAACTGCTGGGCTAACGAGCAGTCAGCTAGCGGCAACAGCTGATGCCATTTGACAGAGCTTTATATAGCTGGCTGTCAAATGGCATCAACCAATCAAAATGGTCCACGGTCCCGCCAGGAACACGGATCAGAGGGAGAACTTCGCAACAACTCCTTTCCCCCGGCAAGGAGCATGCGTAGTCCCGCAAGTAAACTGGCCGTCTTCTCTGGTGGTCGGAACATCGCAGAACAGGGGCTTCTGTTCATTGGTCGAAGTCCTCTGCTTCAAGGGCCTCTTCGGAGCTGGTTACCACTGGAGCCTCGTCCTCTGGAGCTGTTGAAGGGTCGTCAGGCACTGGAACAGGTAGGTCCCTCCGTCCACGGCTCTCCCGGGTGTCCTCAGTCGGCGGCGGCAGGCTCTCATCGCCTGGTAGTAGACTCAGGTCATTGGGTGGTAGATCGGGTCCATCAGCGGCCACTTTCCAACGCCTCCTCAGCTGGTCGATGTGTCTGCGCCAGGTACGACCATCTTCCAGCAGCACCCTATTTGACTTAGGCCCTGTCATAGCTATGACCTGTCCTGGCACCCATAAGGGGTGGCCTGCATAATTGCGGGCATAAACCAGGTCATTTAAAGCAAACTCCGTAGGCTGGCTGTCAGACCCAAGAGGAGACACTGGGGTGTAGTGGGGGTGCAGCCTGTCCAGGGCAGTCCTCAAGTGCCTACCCATAAGGAGTTCAGCTGGGGACTTATTGGTAGTGGCACAAGGGGTTGTATGCTGGTACAGCAAGAATCTGGACAATTTAGAGTGCCAGTCACTTTGGCCAAATCTCCCTAGGGCTTCTTTCACTGACCTAACTGCCTTTTCAGCCATTCCGTTGCTAGCAGGGTGAAAAGGAGCTGTGAGGGCATGCCTGACCCCCAGGTTGGCTAAATATAGTTCAAATTCGCAGGAGGTAAATTGGAGCCCATTATCTGACACTACTGTGTCAGGGATGCCATGTGTCACAAATAGCCTGGTTAGGGCCTTGGTAACTGCAAGGGTGGTTGTTGTGGGCAGCAAGGCCATATCAATCCATTTTGAGAAGGAGTCTACTACTACTAGAAATGTATGCCCCTGCATTGGGCCCGCCAGGTCAATGTGCAGCCTGGACCAAGGGGCTCCAGCATCCTCCCACTTCCCAGGGGATGCAATTGGTGGGGCAGGTCTGGTTGTCTGACAAGGCTGACAAGTGCTAACCCAGCTGGAGATCTGGGCATCCATGCCAGGCCACCAGACATAACTACGGGCCAGGGCTTTCATTCTAACGATGCCCGGGTGGCCTTCATGCAGGAGTTTCAGAACTGAAGCTTGCAACGAGGAAGGAATGGCCACCCTTGTTCCCCACAACAAACAACCCTGAAAGGATGACAGTTCCAGCTGGCGTGGCTTGAAGGGCAGGAACTAAGGGGAATAAGGAACATCTTGGTCACCACCTTCCCACCCAGTCGAGGACTTGGGCAATTATCTTGTCCCTTGAGGAGTGCTAAGCAATGTCAGAGGCTGTAATGAGTAGATTGAGTTTGTTGAATTCGAACACAGCATGGATTGGTGCAGGGTCTTCAACTGGAACCGGCAATGGGCAGCGGTTGAGAGCATCAGCATGTGCGAGGTTTTTTCCGGGTCTATGGATCAGTTTGTATGAATAAGCAGCCAAAAACAGAGTCCATCTGGTCATCCTTGGGGATAGAATCTGAGGTGTTTGTTTATCAGCAGACAAAAGGCCAACAGAGGCTTGTGATCTGTGATTAGTTCAAAATGATGGCCAAAAAGGAATTCATGAAACATCTTTACAGAGGCAACTGCAGCCAAAGCCTCTTTGTCTATCTGGCTGTAGTTGCGTTCAGCTGAAGAAAAGGTTCTGGAGAAGAAGGCAATGGGTGCCTCAGAGCCATTTGGTAGTCTGTGACTAAGAACAGCCCCTATGCCAAAAGAGGAAGCGTCTGCAGCAAGAACTAATGGAAGATGCTGGTTGAACTGAATTAAAACTGCTTTAGAGGTGATCAAGGATTTGACAGAGTGGAAGGCATGGGCTTCCCTAGGTCCCCAATGCCAGGGGGACTTTTTGTCCAAAAGTCTATGTAAAGGCTCTGCGATTGAAGCTTTGTGAGGGAGGAATGCAGCATAAAAATTGAGACGCCCTAAGAAGGCCTGGAGTTCAGTTTTGTTGGTAGGAGTGGGTGCCTCATGGATGGCCCTGACTTTAGACTCTATAGGGTGTATGCCAGAAGCATCAATTCTATAGCCCAGAAAAATCTACTTGCTTAGTGGCAATAGTGCATTTGTCTTTCTTAAGTTTGAGGCCATTTTGCCTGAATCAATCTAGAACTGACCTTACTCTTTGTAACAACTGAGGTTTGTCTGTGGCTGAAATTAAGATATCATCGAAATAGGGGACTATCCCTGGGAGATCTTGAAGTAGCCTCTCCATCAGGGACTGAAATATATCCCAGGGGCTACACTCACACCGAACTGAAGGTGTCTGAATAGAGGTGTCTATTCAGGGAAATTTTGGAATCAGCACATATCCTAATGCTACCATCTTTTTTAAGAGGAGTTACTATAGGGGTCTCCCATTTAGCAAAATCTACAGGTTCTAAGACTCCTTGTTTGATTAATTTGTCAAGTTCCTTATCTAACATAGGATGGATTGCAAAAGGCACTCTATGAGGTTTCAGGCGTACAGGAGTTGCTTGAGGATCTACACTAAATGATATGGGGGTGCCTGAGTAACATCCCAAATCTTCGCTGAATACATCAGCATAGTCTTTGAATAGGGAATCTACTTCAGCATTTAACACAGAGTGGATGCCTGTTATATTTAGGCCAAGGGCAGGGAACCAATCTAAACCCAGTAAACTGGGGAGAGCACTATCCACTATAACAAGAGGCAAGTGGCCTTTAAAAGTTTTGAATTGAACGAGGAACTTGCCTTTCCCGAGGACAGGAATATTCTTGCCTTGGTAATCTCGCAAAGTCAGGTGGCAGTCAAGGAGCTTCTTTTTTGGAAATCTGGGTAGCAGCTTCTTGAGGGTGTTCCATGAAATAACGGATAGAGCAGATCCTGTATCCACCTCCATCTTGCAAGGTTTACCTTCTAAGGAGACAAAAATACTGATTTTGTTAGAGCTGTTGTTGGATTGATTGAAGTGGTAACAGGTATAGCAGTCTTCCACTTGCCTTTGAAAGATGGGGTTTGGCTGAGGTCTCTGAGTAAAGGTTTTCCCAGCTTGGCAGACCCTTGCTAAGTGACCCTTCCTCTGGCAACTTAAACAGATGGCATTTCTGAACCTACAGGATGCTCTTAAGTGATTTCCTTCACAGCTTAAACAGATGGGTTGCTGCCGGGGAGAAAAACTAGCTTTGACTTTGAGTCTTCTGGAAGGGGTCTCTGTTGTCTAAGACAATTTACAACAGCTGAATCCTCAGAGTCCTCATCAGGAGAAACCTCATCAAAAAGGACTATTGAGCTATTCTGTTTGATTGTGTTTCCCTGGATTTCAGCTGCAGATTGAGCAGAAAGCTCAGCAGCCTGAGACTCTTCAATGGCTATTGCTAGGGTTAGGTCCCTTTTGGCTAATAGCCACCTTTTCAGCCTTAAGTCTTTAACCCCACACACTATTTGGTCTCGGAGCATATCCTCTAGATAATCCCTGAATCCACAATGTAAGGCAGCAGACCTCAGACCAGCCATGTATTCACTGATAGTCTCTCCCTCACCCTGAACTCGCCTCCTAAAGGCATGTCTCCTTGCAATCTGTGAGGGCTTGGGTGAATAGTGATTAGAGAGGATTTCTTGAAGCTCCCCCCAAGGGACTTCTCTGACAGGTCGTGGGGCTACCAATGCTGTGGCAGTGTCAAACACTGCAGCCCCACAAAAGCTTAAGAAATATAACTTTTTTCTATGGGCTGCAGCTTCAGTGAGGTCTATAGCATTCAGGAAGCAGTCGAAGCGGTTCCTGTAGGATTCCCAAGTCTCTGCCGCTGGTCTAAATGGCGGGAATGCAGGGGTTGAAGACATCTCTTCTCAGCGATGACAGTCTATTCAGCTAGGAAGTTGAATTACGTGCTTGCGAAATGGCATCAGCGGCTTGTGACAGTCAGCTCGTAGTGGCTTCAGCTCTTTGCTTAGTGACTCCGGCTCTTTAACAGTGACTGCGCTCAGCTGTGTTGTCCTCTTATTTGTATCCCGCCCTCGTCGGCAGTGTAGTAGAGCGGCGGATAATGACTGAGGCGGACACGGAACAACAGGCAGGAACCTTTATTTAGAAACAAAGGGGTTGCCGCGACTGCTGGGCTAATGAGCAGTCAGCTAGCGGCAACAGCTGATGCTGTTTGACAGTGCTTTATATAGCCGGCTGTCAAACGGCATCAACCAATCAGAATGGTCCGCGCTCCCGCCAGGAACGCAGACCAGAGGGAGAACTTCGCAACAACGCAACACTCTCTGTCCAGAATGTGAAGCTTGCTGTCTTGGAAAGAATGACCCTTGTTTTTCAGATGTAGATCGACTGCTTGTCCTGATGAGTTTGTTCTCCTGTGTTGTGGCATGTATTTGTGAAATAGTTGTCCTCCCCCCCCAATATAAAGATCTGCACATGTCTCCTGCATTGAGCTCATATAAAACATTTTTCATAACTGTGAAAAATGTCACAAGTCACTTTTTTCAGTGCCGTTGTAATTTTGAACTACACTCACTAAGTGATCTGTTGTTGCTCCATTTGTTGTTCTCTTCTGCTCTGTCTGTGGTGAGGGTATTCCTTCCTGGATCTTTTTGTGGATTTTACATTGGCTTCCTTTATATGACTTTGTTCTTTCGCTTTTCCTTCTTTGCTTGTGAGCAAACCTTCAGCCCTGAGATGTAAGGTTCTGATTGAACCCAGTTTGTGCTCCAATGGGTGGTGAGAATCAACCTGATGGCTGCAAAGAATATAAATTATTTCCATTCCTCACCAGTCAGTTAGAACTGAAGAAGCTTCTTGGATGAGAAGCAAAACATTTTCAAAGGAAAAAAACCAAGAAAGTCCAGTTGTCTTTTGATAAAAAGCACTTTTGGAATATTCTATCCATAGTTTTCATTCTAATATTAGACACTGTCATTTATTTGGCTAATCCTGAATTGTGACAGGAATTTGAACTCTTAATAAGTGATACATAGTATTAATAATAAGTAATTCATAGTACATAGTATTACTTATTTGGAATTACTTAATAATTACATAATTAATTAATAATACATAGTACTTATTTGTAATTACTTATTTTAATTTATTTGCAATTACCTAATTGAATTATAATAATTATTTAATTATTAATTTATTTGTAATTACTTATTTGTGGTTGTAAGCCTTATAACATGTTGCAATTTAGTTTACCCATTTTTATACATTAGATATCTACATCTTTATGGGTGAAACAATATGGGGCTTAGAAAAGAACAGCCGACTAAAAACTAACTACCTGAACAGATTCCATGGCAATCTGCAAATATTAAGACTGCTTACGCAATATGAATTATTTGATCTGCAAGCTGCTCAGGAGAAACATTAAGGATAGCTACATTTATCCTACTTATGATTTTTCCAAGGCTGACTACTTTTAGTGTTAAAGAGGTGGGTTTACTGTGCTCTAAGACTATAAGGTAGTTTACATTGTGTAGTGGCTTTTACTGTTCACTGGTTCAATGCATAATGTTGTGGTGTTTTTTTTTATTGTTGAATTCATGTACACCATCTGGATGCTTTTCAAAAAAGCTGTGAAGAAATATTCTAAATAGATAAGTTCATTAATTAATGGGCATATGGCTGGTTTTAAAAATCAGGGCAACCATCCCAGTTTTCCAGATGTCTTGGACATTAATTCCCATTTTCCTTTGCCAGAGTGGCTAGTCAAGTTGAAGTCCAATACATTTAGAGCAGGGGTGTCAAGCTTACGCCATCATGATAGTGTCACATGACATATGGGGACATGTTTCCCCTTTGCTAAACTGGGTGCGGGCGTGGCCAGTGCGTGACGCATCCAGCCCGTGGACCAGGAGTTTGACAGCCCTGGATGCTTGGTTGGAGAAAGGTGAGTTAATGTATGGGTGAGTGCATTCAATTAGTTATTGTAGTACTTACAAGTAGTGCTTGACTTACAACCTTTCGTTTAGTGACTATTTGAAATTACAACAGCCTGAAAAAGTGACTTGTCCAAGAATCTTGTGATCACTGTTTCTGAACTTCTGACAATCAAAGTCAATGGGAAAGCCAGATTCACTTTACAACCATGTTATTAACTTAACAACTGCAGTGATTCACATAACAACTGTGGCAAGAAAGGTCCTAAAATGGGACAAAACACAGTTAACTGTCTTACTTAGTGACATAAATTATGTGCTCAGTTCTGGTTGTAAGTTGAGGACTAGCCATACATCCTTTTTCTTCTTCCAAAAAAGCAATCTATTATGCTGCTTCAGGATTATTTTTTATTGGTTCAGATTATACTACCTAAGGGAGTTCATTCTTTCTCCTTGAGACTGGAAGGAGATAGGCTACTAGGAGAGTTGATGACTAGGAGAAGAAGAAGAGTGAATAGGACCAGCAATGCTTCAATGGAAGATCATGCAGACTTTTATCTTTTATTGAGGATCTTAGATTTGTCATAAGCAGTCATTTTTGCAAAAGATTATTCAGGTCTGAAAGATGCACATTTTGCAAATAAAAATAAAATTTACAATGCTTGATTAATATTTATAGGTTAGGATGTAGGTATGTACATATGTATCTATACTTTTGAGAGCAGGCAACAGAATTTTATTTTTAATGTGTGCCAGTGTGCCCACAGAAACAAAAAATGACAATAAAGGTTATCTTATTCATCTGCTTTTTGAGAGCTAGTTCCTTGTTAAACTGCCTCTCAAAGACCAATCTGTTTGCCAAATTTTCTTTTGTAAACCCTACCCAGAGAGTCAGATGGTAAAGGAATTTCCATTTGCTGACAGGAAAAACTCCTGTTTAAATTGGAACAAAACAGCTGAAGCTCTATGTATATAATTGATTGGGCCAGTACCAGATAACCAAGAGAAAAGGAAGAATCCAGATAAGAGAACTCAACTTGCATGGTCAGATATGGAGGGCTTCAATATTTGGGCTTGTCGTAAACTTTCAGATTGTTGAGGTCTGACTATAAACCTCACATGTACTTCATAAAAACGGTTTTGTCTGCAGCTTTGCGTCTTCTTTACCACACAGATGATTTTATTTGGGTGACATTTACCCCTCCTTCAACAGCAGATCCCAGAGTTGTGCACTCCCTCTTGGGAAGTTGTGCACTGTGCAACAGCCAATTCCTTACATGCTTCATAAGTAGCAAGACAAATCTCCCCCATTTCCATCTGGCCTAGAATTTTTAATGGTTTTACAGACCCCTGCCTACTTTTGAGACCAGCTGTGCTGCCACTGAAGTTGTTTATGAGCATTTTCATTTGGAAATCCAGCTTTGGTCTTCTGAGTATGCCATTCACCCCAGCTCCCTCTTCTTGTCACACATCTGCCTACACAAATGAAATGTTGTAAAGCATGCATATGCAAGCAGAACAAAGCAATGAATTTTGTTGGAGTTGTTCAATCTTGTTTGCTAGTGGAATCTATTTATAGCTCAGACTGTCTCTCCTCCCTCCCTTTCTTTTCCCACTCTTCACCAACTGTTCCCCCTCCCCCCCTTTTTTTTTAACTCTACAAGTTAAAAAAAGACAGTGTGATGCAGCAATCTTTACTGATAGTTATCTTGTGGCTGAGTTGGCAGGGCACAAAAGGTTTTGCTTGAATGTATGTAAACCAGATTTAGAGCCCTGCAATTTAAAATGTGGCACTGTACGATTAGCCTGAAGAAATTAATAACAACTGAAACCTGACAATAAAACTCCTTTTTTATGAACCTGTAATCCCTTGATTTGGAGTAGAGTTGCGGCACCTGGATGGAGTTGAGCATTTACCGGCTGAATGCCATTCCTAATGTCATGTGGAGTTTGCAGCAGATATGACAATAAATGATGGTAAAGAGGCAAATAATATTTCACTTTGGATCCTCTTCTTTCTGCCCACCTGCCCATGCTATGATTTTAGGAGTGTTAAAAAGGGAAGGATTAGGCAGAAATGCCACCTGAGCACAAATAAATGTGGTATGTACAGCCTGCTAGTGTCTGGTGGCAAAACCATAGCCAATGTTTCCAATTCTGTGTTTTCAAATGCACTTAGATTGCACTGGGGTGACACATCTGTCTGGCCTTCAGAGAGAAGATCAGAATAGCAATGACACTTAGACTTATATACTGCTTTATAGTGCTTTACAGCCCTCTCTAAGCAGTTTAGAGAGTCACCATATTGCCCCCAACAATCCGGGTCCTCATTTTACCCATCTCGGAAGGATGGAAGGCTGAGTCAACCTTGCTCAGAACTGTCAAACTCAAGTCAGCAGAAGTATCCTGCAGTACTTCATTCTAATAACTGCACCATCACACCTCATTTACTAAAAGTAAATAAATAAAATACCTTCTGATATCCTCCAAAATACAGAAGTGTCCTTGATATCTTGTTTTGTAAAAGCACATTTCTTTTATCTGGGTGCATTCGTGCACTTGCGTCTCAATCTAAGGAGAGATTCTGACCACAGGAAAAAAAATGGATCCCAAAATAACATCCATCTCTTGCCCCTTCAAACCTCTTCTTAATAGACATCACCATAGCCAGCTTAACAGTTCTATGTTGTTCTCAGACTGTCTAAGTGCTGTGGTTGAGGTACTTTCCTGGTCTCCCAAAGCCCTATAGTCTGGATGGAGAGCTTCAACTCAACCCCGAAAAGAAAAAAAAGTGTGGGTGTTTTGTCAATTGCATTGACTCTCATTAGTTTTCTTGCTGCAATTCAAGATGCCAACTTTAAAGTCCTTCATGGAGTGGGTCCATATAACTGTAAGTGTGGGAATATCTCTCATTCGTGATTTCTGCCTATTTCTCCCAGCAGATCAAGGAGATCTGGTTCTAAGTTCCATTGTTGAAACAACGTCCCTTGACATATAAATATATGAATATAAGGCAGACAGATAACTCTACAAAGCATCCATACAAAGTTTCTTTATTGGTTCATCAGGTATCCTCATATATAACTCACGGTTACATCGAGATTCATCTCAATGTCCAAATCTTTGCATAGTTGAATTCATAGTGTAAAAGGATAGTGCTCTTTTCATCCTCGTAGGATCAAGGGGGTGAGGCACCAGCACGCTGCTGGGGTCCAGGCAAAAGTGGAGGAACCTCCCCAACCCACCAAGAGTCAATTCAGTGATCAATCAGGATTACAGATGTGACCACATGACATGGACTACATTTCCCAGGATGCCTTAACTACATTTACCATGATGCATTCCCTTAAGGGGACAGCTTTCAATTCCTAACTAACTATCTCAATTCCCATTACCTATAAACTGTCTGGACAGCACACTCCCCATCTGGAATTATAAATTCCATACCAACTAAATATTAATTAACTATACAACTAAGATAAACAGTAAACAGTAATATAGCATCAAACAAAGCAAAGCTTGAGGTTCAATCTTCAAGTTCAGCCTTTTTCCGCAGCAACACTTGGTCGGTGACTGGTCTGGTGTCGAACTTCTTGGTGACTTCCATGTCACAGCTTTTATATGTGTGGGAATATAAACATACTGACTATTCCTCCAGGCGTTGGGGCTAGAATCAGGAAGAAGGCAGGTCTATCTGATGTTATTGTGACTTTTTTTAAAAAAGCCCTGGACAACTATAGACATTTCTTATTATGCAATTTTAATAGATTACCGTGATGGATTACCATGGTTGCCTTTGTTGTACTGCCCAAAATGCTTTGGTAAATGAGGAGCCATATAAATAGATAAAGGAAAAAGAGAGACAGAGACCTAAAGGAATACTTTTTATATTCGATAAACACTGAGTGGGGAAAGAGTTGTATCATTGATGATAGACTGATACTTCAATATAATTACTGATGAGTCAGGGCTATTAGAAAGTTTGCCAGGCTGGCCCACGATTTTTGGGAGGAGAGAAACAGTTCTCTCACTCTTTCAGGAGCAGCAGTGCAGAGCTCAGAAGAGCTGGGGAGATGAGATGAAACCTTCCTGGGTTTGTCTGTGCTGAATATAAATCCTGGAGCCGGAACACTCTGCCAGGAGCCCTGGGGAGGCTCTTCAACCAAAGCTAGAGTTGATTATTACGGTAATGGTGTCAGCCTGGTCAATATGACCTGTACAGCACCAGAGTGAAGTAACAGAAGAGGAAGTGATAGAAATGGACTGAACACATTCCAATGGCTGCTAAATCATTTTGATCAGAGACAGAAAATGCGGCGTTCTCCACATAATTTAGATGAAAATTCACGCAATTCTTTGCCAGGGTTGATTGTGGCTGGGGCAAATAAGTCTGAAATGTCTGAACAGAAACAGGCTGCCTGCCTCCTGGCTTGCCCATCACATTCTCTCTCCTCTAAAAAAAATAGTCCCTGCAAACAGAAAACCAGAATGGCAGAGAAAATGTCAGTCTTAAATCTCAAATAATAAAGGATTTCTTGGCCAGGCTTGTGTGTCTTAAAAATAATCTTAAAACTACTAACATAATCTTAAATCTTAATGACTAGACATAATCTTAAAACTACTAACATGCCCAAGCCTTTCTGCAGGCAGAAGGTATTGCAAGCTATTGACCTCCCTGAGCAGTTAATTAATGCTTTTCTGGTTAAGAAATTTCTGATAAACTGCCAAAAAAACTGAGAATATTTTAGAATCCGCAGTGTGAAAATTATTAGCTTCCTCTAGAGAAGTTTGATATATCCAGTCTTATCTTTGCGCATCATTTAATACAGGTCTGCTTTTACATGTGGTGTCTACATAGTTGTATTCTAGGCTATTTCATCTGCATTGAGCATCTGGGCTTAGATCTTAATTGCCTGCAGGGCCATGATATATCTTTGTTCAATTTTATTTTGTGCTACATGGTGAACCAACTGTTCAATAAAACAACTGTTGCTGCTGTTTCCCATTAAACCTGGTGGGATCAGCATTATTATAAGGGAAGATTCACTTGAGAGTGCTTTGCTAAATCCCCCAAACCTCTGAGTTAAATCCTGCTTAACTTAAACAGTAAGTGCTAATAGCAGGTAAAATAACTGGAATTTTGTTTTTGGTGTGATCCCACCTAAGTTATAGTAGCTGCTTTGGAAACTGCATGAGCATTTCAGGAAAAAAATTAAATTTCAGCCCATTGATGGGAAATAAAAATTAGATTTTATCATTAGGAAATCTTAATGTGACTATTTTTTGTGACTCAAGTTATTTTGTTCGTGATATGTGCTGTTTTAATATATACTCTTTTAATGTATACTCTTTATAGGGTTGGGGGAGAGATAAATGAACCCATTACCCATAAATGGCTGGTATCTGATTGTTTCACCAATCTCATTTGCTTATAAAGTGCGGCATTTGTTATATTATTATATCTCTAAAAGTTGAAAGCTATGTTAATTCCATTATAGTCTCCCCTGTGATGCTCCAAGTGTGATTCTTCAGGCAATAAGTCATGCCAGCCCGTTTAAGATCAGGGAAACATCACTTCCAATCATATTTTATTTTTCTTATATATATATCCATTTCATGTATCCATGACTATGTTTATATTTATACCTGTTATCTTATAATTGCTTGACAAAATAAATAAATAAATAAATATTCATGTTCTTATTGGAGATATATCCATTTATACAAGTGGGAATGTGGAAGAAAACAAATTGCAGAATCCCTTTGGTGGAAAACCCATATTATGCCTTGCTTTTTTTCTACAGTCCGTCGTCGTCGTCCCCACTTTCCAGAGCATTTTTCAAGTACAGTGAAATAAATTTTATCATTTTCCCAGTTAATAATCAACTTCAAATTTTTTAGTACCAGAGTTAGCTTATTAAAATCCATTAAGCTAGTCCAGAAAGTAGTTTAATTATTGTGCTCTGTTTACACGTATCACTATATTGCAAACAGAGTAGTTTAAGATGCCCTAAAAGGGAGCCAAATTATCTACTTAACCTCATGAGATAAAGAGTTTAAGAGACTAATTTGGCAGTGGGAAGCCCATTTACTTATTCAGGGGTAAAGTAACTGAGAGAAAAGAGCCAGAAAATGATCAATTTAAGTTTCAGTCCTAGAAGAGTATTTTCCATATATTAACCTAGGTGGAATTAACTGATAATGCAGGCAATATATTCAAAGAAAAGGAAACATTTACCTCATTTGGAAGTAACACTATACATTCAGAAGAGACAGAAAAACAACGATAATGGGCCAGATCATTATGAGTGGAAGGGATTTGATTTTGTCCTTCTTCTTTGCTGCTATTGGTGGAAAAAATTATTGGTCAAATTCATTGAGAGTTTTTGTACTTCTCACTTCCCTCCTAGCCATCTTCCTCTAGATTTCCTAGATCCTAATAGCACTAGGGAAAGGAAGAATATGTCTCCATTTTCCCTGATAATTTATGGGCAGGTAGGCTCCAGGAAATAGGACAGAATTCCCCACATGAGATATGAGTGCATGTCCAAAGCTCTGCTAGTCAGATATTTGTTATTTCACAAAAGTTAATCCTATGTATATGGAGATAAGTCAGGAATAGGCCTTTTAATTAATAAAATGGACATAGCTAAATGGTTCTGGTCTGTGCTGTTTATGCAGTTAGATGATATTCTGACTGAAATTCAAGCTTTGTTATCATCACTTTCATCATACAGGTCCTCCGAGGAAGCAAGCCACTGGATTGCTTTTGCTATTAACTTGGAGTGGTTTGAAATAATTAGTTTATTATCTTCCTCATCCTTTCCTTAATTCTGATATTCTTCTGATAGAATTGCTTAAAAATAGCACAGAAGGTTATATCATCCAGAGGATAGCTTATTGCAACTGAATTTTTGGTGGGGAAAATGCTAGCTGTTGGTTGCTTGGCGTGGCTTTAAGAGGTCAGTGAATGTGAGAGAATGGTAAGAATGGCTCACAGTGAATTGCATATCTCAACACAAGACATGATATAATTTGTCAGGAACAGATAAAGGTGAAACATAATTTTGTTGCTTCTTGGAAAACCCCATTTTAATTTTTTTTAAAAATGGTGGAGGAAAGAGACTTGTTAGCTCAGATGTGTATGTAGATAAGGTTCTCTATTTAAGCAAGAAAAACCAAATGCACAGATACTGACTAGGTGGAACTGGCTCAACAGTAGTAACTGTGAAAAGGATCTTGGAGTCCTAATGGACAATCACTTAAATATGAGCCAGTAGTGTGCTACAGCTGCCAAAAAAGCCAATGCAAACCAAGGCTCCAATAACATAGGAACAGAGTCAAGATCATGAGAAATGATACTACAGCTTTATAATGCCTTGGTAACACCACACTTGGAGTACTGCATCCAATTTTGGTCACCACAATATAAAAAAAAGATGTTGAGACTCCAGAAAGATTGCAGAGAAGAGCAACAAAGATTATTAGGAGAATAGAGGTTAAAACATATGAAGAATAGTTGAAGGAATTGGGTATGTTTAATTTAATGAAAATAAAGACTACAGGTAACATGATAGCAATGTTCCGATACCTCAGGGGTTGCCACAAAGAAGTGGAGGTCAAGCTATTCTCCAAAGCACCCGAAGGCAGGACAAGAAGCAATAGATGGAAACTAATTAAGGAGAAAACCAACCTAGAACTAAGGAGAAATTTCCTGACAGAACAATAAATCAGTGGAACGACTAGCCTCCAAAAACTCTGAATGCTTCAATACTGGAAATTTTAAAGAAGAGATTGGATAATCATTTGTCTGAAATGGTGTAGGGTTTCATGCCTAAGCAGACCTCCAAGGTCCCTTCCAACTCTGTTATTCTGCTATAACACATTCTGTAATCCCTAACACTAAAGCAGGATAGATCTGTGTATTTTCCAGCAGTTGGGTCTATTGACATTAGAATAAGTGTGGAAACTATCAAGCATAATCAAAAGCTGCTTAAGTCAGGAGCATTTTGTTTGTTTTAGCATGCAGCTTTTATAGACATGGGTCAAGCAAAGAGACAGAATATCAATATTAAAATATTGTATGTGTTTCCATCTAGACCGTTGGCATTACGCTACTGAATATGAAAGAGCAAATATTTTTGAAGGCTGGAAAGGTGGTTAGCACAAAGTGGAAAACTGAATTTTCCTGTGTAATAATAGTCCCCAGTTTGTGCCAATCTCTTTATTGCATTTTCGGTGAAGTTTTGTGATTAAAATGATGATTTAGGTTCTCCTAGAATCTAATTTAAAGAGGAAAGTGAAAAGAAGTGATTATGGTATGCATAATCTCATATGAATCTGTTAGCACCAAAATTAGTTTCATTTGTAGTTCCATTTGATTATTTTAGGTGCTGTTAATTTTTTTCTTCATGAATTCAGCCTTTCATAATGCTGTCTCTTCCATATGAAGAAAAACATTCTGACAAAGAGTTATCTGTTTGTTGAGGTAATTCCCTGTTAGGAGAATGAGCGCATATAGGGAGACGTATTGAGAGTAGTGTTTGAATAATACACACACAGCACACAGATACACTGTACAGTAAATGTAGGTTTTTACTTCCAGAAACCTTTTAGCAAAGTTCAAACAAGCAGTCCAAAGTCATTCACAGGTAAAATCAGTCCAGGGATAATCCAATAATAAAGTCCAAAAAACAGTTCAGTAACAGACTTACATCAAATCCAAGAATAACAGTCAATTAGAAAGAACGGCAAAACTCTCCAACAGAAGGAAACAGAGACTCACTGTGTCAAACTCTCTTCTGAGACGAAGACTAAAACTAAACAACCCAGGTTTCTGGCTCCATCTTATGGCCGTTTGAGAAACCATACCCAAGTACAATTTTTTTGCATTCTTAAAGATACAGTATTAAAATGTCTATCCTGGTTTATATATTTCCAACCCAAATAACTGTTAGGTGACTTATATTCCGAACATTGTTGACTATTTCTTTTTTTGCAATGCATTCTAAAAAGAATACAGTAGAATTTCAGCATAAATTCAACACATCCACCATTCTGCTTCCTAATGGAAAAATAACATGAAATTCCATGTAGATTAGGAAACCCAACCTAATTTAAATCCAGACAGGCTGTCCTTAAGAACAAGATATTTGTGTCCCAAGATATCACTGAACACAGGAGCCCTTTTCTACTTAGAGAGAATCTAACTTTCTGGTTTTGGTCTTTGCCAATGATGTATTTTTTTATTGTGACTAAACTAAGATGCAAGTAAACACCAGATACCTAATTTGCTTTTGGTACCATTTTTTTTAACTCGGTGCTTCCACCTGGTTATGGTAAAGAAGATCTGCAGCACATTCAGCTTTATGCAAAAGTTTTTGCTGCTTTGCTCATTGAATACCAATTCTGAACCTTTAAAAAGCATGCCGAGCCCTTGTTTCTAAACAGACTGCCAACCTCCCATCTGGAAATAATGCAGATTGAATCTCAGTCTTTCTCTATTGAAACTTTGTCTAAGTTATCTAGTATGCTTCATGTGATTGGGACTGTTGCGGATTGAAGCATTTGTCTGAAAGAAATCATTTGGGTCTGTGCCATGGCCATAATATTTATTTGTTTAGTTATTTGTTCATTTACTTATTTACCCATTTATTTATTTATTTGTGACAGATGACTCAGCAGAAGAGTCAATCTGTGGCAAAATTGCTGGCAAACAAATTTAATAAATAAATCAGAGCAGGTGAAAATGTAAGAAGGTACCTGTGTAATATATATGGTATATCCTGGGTATAGGTTATAAAAAGAGCCAGGAACTACAGGAAAAAAAAGGGGGGTTGCCTTGCAGATGCTGCATGACATGCTTGGTGGAGAGGACACCACCTGATGAATGTGAAGTGTACCCTATCAAATTCCTGAGAAAAGGAGGAAGACTGTAAAGAAAAAATGGGAACATGCTATGTTGAGTTAATGGAGATTCAGATATTGGACAGTAGAACTTTATGACTTCAAGGCTTTGTTTGGCAGTAAAACAGCCAGGAGATAACAAAAAGACATTCTCATATCAGCAGTCAGACACGACTTAGTGACTGAACAACAACAAGGGGGAAGAAGAACCCGAAATAAAGCATAAGCAGTAAGTGAGGGAAAGAGAATTGAGAGGAATTTAAGTAGATTTATTTCTTAAATTCTGTCTGTAGGTACTATCTTGTACATGCTGTCTTTTGTAACTTACACTGTCACTTGTATATAATGATAGCTCACACTTTACTAGCTATAAGTGTCTTGGTATACAGAATAAAGTACCTCATTTGTTTGAGTACTGACTGTGTAGGTGTGCCTGTGTAGGTGTGCCTGACTGTGTAGGTGTGCCTGTCCTGACCCATCCTCTGACAAGAGCTCCTATTAACCCAGTGTTTCTCAAGTTTAAAATGGGGGCACCCATTTTATTTCATTATACTTCAGATTCAACCAAAACAATATAAGAGCAAACAATAGATACAAACTCAAGGTTAATCGCACCAAACTTGATTTCAGGAAATACGACTTCAGCAACAGAGTGGTCAATGTCAGGAATACTCTACCTGACTCTGTGGTTTCTCCCCCCAAAATTTTAACCTTAGACTTTCTACTATTGACCTTTCCTGAGAGGTCTGTAGGGGGCGTGCATAAGTGCATCAACGTGCCTACCGTCCCTGTCCTATTGTTTCTTTTGTTTCTTATATGTATCCATGTATTCATAACTATGTTTTTACTTATACCTATTATCTTGTAAGCAATTGAACAAACCAAACCAAACCAAACCAAACCAAACCAAACCAAACCAAACCAAACCAAACCAAAACAAAACAAAATAAAATAAAATAAAATAAAATAAATAAAGCTTCTAGAATTCTGGGCATTGAAGTCTACCCAGCTTAAAGTTTCTGAGGTTGAGAAATACTGTGTTAGCCTCAGCCAACATAGCCAATGGCAGTAGAGATTCTGCAATTCTGTGGAATCAGAACTCCAGAATATCTGCCCTTGCTTCCAATCCATTGTTGTAAAATCTTTCCTGTTTAATAATGTATGATCAAGACCATGATATGAGACTTGTTTAAAAGTAGATGTCATTTGTCTTCGTCACCAGTTTTAAATGTTTATTTATCACTCTAGTGGAGTAGTGGCTTACCTTTTGGGGCTCCCGTGCTGATAATTGCATGCACACTTATGTGCTTGCGCTCACATGCCATCACCCAGAAGGCAATGGATGACCCCCCATACTTCCTGCACATGCGTGCATAACCCACGCAACCTGCATTGTATGCTTTTGTGCATACATGCATGACCTGCATGACCACACTGAGTCTTTCTGCGCATGCAGTGTGTCTCCCATGCTCCGTGGCACATGCGTGCTAGATACCCAACAATCAGTGGCGGGCGGGCAGCGCATGCACTAGCGCAGTAGACCTTTTCTGGGCAAGGGCTCGCATGCCGGCAGTAATGGCTCTGCGTGTCACTTCTGGCATGTGTGCCATAGATTCGCCACCATGGCTCTAGTGAGTAGTAAAAAATATTTGTTCATAGAGTGTGTGCTACTGTATACATGGGAACATTGTCTCCAATAATGTTGCTGGATTGCTTGCATGTAGTACATAATATGTACTTTTTCTAAAGCACACATACAGTGTAGAAATAATGGTGTCATTTGGTACTGCAAGATCGTTTAGAGAAGGGAAATGAAGAGAACCAGAAAAGCACACAAAACTTGTTTATTCCTTTCCTTTTTTTCCCCCCCTGCTTCTTATTTTCCTTCTGCTTCCTTCCCTTCTCTTGAGTTCATGCTGATTTGTTTAGAGTTAGTGATGGTGCTTGTCTAATAACTCCCAGGGTGCTGCATTAGAGGGAAAAGCACTAGAAAGTACTTATCATTGGTACTTACTTTAATTGCATACCTCATTATATATCCCCTAATTGTGATGACTCAGTGGGATATGTTATCACCAGGATCACAGCCGCTGAATTCCAGCTGGGAAGCAGCAGAAGAAGAGGGGCATGGCTTCCCTATCTGCAGTCTGCTTGTGACTTTGGGGCCACAAAAGGTGACCACTACTAGGGGGGAAATATTAGATATTAGTCTCTTTTAGCCTGATTCAGCAGGTCAATTTTTTGTATCTAGAATTATTTTAATTTAGAATGGGCATCTTATAAAGGGCAGTGTCCTTGAACAGTTGCCATTTGGCTGCAAACAGCCGTCCAGTGATCAAGGGATGTCAGCAGAAGGAGCAGGGACAATATTTTTTCAGGCTTTATCTTGTGGTTTGTGAAGGAGGTTAAGGTTGCAAAAGGAGATGATTTGCCCCTCAGAACTATCTCATTCTTGATTGATGATTAGGTGCCAACATGTCATTGTTGATTCATCGCAATCACATGCATAGATTTACTCCATGATGATCTGTTTCTAATCTGATCTTTTAGATCTCTCAGCAGTATACTAATTGCCACTGTAACTGAGTCCATCTACTGTGCTGCTGGTTGTCCTCTTTCGCAGCATAAGACTCTTCTCCAGAGAACTAGATCTAATGTACCCAGAATACGATAATTTAAGCTTGGTCATTGAGCCTTGAGTGAGAACTCTGCGTTGATGTAGTCAGGTTTTTTTTTCTTGGCTGTCCATGGTACTTTCAAGTGTCTTCTCCAATTCCACGTATAATGTTGAAAAAAAAAAAAGGAAATTCTTTGACCAAAATAGCAAAAGCATTTAGAATTATATACTACTTCACAGTGCTTTACAGCCCTCTCTAAGCAGTTTACAGAGTCCGCATATTTCCCCCAAGAATCTGGGTCCTCATTTTACCCACCTTGGAAGGATGGAAGGCTGAGTCAACCTTGAGCTGGTGAGAATCGAACTGCCAAACTACAGTCAGCCGGCAGTCAGCAAGAGGAGCCTGCAGTACTGCATTCTAACTACTGTGGGCACAAATAGAATGCTGGTGGAATTGCATATGGCTGCTGAAGTGCTCTCCCCAATTGCCATCTCCCTGGACAAAGCATCCTTGTTTCCTTCCTTGTTTCCTTCTAGTTTATTTTCACAATTTCAACAAACTAGCAGAGCAGCAAAACCAATATGAGACTGTAGTTGCATATGCATTTAACTTTTTAATCTTAACCTTTTCTTGCTCTCTTTGATTGCATTCTTTGCAATAATTTTCTTTCTCTGTAAATAATTGTACATCTATGGAGATTCTCAATCATCCAAGTCATGGTTGTCCCCAAAGTGCTTTTTCAAGAGGCAACTGGACTTCCTGGTTTTTCTTTGGAGACAAATATAGCAATATATAAAGGTCTATTCAGAATCCTCCCCCTCTTCCATTTCCTAAACAAAAATCTCTTTCCAAAATTTTATATCTAGAATAACCATTTCTATCATGGGTAATTTTCATTATTATCAGAAATGGTCAGACTGCTTTCTTCAACCGTCAGAAGCTAAAAGCAGCTTTGCAAATTCAGGACATGAATGAATAGAACAGGAGACCCTTTCGCTGGAGAGCCCAGCAGAAAGTTTATCAGTGCATCCTTGCTTAGATGCAAATATAAGTACAAAGGAACAGAAATATCTTAAAAGTAGCAGCAAGAGTCTTCAGAAGGACACAGTTGCTTTGAGGGTAGATGATTTGCATGCACTAGTAGTCCCACAATATAGGAGACGAGCAGGCAAAGCTAGGGAGCAGAGTTAAATGTGTCAGCTTAGAGATCTTAGTTGTCACAAATGATCCAAGTCTTGCCCCCTTTGAAATCCTTTGACCTTTATCTAGCACCCATTTAGTGCTGTCTGTTAGTTGACTAGATTCTTCTGTATTGGCTTGAATAAATCTTCCCTCCTGCAACCTAATGTATGGTCCTGATCCTTTGCACCTGACAACTAGCATTCCTAAGGAGTCTTCCTTTCTAATGTGCAAACCTGGTTAGTAGCTATTCTGACAAATCTGATTCAATTATTGAGGATGGGAGTTTCAATAAATGAGTGGGTTCTGGTATTGTTACAATAATTCATTACAGTTGCCCAAGAGATGCTGGCACTGTAGTGGTTTGACTGGTGCTGTTAGGGCCACATTAGAAAAGGATAATGAGGAGACAGGGAAGAAGACTAGCAGGCACTCATGGTAGACAAGAAACCACATCTGTAAAAACTGTATGCAACTTACAAGGATGTGATGACCTTTCATTCAAATTACAGTGATGTAGGAGATGAGTAGGTTGAGCTGGAGGGCAGAGTTAAACATATCATTAGTTTGGAGTCATTGTGCAGCGACAAGAGACCCAAGTCTAGCCCCTTGTGAATTTTACTGACTCTTATCTAGCATCAATTTAGCTTGGACCGTTAGTTGCTCAGATTCTTGCATGATAGGAGGCAAGAATAAACCCCTAGTGCTTTAAACTCCACTCCTGTTCCTGGTTATTTGAAAAGTAATGATTTTTTTAAAATGTGCACCTACTGATATTTCTCATCTACGTTGGGGAAACAATTCTAATGGTTATCTTACATGCAGATGTTTGCTGATAAAGTAATGGAATCATTTTTTGCATTCATAAAGAACTAAGTATAAAACCTAGGTGTCAACTATTAAAAAGAAAATCTGCAACTCTGGAAGCAGCATCAACAATGTTCTAATTAATTTATTCAGATTCACTGATAGCAGGAGAGATCCCATAAGTAAGCTTCTGCCCCACTTTAAGGATGTCCCACTCAGTTAGGCAGCATTGCCTCACAAACTTATGTAATCTAAAAAGCAATGGACATTCGGTCTTAGTTAGAGCTTGGATAATGTTCATCTGGATTAGCATTACAAATCAGGAAGTGGAAAAATCAGCCTAGAAAAAAGCATTACCAAACCATTTCCAAATCTTGCCAAGAAAACCATTTGCATGGTTACCAGAAGTCAAACTGGACTTGAAGATAATTTTACTTACTTCTAAACTGACCTCAGAGGTCATTCAATCCTGGACTGTAATTCTGTTCCATTCACTGGGGGATAAATACACTTGATTATAGATTAATGTATATATTACCTGTAACCACAATTGCTTAGAGGCAAGCAAATAGGCCATGTATTTGCCTAGAGGGCTTGTGTTCTCTTAGTAGGCATTATTTGTCATCTTCAATATTAGAACTTTTCAGAAGTGTGATTTTTTTTTACAGAGATACTATGTGGAAGTTTATTGTTCATTTAAATTTATTATAGCCACCTATTCCAGTAGACTCCTGGTTTAGAAAAACATGTACTCTTTTATTAAATATTCATAATCAATTGTGCAAGTTGGAGAGAGAACAAAGCTCCATACTAGAAAATTGATAACTTTGCATTCTGTAAGCTGTAATGATACAGCAAAGCAGGCACATTTGAGATAGCCTAAAAATAATGTCAAAATACAAGGCCTCTTACATTTATTTATCCTAGTATTTTTCCCAAGAGATACCTTTCCAAGACAGTTATACCACAGAATATACAGAAAAATAATTTCTATATTAAAAGCATCCATCTTGCACTTAGCAACAAACTAGATCTATAGTCCAAATCAGGCAATCTTTAAAATGATGAAATATTTACTGTGTGTGATCAGGGTTTTTTGTTATGTTTTCTAACATGCATAACCATTTACAAATGATAATCAATGGCAACCTTCCTGTAAAGTGTTAGGTACAATCCTTTATTACATTATAAAATAATTTTGACAAAGGGAATTCTATACAGACGGTGTAAAGAAAGTAGTAATAGTTCTATTAGCCTGTTCCAGTTGCAGCCTCAGGCAAATGATTCAGTGTGTTGTAATGCCACAGCACAAATGTTAGCTTTTGTATACTGGAACTCAAATATATATGTCATAACATCCCTTGTTTTCTCACTTCCTTCTCCCACTGTATCCCATGACTACTTATGGTACGTTTATAACTTTTCCATGTCTTTAACATAGATCATCATTGATCATCATCGTGATTGTCCTTCTTACAGTTTCTTTCATTCACACTTGGTCTCTGTGACTGTTCACTTTGGGCAATGATTAGTATATGTAGATGAATAGCTTTATGCAAAAAACTATTTGTGTAGAGAAAAAAAATATACAGCAATTCACAAAAGGATTTCTGCCTGGAAATGTATACTTCCTTCTCTCTTAAAAAAAAGAAAAGAAAATGATTATTGAAAAACTATATTGAGAGAGAAAACCTCCATACCTGACATAGCTGTAATCCAGTTTAAAGAATTAAAAGCCATGCAGTGAAACACAGCAGGATATCAATTCCATTACCAAAGATAGTTTATGCAAACAGAAATTGATGTGATGACAGACTGTGAATATCAGTCCAGGCAATAAAAAATATACTAGTTAGTGTCATAAAATAAACATAAAACAGCTCATTAAGGGGAATTCCTTTATCAGTTTTGACCCCAACAATTGTTCCATCTTTTCATTCTACTGGATGCAGCAAAGCAATGCATGCAAGAATGGATCTCCAGCACTATAAATATTTGGCTATAAATGAAAGAGCAACTCTTGTCAATAGAACTATGCAACCAACCTTTCACCTTATTTACCCCTTAGCTAGCCTTGCCTTAGTCTCTGGTGATGTATAACTGGTGTATACTCTGTGTGTGCCCAAGGACTCTACCTGCCAGTGTTCAGGAGAATCAGCAGTGAGGTAAATTTAAATTCTAGCAGGATTTTCTTGGAAGCAAACAGTTGTTCTGTATCACCCAAATGTTTTTAGAAACAATCCATAGAACAGGGCAGCATGGGGTTGTATGTGCTTAATTACATTTTAAATTAAGCAAACCACAGAGTTGGAGAATTAAGCTCTTTGCACTGAAATCTGAAAACTTAAAAAGAGGTTCTAGTATTTTAAAGTAGTGACAAAACTGAATTACTTTCTTTTTCCTGGGGACATATTCTGATACTTTCCAAAAAATGAAGTGGAGAAAAGTTTTATCATATCTAGTGGATTGGATGGATTACAACCCACTAGTTATGATAAAACTTTTGGATGAAGGATGTCTTTTGGAGATTCTTACTTCTTGGTCTTTAATATGCTGGAAATGAGGCCTCAGTGGATATTGAAATAAATAAATGAACAAGATAAAGTGAATAGCTACCTTTCCTGTTCTTTCAGTATTCATACCAGTAAAGAGAAAAATATAATGACATTAAAACAGATGGGTAAATATAATTAATTCTTTCTGCCTAGGTTCCATTTCCAGCATCATGGATAGATAAATTTGAGTAAAAGGGGAACAGTTTTCATGCCAAGGTTTAAAAGCTTGCTTTTGGTAATACTTACAGTTAGATTGTTTGGTAAAGCATATCTTTCATGTAAGTTTATAAGTGCCAAATAGTCAAAAACATCAATAGAGGAGAATATTTATAGCTCAAGGATGAAATGAGGTGTTCTTTGAATGCACTGATTATATTACCTGGCTTGGATAATGAAATGTTGAGGATCCCTCAGTCAAAAATATTGGTATTCTGAAAGACTAGTCGCATATGATGTGTGTGAGTGATAAAACTTCTCTACTCTTTCTCCTTTCCTCAATAGGTATTCATAATCTTTTCTATATTATTGATTTTCTCATTGAGTATTGTTCATTCAAAATATGCAGTGTTTTGGAATGTAATTTTTCTTTCTTTAGTATCTTGCAGTAGCTTATACTAATCGTTTTTTCCCCTTGCCATATGAATTTAGAAATACCCTTCTGCCAATGGATTGTTCGTTGTAAGTATTGATAACATCTGAAATAAAAAAGCATCTTTGGTAAAATATTTGTCTTGATTTCAGAGATTCTACCCAATAATGATAAGTGCAGTTATCCCATCTTTGTAAATCCTGTTTAATATCCCTCCAAAGAGAGACATAGTTGTTTTGAAACAATTTTATATTTGTATTTGTTAACATAACCCCTAAATATTTCACCTTTTTCTCAATCCTAAAACCCAACATTTTGTTAAATATATCACTATCCTGAGAAGGCATATTCTTGATCAGCATTGTTGTTTTCTGTTTATTTATTTTGAAACCTGCCAAAGCCCCAAACTCATTCAATTTCCTCATCAAATATTCCATATTTTCTTTTGGGTCCTATAAAAATATAACCAGATCATCAGAAAAGCCCTCAATTTATAAACTTCTTTCTTAATATTTATACCCCTTATTTTACCATCTTGTCTAATACCTCTATTCAGAACTTCCAATACCAATTGTGATTTGACGCTAAGTTGGAAGTCAATGCTTCTTTTTCTTTTCTTTTTTTCTTATCCTTCCTCACTTCTCTTCCCCCTCTTCCTCCCCACTGTTTTCCTATTTACTTTTGTATTTTGTATCTTAACAATATTTTATAACTCAATAAAAATGTTAAACAGGGAATCTAATTTTTCCTTTGAATCTTGGAGGCTGAGATTTCAGTTTCCTAATTCAGCAGTATTTCCTGATAAATTAGTAACAAATAATTTAACAACTGCATGAATGGAAAGGATAGTAATGGTTTGTACCATTAACTTGACACTAGCAATATCTGAATGTACAGTATGCAGCCACTGTGTATTCACTAATGAAAGTGAGCAGGTATATTTGACAATTGCTCAACCTTTCTTATTTTTTGTTTTATTTGAGTTGAAACGTGAGGAGAAAGTGAAGTTCCACTTTGTACAAGACAGTAAGAAAAAACCCCCTCAAATCAGGAACACAACTTCCTGCTGTAGTATCCTTAATTTGATAAAGTTAGAATAAAATAAAACATCCATGCAATGAGGCTTGAATAGTCATAATTCTCATGTGCTGTATCATTTCAACGAGGTTAAGGGATGCAATAATTGTATTTCTTTCTAAATGTGTATTTATTTGATTTATATTCTGTTCTCGTGACTTATTAAGACAGCTAAGAAAATGTAAGAAAACACAAAACAGAATCCAAAAGAGGCTTCCACTATAATTAATCCTCAAATAAATAAAAAACAATTAACAGTGAGAAGTCCAGTAAAAGATATTGCATCATTTCAGATTTTTTAAAATGCTGAAAGTGTACAGTAGATGTGCCAAAAGCAGTTACCAGGGGTGGGTGTTCCATAACCTGGGAACAAAAAAGAAGAAAGTCCTTTCTCACATGGCTTCTTCTTGCAAAGATATCTTCAGAAGAAATCTTCCTTCAGATCTTAAAAATAGGACAGGTTCAGAGAGTAGTGAGAGATCCTTTAAAACAAGAGTCCAAGCCTTTGGGGACTTAAACATATGTGCAGTGCTTTAAATAAAATCCAGTAAGCAACTGAAATTTGTCCAGTTGCTTCAAGATAGTCCTTGTGTGACCCTTGTGGTATATCTCTTCCTACCTCTTGTTACTCCAGTACTCTCACCAATATCCTTGACACAGTCTTTAACACCACCCCAATGCAATTATGAGTCTCAATTTCTCCTCCATTAAAAATCATGCCCTCTATTTTATTTATTTATTTATTTTGTCAAGCAATTATAAGATAACAGATATGTATAAACATAATTATGAATACATGAAATGGATACATATAAGAAAAATAAAAAGGTAACAATAGGACAGGGAAGGTAGGCACGTTGATGTGCTTATGCACGTCCCTACAGACCTCTTAGGAAAGGGGTGAGGTCAATAGTAGACAGTCTAAGGTTAAAGTTTTTGGGGTTTGGGGAAGAAACCACACAGTCTTCCAAACATTGATGATTCTGTTGCTTTCTTCTTCTAGAACCCACAAAGCTTACAAAATGTAAGAACAGCAGGGTTTAGTCTTCCCTACTGAGCTGCGGTGGCGCAGTGGTTAGAGTACAGTACTGCAGGCTACTTCTGCAGACTGCCAGCTGCCTGCAATTTGGTAGTTCAAATTTCTCCAGGCTCAAGGTTGACTCAGACTTCCATCCTTCTGAGGTTGGTAAAATGAGGACCCAAATTGTTGGGTAATCCACTTAGAGAGGGCTGTAAAGCGGCATAGAAGTCTAAGTGCTATTGCTATTGCTTTAGAGTATTTAGCAATAGTATGCTATTGCTATTGCTTTAGGGTATTTCTGAGAACCCAACATGTTTCAGTCCAAAAGACTTGGATCAGGGTCTGCTGAGAAGTATTCAGATAGATACAGAAATCTTTTACTGGCTCCTTAGAGAAGACTCTTTGGACACAATATGCTGTTTGGCATCTTGAGCCATTCTCCTTCCCTCTCTTACACATACATCATATTTTGCCACTTTTTAATGTACTAATCTTCAGGGAAAAGACTGGTGCAGAAAGAGCAACCAGATGTATTTAGGCTAACCTGCAAAGAAAGTTCTCAGAGGTATGATCACCAAGACATTCAAGAATAGATACCATTTTCACCAGAAAGCCAGTTGTGGATGATTGTTGTGGAATTCATGAGCATAGACATGACACAGTAGTTTTAAATATGTATTAAAATTAAGAAATTCAATGTTGACTGAAACTTTATAAGTGGTATTAAATAATATTTTGGATGAGTTCAGCATTGGAAGGGGAATTTCAATAATCATCAAGAATGCAATGGTCAGGCCAGTTTAATAGTATGGAGTTTGGGGATAAAAATATGTATCAATCTTTTAAATGTTGCTTGCCTATCTATATATTTAATAAGATGCAAAACCTCAATTTTACAACAATGCTCATTTATCATTTTCATCACAGATTATGGTGGTTCTTTCTCAGAAAGCCATTTAAAAACCAACTCTAGCTCCTTCTAAACATGGGTATATTGCATTTATTTTAGAAATTGTAGAATGCCTTAAAAATAGCATACTGACTACATAGGCATCCTCATTCTCAAAGTCATCAAGAATGAAGAATGTGCGCAGAATGCACATTCTCCCTTGCAGTACAGAGTCTAGAAATATCTCTAGTCAAACGTTTGATCCCTGACGCAAAAGGAGATCCTATTTTGAAAGAAAAAATTATCTCAATAGAATTGCTCTGAAGAGTAAAAAAACAACAACAATAACAACCAACAGCTACAGGATTCAGTATAAGGCTAAAGATCTTTAGGGTGTATTTCCACAACTGGTTTATCTGTCTTAATAGACATTTCTTCCCCCTCCAGGGAACTCTTGGGATTTTTGCTCTGTGGGGGATTGACTGATGACCATTGCTATCTTAAAGGCAGATTTAGCAGCTACCTCATTACTTTTCTAATCACTCCACCCACTCATATACTTTAGGGATTCAGTTGTAAGGGGGAAAAAGATGCAGCTTGTTGTGATGTCTTTAATTATGCCTACTTCCAATGTTAAAAAACCCTGAAGGATTATTCTCTAAATTCACCAAGTTCCCTCTTCCCACATAAGCCTTCCACACTAAATGTTTGCATTTTGTTACATCAAGAACAATCCTTAGAGAAAGGGTGCTCATGACCAAGTGTGATATATAATTAAGTTCCAAATCAATTTTATAATCCTAAGTACAGCAAAACAAATGATGCATTGAGAGACCTAGGTAAAGTATTGTTGAAATGTTTCTTAACAGAAAGTCAGAAATCTCTGACTAGCTGGCTTGCCTCAAGTCTGGTTTACTGTGTCTCCTTCCCATTCTGTCTTCCTGAAGCCTTTTAGCTTGCTTTCATGCTAAAAGGTATTTTAGGCATTGCTTTTTCGGCTTTCAAATGGGGAAAAAGAAACATTTAAGAGCAAGCCTGTTGTGGTTCGCTGGCAGCTTGTGCAGACAGCAGCGGAATTGTACAGTGGGGAAGAACGGGGACCAATCTGGGACTCTGGGGAGGACTCAGACGAGGGTCCTATGTCTGATGCAGAAATGGGCCAGGACCATCTGGGAGTTGTGTGCTGATTCCGGAGCCTCCAGAGTCTGGCAGCAGCGAGGCAGAGAAACAAGGGGAGCTTGTTCCCAGTGCACGTGTGTGCAAAGCTGCTAGAAGGCAAGAACAATTAAGACTAAAGGAGCGACTCAGAATTAAGGCTTGGAGGTGATTGCCCCTCCCCTAAAGTATGAAGGAAATGCAAAGGTAGAGAAACCTTTGCAGTAAGCAAAGTCGTTCTCTCTGTTCGGATTAAACCTTGAAGCTCTGTGTGCACTTTCTACTTCAGTTGGGTTTTTTATAGTCAATATTTATTTATTTATTTATTTATTTATTTATTTATTTATTTATTTAGATTTGTCAGTCGCTTACAAGATAATAGGTATAAGTATATTTGGCACTTTATTGGCAGCAATTCAAAGGAGAGAAAGGTGGGTGCTTTTCTTGAGGGACTGTTTGGGACTTGTTACAGGCTGGGAATGAACATAATTCCCAGCGTTGAAATAACACAAGATTTGTTTTAACTAAGCATGTGCTTAATTATGATCTCAGGAAGCCTTGGTCAAAACAGACCCTATGCCCCCTTCTTAAGCCTTTCTGATGTATCTCTAAACTGGAGTACAGGTTACAAGTCCTTGATTAACCATTCATTTAGTGGCTATTTGAAGTTACAGTGGTGATGGAAAAAAATGACTTAATACCAGTCCTCACACTTAAAACCATCATAATATCCCTATGGTCACATGATAAAAAGTTTTAACTCTTGGCAAATTGCATATACTTATTTATGAGGAATGCAGTGTGCTGGGGCTACATAATCTACTTTTGTGACTTTCCTAATCAACTTTTGACAAGCAAAGGCAATGGGGGAGGGAGCCAAATTTGCTTAAAATTGTGTGATTCACTTGCTGTCTTTGGTGATTTAATTAACAACTATAGCAAAAAAGACTGAAAATTGGGTACATGTCACTTAACTGCCTCACTTAGCAATGGAAGTTCTGGTTCCACTTATGGTAGTGGAATATATGGAGTTTGGATATGTCCAGGTGTAAGCATGAGGTATCATAGGTGAGAATGGATACCGGCTTATTGTGTACGGATAAGCATATATACAGGAGATAAAGTGCACTATTCCTCCTTACATTACAGGCCATGGAAAGTGAACAGTATTGACCCTAGAAACAGAGGTGATATTCAGCAGGTTCTAACCAGTTCTGGAGGACCGGTAGCAGAAATTTTGAGTAGTTCGGAGAACTGACAAATACCACCTCTAACTGGAGATTTTACAGTGTCCTTCCCATGCCACGCCCACCAAACCACGCCCACAGAACCCGTAGTAAAAAAAATTGAATCCCACCACTGCTTAGAAAGCTCTCTTCACTTTCTTACAGCCCCCCCCCCCCAAAAAAAAAAAAAACAATGATGGAAAATTAAAATATTTAATTTCCTGGAGAATTTAAAATATTTCCTGCCATATTTCCTGGAGAATTTAAAAATACATTACATGTTCACCTTTAATTATCTAATGTTATGTGCAGGATCATCAGTCCATCTTATTCAACCAAAGGGAATTCATTATTCCATATCAGGAATGGTTTGCATGGCAATTAACCAGCAAATGTTCAGCTGTACAGTTGGAATACCCATATCATCCATTGACAACTGATATATTACATAGATTAGTGACTGATTAAGTAATGCATGTATATGTGAACATTAACTCCTTTATAATCTGTATGCTATTAATATGCACATCACTCATTAACATTCCTCCACTGTGCACAGTTATCCAAATTAATAAATCTATGCTTGCTTAATTTGGATTATCAGCATATTGGAAATCTTACCTTTTAATATTGTAGCTACTTTTAATAAGAATCTGACAAGTTTTCCATATCTCTTTTCAGTCTTCCTTGAAAAGGAGCCATTTTTTCTATACCTAACATGCTTTGCCCTCTTTCATTTTCTCCCACTTTTGAAGAGACAAAAACATCATTTCTGAATCCTAAAGGTTGGAGCATGCTTCCATTATGGAATCCCAAAGTACTTTTCCAAAAGGCAACTGGACTTTCTTTGTTTTTTTTCCTTTGAAAATGGGTCTTTATGTTTTTTCTTTGAAGACATTTTGCTTCTCATCCAATCACCTTCTGGATGGCTTCTTCAGCTCTCCAATCAGAGCTGAAGAAGCATCTTGGATGAGGAGCAAAATGTCTTTAAAAAAAAACAACCCCAGATAGTCCAGCTGCCTCTTGAAAAATTGCACCTTTGGGACAACCATGACCTGGACAACTGAGAATCTCCATAGATACTTCCTTTGAAAATGTTTAGGTTCTAAAAAAGCTTCTTGGATGAGAAGCAAAATGTTTTCAAAGGGGAAAAAAAAAACCAAGCAGGAAGAGTTGCCAAAGCACCTTTGGTAGAACCATGACCTAGATCAGGGGTCTCCAACCTTACAACTTTAAGATTTGTGGACTTCAACTCTCAGAATTCCTCACCCAGCAAAGCAAACCTAGCTCATACAGGATTTCCAGGGACATTCTTTCATTATGGGGCTGTTTGGATTCCAACCATGAATCTTGGAATGGTACTGCACATGCAGCAAAGTCCTCATTTTGTTGGTTATTATTGTCAAACTTGCTTTATTTTTCTCAGGCTGTTCCCAATATTCTAGAAAGAAAGGAAAAGGTGCTTTAAATTACCCGTGCTTTTCCCCTTTTTAGTGCCGTAATAAAATATTTTAGTGCCGTCATAAAACTTGCCATATTTCTTTGGATATTCCATCTATTCTTGTAGCTTTCCAACTTGGCAATAACAGGAGTGCTGGTGTAACTACGTCTTGTAGTACTAGAGCTTCCTGTAAGTTGGGAAGTAGGGAATATTATAGAAATATGTGGTCACATCTCTACTGTGCAGTACTTCATTGTACTCCTTCCATCTTTGTTTGTTCACCTTTGAGTTGGTTACTACCTGTTCATTGGCATACTTTAATGTCCCAGTTCAAGGTTGAAAACTCCTTCAAAGTTCAAAGATCTCTTAAAATACTTTCCTTGTTTTTCTGCACTTGTTTTCATCTTCTGTGCTTTCAGAGATGTTGATGTAATACTATTTCTTATCTTTTCCAACAGCTGTCTGAAACCCTATTAAATTTCTTTCAGGGATTTTTATTTTTCTTGTCTTCTCAGTGATTTCCATGGTTCGGACATCTGCAGTGGTTTGCTTTCTCCTATTTCTTCATCTTTGGTTATCTTTTTTTCATATCCACCCTTAACATCTTTTTAAAATTCATTCCATATTTACTCTGGTTCAGCAATTCCAGTTGTTCTCCTTGAAAATGGAGATTGCATTGTGGCTTTCTTTTTCATAATCTTCTTTCGCTTAATTTGGAACCTGGTTGTGAGCAGTTTGTGATCTATTCCACAGCAAGAAGCTGGTCTCATTTTTGGAGCTGAAACTGACATCTTCCACTTCCTTTTAGCAATATTAAAATTACAATTAAAATTAAGAATTAAGAAAGAGTGGTAAAAGGATCCATCTATTTTAGAATTTAACATCCCTCCCTCAACAGAGGGGAAGGAGTAAAATACCACCTACCTGGAGTTTATAACACAGTCCTTTTAGCAATTCCAAGAAGATTCCACAGCCAATTTCATCCAATGCAGGTGACCTTGAGGTCACAGATAAACCCAAAATGTTAAACCCAAAGGCCTCAACAGCTCTTAGAGAGTGCTAATGACCAGATGACTACAAAGAAATACAAACCTTATATTCGCCCCCCCCCCCCACCATCCCAGTCTCAATTATCTTTACCTATCCTTGCATCCCCCCCCACCATCAGAACTGAGGAAGTTTCTTGGGTGAGAAGTAAAACATTTTCTTCTTCCTCCTCAAAGAATAAAACAGTCCAAGTGTCTTTTGAAGAAAAAAAAAATTCAAGCAACACTTGTAACATGCTTGCATGTTCTGTTGATTTCAAATTGAGCTTGATCATAAAATTCATCAATGTCATTTTTTTTCTGCATTAGTGATTAAAGCATAATTTGAATGATTGCTACCTGAAAGTGTTGTCCAAAAACTTTAATTTATATTACTCGGTCACCAATTGCATTATAACCAGGTATTGTCCTTGCTATAACATTGTCATTCCTCCTTTGTTTTTCATATCCTTAATGATAAATCAGGATGATCGATTGAAAGTGTCTAATTCCAGTCCATCTCAATGTATTATGGCAGGTTGGTTCCCAGGAGAGATGCTTTACCATCAGGCCTTTCATCCCCTTGGAGTCAAGGATGAACCTCAATTTTAACAATAGCTAATTCTGTTGGGAAGAGAATGGTCCCAAACACACCTTTTATGAAGATGGCTATGCTTGATATAGGAGTTTTTTTTCCTCACAGAAAGAAACCCTCTCTGTTGTCCAAAACTGTGGTTTGCTCCAAAAGCATATTTGCTACTCATTTAATATTAATTATCTTTCCAGTTAACTGGTAACTTGCTCACAGAAGCACAAAAACTTCTGCCATCTGTGATGATAAAGTTGAGAGCAACTTCTCGCTCTCCAGTACTGAGCATTCTGTGGTCACAGCATAATTTGACACTGGTCTCTTTTTGTGTCACATAAGAAGGCCCATCTGTTGGCAATTCTGATTCAGCATTTGGTAGCGGAGTCTCTTGAATGTTCACTCTTGGATTGGAAGCTGCAAGAGCCAGGATACAAAAGCCTTTCTCATTATGAGACTCTTAGCTCCCTTTGATGGGGAGATGAGTGGCTGGATTGAATGGAGAACTACTGGTTATTAGTACATTTGGCCTCAAAGAGCAGGAAGTCAAAAATCTGCATGCTGTCTGTTCATATGGGCAGCTGATGAGGTTATGACATTAGGCCAGGGGTGTCAAACTCAAGGCCCACAGGCCAGATCCGGCCTGTGGGGTACTTAGATCTGGCCCACAGAACCATCGTGGAAACAGCAAAGGACCGGCCCACAGTGCCCTGGCCCACCCCGCCAGACATTGATCTACATACAACCTGGTACTTGCCCACCCCCCAAAGCTTCATTTTCGGCTGCCACACCCTGCTAGCCACCACCAGTTTGTATAACTGTGCTTGGTGGCCAGTTATTTTTTAATTAGTTAGTTTTTTTAACTACTGGCTGGGGCAAACCAGTAGCATTTCACCACAGCATTGCCCAAAAATCAGTGGAAACCAAGAAAGACTGGAGGATTCTCATGGAGATTGCTAGTATTAACATTTCAGTGTCTTAAATTCTTCTGGGGCAGGGGTGGGATACGACCGGGTTAACAACCAGTTTGGGATTTATGAGCTTCCCTGCATGCTGTGAGCCGCGTGCCTGTAAATCGTCATCAGCATACTGTGTGCAGAGATGCAGCCTTTGAAACAGCCTCTTTTCCTGCTCTTTTAACTGCAGCTGTGCCTCATTCGGCAGCTGAAGTTGAAAAATCAGGAAATAAAGATCAGGTAAGAGCCCAGGTGGGCTGGTGGGCAAAAACATCAGCAGACATAGAACCGGTTCTATGTCTGCTGCTCTTCAGAGCTACCGGTTCTACAGAGGTGGACAGAACCGGTAGAAACCCACCCCTGTTCTGGGGTCTAACTATTTAGTTTGTAGTCCTAGGATACAGCCAAGGTATTTGATTGGGGTTTCACAAATTGCAGTTTTGGTCTGGATGTTTTATGTTCTGAGAAAGCCAAAGTTTGTTCCTCATAGGCAGCCTGATTCTCTGATGTTGCTCTGATGCTACCAATTAGTTGTCCATTTACTGGAGCACTGCTGTTCCACACAGTGGTACATATCCCTCTGAATCCTTCCAATCTTTTTTTCCCCCTCTCATGACATGATAAAGGGATTGACGTGTCCTGTTTGAACAGCCTAAATGAGTTAATTAATAACCGGGATTTTTATGTGCTACACTAAATGTGCACCATCACCCTGTTTGGCTGCATCATACAAAAATAACATATGTTAACAAAGCATTGCAGTTTTCTCTCGTTCTTTCACAAAGTGGCAAACTTTGAAACAGGTCTTGGAAAAACATCTCACTTAGTTTGGCGACAAAGCTCATCTATTTACACTCTCCTTCTGTGTCACTAATGTAATGGCAGTAGAAATTGGGTCTTAACCCAAGTGTGAATTTCAAGAATGCACAGCGAAGTTAGTCTTAAATGAGATTGTAGTTATCGCTATGTAGAAAGAAAGAGCATGATATTTCTGTACTTTCTGAACCCATAATAACTCCCCCAGTACACCCTTTAAAATTTATTTTCTCTCTCTGACGTCTTTTCAAAGCAAAACACTCAAAAGTTTCAGGAGTTCGAGGACAAATCTCTGGTTTCATATAGGTAAACAATCATTTTCTTTCTCCCTCCTCTAAATAAAGAGGAATTTGCAAAAGAAGTCAGATAAATGTGAGAAATTAGAATATATTTAACCAGAGACTCCTGGGAAGGAACCAAGACCCAAGCACGATAAACATCTTGTTTTGCTGTTATGCAATAAACCTTTAAAATGCTCAGAATTTTTGCTGAATTTTCTGCATCAAGGGATTGTGTAAAATTAGAGGTATGAATACCATTGCGGCATATATTGCAAATTATATCACTGATTAAAATAATCCATGCTCAGAATTGCACTATTAATATATACTGTAATGTGTACCCTTATACAAAAAACAGGCCATAATTAACACATGTTTCTGATTCCACAAATTTGCCAAATTATATTTCATTCCTTTCATTCCTTTTTTTCCTCTTACTGCAGTGATCAATCTTGTTCGGTGTTAGGTAGAAACATGGCTATTTCTAACATTTTATTTTTAACAGCATGTTTCATAATAGATTACACCCAGTTCCATTGGTGAGCTTTCAAGCGACCAGAATAACTAATGGTGATGGACAGTTTCTGGGTAAGAAAAAGACTTTTCTTTTACAATCTAGAGCATTCCATTTCTCTATATAAAAGAAAATAAAAGTCTTGTTCTGGAAATCTGTAGAAATAACTAAGACAAGCCATAAAACATCAAAAATACCATTTGAATTTCTTCCTTGACCAGCTGTCTTCTCATAAGAACTATAAGAGGGGAAATAGAAACAAAAAATGGCGATTTAGATTCAAGAATAAAGTTTATAGAAAAGAAAGCCAATTTGGTCTAGAGGTCAAAGCATCCATCTAGAAAATAGGAGACTGTGAGTTCTAGTCTCACCTTAGTCATGTACCGTATATACTCGCATATAAGCCGATCTCGCATATAAGCCGACCCTTAAAAAACTGCCCCAAAATGAGGAATTTTGCAAAAACTCGCATATAAGCTGACCCCCAAATACCATGGTGTGTTGTTTGGGCTAATAAGAAAAGAGTATCAATATGCAATGCACTAATGAAGGTTCATTATCAAAGCATTTGTGTAGGAAACAATATTAAGTTAATTGCCCGGTATGTAAAGAATCTGATGTTATATAATGGTAATATATGCACTTATCGTAGCGAAAGCTTGCAGAAGAGCATAAATGAGAATAAAAGCCATTATTGTTGTGTTTTACTTTTATTTATTTTCACAAATTAAACTGTGTCTCAGAATCCTTCAAATTCATTCTCACCATCACCCTCGTCCTCAGATTCCCCAAAGAGATGTTTCCAGTCCTCCAATGTATATTTGACATTATCTTCATCCCACATTTCTTCATCTTGATCTTCATTTTCATTTTCTGCCACTTCATCACTGTCTTCATTTTCAGTTTCATTGCTATCCTCCTGCCATACAACATCATCTTCAGTGCCATCTAATTTGTTGCTGATGCAACATTTTAAAAAGGATTTCTGTACCATTTCTTGTAAAATCATATCCCATGCAGTCTTCACCCAAGACACAACTGTGGGCAAAGGAGGGCGTTTGAAGTTTCCTTTGGCTGTTAGTTCAGTCTTGCCATCTGCCATCCACTGTGTCCACAGGTTTCGCATGTGTGTCTTGAAGGGTCTGTTCAGGCTGACATGTAGGGGTTGTAGCATTCCAGTCAACCCTCCTGGTATGACTGCCTGAATGGTGTTTGACTCCTTTAGACTCCTTTTACCTTTTCAGTTAGGTGAGCTCTGAATTGGTCCCAGACAAGCATGGAGTGTTTCTTGAGAAGATCTCCATTTCTGCGCACCCACACTTGATTTATCCATTTGATTACGCCTTCTTCATCCATCCATCCTTTGGGATGCTGATGGATGAGCACACCAATGGGAAATTTGTCTTTTGGAGGGGTTTTTCGTTTGAAGATTACCATTGGGGGTAGCTTCACCCCATCTGCAGTGCAACTCAGCACCACTGTAAAATGGGTTTTTTGGTGCCCTGTTTTCTTAATAAGAACTGTTTTTTCACCCTTTTGGTTCAATGTTTTAGTGCTTGGCATGTCAGAGCACATAGGGGTCTCATCCATATTGCCAATCCTGCTGAGAGGAAAATCACCAGTCTTTCGTTTATTTATCCTGAAACGTTGGAAGTTCATCACCTTTTCCTCAAATTCTGATGGCAGCTTTTGGCTATTTTTGTTCTTTGTCTTAGTGATATCCCATTTCTCTTCAAAAATCTTGTACACCAGCCTGGGGAAGCAGTGAAGGTTGAGGTACCTTGGTATTTTCCAGATTTGGCCATCTGCAATGCTTGTAAGTGCACGGCCAATCTAGACACACTGTAGCCATTCTGCCTTTGAGCCTCAAACCACTCCAGAATGTGCTTTTCCATTTCAGGGAATTGCCCACCTTTGAGCCCTCTTTTTGTACGTTTTGAACTGGGGGTGCAATCCAATGTAATCCTTTCTCCATCTTCTAATATTGCTTTTTTTGAACTGGGGGTGCAATCCAATGTACTATCCTTTCTCCATCTTCTAATATTGCTCTCATCCACTCCAAAGGTTCTTGCTGCTTCAAGGTTGCTTGTTTCCTCTGCAGCCTTCACTACTTTGAGTTTAAAAGAAGCAGCATAAGACATTCTTTTTCTTTTAACATCAGACATGGCCATATTTTAATGAATTTTACTGCGGAATGCTTTACTAAATGCAGAGAAACTGGATATAAAGTTGCATGTGACGATCACAAACACTACAGCGGTCACGTGAATAACTAAACCAATCAGAGCGTGTTATATCCGGTGGGAGAAAAAGCAAAATGGAGGCACCCAGAGTAAAAAGAAATGTGCTGTAAGTATATATCGCTGTATGGTAATATCGATATTGCGTGATCTGGGAAGTGGTGTCGTATCGTCATGTCGTTTGTGTCAGAAATCAGATTTATGCGCATATAAAAAGCATTCTAAAGTCGGCTTATATGCAAGTATATACGGTAACCCAGCTGTGTGACCTTGGGTCAGTCCCTCTCTCAATGCAATTCAGCTGACTTGTTGTTGTGGGGAAAATAGGAAGAGGAAGATATGTTGGATACAACCTTGAATTTTTTATAAAAACAATAAAGGTGGGATATAAAAAATGAATAAATACAAATTTTATATAGAGATTTAAGAAAATTCGGCAAAGGAAGGCAGGAAAGAAGAGACAGAGATATTTGAATACACACAAACCAATTATCACCACACTGAAATGGAAGCACCAAGTTAATCAAATTCTTATACAGCACCAAGATAATCAAATTCTGCTCCAAAGAAAGGGGGTCTCTTCATCTATTGACTGTTAGTATTGCTTTGGTACAATGTTCTAACTCAATACTCTATTATCCTTACTCAATATACTCTTTAATTCGCAAAGTGGAAATTATGCCCATAAAAGTATTCTTGCATACTTTTGCAAAAAGTTTGGCTTTCTGAATCCCAACTCTCATGTGAGTTTTCACAGATGAAGTGAAGCTGTTGGAGCAGAACAGCTTTGACAAATCAAAGACATTTAAGTGATCGGGCAGGTTCATACCTGTTTTCTTACAATTAATTCAGGAAATTTATTGAAATTTATTCCAACTTATAACTATAATCGTGTTGCTTGTATCTTTACAATTTATATTGTTTTATTTGTTCCCTAGTATGATTTGATTGCTTATTAGTAACCTATGACTATCACTAAGTGTTGTATCTTACAATTCTTGATGAATGTATTTTATTTTTTCTTTATGTGCAATGTGCACTGGCAGCTTATGCACCAAAGACAAATTCCTTGTGTGTCCAATCAGACTTGGCCAATAAAGAATTCTATTCTATTCTAAATTTATTGGTGATGAAACAGTTGTGCAGATGAACAGGGAGGGAAATCTCTCAAATCTGAAGCAAGAAGAGAGAGGAGCTGGAAAGGCAGGCAGAATTCGGTCCAGGATCAATGTAGAAGTAAGCAAGTTAGGTCCTGTGAACAAAAATAGACAGAAGTTGACTGGGCAGATCCAGTGATCATTTTGTCTATTAGGTTCAGATTTCATCAAATAATGAGATGCCCCCACCGGCCACATTGAATGTAGCAAATAAATCTATGGTGATCAAATAAATCTAGTCTGGTTTTATTTGGTTTCATAGAAACTAATTTTTAGTTTGCAGAGATTTGTTTTAAGAGGTCTTCTCATGACTCCTACTAATCAAGCTATATCAATATACAGTATATATACATATGCATACATACATTCATACATACATACATACATACATACATACATACATACATACATACAT
>BLBF01000011.1:10789869-10819541 GCA_015471245.1 Laticauda colubrina | reverse complement strand
AAGAAGAAGAAGAAGAAGAAGAAGAAGAAGAAGAAGAAGAAGAAGAAGAAAGCAGTCACAGTATACTTGTTGCCAAGTAAACAAAATGATAATGTCTGTGAGTTACTAGAAATAAAAATCAACTCAAGGGACCCTAATGATCTGCAGTTGAACTGAATTGGTTTCAATATTCAAGTTTGAAAACCTTTCAATTCTAGTCTGTCATTTGGTGGAATAATGTCTGATCATTAGCTCTCTGTTGGCCTTATTTGTTTGTTTATTTGTTCTAAGTAGTGATAGAAAACAGACAGGCAGGTAAAATTTGAGAAATCACATTCTCCATATTTGCAACCCTTCCAATAAAGTAGACACCAGAAGTGAAAGGGTAGTTCCCAATCCCAATTATGCATCTTCTAAATGGTTAGAGAGCAATCATACTCTAAACAGGGGAAGCTTTCTCCCTCAAAAAATATATCCAGGTCCTGAAAAAGATGGTAATCCTTGCTAACAGAATCTCATTCACCTTCACATAAATTTAGTCCCGGGGTAGAAATAAAAAATTCTAAAAAGAATTAAATGGAGAAAGTAATGCTACTATTGTGATATAATCCCAACAAGATTGTTTGTATGGGGCTTTTCTCCCTGGACTATATATTTGAATGTTCAGTAAGTTTTAGTTTGGTTTTCAATATAATAGAGAAGGACAGGAGCTGTTCTTGGTACTGAAATCATGTCCAACTTGGTAAAGCAAATTAACTCACTGAAGACACAAAGAAAGCGCAAGCATTCGTGGGCTATGCCATCTTCTTATGTAAAAGTAACAAGTGTTTCCCGATCTTTATCCAAAAATCTATACCATCACATGCTACTGCTAAAGCATTTTCACATGCTACATGCTTCCTTCTTAAAATGTAACAGACAAGCCTGACGGTAATATCCCCTTTCTACACCCAGAAGCCTGGATTTGTCTAGAAAATAAAGGAAGGTGAGAATAGATCAGATATAACAAGAACTTTATCTTTTTGCTGTATCTTTGCCCTTATAAGAATAAACTCTGGGGTGAGTCTGTGGGATTATGATGGTCAGGAAATAATACACACCTGGGGGAGGTTATCATTGTATGCTTCCATCCCATTGTTATTTTTATGATCCCCTTTTCAACAAAATAAAAAAGATCAGTCCTGAATTCACATTCTCAGTAGGCTTTTGAAAATATTTAATTCTTGATAAAACAATGAAAAAGGTGGAAATTAAGGGGGCTTCTTCTGCAGATATGGTACTGCTAGCATTTTTATTATGCAGTTTCTTTGTATAGGTAATCCTTGGCTTACAATCATAATTGGGACCAGAAATTCCATTTCTAAGTAAGGTGACTGTTGAGTCATACCCAATCATTGCAGTTATTAAGTAAATCATGCTGTCATTAAATGAATCTGGTGTCCCCATTGACTTTGCTTATGAGAAGCCAGCTGGAAAGATCACAAATGATGATGACATGACCCTGGGGCAGATTGTAAATATCTGTCAAATAAATTTTGAGATTTTATTTCACTGCCACCATTAGAGTTAATATTTATATCCAGCACTTCATAGAGTAAAAATCATTATAGGTGAGACCTTTGTAAGGACTAAATGCCAGAGACATAAGATCTTAAAGTATAATCTGTGAACTGAAGCAGTGAGAATTCTTTAGATCTTCAGAAGGCTCACATCATACAACTGCTAGCCCAAATTTGATTCTTATATGTGTCTCAAGCTATTTTTTTAACAAGTATATCTATTTTTAATAATAGCTTGGATTCCATGTCACATTTAATCATTACTTTCTTAAAACTGAATTGTGGGTGATTAACAAATTCTATCATCCTCTTTGTTCTGTTCATATAAACTGATATGCTTAAGGTTTCTTACAAGTATCATTACTATCAGTGAGTTACACCACTTCTAAAAATTGTGAGAGTGAGGAAAAAAAATATAAAATCTTAATTACACATTGTAAGGCTCTGTCTCAAGTATTATGTGTAGTTCTGCACACTCTTCTTTCAGAAGGATTGGATAAATCTGAATGGATACAGAAAAAAAGAAATGAGGATGATTGGGGAACTAGAAACTTAATCTAATGAAGAAGGGTTGAAGGAACTGGTATTGTTGAACATTGATGGGATAAGACTCTTTAAATATCTGAAAAGATGTCACAGAGAAGGCATCCAAAATAGATTCCTTTTACACCAGAATGCAGAATGCAGATTAGATTTAAATTATGTAAAGACAGTTTCCAGATGAATGTTAGGAAGAATTTCATAATAGTAAAAAAGATAAATCCAAATTTATTTAGAAAGCTAATAGGCTCCTCTTTACTGATATGTTGAAACAATGGCTGAATAGTCAACCATTATGGATGTTTCGATTCTGATTTCTGCATAGAACAGGATATTGATTCAGCCTACCACTATGATTCTACAGTAACCTTGGTGCTCTATTCTGTTGCCAATCTGCTATACCCATTTATCTGCTTTAAGTAACCCAGTTTCTAGTTAATATGGAGTTACGTTCTCTAGGTTTGAACCTATTGGAATAATTTATTTCCAGAACATGAGGACATGTTGGAACAATCTGTCTCATTTAAGAAACTTAAAAAATCCATATGCACTTAAGATGAGTTACCTTAAGATTCAAAAATATTGAATCTGCTGAGACTGTTTGAAACGATAATAAAGAATCCACAGTATTTGACAAACCAGTTTTGGCTAAAGTATGAATAATCATGATTGGAGAAAGGAAAAGAAAGAAAAAAAACAATACAAAATACTTGTCAGCACTCTAGTATTTACAGGCAATCAGATCAGATCTTTGAATTCAACATGTTCTGTACATATTCCTATAATTTGTATAGAATGAGGAGCAAAAGCTTTTTTTCTGTAGGAGTTTTAAAAACATTAAAAGCCACATTTTTTATAATGGTAAAACAGAACAAAACAACAACAATAAAACCACCTTACTCAGATCTACCTAAATACTCAGATATTACCTTAACAGCTCTTAGGTCCTTGGTTAGTAGTTGAACTGTTAAGTTTTTCCAGTCCCAGACTGTGAATTGAATTTCAGATTAAATCTTTTTAAAAATAATACAATTTTATTACTAATACCATGCTTCTCCAACAATACGCCTTCCCCAATAGGAAGACCTAGCATGTTTTCTAGGCATAAAATGAAATTCAGCCCCTCTCCCCAAATTTAGGCCTACTTTAAAACATGCGAAATGGGGGGGGGGGAAGGCAGGGGGGAACTTGCCGTTTAGGAGTGCCCCGCAGGCAACTATGCCTCACCATCAGCTGCTCCTAACAGCCAATTGTGGTGGAGTATGGAGGGCTCCCTTACCCCTCCCTTACCCGGGTCATCAGGCGGGCGTGGATGTCCAGCAGGATTTCAGCCACTTCTCAGGCCTCTGTAGCTTCCATGATTCCCACTGGTGCTGGTGCCTCTCTCACCAGCGCCGTCTCCAACAACAGCATCTGAGTTGCTCCCGCTTTTTCCCCATCCCCATAACAACAAGAAAAAAAAACATTTTGAGGTACCTGGGAGTGCCGCGCGCTGTGTTTTGGTTTAATCCCGAGCATCTGGGTGGGCGTGAAAAGAGCTGAGCGAGCGTCTCTGCTGCTGCTACCCTTGGTGCTCCAGCCTCGGGCTCTGCAAGTTTGCAAAAGTCCCGGTGTGCAGCCTGTTCCTGCATTCCAAGTGCCCAGGCTGAGCTGCAGCTGTCTCGCCAGCACTGTCTCCAATAACAGCAGCAGCAGCGCCGGGAACCGTGGAAGCATTTCAGCTGCTTCTCGGGTGGGGGAGCTGCCTCTGTAACTTCCATGGTTCTCGGCGCTGCTGCCGCTGTTGTTGGAGACGGCGCTGGCAAGAGAGGGACAGCTACAGCTCTGCCTGGACACTTGGAATGCAGGAACGGGCTGTGCACCTGGACTTTTGCAAACTTGCAGAGCCCAAGGCTGGAGCACCAAGGGTAGCAGGAGCAGAGACACTCACTCGGCTCTTCTCATGACCACCCAGCTGCTCGGGATTAAACCAAAATGCAGCGTGTGGTGCTCCCAAGTACCTCAAAATCTTTTTTTTTTCCTGTTGTTATGGGGACAGGGAGAAAGCGGGAGCAACTCAGATGCTGCTGTTGGAGACGGCGCTGGTGCGCAGGGGTGGGGGCAGAAATTAATTCACTTCCGAAAAGACATCCTAGCCATTTTTTCGGGGCTCAAAAAAAAATAAATAAGGCCTGGCCTTATTTTGTGAGAAACACGGTAATAATCTGGTTGCACCATCCTTAACTGCCTGCACAAGACCAAGCCTTAAGAACAAATACAGATTCAGAACAGACACCAAATGCCAAAGGCAAAGAAGCTGAAGAAACAGTGGCCCACTTAGTTAGCAAGAAATTCACAGACATTGACTACAAAGCATGGCATAACAATATAGCAACAATGGTGCATTGGAATATCTGCAACAAATACTATTTGTCTGCAAGCAAGAACTGGTGGGGGGGCACAAAATAGAGGATATAATAAGAAGTAGTTCTGGCACTTTAAAATTCAAACAGACAAGTACCTGCCACATAATATCCCAGAGCTAGCACACAAAAAAGTTTGGATAAAGGACATGGTAGCAACTGGAAACAGCAAAGTAGAAGAGAAAAAATTGGAGAAAATCACAAATACAAGGATCTGCAAATAGAAGTAGAACAATTATGGCACCAAAAAGCAATGATGTAACAATAGTAATAGACAGCTTAAATATCTGGAGCACCACTCAAATACCATTGACATTGACAAAATCCCCAGCCAATTTCAAAAGACAGCTTTGCTTGGAACAGCTTACATCCTCTGATGATACTTTTAATTGTATTAAACAATAATATCTTTCTATCCCAGATCCCAGGGAAGGATTCAATAGGTGGACAAAAATGATAAATCTAGTCTAAATATCTGGCTGACTGTATGTCGAGCTATAATATTTAAACACTGTCCTATTTGTACTTATAGAAAAATAGCAACCTGGAACTTCCGGTTTGCAAGGCTTCGGCAGTGGCAGGGATCTGCGATCGTGCGCGGTTCCTGTTGCACTCGCCGCTGGAGTGCCCCTGATCCAGCTGGATTTGGGGGCTATAGTCACCCCGTAGAGGTAAATGAAGATAGGGGAGACTCAGCAGAGGTCTGGGAGAATTGCAACCCCCCCTCCTCAGCTGGCTTAACTCCCTTTTCCGAAAGCAGTGGAGCAGCGGTCAGAAATGGCCGCCACAAAGAAGCTTTCATCCAGATAAGAATGTGCAGGAGGAAGCTGAGAAAGTGAAAGTTTTTGGCTAACCGGGATGATAAGTAATATTTAAATACCCTGGAATATAAGAGCGAAACTGTAACAAAACTTCTAAAAGATATATTTTAACTGAAGCTTTATAACTGAACTATAACCCCAGGAAGAGAAAATATAAAAAGAAGAAAGTGCTAAATGAAACAGACTGGGCGTATTTAGATTGCTTGGTGACTTTGGGACTTTTTGGAAATTTTTATTTGAAAGACTAAAAATATTTGGATTGTTTAAAAAAAACTTTTTACAATGGCACTACTTGTTGATGAACTGAAAATTGAATTTAAAAAGTTAAAAGAAGAGGAGGAAAGAGGGGAAAGAGAATGGAGAATTTAAGACTTAAAAAAACAACCAAAAAAGGGGAAAATAAGGTGAAAAATCGATACAATGTCAGAAAGCAACAGAAAAGAGAAATACAGAAGAGGGTGGAGATTAAGGTGAGATTAAGAGACAAGGGGGTAAAAAGACAGGATTGGAGAAGAAAGGAAGGGAAAAAGGGAAGAGAAGTTACAAAGGTTTAAAACAAGATGTAAAGAAACAAGATCTGTTCAGAGATAGTGAGTAAAAATATGATTTAAAAAGAGATTCTGCAAAGTACATATATTTATATTTGAAATAATGTTCAAAAATTGGATTTAATAATAGAGCTTAATTTGCTATGGATTATTGTTTTAATTATATTATAAACTTATTCTTTTCTATTTTATAATATAGTAAGTAGCTTCAGAATGTATTATGTAGAATCAGAATGAAAAATATATATTATTCTAAGTGTTAAATTTAAGGGAAAGATTTAAAGGCATTATATTTCAATCTGTGATTACAGGAGAAACTTAGTGTTAATAAGAAATTCAGAAATAGTGGGCAAAAAAATGATTAAAAAAAGAGACTGCAAAAGTACATAAGATTATATTGTTGTATTTATATCTGAAATAATGTTAGAAACTAGATTTAATAATAGTTTAATTTGCTATGGATTATTGTTTTAATTATATTACAAACTTATTATTATTTTTTTATTTTATAATATAGTAAGTACCTTTAGAATGTACTAAACAGAATCAGAATGAAAAGTATATATTATTTTAAGTGTCCAATTTAGGGGAAAGATTTAAAGGCGTCATACTTCAATCAGTGATGACAGGAGAAATTTTGTGTTAATGAGAAAAGATAATAGAAAATTGAAATAGAACAGACAAAAGAAATATGCATAATGATTTAAATTGAGATGAAATAAATAAAATAGAATTAAGAGAGTGAAAAGAGGGGAGAAGCTATATAGAAAATGTAGAATGGTAAATAAGATATGAAATGGGATAAAAAGTGAGCATGAATTTTGAATTTATGTCTGTATAAAAAGATATAACCCAGGACTAAGCCGCTTTCCAAAAAGAAGTTTTATGTTTTGATATTTTGTGTTTTGTTTGTGTATGTTTGTTTATTGAAAACTAATAAAAATCTTTAAAAAAAGAAAAATAGCAACCTGTAGTTCTTGGCAGCAATCCAAATCATCAGGCACATTCATATTATACTCTAGAATGATAATGATTTGTAACTAGGCAAGAGGACATCATAATCCTATAAATGTCTTTCTGCATGAATTTAAATGTTCCTGTTCCAGATACCCAAAAGTCCAATTTCAGCAGAACATACTGAAGAAGAAGAAGAAAAAAGCCAGGGAAGAATTCTGAATAAGCAGAGCAAAGTTGATTTGTTTGAATTTTGAGGATGAAAATAGCAGAGCTTTTCAGGGGAGGATATTGCCCCTTAATATTTCCAGAAACTTCATCTTTTCTTAAGCCTGAATATTACCACGTGCCCCTGTTTCTAATATCTAATCTGGACTGAAGACTGAACTTACTTGAAGCTCTCACTTTTTGCATGTAAGTGTGTTAAGAGTGATGCTAAAAAGCTACACTAATGCTGACCCTTTGCCTTCTCTTAGCCTCTCCTTGCCATTAGGGAATAATTTACCTCTCTCTTCATTATGGCTGCCTTTTTAGCAACCTGTTATTAAATCTCTCCCCAAGTGTCTTTCTCAGAGACTAAATATATCTAAATGCTTAGTTGTTATTGGTTTTAAAATTCTAATTGCATTATTTTCAACCTACTCTGAGAATAGTAAGAGCAAACCAAGTGCCATTCCTTTGACAAAGTGGTAAGATTCTTGGCTGCATTCTAGATTTGCTTCTTGTACTTTCTTCAGAGCATTAATAGATCTGAACTACATTGTCCTAGAAGTTGGATTAATACATATTTCCTCCTTTGAATTCCTTCACTACACAGGTTTGGAAGAAACATGTTTATTGATACACACACACACACACACAAAAATTCAATTAATTATACCATGATCTGTCAATTGACCTAGAAAGCAGGAAGCTGAACTGAATTTGGAAAGCAGCTGACAATAAACACTTTCCCCTCCCAAAAAAGTCAAAAGCACTTCTAGGAGACTAGAAATTGCAATAATAAAAGAGGAAATAAACGATAGCTAATAGTGTAATCACTCATATATGATATACGCTCTTCAAATAACATATTTTTTAAAGAGTAAGAGTTCTAGTTTCTGGTCCAAGACTAGGAATAAATCATAGATTAAAACAGGTAGACCAGTTTTGGATCAAAAGAATGACTTCATGTAAACTAGGATAAACACTGTACAAATCAGTGTCTTCGGACTCTTCAGGAAGAGCCAGTATGTGCACTTTCAATTTCATTGTCTCCCCATCTTCATGTACTCTCACAAAATATGAGAATACTGATTTAGATAATTGAGTAGAAAAATGAAAAATGTGCTTTAGACCAGCAGTCCCCAAACTTTGTGGCTTAACTCCACTGGCAGGGGAGGGGGGAACTGGACTGCATGAGTGATGGGCTGGCATGCACATGGGTGCCCGCCAGCTCACTGTTGGTACAAGTTGAGTTGTGCACCCATGCACACTCTGGCCCACCACTCATGTGGCCCAATTTCAAATAGGCCGTGACCCAGTAGTGGACTGGGAGTTTGGGACCCCTGATTTAGACTTTCATTATGCCTAGGCAAAATATTGCAACAGTTGACCAAAATGTTCTCAAAAATTGTCTTAAGAAAAATGGATTATATTTTTAATCATCTTCTCCAAAGGAATATTACATTATGTAATTGTCTTCAATCATTTCCAGTCACTTCTTTTTTAAAAAATGGCAAATTCCATTCCCCCTTAATATAATTGTTTGAATGGTTAGCAAACACATTTGTTTTACTTCTTTATTACTTTGTAAATCACTTTAAAACTCTTTGAATCTAAAAGAGTTTAGTTCAAGACCTCAACAATTTTGTGTTCCATCCTAAACATCTTGAAAAGACAATCCATGAACACTGCTGCTGTTCCCCCAAATTTTGAGAATATCATAGGTCAAGTAATTAGAACAACAAGGGAAATCTGACATTGAACCCTACAACTCTGAAGGTAAAAAGCTCATCCAAAGAAACAAATCTATAAATTAGAGGGCATGGGGACATCAAATGCTATATTTGATCACTATAAATTATTAACAAGCACAGGGATGACATAGCCCTTAGCAATGATCATATGATATGAGCATATCCCTGTATAATATTTGCTTCCTTGTTCAGATAAGCTGTTCAATCACAATCACGTCCTTTTCTTGGTCAAGGACTTCACCATTCTGTTTTGGCTTCAGAGGAGAATCTCATTTATTAAACATTAATAATTTTTGTTTGATCAGTACAAAAAGTGACCTGAGATTTAGGATGAATATATAGTGGAGGAATCTTAGGTCTTATCCTATACATCCCTTTTATACAAAAGTTAACAGATTTGAGATGAAACTGTAGAAAGTTTCATGGAACAACAAACCTTGAAGGTGCTGAGGAACAAACTCAACCATTTCAAACATTTTTAAATATGCTGAAAAAATAGTTTATGAAGTAGGCTTTCATAAGGGGCTACCAAATGATCAATCTGGCTGCAGACTTAAATGCACCTTGAAAACACGGAAGTCCATCTGAACCATATCCATTAGTTTGCACTGCCCATTTGAAAGAGCTATCTTTGAAAATAATGTTTCTTCAGTGTTATTCTGTTATGAAATAGTAAATAAGGTAATATTATACTGCACACTATTCAAAGTGCATTTTGAAAACCCAAGAAGCAACTTCAGGTGTGAAACATTTTTTCCTCTGTCATAAAGTCAGTCAAAGGGCACCCCATGAATTTTTAACAAAACAGGGGGTCAGTTGTTTACAGTTCTGAAGATTAAAACAATGCTTTGAACTAAATTTAAAAAACAACCTGCAACCAGCATAAGTTGTTCAGTAATGTCTCAACACCACACACTACTAAGTAGCTCTCATTTTCTTCATTATCACAAACTCTTTTGTCTGTAATCCATTCTACTTTCTTTTAACACAGTTCACTTTATTAACGTTGGGCTGGGTTGGATTCGTTTTGTGGTTCATGCATCAGGAAAAAACTTTTTGATTTGTTTCTTCGGTTATTTCTTTCTTCTCTCAATTGGTTGCTCAACTGTCCTTGAACAGTTTTTTCAAATTGTGCAAATAAATGTAGGACAGCACATGGAACAGCTGGAAGATACTCTTGTTTTATTTTCCTGCGTGGGAAAAGAAAGGCTTCCTGCCAAGTAATTTGTCTTAAAGGCAAAGTTCAAAAGACTCATTTACTATGAAGGAAGGGGAAAAAAATAATTTGGCTTTGTGACATAATAACAGATTGCTGGGGGCAATACGCTGACTTAAACCACTTAGGGCTGCAAAGCACTACGAAGTGGTATAAAAGCCTTAGTGCTGTTGCTACTGTGGATATCTTTCAGAAATTAAAAAAGAAATAATGCTGAGATCATGTGTTCACTGATTCCCTTTGCTGACACAACAGATATATATTTGCTGGGCATCTTTCAAAAATTAAGAAAGAAATGATGCTGAAATAATGTATCCTGCCATATCTCTGTTGGTCTAGATCCCAAATCTTGGCCTCATTGCCCTTCTCCTTATCAACCACCACTTTCAGACATAGCATTTTGCTGTGGAAGTACCATTGTCTCTAAATGAGGAGGGACTTTGGCAAGTTGTGCTTCCAAAGCAACTTTTGAACAAAGGTGGAAGTTCCAGTCAGCCTTCTCCCACCAACATGGCAAAAACAGGAGCTGAGTCAATGACAATTTGGTGGAGCTTATTTTAAGACTTACATAATTTACCTCCCTACATTTAGTTGCACATACACAACCTAAATGCCAGGTCAGGATGTTTGGAGGTTCTGTGATGCAAGTATTCCATGATGCAAATATTTCTAAATCTGAAACATATGCCTGAGTCCCTGAATGAAAAGAACATGTTTTTTCCCTCTTAGCTTTGTTAAGGCAATAAATGATAAGGTGCCTATGATATGTTTCCAGCTCTTCCATCTTCAGAGATGGAAAGGAATTCTCATCAGTCTGAGGAACAGGAGACATAAAACTAGGGGTGGGGATGATTACTGCCTCACAGAATAAGAAAGCTCTTCATAGCTTCATTCCCATGGACAAACACTGCTTGGATGTGTGCTGAAAACATACGAACCAACTAATATAGTGGAAATTTCAAGCTCAGGCAGTCCCAGCTCTCCTTAGCTGAAGTAAAGAGAAAACAATCATGTTTACCCAGCCTGGTGACCTAAAGTATAATGGATAGCCATGTTTTTCTAGATGAAACAAATTATCGTACCAGCACAAAACAGCCCAGAAGACAAAAACAAAGGAAGGCTTGTTTTAATCAGCTAAGTCTGTGTAGATGAACCTGGTAAAGGCACACCATTTCAAGGTTTTGATGCTGAACTTCAAGCATTGTAATGGTATGGTGACCTTTCACGATAGCATTTCTATCTCTTGGGAATGCATTGATTTTTCTCTGGCTGCTGTGTAGTAATGCAAGCTGACCCTAGGTTACAAAGTGGAAAGTGCCAAAAGCAAAGGAGAAAAGGATTTTTCATCAGCTTTTAAGGAATTAAAATGGATTGTTGTTGGATGTTGAAGGCTTTTGTAATGGTTTCTGAACATAGCTAATTCTTCAACTTGGTTACTGTGATGGTGATGTCATATTCACTTGGCAAATATTACTAAATCAGATTATTTGATAGGAGCAGACTGATAAGAATAATGTGAGAAGAATTCTATCCTCCTCCATATCCGTATATTTCATGAATCAGGATGACTCTTATGAACAAATAATTATTTATCTGCTACCTGTTTACTTGTTCTTCTGTCTGTTGACTTCACAAACAGAGATAGTATGGTTCTTTAACAGAAAGAAAAAGTTAGCTCCAAATGTTAATTGTTTGTTCAGAAGAGTGATCCTGGCTCATGAAATATATAGATATGGAAGAAGATAGAATGTTTGCAGGAAACATTACTATAGAAAATATATGACAGATGCTTGTCATATATTTTGACTTTCTCAGAAAGAATCAGAATCAGTAGTGTAAATGGAGGTGACAAGAGAAGATACTTTAGGACAACCAAAGAGACTACCCAATAACTAATTGCCTTGTCCTGATGGCAAAAACATTGCAACTCCCAATTACAGGCAACAGCTCATTTTCATCATTGCAGCAAAGATAATGCAAGTGAATCAATGGGAGTTATTATTATTTTTCACACTGATATGTTACACTTTGTTTATGAAATAAATTAAATAAACATCAGACTTCAGGTTATTTGTTAATTCAGAATCCTTTTGTGTGAGCCAGTAAGCCAATATTCAGTGGCAAAGCTACCAAAAAAAAAAAAAAGATAAATAAAAATCCAGAGACTGCAAAGAGAATAGTCTTTCATGGATTTGTCAGAAACCAAAATGCTGTGTATTCTGAATCTGCTTGATCTTAGTCCTACCTTTCCTCCTTCCAATATACATACAGACACACTGTCAACTTTGGAAGCCATATTCCACGCTGCCACATAACCTGAGGAAGTGGGAGGGGGTGATTTCAATTAAGTAGCTCTAAGCAGACAAAATTATTCTGTTAGTTCAAGGTCATTTAGTATGGTGCAGAATGAAATAAGGATCTTACTTTTGGACGGATCGTGATTGAGCCATGTGATGCGATGACAACCAAGGAGGATGGATTTATAGTTTGGGGAATTGTAGAAAGCCCAAAAACTTTTAGATTCAGGATTCCACAGATGTGCCAGGTACTATTCTAATAAAGGTACTTTTGAGATATGTTTGTCTCAGAGTTACTGATTGGAATGGAGGTTTGCTGGAACGCTGACAGCAGATCAAAGACCAAAGAATGTTTGGGCTTTATTTTAAAGTACTATTCATTTGTTTCTTAATCATTCTGTCAACATATCCCAGGCTGTTGGAGAATTATAGAATTATACATTAGTGAGGTGTTTCATGTTTCCAGACTGAATATCACATGACTTGAGGCATTGAGTCAAAAGCCTATTTGAGAACATGTGCATAATTTTTCTTGTAGACCAGAAAAGTTGTAAGAATTTGTCTTGCAGCATCTTCCAAACCACAAAGCTAAGTCGAAATTATTCAGACTGAGTTCAGGGCCATTAGTTTGCTGTAATTTACATCTTAATATATTGTTAATGCAAAGCGAATTTGTGTGGGCTAAGTATGATCCAAAAAGGTGGGTTGTATTGCACTAATGTCGGCTATTCTTTACAGGTTTTTTTTAAAAGGAGTGGAATAATTACTTCTGTTTCCACTCAGATAAACTCTACTTAATGTTTCTTTGTGCTGGATTAAAATCACTTGGTACCTCCAGATCCCCAAAAGTGCTTGCAACAGACAATATTTCAGCAAAGCATTCTCAGAAATCTTCAGGACATGAGAGTAATATAATGCCTCTTTGTTCACAATCTGCTCACACAGTACAAGAGATTAGTATATATTAGCCCTGGGTTGGCCAGAAGGGGAAAGACTCAGGTGAATGTATTTAATAATTGATCATGGAAATAGACTCTAATGAAATTTCCATCATCCAGAAACATGAACTCAATATTTATCAACCTTTGTTTATCTGCTCAATGTATGACTTGGGCAGCTTTGGTGAATTCCCTGTGGAGGCAAAAGAGCAGGACCATCAATGCTTAGAGCAGTAGAAATCAGGAGGGGTGTTTTTGTGAATGAAGAGCATGAAAAGGAAGGAGATTAAAAGCTGTTGGTAGTCTCCTTCCAAGAGAAAAACAAACATAATAGACAATTCCATGATTACTTGTTCTTCTATCTCTTGCCTTCACAAACAGAACTAGTATGGTAAGGATGTTAGCTACAACTAGTGTTTGGGAGTTAACCCAACTTGAAATCCCTAAAGCTTACTGGGTGTTTTTGAGCCAGTCAGTGTCTATCAGTATTTGCATAAAGAAAATAGGGGTATGTATCACACAAATTTTTTCCAAGAGAAAAATAGGATAGATGTTTAACAAATGATAAAACAATACATCACAAGCCTGATGGGAGCCAGACGCTTCATCAATTTACTTCCTGTATTTCATTGTGCTTTCCCTCCTAATTTGGTTTAGTGCTAACACTAAAGTCAAGCTATGATAAAAAGGAAATAAATGAGCAACTGTAGAAGTTAAGGAGACAACACTTTTGCATCTCTTTTGCTATCAAAGTAATATATATGCACTTACGCACTTTATACATGAAAGAAACAAATATCTGATATAATGCAACATAAATTGAGGTTGAAAGACATCCAATTTCCCTACACAGATTTTTAAAACTAAAACAGTAGCTTGAAGGACAGGCTATTCCTTGTCTAGGCCAGGAGACAAGTAATCTTAAAGAAGCAGTGAAAGAAATGAATTTAGAAGATTTTTATTGAAAAGACCAAAAAAAAAGATGCAATACATTTTCTTTTGCCATAGCTTTCATTACATTTTACAACAGATTATTATCATTCATTCTGTTTAATCTAGAAATTTTAAAAATAATTTAATTTGGTGATATGTGATGTGCTTTGTAATTCTTTTTTATTTCTTAGTTAGATTTTTACACATTTTAAATGTTTTTGAAATGTGTAAAATCAAGAGGGGGAGGTAGGGAGGAAGGGAGGAAAGGAATGGAGGAAGGAAGGAAGTGTACACAGTATTTGAAGGAAGGAACAGTAACAGTATTAGTATATTTTTGACAAGAAACTAAACTAAGAAAGAAAAATATTTGAGTTTGAATAGAATAGAATAGAAGAATTCTTTATTGGCCAAGTGTGGTTGGACACACAAGGGATTCTTCTTGGTGCAAATGCTCTCAGTGTATATAAAAGAAAAGATACATTCGTCAAGAGTCAAGAATCATAAGGTGCAAGACTTAATAATAGTCATAGAGTAAAATAAGCAAACAAATCTTAAGGCCCTGTCACACTGCCCAACGGATGCAAAACGTTTGTAAAAAGGACACAGTGGACGAGAAAAATGTTCCATCCATTGTTATCCGCTCTCAAAAGGGGCAAAAATTTGCATAACCAGAGCGGATAACACGGAAAGGAACGGACGGGGGGAGGACGCAGAGTGGATGCAGAATGGAAGCATCCTTTTGCATCTTCTAGGCATCCTCTATACATCCTTAATATCCGAGATAGGTCCCCTCTGCAAACGTTTTTTTCCGTTTTAAATGCTTTCTTTGCGTGCTGCATCCGCTTTCATCCTTTCTCCATCCGTGCTACTAACGCTGCGCGTCCGTTCCGCATCCGTTCTGCTTCCTCCCTGCATCCGTTTACCGCTGGAGCGGATTCGAGTTACGCGGATGCGCAGTGGATGCCTAGCGGATATAGCGGATGCGTAACGGATAACAACGGATGCAGAACGGATTTCCCCCATATGCCTAGCGGATGCAGAATGGATGCATTTGATACATTTTCTGCTCAAAAGTTTTGAGCAGCTCAAAACCTTTTGAGCGGATGAAATGTCAATAGATGGATGCTGGACGGATAGAGAGGAAGCAAAACGGAGGCAGTGAGTACAGAACGGAAGCATCGCGTTAACCAACGGATGGTAAGTGTTTTTCTCCGTTTTACATCCTCTTTCCATCCGTTGCTGCAGTGTGACAGGGGCTTTACTAGGAAACTGTCAATATAAATCGTACGAATACAAGCAACAAAGTTACAGTCATGCAGTCACAAGTGGGAGGGAATGGGTGATAAGGAGTGATGAGAAGATTAACAATAATAGTAGTGCAGACTTTGTAATAGTTGAACAAGGTTGAGGGAATTATTTGTTTCGCAGAGTGATGGCTTTTGGGGAAAAAGTGTTCTTGTGTCTAGTCTGCACATTATTGCCTTGACCTGAGATAATCAACATATCGTAATGACCTCTGGCATCCACTAGAGTTAGATGGGCAAATACATTTAAATAAATTAATGACTGAAGGAGAAAGTTCAAGTTTTAACCCAAGCAGGCAAGATATAGAATCTAAATGATGTTCTAAATCACAAGTCATAATTGTATGCCTTTATTTCCATATCAACATCTTCTATTCTATACAGTAGTGCAGTTAAAACCACTGAATATATACAAAACTTGGACAGTTTTCCCAACCTTGCTTACTGCAAAAGTGAAGAAAGCTTTGGGGGGGAGGGGGGAGGGAGGGAGAATGAATAAGTGCAGGAAAATGTCTATTTGTGTGTGAACACTGTTCCTCATGGATTATTGAAGTGGATTATTTTGAATAGTCGATTGACCATTTTTAAATATTGTCACCAACTTTTAAATGTAAGATTAAGTCATTTTATTAACTACTTTAGATTCACATAACAGAAGAGAAGAGAGTTTGGGTGAGTTTGATTTCGTCTTGATTAAGAAAAGTAACCAGGGAATGAGAGAGCAGATATAGAATGACAAAGAAATCTGCCATCAATGTTTCCTTGACATTGTAATTAATGAAACTGTGCCACAGCTATAAACAACAATTATATAATGTATATAGCTATATAACATTTTTCAAGTAAAAATTCCATCTTTAGGACATTGCAGTAAATTCTTACCAACATGACAGAGTAAGAATTTATTTAACACTAAATACATTTTATTGCAGAAAAAAAAGAGTAGGAAAGGCTGTTGATAATATTTTTGTGAAAAATTTTTAATTTTTTGTTTGTTCCATCTTGATAAAAAGGCTTTTTTTAAAAATAAAAAATGTTTTTTTCAGTATAAAACATTTGAATCTCCATTTCATTCAGTTTTACATAATGTATGAAACCTGACTTTGAACTTCGATCAAGGAACGATGAATCTTGACAAAAGAAGGGAAAGCTATGAATACAATCATCAAAACTTAGGAGTGATTAACTTGATTTTTCTTTGAAAAATGTTGTCCAGGATGGGTGATTTTTAATCCCATTATCATTCCTGGCATTCTATTTTTGTGCTATTGCATAGAAGCAAAATCTGATTGCATCGCACTCGTGTTGGAGCCTCTGAGGTGCAGTGGTTAGAGGGCAGTATTGCAAGCTACTTCTGCAGCCAGCTGCCTACAATTTGGCAGTTCAAATCCCACCAGGCTCAAGGTTGACTCAGCCTTCCATCCTTCCAAGATGGGTAAAATGAGGACCCAAATTATTGGAGGCAATAGTCTGACTCTGTAAACCGCTTTAGGGAGGGCTGTAAAACACTATAAAGCGGTATATAAGTCTAAGTGCTATTACTATTGAGGTGCTTCCAGGTTGAAAGGATTAGCCATGACCCTAGCAGGAGGTAGAGTGAAAAGCAGGAGCTCATCCCATCCCCATGGCAGCACTGGGTCTCAAACACAGCCTTGCTAATCTCCAGCCAATTATCCTAACCATGCACACCACCATGCCGTGAGAAAAATCTGATAAACGGGATGCTTACATAGTGTCTGTGAGTTGGAAGGCCTAATTGAAACTTCATAGCAGGGGTGGGATGCTACTGGTTCTGCCTGGCTCTATAGAACCGGTAGCTCTGAAGAGCAGCAGACATAGAACTGGTTCTGTGTCTGTTGCTGTTTGGCCCACCCGCCTGCCTGGGCTCTTACCTGTCCTTTATTTCCTGCTTTTTCAATCTCGGCTGCTTTGCGCAGCACAGCTGAGGTTGAAAAAGCAGAAAAAAAGAGGCTTTTCAAATGCTGTGCACCCACACGCAGCGCTTTTCAGCTGTCCGGGCGGCACAGCCTAAGGTTGTTTTACACACGCACGCAGCATGCAAAATGTAATTACCGAACTGATAGTAACACTGGTTGAATCCCACCCCTGCAAAAAAAGCCCATGACTATTATATTGCGAAACATACTTACATATATGGGTAGTCCTCAACTTACAACAGTTCATCTAGTGACTGTTCCAAGTTACAACAACACCAACAAAAGTGACTTACGAACATTTTTTCGCCCTTACAACCGTTGCAGCCTCCCCACTTTGATCATGTGATCAAACTTTGGAGGCTTAACAACTGACTCGCATTTCTGACAGTTGCAATGTTTTGAGATCACACGATCCCCTTTTGCAACTTTCTGGCAAACAGAGTCTAAGGGGGAAGCAAGATCCATTTAACAACCATATTACTAGTTTAACAACAGCAGTGATTCACTTTACAAATGTGGCAAGAAGTGTTATAAAATGGAGCAAGACTCGCTTAGCAAATTTGTCACTTAACAACATAAATGTTGGTCTCGGTTGTAGTTGTAAGTTGAAGACTATCTGAATTAAGTCTTACACTCTCCCTCCAGTGGTGCCTGACTTATAACTATAGAAAGGAGCACAGATATCCTTCTAAGTGGGGATGGGATTCAACTGGTGTTACTATCAGTTCAGTGACTACATTTTGCGCGCGCATGTAAAAAAACCTTAAGCTGTGCCGCCCGAACAGCTGAAAAACGCTGCATGCGGGTGCACAGCATTTGAAAAGCTTCTTTTTTTTACTGCTTTTTCAGCCACAGCAGTGCCGCGCAAAGCAGCTAAGGTTGAAAAAGCAGGAAATAAAGGACAGGTAAGAGCCCAGGCAGGCGGGTGGGACAAACAGCAGCATACACAGAATGGGTTCAGTGTCTGCTGCTCTTCAGAGCTACCGGTTCTATCAAGCTGGGGGCAGAACCGGTAGCATCCCACCCCTGCTTCTAACCTCTCTTCAAAGGGTTGCGTTTCCTCTGCACTATGATGTGATATATAAATGGGTGAAAGCAACAAGCAGTCCCAGCTAGTTCTCTCAAAAAGGGGTGAACAGGATCAGACATTGCACGTTGTCCTCAACTTGCAACAGTTTACAATGGCACTGAAAAATGTGACTTACGACCATTTTTTTCAGTTATGAACTTTGCAGCATCCTCATGATCACATGATCAAAATTCAGATGATTGGCAACTGACTCATATTCATGACGGTTGCAGTGTCCTATGGTCATGTGATCACCTTTTATGACCTTCTGACAAGCAAAGTCAATGGGAAGCCAGATTCACTTAACAACCAAGTTACTAGTTTACCAACTGGAGTGATTCATTTAACAACTGTGGCAAAAAAGGACGGTAAATGGGGCAAAATTCACTTAACAAATATCTCACTTAACAACAGACATTTTGGGCTCCATTGCGGCCATAAGTCTGTACTAAGTTTTCACCCATCCCAACACTTTGTTGATAGGGAGGTATAGAGGACAAATTAATTTTGCAAGTTCTAACTCAAATTTGTGACACACAAATGAGTTCTGATTTATAGTTTTATTTTTTTTTAGAAAACAGTTAAGGATTCTAGTGTAGAGATTCTTCATAAACGAAGGCAGAGAAGTAGGAACAACTGATTGCCGTTTATTTATTTACATTTATCAGACATGCATGAAAAGGAGGAGAAGAAGAAAAAAACATCCCCAGCCTTACTGTTGTATGAGAAGAAAGCCAAGTAAAGGTTTGAATAGAAGAGCAACTGAATAATAAATTCAATATGAGGACTGCAATTCTATAAAAATACAGAGAGGTAAAAAAAAAAAAAGATCCTTCCAATGGCAAATAAATGTGAGCTTGTAAATAATTGGCAAGGACATGCTTTCATATGAAAGAACAATAGCTATTCCAAAAAGAAGATTCACTTTTCACACTTACAAATACGGGAGGGGAGGGCAGTCCCCAGCTGTTGATGCAGAGGACTTCATGACCAAGCAAAATGCTGAACCAGAAAGCTGTGACTCATGATCCTTTTAGGAAAATGTGAAAGCTAATGCCATTGTGAAAAGAGATCAATATGTATTTGCCTTGCTGTCACTGTGGAAAAATACGAAAACGAAAGCAACAACTGAACAAAACGTTTGAAACAAAATCAACTGATACTAACATTAAAAACCTCCTATGTAACTGATGCAAAGGGAGTTTTCTGTTGCAGGAAACCACTTACCCTTCTTTGTACAAAATGGAGAAAATATTGATGGGGGCTAAATGTTTTCCGAAATCAGAATTAACTTAAGGACATCCTATAATATGCTTCCCTTTGCAAAATAAAACTGTTTCAGAGAAAAAGTCAAATTTCCTTCCATTGAGCATTTTTCTATTATCTCAACAATATTTATTTGTTTTTATCTTGAGTCAGCAGTCTGCATAATCAATCACTGTGATGGCAAAATGTTGACATGTACACAAAGCTGTCATGATGCAAGCACACCCTTACGCACTTCTTGAGGTTTCATGCAGCCTATAAGCCTATAAGTCATGTGACCCCGTTTTGCAGCCTTCTGACCAGATGCACATTCCACACATACCTTTCTCCAGATTGTATCCCAGGTTACTAGAGCAAGCGGAGAGGCATGTTTTCTACAGCCCGTGAAAGTGCTCTGTTGGAGAATGTGGTTTATGACACACCCTGGGAGGAGGGGGGAAACAGGATCATAGGTGGGCAGTAAATTATAATATCGTCAAAAAGGAGATGGCTGAATTTTCTGGCCTTTTTTTGCGAGTTACAAGGGAAAATGGCAGAATGAGGCAATTACTCAGGCTAACTGTTTCCATCCTTAGACCAGCCACCTACTTCTTCAGTAGGGTATAAATTCGGATCGGCAAAATTTGCTTTCTTTCAAATTTTATTAGAGACTCTAGGGCAGGGGTGTCAAACTCGATTTCATTGAGGGCCGCATCAGGGTTCTGTTTGACCTCAAAGTGGGGGCCATAGCCGGGTGGGCATGGCCAGCTCAACTTCCTGCAGCCCTCCACTGCGGGGCCCTCTCGAGCTCTATTTTCACTGGCATAGAGCTGTTTCCAGGGCAGCCCTATGGGTCAGATCTAAGCACCCTGCAGGCCGAATCCAGCTGCACCTTGAGTTTGACATCCCTGCTCTAGGGCCTTGGGGAACAGGGGCTGCCAAGGCCCTGCATGCTTATAAGCCATAGCGATTCTTCAAGGAGCATAAAGTTGCAGCCCTGGCTCAATGAAAAAGGCCCAGAAATCCTTCCATTGTTGCCCAGCTGTTCTTGGGGGGAAAGTCTTGGGGTTTACATATTTTTCATTCCATATAAAATCTATAAGAGAGGGTGCTATGTGTGTATGTGCTATTGTGTATGTTAAGGAAAGGGCCAGCTTTCATATTCCCAGGAAAAGAAAAAAAAATAGGAAAGTTGATGGGTGGAGGCTTTGTCCATCTTGAGCAGCTGGGCCATGGAATTGGCTTCTCCCATCCTTGTAGAAAATAAGAAGAGCTCTTCTCAACCACAGGCTGAGAGTCCATTTAGTCCTGGGTCCCACAATGCAGTCAGGAAGTTCACAAGTATGGAGAAATAGCAATCGCAATAGCGATAGCACTTAGCGTTATATACCGCTTCACAGTGCTTTATAGCCTTCTGTATAGAATCAGCATATTGACCACAACAATCTGGGTCCTCATTTTACACACCTCAGAAGGATGGAAGGATGCCATCAGGATTGAACTCCTGGCTGTGAGCAGAGTTAGCCTAAAATACTCATTCTAACCACTGTGCCACCATGCAGTGATATAATAGCCACTTCTCATTGTAATTCTCAGCACTGATACTGATAATCTGCTTCCTGTGTTTCAAGAGCTGTTTCACAACTATCAAGCCTTAAGAGCCATCATCACTTCTTCTGCTAATGTTACCTCTGTGCTTCTGCCATTTTCCACTACAGGCAGTCCTCGACTTATGACCACAATTAAGCCCAACATTTCTGTTGTTAGGTGAGATACATATGTTAAGTGAGTTTTGCCCCATTTTACGACCTTTCTTGTTAAGTCAATCACTGCAGTTGATAAGTTAGTATCCTGGTTGTTTGACAAATCTGGCTTCCCCATTGACTTTGCTTGTCAGAAGGCTGCAAAACGGGGTCACATGACTTGGGATATAGCAACGGTCATAAGTAAGAACCAGTTTGCCAAATGCCTGAATTTTGATCACGTGACCATGGTGATGCTGCAAAGGTCACAACTCTGAAAAACGGTTGTAAGTCACTGTTTTCAGTGCTGTTGTAACTTTCAAAGGCACTAAATGAACTGTTGTAAATCAAGGGCTACCTGTACCTCGGAAGCTCTCACCCCTTCTCCAGTCTTTCTAAGGGGACAAAGTCAAGTCTAACACCATCTCTCCCATGAATCCTGAGGCCAGATCAAAAGGCTTTTGAAACATTTAACTATGTCAGTGTCCCTTCCCTTCACCCTTCTTGGTATTTGCATGAATGCCTTTTTGGTACCAGGGTAAATGTTTGACAAATGAGCGCCTAGGATAACAGGACATTTATTTACAAGCGAGAAAAGTGACAGTGTTTAAATCAGCATGTTTGCTATTGGTTTGTGCTAGGCCTTATTTGCTATTCATCCCTTGTATGCAGAAGTATATTAATCTGATAAATGAATGAATGTGACAACTAAAAGCTTGACAAATAATGAATGATAAAGAGCAAAAGGGAGTTACTTAAGGAGAACCTTTCAGCTGAAAACAGTTATTTTGCTATTCTTCTTTTTAACTCTTCCATATTAAGTTTCAGGACGAAGATTTTGTGCTAGGATAACATCGATTGAAATCAAAGTTGTGTTGAATCAATCAAGTATAATTTATTGCTGGTGGAATAAAGTTAGGATTAGATTAAGGCTGTTAACAGACATAAAGGAGCTGATTAAACAAAAAGGCAAAATAAAAATAATATTGAACAAAGGCCATTGCAACTAAGTTAACACTTATGCTGTATCCCGTGCTTTAGCCACAGGAAAAATGTTGCTGGATTACTGGTCAAGAAGGCAAATCAAAGCAAAGAAAAACAATAAAGGAAGAGGAACTTGAGGCTAATACTCCAGGTGCTATGAAAAAATATTTTATTATATAACCCATTACATTTCCAAATAGATATCCTTTTTCAAGGTCCCTTGTTTCTTAAGTATTATTCTTACAACATAGAAAGTGATGCCAAATTTGCAGGAGTTTTGAAGAAAAAGGCGGTTTTGAGGAAGGATTTCTATTAAAGGCATTTTAATAACAATAGCCCTTAGACTTATATACCACTTTATAGTGCTTTACAACCCTCTCTAAGCGGTATACAGAGTCAGCATATTGCCCCCAACAATCTGGGTCCTCATTTTACTGACCTCGGAAGGATGAAAAGCTGAATCAACCTTGAGCCAATGGGAATTGAACTGCTGGCAGTCGGCAAAACTAGCCTGCAATGCTGCATTCTAACCACTGTGCCACCACAGCTCTCATCCTATTAGATTAGATAAATTCTTATTAGAATATATCTAATAAAATACATTCCTTCAGTCCCTAGAGTTTCTGTTCTTTTTTTTTTTTTTTTTTTTTGCAGACTGTAATATTCAGCAATAGCTGAATTCAACAACATCTGGAAGGTTACTCACTCTTGATATATGCATTTACACTGGAAATAAATCCTCTTTAGTCAGTTGTTCTTGTATTGTGGTCTTGCACAGATATTCATTTATTTTTATTTTATTTTATTTGGTTTGGCAATTTTATTTTATTTGGTTTGTCAATTGCTTACAAGATAATAGGTATAAGTAAAAACATAATTGTGAATCTGTTCTTTCTTTAAAAAAACAATTCTAGCACTATAGGTATATTTATTCCCACTTCTTGAAATCTGAATTGGATGCTTGCAAGCTATAGTAATAAAATTGATAAATAACAAATAAAAAGCATGCATTTGTTCAGCTATTAACTTGGTTGTGTTATCTTTGCATCCTTCCTTTCTCCAGAATTGGCCCATTCTCACATAGTCACATGCTGTTTTCAAGATAATTGTATTTAGAAGGACTACAGCCTCAACTATTTTAGCCTTTTCATACACTGGGACTGTGCAAATGTTAAAGATCAACAATACACGTTATTAAATGTTTACCTATGGAAACATGTATATGGTTAAATCAGAGCAGAAGAGATTTGTTGGTGGAGCCTCTCAAAAGCAAGTTCATCTGTGGGTTCAAGTCTTTCTGTAGAACTGAATTCTGAAATGTGGGTCTGTATGCTTATTTGTAGGACTTCTTGTTCAGATATATGTAATTCCTCTGTGTTAAACTTTATTTACAGAACATCAATTCAGAGTAAATGTTCTTAGCCATTTTCTCAAATTTCTAATTGTTTTGAACTAGTAAGAAGAAATGAGTATAGGTAGGATGGAGAATATATATTATCTGCCATTCTTGCTCTGATAGTATGATAACTGACTTGTTCGGACAAAATTATTCTCCCAGCCAGTTTGCTGGGTGGAGGAGCAGGAAAGTTCTGGCTATTCCTTAACACAACTGTTGATGAGCAATGCTAGGGAATTCAGTAGATTTCTGAGAACATCTGGGCTACAAAAGAGATATCTCCACTAAAAATGCTGGATCTGTTTCCATCTGTTCTGGCTGAGATTATGTCCAAACTGTGTAATACATGGCAAGAATCACAAAGTCCATTGGCCAATCACAGAATAAAGGAATGTTTAAAATAAGAATGTTTGAGGCAGCTTGGTCTAGTGTTTAAGGCACTAGGCCAGGGGTGTCAAACTTGCATTGTCATGTCATCGTCACATGACGTATCATGACTTTCCCCCCCTTTACTAAACTGGGCGTGGGCATGGAAAGCATGTGATGCATCCAGCCCATGGGCTGCGAATTTGACAACCCTGCACTAGGCTATAAAGCAGGATGTCGTGAATTCAAGTCCCATTTCGCCATGAAAGCCAGCTGAGTGACCTTGGGCCAGTCATTTTCTCTCAGCCCAACTCACCTCACAGGGTTGTTGTGAGGAAAATAGAAGGAAGAAGATATGGTGGATTTGTTCATTTTGAGTTATTTAAAAAAATAACAAAATGAGATTAAAATAAAACATAGAGCTGACTGGGGAATATATGAAAGATCTACTAAATGGGGATTCAGAGAAGCTAATATAAAGTCCAGATATAGATGGAAGTGAGAGAGAGAAACTCAACTCCATCTTGATTGTGTTTCATATAAGATATAGCAAGAAGAAATTTGGGTGAGCTTTCAGGATTCTGTTGTTCAACAATAAAGGATGTTCCTTATAGTATGGCAAAGTTGGCTTCTTGACTTAGCTTATTGTAAAGGGCTGAAACCTACTGTGGCACTGAATTATACTTACATTTACATCTTTATTTAAATGTTGCTATTCGGTGGTTGCCCTCCAAGTAACATGCAATAAAATAGCTGTGTAGAACAATAAAAGATGTACAATTCTGAGAAATGAGAACAGTATGATCATGAACCAAGTGCAATCTTACATTGGACATAAAGAGTCGAAGGGGGGAAAGCCTTCCAATAGAATAGCTGCCTAAATTTGTATAATTTTTCCTGACTTTAAAAAAAGGCATTAATAGAGCCTCATAAGAAAGTCTAATCATTGACTCAGCCTTCTATTGTCTACTTCAAGGGTGGGATTCTACTAGTTCTGTCCAGATCTGTAGAACTGGTAGCTCTGAAGAACAGCAGACATAGAACCAGTTTTGGCCCACCCACCCGCCTGGGCTCTTAACTGACCTTTATTTCTTGCTTTTTCAACCTTAGCTGCCGTTCAAGGCACAACTGCGGTTGAAAAATCAGGAAAAAAGTGCTTTTTCAAATTTTGCTTCCCTGCACGCAGCACTGCTCAGCTGTCCAGGCAGCAAGCTGACAAAGATTTACCTGATTTACCTGTCTACTTCAGGGGTCTTCAAACTTGACAGGTTTAAGACTTGTGGACTTTAGCTCCCATAATTCCTCCTCCGGTCATGTTAGTTCAGGAATTCTGAGAGTTGAAGTCCATGAGTCTTAAACTTGCCAAGTTTGAAGACCCTTGGTCAAGTTATTCTCCGGTTGTTGGACGATAAAACTCATAACTATCATGCTTGGTAGGATTATGAGAAGTGGAGTCCATCAAATCTGAAACATACTAAGTTATTGAAGTCTTCAGACAAATGAAAAGCAAATGATCCTCCTACTGAATCTTGATTGGCAGATGAAATATGAAAGATAAGCTCACCTACAAAGATGTATCCACATCAGCTGCTTTCTTAATAACCCACCCTACCTACTGTGAATTTGCTGCTTAGAATAGAATAGAATAGAATAGAATAGAATAGAATAGAATAGAATACTTTATTGGCCAAGCGTGGTTGGACACACAAGGAATTTGTCTTGGTGTAAATACTCTCAGTATACATAAAAGGAAAGATACATTCGTCAAGAGTCAAGAATCATAAGGTACAAGACTGAATGATAGTCATAGGGTACAATAAGCAATCAAATCATACTAGGAAACAGTCAATATAAATTGTATGGATACAAGTGACAGAGTTGCAAATGTGTGACTTGAGCATTGCAATTTAACTAGTGTGACAAGATATAAAAATTGTCTTCATTTATTCATATGCATATATGAAATGTTCTACTGCCATTGTGATAGGAGCTATGCATGTAGGATTCAACTCAAGAATAAAACAACTTAAAGATGCATCTGCAGAGTAATCATTCCTTGGCTGTTTTGGGTACCATTTCAAGAGCCCTTCTTTACTCAGAATCTTAATTCTGAGTCTGTAATCACATTTTCAGCCCGAATCATGTGGGGATTCCTTTAAAAACCAAGCTGTGTTTTATAACATTACAACATTGATTAACCAACCATTAAGTGCTTTTTAATTCTAAGCTGCCATGGAACCCTAGGCAAAGCCGTTATACAATTCTTCTTAGGAGTCAGCTGCAATTTTATATTGAAGTTGCTTGAAAACATTTGAGAGCCTTCATAAATTATTCACTGGAAAAAAAAGGGAACTGCCAAAGCCAGCTTGGCCATTAGGGCAAATCCCAGCAAGTCTTCAACTCATCAATTGAATCCCTAGAGTTATTTATATTTAATGGCAGTGTAAAATCCACCCTCTGAAGAGTCAGGGCATCAAAAGGCAAGAACAGTGATCTTATACTTACAATACGATGCTTCATGCAATAAATGAAAGGAAAGGATACTTCATCCGAAGGACTTGTAGCAGCATATAATAAGATCTCTCCCTCCCCCCGACCATGTATAATTTTCATTAATTGATTAGGTTCCATCAATTAGTGTTGATTCTTAATAGCATAACAGACCCATAACTAGACCTCCTTCCAGATAATATAGCCCCAACCTTAACCTTTCAGTTTTCCATCCATCACTGTCATCAACAAATCAATCATCTTGTTTATTTTTATTTATTTATTTATTATTTTTACAAATCACTCAAGATGGCTAACATATTCAACAGGACTTCCTACTCCTATTCTTCCCACAACAACAACAACAACAACAACCCTGTGTGGTGAGTTGGACTGAGAGAGAGAGTGGGAGAACTGGTGATAAAATAAACAGGATTTCAGTTTAAAACACTATTTGATCTGTTTATGATCTCTACTTTGGCAATCCAAAGGCTATCAAAAATAGTTCAATTCCATCTCATCTTCATATTTTACTTATGTCATTATGAAAAATATGGATATGAAAACCCACCTCTCCCTAAAACAAAGGCCCAGTCTGTACCGATACCACAATTGGCCCAACATTTATGTTGCTAAGTGAGAAATTTGTTAAATGAGTTTTGCTCCATTTTACAACTTTTCTTGCCATATGTGTTAAGTGAATCACTGCAGTTGTTAAGTTAGTAACACGGTTGTTAAATGAATCTGGCTTCCCCATGTCAGAGCATTTGCAAGTGACTATTATTGTGAGACAACTCAGGAGCAAAACGCAGCACACAGAGACTTAGACATTTAACAATGGTTTATATACAACAGTTATATACAGATATATACATGACAGGCAAAATACCTTACAAGCAATCTTTCTTCATTTTAACTCTATACAGAGAACTCTCCAATGAATACTGGACACAAGGAGAGAGGAAATGCCCTCTAATTGCTGCCTTATATAAATACCCCTGAAAGATGTAGAACCCGTCCTCAGTCTTAAAGAGGCAGTACTAATGCTATGCTGATTCATCCTTGTTGCATCAGCCTTACAGAAGCTGCAGCTATTAAATCTTATACCTCATCACCCCATTGACTTTGCTTGTCAGAGGTTGCAAAAGATGGTTTCCATGACCCTGCAACCATTGTGAACCAGTTGTCAAGCATCCAAATATAAGGCACATGACCCTGGGGATGCTGCAGTGGTCATAAGTGTGAAAAATAGTTGTAAGTCATTTTTTTCAGTGCTTTTGTAATTTTGAACGGTCACTAAATGAACTGTTGTAAAGTCAAGGACTACCCTGAATACCACTTTACTTGCTTTACTCCATTATCTTACACTGTGAGCAGTAATGGAGAAGATGCACGCTTTAACATTCTTCATCTTTTAAGACAAACCATTAGGTATTTGAAAATTACAATATCTCCCAGTACTCTATCTGGATGATGTGTATGAATGTATAGGTAAATAGAAGGTAGTCAGCTGTTCAGCCTCTTTCAGATGGAGAGGAAAATTGTGGAGTCAGCATATAGATTTATTATCTCATGTGCAATTGAATAGCAATCTAGAATTTAGACTATAGCCTAGACATCAGGTTCTGTTAGTCCCTTGGCACATGAAGATTGAAGAATGCTTTATTTATTAAAAATAAAGGCAAAAGGAGCAAGCATATTGTTACCATGAATACGGAAACAGCACAAACTTTTGCTCCCATTTCTAACTTGGTTGAACTCATTACCTTGGCATTTGTAAAATTGCCATCCTAGTGGTTGGGAAACAGGAATGTTTCCATTAAAATACAGTAGTAACCTGATCAAAATAAGCGGTTAGATTACATAATGTGGTTAGATATGTTTAATCGCCACTGACAGTTTGATGGAAAATAAGATGGAAATAGCTATTGACCTGCTTCTAATACTAGACCTATAGATAAAAATAAGCTTTTAGTTTCAGACAAAAAGCGTGACTCTTCAGCGGAGGAAGGGGAGAAGCATGACTCACAAGCTTCATAGTGAGATTCTGCATGTTTCATTTTTAGGAATAAAATCACTTTGATTCTAAAGGCTCAGTTCCAGAAGGCTATTCCAACAAGCAGGGAGAGTTTATAGTAAGCTTATAGAACATGAATTAAATATGATATTCCTTCTGAACACTCCAGTATCACAACCCATTTTAGTTTAGCCCAGTGCCTAAAGCATCTGAACTGTGATGTGGAAAATCTGACCAAATCTCCCTCTCACATGAATATGCCTAGGGCCTAATCTCAATGAGCAACCCTCCCCTCTCTTGGAAGGGTAATGCAAACTGATCTTGCAGGTTGTTGAATGGATCTCTGAAGTGTTATAAAATGCCACTTGATAGGTGAAAAGGGCTTTAGAACATTAGATCTGCTAATAAAGGAAAGAATTGTCAAGGGAGACCAGATCTCCCTGTATACCACAGTTGTGGGATGTTGGGAATGGCCTTGAAGGACAAGGAGTATTACCAAGGCAGCAATCAGATAAGTGGGGCTTGAGCCCATTCCAAAAAATTAATTTGAGAAAATATCTTCTTCAGCTTCTTCTTAGTTCACACAAACATAAAGTGAGGGAGTGGAGAAGCATATTCGTAACTGCGAGATTCTCTTCTGTAGCTGTTGCCATAAAACTATTTCTGGACCAGATAACATTGGAACTAGATAGGAGAAAAGCAAAGCTACTAAATTGATTAGAAATGGGAAAGACAGCAGGAAGGAAAACAAGCAAAAGGGCAGGTTATATTGGTCTCGTGATATTACATAATTATAAGCAATGGCTTTTTATGTCTTGAATCAGAAGATGGGAAGGAATCAAACATGGCTGTCAAGAATATGAGTTTTCTTCAGTGAGGAAACAGACTCATAGTCTCCAGTAGAAGACAAACACACACACACATACACACAGAGAGAGAGAGAGAGAGAGAGAGAGAGAGAGAGAGAGAGAGAGAGA
>BLBF01000011.1:10675069-10782284 GCA_015471245.1 Laticauda colubrina | reverse complement strand
GAATTTATCTGTGCTGGGTGGTGGTGGGATTGGGCGTTGAGGTAGCGGTTGGTGTGTGTTTTCTTTTGGTATATGGTGTGTCCCAGTGTGCCATCTGTTCTTTTGTAGATTAGTACATCTAGGAATGGTAGTTGTTTGTTTATTTCCGTTTCCATGGTGAACTTGATTTTGGGGTGTGTGTTGTTTAGGTGTGTTAGGAAATTGTTTAGGTTTTCTTTTCCATGGGGCCAAATCACAAATGTGTCATCGATGTATCTTAGCCATAGTTTGGGTTTGTGGGTGGCATTAGCCAGGGCTCTGGATTCGAATTCTTCCATGAACAGGTTTGCAATGACGGGTGACAGTGGTGATCCCATAGGGGCTCCTTCAATTTGCTTGTATCTTTGTCCTTTGTATATGAAATATGTGTTGGTTAGGCAGTGTTCTGTTAGTTCCATGAGATCTTTGGCTGGTTGGTATTTATTTTTGATGATTTCAAGAGTTTCTTTTATTGGGACTTGAGTGAATAGTGAAACCACGTCGAAACTTACAAGCAGATCTTCTTGTTCTACGTGTAGATCTTTGATCATTTCTAAGAAGTGGTATGAGTTTTGTACATATGAAGCTGCGGTTTCAGCATGGGGCTGTAGTTGTTTTGCTAAGTATTTAGCTAGGTTTTGTAATGGTGCTCCTATGGAGCTGACTATGGGTCTGAGAGGTATGCCTTCTTTGTGTATTTTTGGGAGGCCGTATAATTTGGGGCATCTAGAAGATTTTTCTCTTGGGATGATCGTCTGTTGGATTTCTTTGCTTATGTGGCTGGTTATAATTTTCTTCTTGGTTGATTTTTCTAGATATGTGGTTGGGTCTGTATTTATAGGTTTGTATGTGGAGTCTTGGAGTAGGTCTGTCAGTTTTGTTTCATAGTCTTTTCTGTCCATTACTACTGTGGCATTTCCTTTGTCTGCTAGGAGTATTATGATATTATTATCATTTTTCAGGGTTTGTAACGCTCTGAATTCATCTTTTTGCAAATTATTTTTGGGTGGTTTCGTTGTGCATAAGATGTGAGTAACCTGGTGTCTTATTCTGTCAGCTTCATCTGTATTTAATTTGGTTAGGCTGGATTCTACTGCACATATGATGGATTCTGTTGGGATTTTTTTGGGTGCTATGGCATAATTGAATCCTTTGGATAGGACATCTGTTTCTGTTTTGTTGAGTTCTCTGTTGGAAACGTTGTATACTAGTTGTTTCAGGTGTTGTTGTGGGTTATTGGGAATTTTCTTGTCATTTTCTAATTTTTTCAGTTTTTTTGAGAGTTTATCATTTTTATAAGTATTTTCAGTTTCAGCTCTCCAAGTTGTAAGTTGTTTGATCTTATCCCAAAGTAGAGGGTGGATTTTGCTGCTCAATTCCAGGTGTAGTGCTAGCAAATCTTTGTTTAACTGATCTAATTGGAATCTTTTACTGTGAACTTCATTTCTGAGTAGAGATATCTCTGTCCTTTTCAGGATACGTTTGGTAGCTGCTGTGTTCTTATGAAATGTTAATTTGAAGCAGGTTGGTGTTACATTGTTGTCTCTGCAGCTGCATAGGAATTTTAGGTCACATAGTATTCCTGCTCTTTTAACTTCCAGTTTCTCATAGCTTCTGATCTGGCTGTTTATTTCCTCCCCGTAGAGGTCAGATATTTGTTTTCTTAGGTTTTCGCAGGTACTTACATGTGTGCTGTTTAGCTTCCTTCGGGTATTATCCCACGTCATTGTAGTTCTGTTAAAGTTGTAGCAACGTTTCAGCAGAATCTCACCCAATCCCACCACCACCCAGCACAGATAAATTCCGTAGCGAAAACACTAATTACCAGAACCAAATGCCTGGCAGACAAGACACATATAAAGACTGAACTATGCACCCTGACTGAAGTATTGACAGCCAATGGCTTCCACAAAAACAAAATCACCAACTTGATCCACAAAAACACACCAAGACATAACAGAGACCTAGAAGATCAACAGATCCATGGAACAGCTGTCCTGCCCTACATAAGAGGTACCACAGATAAAATCAGTAAGATACTACGCAGGCATCACATCAAGACTGCCTTCAAAACAGACAAAAAAATAGCAGCCATCCTGAGGAACCCCAAAGACAAAATTGACCTGGAAAACCAAGGCATATACGAAGTTCCCTGTGCATCATGCCCGGCCACATACATTGGACAGACCAATAGAAGAATAAGTACCCGCCTAGAGGAACACAAAAATGCAGTAAAAAAGCTGGAATACACCTCCTCACTAGTCCAACACGTGAAAACCACAGGTCACAACATCAACTTCAATGGCACTAAAACCCTGGCCACTATAGAAAACCCCAGCCACAGAATCATCAGAGAAGCCATAGAGATTGAAAAAAGACCTGACAGCATGAATAGAAGAGATGATTCCACCAGACTGTCAATCATTTGGAAGCCTGCACTCTCAAATAGAAAGATCTCCATGCCACAAGCCAGGCAAACACCTGGGCAAAAACAGACTCCCTCTGATAGCTCCAACCCAAGCACCCCCCCACCAGGCACCCAGGTGAAACCCAGCTTGCTAATAAATAGCAGCTTGCTAATGAAGAGCAGCCGTCCCTTCACACGGAGCCAAGCTGCACTGAAAGCCTCCAACACAAGAACAGAGTGTTGCCAGCTAATCAAAGCCACAAAACAGACAGAAGAAACCAGAAACACCAATCAATCAAACTCCAAGTCCAATGAACACAGACCCAGGCTCCTAGCCAATCAAAATGGACCAGCCTCAAATTTGAAACCAGGAACTAACTCTATACAGAAGCCTGAGGATGGCAGATGAGATTCTGCTGAAACATTGCTACAACTTTAACAGAACTACAATGACGTGGGATAATACCCGAAGGAAGCTAAACAGCACATATATATATATATATATTCAAATATTCAATCAATGTATCTTGTCCTGTGGATAAGACAGAACCAGCATTTAGTCCTCTATAATTTTGTAAATAGATAGATAGGGAGGGAGGGAGGGAGAGAGGGGGGGGAGGGAGGGAAGATAGAGAGATTGAGATAGAGAAGAGGTATCAAATTCACATTGTCATAATATATCAGGACTTTTTCCCCCTTTGCTAATCCAGGTGAGGGTGGGGCCAGCACATGATGCATTTGGCCCACAGACCATGAGTTTCACATCCCTGAGATAGTTATATTCAACCAATTTATCTTTCCCCAAGGATAAGTAGGGTTAAGTTTTTAAGATGGGTTTCTACTTGAGAAACCCATCTTAAGAACTTATCTGTTATTGATAAGATGTGTTATCAGACCATCTCTGGGTCTGATAATACGTATTATCAATAGTTTGGTAAGTATAATAAGTGAACATTTGCAATTTTTTGTTTATGGGAAACATTATTGTAGTGTACAACAGTTGTTCTTCCTACTCTTAGCCAGTGTTAGATTTGAGTTTTGCCCTCTTAATCTTAGATAGGAAGTAGGAATACATATAAAAGCCTCACAAGATTTATATATGATTTATAATACAATAATAGGATCCACAAAGCTTGTTAAGTCATTTTTTCTAGGTTTGTGTGGAGAGGAATTTACTGTACTGGTTTGTTAAGTTGCACACATAGTTCCTGAGCTGATCTAAATCTTATAGGTACAAAAAGGGGGAAAGAGATCAAGATTACTATTTCCTTTTCAATACAACTTCCCAGTCGATCCAACACCCTGGGAATTCTCAAGCGTGGTTGCCTCAACCAATTATTAAACTGAATTGACCCTGATTAAATTCTGAGATCTTTCAGGGTCAGCTAGGTGCTGCCATCTGCTGAGAGTCATTGAAAATCTTTAATTATAGAAAATTAATCCAACCAAGCGCTTTGCTTTGCCTTCCCCCTGAATAAAGTTAATCTGTCTCCCACTCAGCTAACCTGACCCAGGTATCATCCGCAACTAACAGTGTCGAGCAAAGCCAAAGGGGTAATTCTGTGTAGTGTAGTTTATGAGAAAATGGGGTCTGACCTTCCTCAGGAATGTGGAAATCTTGGGTCTTCTTCCTTTACGAATTCTCTACAAAACTCAAGTCATATTCTTGGAGAACCATTTTTAAACACAGAACAGCCAACTGCTCAGCGTTAGTCTGAGCTGTATATACTGGCTAGTTGCTGTATCTGCTTTCCATCATGGTTTCTTCTTCCTCAACTGATTCTTTGTCTCTGATTCAGCTGCATTTACTGTCCAACTTGCCCTTGGCTCTTTTCTCTGCCGAGTCTCCTCCAAGGCCAGTTTATCAGATCTTGTTACCCAGCAAGAATCAAGACCATTATCATATTGTTTCTAGAAGTGGAGTTGGCTGAAATAGCAAAACTGACTACTCTGATTAAAGAAAAAAAACATAAGTACTTTTGTTTCCACATGAAAACTGCTTCTGAATTTCGTGCTTGATGTGGAAAAGAACTCTGACTTCGGGTTTTACAATTTAGATTGATAGATCTTTATAGAAATGACTTGTTCTTATTATTATGGAAAAACAAAAAGCTGTGATTTGATGTTAATGCCCCATTCTACTGCAACAGAGAGAGTCGAAGTCAAGGCTTCTTTTTCTCTTCCCTACCCTTCTTCATGTCTCCCTCCCACTTCCCTTCAGCTTTCACTGCACTTTTATTTACTTTTGTATTTAGCATTTTATAATACTTTCTAATCTAACAAAATGTTTAGAAATTTTTGATACAGGTAATCCTCAGCCCATGATCACAATTGAGCCCAAGTTTCTCACTGCTAAATGAGACAATTAAGTGATTCTACCCCATATTACAACCTTTCTTGCCACAGTTGTTAAGTGAATCATTGCAGTTCTTAAGTCTTAAAGTCAATGGCTTGCTTCCCCATTGATTTTTCTTGTCAGAAGGTCGCAAAAGAAGGTGGTCATATGACCCCAGGACACAACAACCATCAGAAATATGAGTCATTTGCCAAGCACCTGAATTTTCATTATATGACTAAGATGATGCTGTAACAGTCATAAGTGTGAAAAACGGTCATAAGTCACTTTTTTCAGTGCCATAGTAACATCAAACAGTCACTAAATGAACTGATGTAAGTCGAGGACTACCTGTAAATCAATCAACCAATAGAGAGGATGTGAAAGGTGATTTACAGGAATTCTCTTCAGGGAAAAAATGCTATAGTTTATAGTGGTTACATTTTAATGATAAAGTTGTGTCTTCTAAGTATAATGAATTTCAACACAAAGGCACTCTAAAATGAAATGTTGGTTTCCTGGAAACTGGAAATCATTCATTGCTCATAAGATCAATATTCCAAAAGTGGCTTTGAAAGGAGGAAAATATAAGTCTGAATGGATTAATTGCAGAAAGAGTGGAATTAAAATCCCAAGTGGGAGCTTTCAATAAGCCTTGGTGACTTACCACTTCATGGGTATAACATATGTTGCACTTCCTTACATTTAAAAAATGTTTCTTGCAAGAGGGCTTTAATTGGAACCAGATATACGGAGTGCATTCTGTAAGTTCTTCTAGCTGAAACTATGGCTGCAGGCCTATGGCAAATCCACTTTTAAGAACTGTGTAAACCTAAACATTTGCATTAAGTTAGGTGTTGTGGCCCACCAACAGCTGATGGAGCTGGCAGCAGAATTGGATAGTAGTGAGGAGGTTGGGAAGGAACCTGGGCCAATCCTGGAGGCTGAGGAAGGCTCGGACGAGGGCTCTGCATCAGAAGTAGAGATGGGGCCAGGGCAGGCTGGCTGCCTTCAGACTCAGACAGCAGTGAGGCGGGGAAGTTTCTGGAACTGGTTCCCAGCCTGCCCATGTGCAGGGCTACCAGAAGACAAGAACAATTGAGAAAGCAGGGTCGACTCAGGAGTAAGGCCACACCTCAGAGATGATTGGCCCCTCCCATAGAACATAAAAGAAGAGTGAACGGGACGTGAGCTTTGGCAGGAAGCAATTCGTTCATCTGGTCGATTCAAGCTTTGAAAAGTTCTGTTTGACTCTGTGTCAAGTTTGGCCTTGCCCTGCTTTTGGCTATTAGTTCTCTGGCAGCATTCCAAGTGTAATAAGGTGGGTGTTTATAAACATTCCCCCAAAATTTGTGAAGCCTTGCAGGCTGTGAATGAATGTAGTTCACAGCTGTGGAAATAAAAGAGGTTTTGCCGGAATGAAGATTGTGTTTTATGCTTTCTAAGGAAGCCTAGGTCAGAACATTAGGAACGCACATTTCAGGTAAGCTTCCAAAGTCCTGTCCCAGTTCCCACTCTCCTTTGAGGTGAGAAAGGCAATGTAATAAAATGTTTGGATAACCTTGGGAAATGAGGGAAAGAGATGCTGCCTAGGAAACAACCACACAAGTGAGACAGGAGTCCCCAATGGCTTGATGATCAGAGAAAGTAACTTAATAGGACCCATCTTAATGGGTCATGCAGTTAAAAGCAGTGCTGAAAAGTTTTTATACTCTCAGATTATGTTGATATAGCCTTACAATAAAGTAGAATTAGTTCATCTAGTCATGTTTCCTTTTGTGGGTTACCTAGGAGGTGGACAAGCAATGAGAAAAGCCATTCTTTTGTGGTAACCCATTCTTCATTCAACAGGTTGTCTCCAACTCCATCTTCATTTCCCTTTACAGGTGCCAGGTGAAAGCCTTTCTATAGCCCTGTGTTTTTCAAGTGTACAATATCATGCTGGCTTTTTGCTTTATTTATGGCCCTACTGTGCTAATCTTCTAGCACCTTCTATTATTCCTCCCCTCTTTAAAAAAAAAAAAACTTCTGTAATTAAGCTGCTGTATGCCAAGTACTCTGGGAGTGCTTAGAGTTAATTTAAAAAATGCAGGCATGGTTCCTATAAAGGGATGGAATTAAAAAGTAAGCTGTGATGTTAAATTGGAGTGTTAAAGGAGAAGTGAGGATAGTTTAGCCTTGGGTCTATCCCAAGAATTGAAAATTCTTTGTGTAGAATTTGGCCTTATAACTTTCACACTCTTTTATCAGGAGGGATCAATAATCTAGGAAACAGTTTAAAGAAAAGATCTGTTGGGAGATGCAACCCACTGATACATTGCTGTAGTGGACATTTCAACCCAGCTCGTGACAATTCCCCCCTCCCCCGCCCGCCCCCGTGAAATAAAAATAGCTGTAGATGCCCGAGATCTTAGTTCCACATGCGAAAAATTTATCTGAAGGAATCAATGAGAATGATATACACAGTCCATACTTCCTTAAATTCTCAGAGCAGGGAAATATGGATGTTACAGTATGCCATGTCCCCATATGTAGGCTTTTACATGAAGTCCATGATACTAGATTATCAGAAGGGATATATATATATATATTTATGTGGCCTCCAGAGATTGAATATATAGCCCATTATCAGAAAATTACTATGGCAACCCAATTTCTATTTAGGGCAGAGATTTGGGATCCAATTTGGATTGAAGATAGGGGATGCAAAATTCTCTCTCCCTCTCCCTCCCTCTCTCCCTCTCTCTTGTCAGGGAATTGTGCATGTCCAAATGAAGTCAGAGATACTGACACGAAGTTGTACTTTTATATAAATAAATAAATTTTGCATCTGTATATAAACTAAACAAGATAGTCAAGCAAACTCCCCCTCCACACTCATAGCAACCAATCACAGCGCAGATTGCCTCATGCAGATTGCCTCACACAGGCGCCAAATTTCTCCAGACAATCAAACACAACTGTGTGTTCTGGCTCACTGCACAACCCCACTGTTCCAGCTTCTAAATTTAAATAACTTAACAGGACAGATTAAGGATTTATGGAAGAGCTATTGCTGTTTATATACTCAAAACCTCCAAGAATATGCCTCGAGGAAGCTGCTTTTTTTCTTCATCGAGAAAGATAGATCAATATTTTACCACTTCCAGTTTCTCTCCAGAAAGGATTCTAAGGGCAGTGACTGAACCTACTTATGAGCATCTTGTGATGCTGGTGGATCAAATGAAAAGAGAGAGAAAAGAGAAGAAAAGAGAGAACAATCTAACTGAACAGAGAAGCCATATACAAAGCAAGTCAGAGTAAGGTCTTATACATTTTTGTAGGTCTCTTAAACACTTAGAAGTCTCAAGAAGTAACAAAGGTATTCTGGGATAGTTAAGACCTTAAGGAAGCATAACCATAAATAGTCTTCTATGAGTAAACAAGACTTTTTTTCCCAAAGACTCCTTGTGAAGGAGTTGTAGTTCTTGCAAGCTTGTGTCTTCTGTAAAGACAAGAAAATGCTTTTAAAAACTATAATTCTGGCTGAAGTCTCATAGATGGGTTCATATATGTGTGTTTCATACAAAAAGCACTTGCTGTTTACAAAATATATGCTGAAAATAATAAGAGACTATGTAAGAGGATTTTCAGAAATGAAATATTTTAGGCTTCCGGTTTTGAACTTCCCCGAAGACACACCACTGACCGTGACTGTGCGTGGCTTTGGTGCATGCTTCGGGGTCAGAGAGCCCCAGTCGATCAGATTTGGGGCAGAAGCCACCTTGTAGGGGTGGCGGAGGAAGGGGAGACTGTCAGCCGGGTAGAGGGAAGTTGCAAATCCCCTCCCTGGCTTGGCAACTCCTCCCTCCTGAAGTCTCCTAAAGCGGTGGTCTAAAATGGCCACCCCGAAGGGGAAGATTAGGCTGGAATAAGATTGTGCAGAAGAGAGAAAGAAACAAACAGCAGGAAGAATGGGACAATATAATTAAATGGAAGGTACCCCCCAGGATTAACATTTCAAAGAATTTTTAAGAAAAGATTTAAAGCGGTGAAGAGAGAGGAAAAAAGCTATGAATTGCTTTTGACAGCAGCGGGGCTTTGAACCGAGAAAGGTAGAAGCTGGAAGAAGAAATCATCCAATCAATTTGGATACGTATATCTGATTCTATATCAGCACTAATAAATCTGAATTATAGAGAATTATAGAAAAAATGTAATACCAATTGGATTTGATCTTTTTGTTTGGAAGACTGTGGTTTAAAAAAAAAAGAAAAGAGGTGGTGAAGATCTGTGCCATCTAATTTAAATTTAACTTGTTCTTCTTTTAAAAGACTCTGTTTCTAAAAAAATCAAAGGAAAATTGATACAATAGAACAAGAACTTTGAAAAATTGAAACATTGAAACAAAGAAAGAAACAGGAAGATTCTGCCATTGGATTAGTTGTTGGTTCTGACATGGATTTGGCATTGGATTAGTTGAGGACTAAAACTTGAGAGGAAGAAAATAAAAGCTGACTGTTGGAAATTAACTTCAAAGACACTATTTGGATTAAATTGCTAACTAGAAAGTTGTAAAATGGCGATATCTCTTCTGGAATTAAAAATGAAACTTAGAAGCATGAAAGAAATATTACAACAGCAAAGTGAATTGTTGGGCTTTGCTTTAAAATTTATAGAAAATGCGATCGTAGAATATGAACAAAGACAAAAGACAGAAGAGGAGGTGGAGCAAATCATAGAAGGGGCCATCTTTAATTATCATCGAGAACAAAGAACTCTGGAAAGAAAGAAGAAAAGAGTTGGAAATAAATATAAGAGATTTAAGAAGTTAAATAAAGAGGGGAATATTCGGAAAATTAAAAAAGGGAAAAAGAATCAGCAGAAATTCAAAGGGCAGAAGGAAGCTATAAATAGAGGAAGATAAAAACTGGAATGAAAGAACAAAGGGGAAAATAGGAGAAAGAAAAGATAAGAAACAGGAGAAAGAAAAGGAGAAACAAGGAGAAAGAAAAGATAAGAAACAGGACTTTGGAACAAAGAAATATGGGAATTGTAAAAAAAAATGGGGAAAATTGTTTAATTAGACATAGAGATAATGGTTGAATAATATTTAGAGAGTGGATTCTTCAAGGTACTGGGCAGTAGTATAAATAAATTTATAGTTATGAAATAGGGACATATAGATTGATAAGTTGGAAAACAGAACTGTTATTTCTTGATAATGGACTCTAATGCTCTTTTCCTTTATGTATAGAGATAATTGTAACAAATAATGGGATATGTTTATTAAATATTTTGAAATATTCCTAGGACTGAAATGCAGGCTTTTTTGTTTAAATATTAATGGAATAATTAATGGAATATGTGTATTAAATATATTGAAATAAATGAAACGATATAAGAGGAAAGCTAAAATGGAATTAACATCAGGGTTTAGGATTAAATGAATAGATTAACATGTCCTTTTTTTGAAATTGTAAATAAATCTTATGAAATTAAAAAGGGGGGAAATAATGCAGAATCTAATTTATATATGCTAAGTAGTTTTAAAGGGATTATTAATTTTAATGTTTTAGATAATAAAATGTTAAACATTTAATGGGATTTAAAAGGGGAGTTAATAAATGAATATGTAACTTAGAGGTGGTGCACTTTAATTGATATTTTAGGGGGGAAACCAATTTATAGAAGGAGTGTTTTTAATTAGAATTTAAGATGAAATATAAATTGTGACAGTTAAAAGTACTAAAGTAAAATAATTATGAAGCTAACATAAGTGAATTGAATAGATAAGCATTTGTAATAATATAATAAAATAGAAAATGTATAAAAGCATTGTTAAGATAAGAAATTGAATACAAAAATTGAATATGTAACTATGTTCATATTTGTATGTATATGTGAAACCTGTAATCATGCTGTTCACTAAAAAGAGATGTTAACATGTGAAAACTGAATAAAACTTGTATTAAAAAAAAGAAACAAAATATTTTAAATAACCCAAAAACCAAACTGCAGAAAATTTATTAGGATAAATTTCCAGGTAGAAAGAGATACATCTGTGCTATAGCAATTCTGCATTTACCTTTTATCTTGTCATGTTAATCAAAAGGAGCAAGCAGACCTGCTCAGAAAGCAATATGTTTCAGTAGAGTAGAACATTGTACAAATTTCTCAGTCTTCTCTTGAGCCTGTTTCTCATTTGTCCAAATTGCATCCCCTTATTGCATCCAAATCCTTTCTGAATCCCCTTTTCAGTTCCCAGAACACCTGATTTCATTGTGTCTTTGGAGCTCAAAAAAGCCTCAAATGTTAGTTAGAAGATAGGAAAAGGGAATCCAATGTCCAATTCCCTTCTGAGATCCAGTCCTATCTTCAGTCTGTAGTGAAATGAAATCAAGATATCTTGTTGTTTTCACTGATTCATGGAATACTCTCCAAATCATTTATGTCTCTAATTTTATCACTTTTTCTCAAATAAAAGCATGCATCCATCTTTCATTTCTGTTTTCATCTGATATTTTTTCTGTTTTCCCTTGGAACCTTCCAATTAACCCAAAAGTTGCATAAGATTTGTCCTTGGGGAAAATAATCATGATAATCAAAATGCAAGTTTCCAACACCATTATTCATGCCAAGTAGTAATTGCAGCATAGCTAGAATAATGACTAATGAGAGTTCAGAATGCGCTGACAATCAAAAGTAACAAGGGATACACTGAATGGAACAAGGAAGAATCATCTGTCTTATTTTTAATGTATTCATTTCTTAAAGAAAAATGAGATCATTATCAGTGAATGAATATCGAGATGCTCTTCACCTTTAGAACCTTGCAGTGAATTTTTCTTGTGTTCTGGACATGGACTGAAAATGCCCCTAGAATTATAGATTTGGAAGGGATAGATCTTGGAGGTATTTCAATCCAATCCCCTATCCTGTGCAGGAATCCTCATATATTCTGGTCAAATAATGTCCATTTTTTTTCTTGAAAACCTCCACTTGCAGAGCATCCATGACTTCAGGAGGCAGGTTGTTTTATTGCTTAATTTCCGCAGACAGAAAATTCCTCCTTGCTTCAAGTTTGGATGAAACTTGGCACCCCTTCAAGCAGGGGTGCCAAACTCAAGGCCCACAGATCGGATCTGGTCTACCCAATGGAAAGAGGAAAGATTGGGCCAACCTGGCTTCAGCCTGGTGAATGGGAAGAGGAAACATGCCAGCAGTTTGGGGAGTGGTGTCAAACTAGCCACGGCCACCCAGTTGGCCACAGCCACCCAGTCAGTCATGCCTACTCAGTTGGCCACACCCAGCCAGCCCCCCGAGGTCAACCAGAGCCCTGATGTAGCCCTCAATGAAATTGAGTTTGACACCCCTGCTGTAGAGTTTCCACCTATAGGCCCTTACATTATCCTGAGATATTATGGGGAAAAATTTCTCACCATTTTCTTTATGACATCTCTTCATGCATTGGATGACTGCTGCCATGTCTCTCCTTAGACTTTTCTCTTTATACTGAGCAAGAGCCCTTACTTACTTTTCATAGGATTTAGCCTCCTAGCCTTTTGCCATTTTTGACACTCTTTTCTATGCTTTTTCCAGTTCCTTAGCATCTTTTTTGTATTGGGATAACCGTAACTAGACACAGCATTCCAGATGTGGTCTAATCCAGGGGTCCCCAACTGCCAGTCTATGATCCAGTGCCGGTCCACAGCCCTTGAGAACTAGGCCGCGGAAGTGGTGGGTGAGTGAGCATCCCTTCCCCCCCCCCCCACCTTCTCCATTGTCACTACTCCACCAAGCCGGAAAGGTTGGACACCACAGATCTAATCAGTTCAGCATACAGAGATATGAACACTATACCTCTGTCAGTGCAGCCCAGAACTGCAATGGCTATTTTGGCAACCACAGTACATTTTCTGGTTCATGCTAATCTGTGGTCTGCCAAGAAACCCAGTTCATTCTCACAAGGGCTACTGCTGAGTCTGGTGCCACCTATCTGCATCTGGGCAAATGTGTAAAATTCAGAGGAGCATTGCTAGCAGATGATGGTGTATATATCATGGCATATGAGAAGGTGCCTCTAATCTTGGGTGTGTAACTTGTTGGGGTTGGGATAGTTTTGTTTTGTTTTTTTATTTATTAATCCAATCCAATCCAATGTATCCATTTATCCTTGACAAATGGCATCTACAATAAAGCCAGATTTAATGGGCTGAGCTGATACTACTGGGAAGAGGCAGTCCTTCAGATAACCCAGGCCCATGCAATGGAAGGCTTTAAGGGTTAAAAGCAGCACCATGAATTGGATCCAGGTGCAAATTGGCAACTACTGTAGTTTGGAGAGTAGAAGTATAGTATGTACTGCCCTAGAGTACACATAGCAGCCCAGGATACTGCATCCTGCATTGGCTGAAGCTTCCAAATATTCTTCAAGGCAACTCCATGTAAAGAGATTATAGCAGTACAATCCAGAAATGACTAGAGCTTGTTGGTGTAGGGAAATGTGTTCATGAGTATGGTTTCACCTTCACTGTCTTTCTACCTAGCTGTCAGAAATTTTTACCCTGTGTAAGGAGGCAAAGGTAACTCTGGCAAAGAAATAAAATAGCAATCAACAGATAAAAGAGATTGTAAACAAAATCTCATGCCTGGGAAAGTAGTAAGCATAAGAAACAGATTTAAAATAACCTTGCTGTAATTCTTCATGGTATTAGAGAGGACAGAAAGAAAGAAATTCTGCCAAGCTTTCAAGAGCCACTTTCAAGATTTTGACCCTAAACAATAAAGAGTTCCAGTAGTCCTTGTAGAGTCTGTTTTCTGACCTGGGCTATCTTGAAGGGATGGCATCAGTCTTTGTTTACAGTCTCTTTTAACTTCTCTGACTCCCTTGACACACTCTCAGTGTTTCTAAAGAAATGCAGGCTCATACTTTGATGGATTTCCAGGAACCTTACATGAACAAGTACGTGATAACCATCATGAATGCCTCCTTTATGGCTTTGCCATACACGTTACATTTTAATGTGCAAAAGAGTGTTTCCATTTATTACTGAAGCTCACTGTTAGACTGTACAAAACTGTCCTCTGAAATAGGCGAGTAAACCAAAGCAGAATCCAGTGGAACAGCTTGCCTTCAGAAGTTGTGGGGTGCACCATCACTGGTGGCTTTTAAGAAGAGACTGGACAACTACTTGTTTGGAACAATATAGGGTCTCTTGCTTGAGCAGAGAATTGGACTTGAAGACCCTCAAAGGTCCATTCCAGCTCTGTTATTCTGTATACTCTTTGGGTAATCAAGATGAATTTTGGAGCTTTCCTCTGCTGTTTAACTACAGGTACACTTTCCCTTTTTAGGACTTTTTATGCCATTTATGTTTGAAAATGGTAGAAAGCTCTTCTATCCATGTGTAGGAATCATAGCCAGAAAGGTTTCCAAGGGCTAAAAAAAGGAAATTTTGGGGTGGTAGTCACTTGCAAGAAAAAATGGTAGCAAGACCTCCCCCTCACATTGAATACATGGTTTTTGTAAATATACCACCTGGATCAGTAATTCTATCACAGTTTATCAATTGCAAGGATAATACTAGACTTCCTCCAGTGTATATGTATGGTGGTGCAGTTGATCTTATCTAGGCTATAGATGACTATTTCTATGTCTGTAGAAGGTGGGAGACACCACAGCTACGCTGAGCATCTGCAGTATTTAAGAAATGCATTTTATACGGTTGGAAAGGCAGAAAAAGATATGGCATGAACTGAAAAAAATCATTCATAAAAAAAAATAAGCAAAGACATTAGATAAGCCTTTTTTCTGCTCGTTATAGTAAGCCAAGTACTATTAGAATACAAGCATGGCGTTATGCTCTGAATTTAATATTGGATTACTTCCATCTCAGCTGTCATGCTGGTTCCTAATTTAGTAATGAAATTTGTTTTAAATAGTGTCAACCTTTTTTAACCATTTTCCTCTAGGATGTATTGGGCTACACATCCCATCTTCTTTGGGCAACACATAACCCAACACATCTTAAAAGTGCTAAGCTGGGAGACGGAGTATTTTTCATACATTTTGTTGAGACAAGTCTTTTGTACAGAAACAGCTATTGCAGTCAGGCTCGGTGGATGCCACTTTAGGGAATTATGATATGCAGTAGGTCTTTTACAGCTGTGATACACAACAAAGTCAACAGTTGGCATTAAATAGGCTTCAGCTTTCAGGCTCATTCTTCAATTCCATTTATTGTATTTATCTTCAATATAGTTGAGTTGAAGAGCCTATGCATGCTTACATGTGCTTAATGATTTTCCTCAAAATTTAAGTTTAATGTAGGCATAGACATATATAGATAATAATTTTCTTTATTCTTTATTAGACTCTAAGACCAGAGGGCCTTTTTACTTTACATATAATAAAAAGGAAGAGAGAGAGAAAGAGAGAGAGAGAGAGAGGGAGAGAGAGAGAGAGAGAGAGAGATGACAGATAGATGTTCTATAAATATGTAGACAGATGTACTAACAGAAAATAATGTATGAAAAGCTTAAATGAAATTATGTATTGAATGACAGATTTCCATTGGACACAGAATTGATCTGTGAGGCAGATGGTCAGTTTCTAAATATGATTAATAAATTAAAAATAAATAAACATGTAATAGGTGTACAAAATTCAGATCATAGAACTATGCTAAGAGCCTCCAAACAATAATAGCAATGGAACAGAACATGAACAGAACTTTCCTGAAAATTTCCAAGGTTAAGTCTGTTGGTAGAAAAAGAATGTTTTCCACATCCAACCTACTGGGATTGTTAAATGACAAGGGCATTATTAAAATAGTATGCAAAGGAAAATGTGTGATGACTTCATATCTCCAGCTGGGCAACAACAATGTTACATCTGTTCTTGTGGGTAAAACATTAAATCTTCAGATCCTTCAAATCTTTTTCATTCCTTTATAAGGAATGTGATTTCCTTATTTATGCGCTGCTTTCCTTATGGCAGCTGATATAATGTCTCTTTAAATTTTCAAAGAAAGCTTAGAAATGAACTATAATGCATAATAAACTGTTATAAATTGTCATACTATTCATAAATTAACCATAACATATTTATTCATGTTTCTTCATTTTTATATTTCTGAGTTGCAAGTTGTGTTTTAGTATTACCAGGTCATGTTTCCCTGACAGATTTTATTTTTTTTAATAAAAAGTGTGTATAGATGATATCCAGTATAACTATTACACTTGCACATACTTAGAAGTGAAGAAAGTTCAACAAACTTTGTGGCCAAAATCCAAGGAGACAGTGATGTCGCATGGGGGCATTAACAAACTTGGCAAGATGGCAGATGAAGTGTGGCATACAACATTCACACATGTGCAAAAGAAAAGGTATGCACTGCAACAGCATCACCATCTCAGTATCCACAGGAGCTGTGGTGGATCAGTGGTTAGAATCCAGTGCTGCAGGCTACTTCTGCTGACTGTCGGCTTCCAGCAGTTCAGGTCTCATCAGGCTCAAGGTTGACTCAACCTTCCATCCTTCCGAGGTTGGTAAAATGAGGACCCAGATTGTTGGAGGGAGCAATAGGCTGACTCTTTAAAATTTCTTAGAGAGGGCTCTGAAGCATTGTGAAGCAGTATATAAATCTAAACACTATTGCTATCTCCATGTTGACATGACCTATGGTGCCCTACTTCCACAGATTTTTAATGGAAAACATGCACAATATACCCAGTTCATAAAAGAGCCAGAAGCTCTTTTTAACAAGGGATGCTTACTAGAACTGGTGCACACACACATACACACACAAACGTATACACATACTTTTCAAAACCAGACCTGCTGTGTTTAAGTAAATTTGGACTGTAGGAATCCTAAGGAATGACTTAGCCTTTGCAAATATTAAGCCACACATTTCCTCTTAAATCCAGTACAGTAGCTGTGACACCTAAGGTCAGTAATACATTCCAAGCCCCCCCCCCCCCCCTATCACCATCAAATAAGCAACAGAGCTTGCCTAACCTCCTGGTAAGACAGCCAGATCTTCAGACCATACAACAGGCTAGTAGGGTTTGGCCTGTACAGATCTGTTGCACAAGCATTTTTTGCCACAGAGAAGGTGACATTATATAATAAAGAAGACCTGAAGCATCTTATTCCTTGCAGCAATGGGAAGAAACCAGGGCATTATCAGCAGCCTTGTCATTTGTCACCTAATGTCAAGAGGTAATAGTGCATCTCTTTCCCCTGCCATAAATCTTTCTTCCCCATCCTATTTCCATACTAACCAGGGCAAACTCTTACAAGCCTACATATAAATGTAAAGGTTACGTTCTAACAAAAGGTTCCTTTCACTGTAATTTCTAACATCCTAAATAAGGCTTGTGTTAATTTCCCAGGGACATTCCTTTAAATAGTGACAAAAATAAGTGTGAAGTAGAAGTGCCGTTAGCCTGAAAACTATATTTAGTATGACATTTTACAGTGGGAAATCTAAAAGTACATAATATCCAACATCTAAATAAAGAAATTGCCCATTGCTTTTCAATAATTTCAGAACAGCCATTACTGCTCATTAGGTTAGTAATATCCATTTAAAAGCCATTTCTAGAGCTCCAGTAAGAGATCATAACAAACATGCTGCCATGGTCTATTGTGTTCTACTTCCACCGCCTGATTTTCTTTTTAATAGGAAACAAATCTCAAAATGCTTCATTAAAGTAACATAATTTTGCCACAATAAACCCAGCAAAATGTAGGACTTAAAGAGGCCTTTGGCTTAGTGCTATACTAGTGCTTGTTAAAGGCTAAGTTAACTTCACAGTAGATGAGGAGGTCTGATGGCAGTTTTTGGAAAAGCTCCAGATGATTCTGTAATGTCTAAATTTGCTTTGAAGGTAAATGTTTGGCAGCAATGAAACGAGGCCACCTCATTCTTCCTTCCCAGCCAGAATTAAAGATGACAACTTTGGGGCAACTTCCCTCAACCTTGGTAGACTATAGATGTGTATTGAAACCATCTTTCTTTCTTTCCCACAAACAGAGAAATTGCAATCTAATTCATCTGGAAAAGTCTATTATTTGGGGATTTCCAGAGAGACCCAAAACTGTAACCCAACACACTTATTCTTTTTCCCCTCAATGGAAAAAATTTAACATGAAAAGAAAAGTGGTGATTTTAAGAAAAGCAACTGGTTTTTTGTTGTTGTTGATGTTTGGCGATATCATAGCACAAGAAAGCAAATCTGAGATGTCCTGCTAAAAACACAAGAGTCTGTTTTTTATTGAGTTAAGACAACTGTTCCACCTAACTCACAGGTATCAAAGTTGCGGTGTCACATTGCCATCATGTGACGTTTCACGATGAGGTGGGCATGGCCTACATATGACACAACTGGCTTGCAGTCCACCAGTTTGACGCCTCTGAATTTTCTATCTCAGATTCCTTGTAATCACTGACAGAAGCTGCCCAAAGTGTTAAAATTCCCAAGGCAGTGAAATCAATCTGATAAATTTGCATTCAAATCATATGCCATATTTATGACATCATAGAAAGGCAGCTCACACCCAATTAGGGTATTTATTTATTTGACTCACTGACTCCAAAAATGACTAGCATCTGATCACCTGGGTATAAAACACTTTTCTTCCTTGTAACAGCTAACACTGAACCAAGGATTTTAAGGAGGAGGACACATGCAGAATATGTATCCTCCTCCTTAACTATTCCTTTGCTTTTACTCAGAAGTAATAAGGTCTCGCCAAGGAATTTATGTACAAAGATAACCAGACAGATGAGTTTGCAAGGGGGGGGGAGAGAATTTCTAGCGAGATTCCAACTAGAGAATAATTTTGTGAAAGTTAAGGAGGTCGGCCACTTGAAATCCCTTTGTAGATTTTCCAAAAATAAACACAATAGATCCTAATTCAGTTTGTGGCTGTGGAAGTGATCATTCAACAAGAAAGTGTTGGATTGTTCTTACATTGATTAGGAAGAATAAGACTTGCATTACAACAAAGGATGCCAAAGATATTTGAAAAACATGACATTTTTTTCCAAATTTAACAAAGTATATTTCTGTTAATGAAGCTAAAGCCCCTGTCACACAGCACCAACGGATGGAAAGAGGATGTAAAACAGAGAGAAACACTTGCCATCTGTTGGTTAACGTGATGCTTCCGTTCTGTACTCACTGCGTCCGTTTTTCATCCTCTCTATCCGTCCAGCATCCGTCTACTGACATTTCATCCGCTCAAAAAGTTTTGAGCTGCACAAAACTTTTTGAGCGGAAAATGTATCCAACGCGTCCGTTCTACATCCACTATGCATACGGGGAACATCCGTTCTACATCCGTCGTCATCCGTTACGCATACGCTATATCCGCTAGGCATCCGCTGCGCATCCGCACAACTCAAATCCGCTCCAGCGGAAAATGGACAAAGGGAAGAGAAACGGACACTGAACGGACACGCAACATTAGTAGCACGGACGTAGAAAGGATGAAAGCGGATGCAGCTCGCATTCAAACCATTAAAACGGAAAAAATGTTCACATAGGGGACGTATGTCGGATATTTAGGATGTCTGCAGGATGTCTAGAGGATGCAAAAGGACACCTAGCGGAAAACCTATATTTCCTATAAAAAGGGGGAGGAACTCACCTGGATATTTCAGTCCAGCAGCCCTGCTGTGCAGACCTCTTCAGCCTTCATCTTGCTCTTGCTCTCCCACAGCATCCAGTCATCTCCACCATGGATCGTCACACACTCCTTTTGGTAGCCACCATCGTTCTACAACACTGCGAAGCCATCTACAGGCTCTTTCACCTGTTCTACGGGAAGAAAAGGAGGCGGCCAAGAAGTGTCTGGGTCCGAAGATGGATCGCGAGAAGAGCAGAGTACGGACTGTACAACAAGCTGATGGTGGAGCTGAGGAATGAAGACCCTCGTGCATTCCAGAACTTCATGAGGATGCCTCCAGCCATGTTTGATGAAGTTGTGGAGCGGCTAAGACCCAGGTTGACCAAGCAGAGCACCAACTTCCGGCCCAGCCTGGATCCTGGGCTCAAGGTGGCACTCACTCTGCGCCACCTGGCCTCAGGGACCACTTACAGGAGCATGCAGTATGCCTGGAGGGTGCCACACAACACCATCAGCATTGTGGTCAGAGAAGTGGTGCAGGCCATCATCGAAGAATACCTGGAGGAGCTCCTCCAGTGCCCCTCCACTGAAGAAGGCTGGAAGAAATTTGCAGAGCAGTAGTATCAGAAGTGGAACTTCCCCCACACCGTTGGAGCCATAGATGGGAAGCACGTGGCCTGCAAAGCTCCAGCCAAGTCAGGGTCCACTTATCACAACTACAAGGGCTTCTTCAGCATCATCCTCTTCGCCATGGTCGATGCTGACTACAAGTTCATGTACATCGATGCTTCAGGCAACGGTCATCTTCAGATGCCCAGGTATACAACGCCAGTCACCTCAAGGAGGGGAACACAACCTCATCATGGGCTTCCCAGATCCAGACCCCCTGCCCAACGAAACACAAGATGTGCCCTACTTCATTGTGGGGGATGACGCCTTCTCCCTCAGCCCTACACTTCCAGATGCGTCACCCGTGAAGAGAGGATCTTCAACTACAGGCTGTCCAGGGCAAGGCGGGTGGTGGAGAACGCCTTTGGCATCCTGGCCAACAGATTCCAGGTACTTCTCACCACCATGCAGCATCACCCACAGACCGTGAGGAACATTGTGGAAGGTTGCTGCATCCTGCACAATCTCATGCGCACCCGCTACCCAGTCTTGCAGAACAGGCTCGTGGACCTCCAACAAGACAATGGGGACATGGAGCCTGGTGAATGGAGGCAAGGGCGAAACCTGATAGATACTGTGGATGTGCCAGGCCCCAACAGAGCTTCACGCGAAGGAAAGAAGCAGCGCAACCTCCTGAAACACTGGTGCAACTCCCCAGCTGGAGCAGTGGAGTGGCAAGACAGGATGATAGATGCTTAATGGATGCTTCTTTCAGCTTGTCTCATCACACTGATGAGATTGTGCCATGTATGTTGAGTGGCCTTATAATGAATAGGGCATTAATAAAGAGTTTTGTTTATGTTGAAATGTGTGGATCAATGATTAAATTGTTATTGATAATAAAGGGCCATAGGTGTGGCACCTGGGAGGGTGGACCATACAGTCCCACTATGCTTCCACTGGAGGCTTATCTATCCCACAGCTATTACCCATCCCAAAGGTATCCCTGCCAATCCCACAGCTATTACCCATTCCAAAGTTATCCCTGCCCATCCCACAGCTATTACCTATGGCAAAGGTAACCCTGCCCATCCCACTGCCATCTTAACCCATCCCACAAGCATGCAAAGGCTTAAACCATTTCTAAAAGTTTCCACCAAGACTTTATTGACTAAAATAAAAGAACCAAGTGTGTGAAGCAAAGATAATCTTTATTAATAACAAGCTGTAGAAGAAAAACGACCCAAGTCAAGTGTCCCAAGCAAAGATAAAGTCAACAGGTAGCAATCCAGTCTCTGGCACTCTTCTCAGTCACTCTGAGGTGTGCGCATAGTCTCAGGGGTGAAGGATCCAGGTGCTGTGGAGGTGGCTGCTGCTGGAGTGCTGGTCTGAGGTGCTGTTGGGGTGCGTGGCCCTGAGAGGACAACAGGGGATGGTGTGCAGAGGAAGCTCTCAGAGAGCTGGCTCAGTCTTGTGATGTTGAGAGCCCCTTCCTCCAGGACATGGGGCGTCAGTCCCAAGACCGATGACAGATGTTCTGAGGACGGGCTTGGCTGTGGGGTGGAGGAAGGAGGAGTGTAGTGGGGCTGTCTGGTCTGCAGGTTAGCGAGGTGAGGCGTGGGTGGCATGGGTGGCATCTGTGGCATGGGTGGCATCTGTGGCGTAGGTGGCATCAGTGGCATCGGTGGCGTACGATGTACCTGTGCCTGGACTGGGAAGGGCTGCCTGTGCTGCTGGAGCTCCTGGTAGCTGTAGCCTTGGTAGGTGAGGGCCTGTGGAAAACTTTGGAATGGCAGTGACATCACCTGGGGTGGAGGAGCAGACCTGGACTGGGTGGGAGCAGGTTCAGCTGGGTCTGGAGGGTTGTGCAGAAGACCAGTGATCCTGTCCTTGATCACCTGGTACTGTGATTCGGACATGTCCATGAGGGTCTGGTTGACGTAGGTGAGGAAGGGCTTGCGGTTTGAGGATGATATGTCGGTGTGTACTAGCTGAGAGAGGAGATCTACACTGCTTTTGATGGTGTCTCTTATCTCCAGCAGGACAGTGTGGCTCTGCCCTTCCGGTCTGCCTCTCTGCCTGCTTTCTGTGGAGGTGGATCTGGGGGTGGATGTGGGTTGGTCTCTGGTGGCAGTGCCCTCTCCTTGCTCCCACTGTGTCAGGGGGTCCTCCACACTCTCCGCCATGGGGAGTGCAGCTGTCAGGGGGGTCTCTGTCATGGGACGGTCCACAGATACCTGCCTGGACACAGGAGCTGACTCTTGGCCAGAAGAGGACTGGCTCTCTGCGGGCTGCCTGAGAGAGAGGGTTGTCAGAGGGGCTGCTCCTCAGTGACGGATCTCACCCTCCAAGAAGCTGCACTTGGCCATCACGTAGGTCTCCTGGTCAGTGAGTGCCAGCAGAGTAAGCACCAGCAGAAGCACCAGCACCAGGAGTAGCGCCAGCAGAGTAAGCACCAGCAGAAGCACCAGCACCAGGAGCAGCGCCAGCAGAGTAAGCATCAGCAGAAGCCCCAGCACCAGGAGCAGTGCCAGCAGAAGCTCCAGCACCAGAAGAGTCAGCCCGAGCAGCAGAAGCCCCAGCAGAAGCAGAGTCAGGGCCAGGGGGTGGGATGGTGGCCCTGTCCTTCTTGCCAGGGCTGGCAGCAGATGGCAGAGGCTTCCTTTTCTTCCCCATGGATGTTGGCTGGCTGGAGCTGTGTCTGGCTGTAGGTCTTTCCTCTGAATGGTGACCTGCTTGCGAGCTGCATCCCTTTATATCTGCGGGGCTGACACAAAGCATCCTCCCCACATGCGCAGTGAACGCTTTGCATCCGCTAGGCTTCCGTGATGCATCTGCTTCATCCGCTAGGCATCCGCTCTGCATCCGTTCCTTCTGCTGCATGTCTGCTTCGCTGTGCTCCCCCAGAAGCCCTGCGGATGTGCAATCTGCTTCCATCCGCTAGGCTTCCGTGGAGCATCCACTTAACATCCTCGCTACGTCCTCCCCACGTACATTCCTTTCCGTTGTTGTCCGCTCTGCTTATGCAAATTCAGGGCACTTTTGAGAGCGGATAACAATGGATGGAATATTTTCTCGTCCACTGTGTCCTTTTTACATACATTTTGCATCCGTCGGCCTGTGTGACAAGCCCTTAATTGAATAAAATAATGAAAATGTGTTCATATTAGTTTTTCAAAATTTTACTGGCTGATCAAATACACAAGGCACTCAAAATCACTCTCTAAAATGCAAAGCCATTATGACTCAGAGGAATTGGAAGAATAAATGCTAAAAATAAAGAATTACTTTGATTTTCCATACTGGTAGCTTGAGAAGAATGCATTAAATAGTTGTATAGTGAGCAGGTCCAGAATCCTTGAATATTGGGGTTGAGTGAGCAGTGGTACCCATATGCTAGAGTTGACTCCAGAAATAGGAGGCTGACAGAGGTCTACTAAGAATGTTGGTATAAATTCATCCATTTATTCATCCACCCTTCATTCCTCACGAATAATTCTATTTGTCTCCATCAAATGTCAATAGCTGTGAAGTCATCCTTATAAAGAGCTGCTTTCTCTCAAATCAAGCCAATCATTAAATTAGCTTAGTAATTAAGGACTGTTTCCCCTGGGCGGTGGCAGCTGCCTGGGTTTTGAGTATACTATTTTTCCAGGCTACCTTATCTCAAATCTCATCATTGAGTGTAATCTGGGATCTGATACGTGAAGAGAAAGCATGTTGAACATGGAGCCAATTCCTACCCTTTTGCAAGTAAATTAATTTATATAAACTAAAGTTTTCTTCTTGACATCAATATTGATCCAGTTATTGTTAAGGTAGCAGGCAGAAATTCAATGAATGCTACTACTCACAAAAACATGTTACTTAGTACTAAGGGACTCCTTTTGAATTTCTGATTCTCAATCAGTTGCCAATAGTCCTGATGACTGTCAAGAAAAAAAAAAAGGGATTCAGGCATTATGAATGCTTACAATGAACTCTATTCTTTTCCATTTATAGATCAAAGAATGAATAAATTGTTTCAAGCATATTTAGTCTTTTGTTCGGTTAGCTGAATCTCCCCTTGTAATAGAATCTTGCATGAAATATTTCTACAGGAGTCACATAAAACACAGAAGATGTTCTTCAGATATAAAAGAGTACAATGTGCACTTTTGTGCCAAGGCTGTTTTGCAAGTGAGAAGAATGGTTCCCTTTGCCCATTTTTTAATTTTCATCTTAGATCAAAGCAGAGATATTTAAATGAAATATTGTTATTACATTTACAATAATATAGTGGTGACTGAGCTATTACTGGATGAAAAGCATCACATTATAAAACTCCAGTACTAATGCCAGATAGATGGAGGGCAGAGTGGACTCCATTTATGTGACATGGTTTCTTTGGAAACTCAAGGCACTGCTCTCATTTTATCTCTACAACATCTTTGTAAAATGAGTTGAGAAATTGTGCCTGGCACACAGTTACCAAATAAACTCAAAAGTCAACAAATGACTTGAACCTTGGTTTCTCCTGTCCTGTAAGGTACTCCAGTTCTTCAATGCTTTCATAGTGGAATTGATTTGCTCTTTACATGATTAATGGTGATTATGTACATCATTGTCAACTTTTAGAGATCACATAAATAGATTTTGCCCAGGATGATCTGATCCTAACTTGGTCTTTAACCAGCACATTCTTGTAGCTTCCAGGTAATCTTCAAGGGCACAAGAATTGGATTGTGGGCCACCCAGAGTTGTTTGCTGAAATGGGCGGCTATAGAAAATACATTCAATATCAAGTTGTAGAAACTGACTGGGTTTCTTGCTTGCATATGAGCAGCATGGGATCTGTTTCCACAACTAGCACTTGACCATATCTTTGATGTTATAATTAAACTTCTCTAACTCCTTTTAGCAATAATGTAGTCAATTTGATTTCTATATATTTCATTTAGTGATGTCCATGAATAGAGACGTCATTTTGGTTGTTTGGAGACTGTGTTAGTTATGAAGAAATCTATGAAGCTATGAAGAGTGAGAGCAGTTGATAAGTTGGTCTCCTGCTTCATTTGGTATCCTGTACAGTACAACTACATTTTCCTCCTTAATCTTTCCAACTTAGTCATTCCGGTCGTTGGTCATATGCAGCATATCGTGTTCTTGCATGTTCTATTAATTTACCTAATGATAACATGGTAACTGCCCTGAGTGTGAATATGTATGCAGATATGTGCATGAACACACACTGTCGTATACTTGTCTATACTTATATAGAAATAGCAATAAAATTAAACATTAAAACTAAAAAGAAATTAATTTATGAAAGAATGGGATTAAATGGAAGAAGAAATCTATGGGGCAAATTAATTTAAAGAATTTCAAACTTTGAGCCATGACATAGCACAGAATGTTGGACTACATGAGCTATTGAGTTGAGTTGATCTGGCAGGACACCACCTGCATTTTTATATTCTAATGAGCATTTGGAGACTCTTCCTTGTTTTCCATGGCCTTTGAGTTACAATATTGGCAACATCCTCCATCTGAAGTTGGTATTAGAAGGCAGGATAATTACTTCCACTTTATCCTTAATCAACCATACATTGTTGGCAATCAATATTCTAAGCCAAACATTTTCAAACAGAATGTGACATTCTCAAATTCTTTCATAAAGAGATCAACAGGAGAGCTATTAAAGGACAAAAACAGAATTTCATGCCCTTTAATATTTTAATGCCATCTAGAATGCTAAAATAATTCCAATTATAAATATACAATATTTTAAGATGTAGTTTGTAATCTAAGGAGAATGAAACATGCTACTTCATGCCTTATATTTCACAAGAAACCATATGCTGAATATTTAATGCATTTCTATCCTATTGCAGTTTAAAGACTCTTGGCAGTTTATATACAATATACTGTATAAACCAATCAAAGTGTCTATGGTCCAAACTTTCATTATAACATTAAAATAACACCAATCAAACATGAGAATATAGACCATACAGATAGAAGTGGAAGATGGTATCATAAAGCATTAGTTCATTTCTTGTTCTTCATTTAGAACTCCCTAACTGTTGACATATTGACTGGAAGATGCATCTCTTGTTTTGCAGGAACCTGGAAGTGAAGCAGTTTTTCTGGGCTTGCAGAAAAAATAGTCAAATATTTGCTTCCATTTACTGTTCAGAGAGCCAGTTCCATGCAGCTATGCATCAAGCTAGAAACTGGGAGAGGGGAATTCTAGTGATGCCTTAGGCACAAAGCTAACTGGGTGACTTTGGGCCAGTCACTCTCTCTGAGCCCTAGGAAGAAGGTAAAGGCAAACTCCTTCTGAAAATCTTTCTAAGAAAGCGACTTATGTGGTTAATTGAGTGAAGGCTGTCTGCAATGTATCCATCAGTTTATCAAAAATCAGGACTCCAGATAAAGGAAGGGCAGGATTTAAAAATAACACGATTGAATTAATAACTGTTAATTAAAATCAATTGCCTGTTTAAAAAAAGTGTGTTCCATTTATATAATTAATTAATCAATCTCCCATCTCTATGTACCAGTTACACACTACAACACACTGGTTACAGGAAAAAAAAAGAAGGAATGAAACTAGATGAAGATGAGGACAGAAAGGGAGATAAATTATTTTTGGCCATTGGAATTTTTTTTAAAAAAAAATCAGCTGGCAATCATTCTGTCCAAAATAACTCTTAATTGCCAAGCTGATCTTCCAAGCCATCCATGCTTTTCAACAGTGATGTCTGCAGCTATGTCCACCCATTTCCTTGTTCTGTTCTCATCAGAAAATATAAGATGGCCTGCCATAGGTAAAGCATATGATTTATGCTTTACCTATGGTTATATGGTTATAACAGATTGTGTATCTGTAGCATATTTAATATTGGCAAATAGTAATCACAGTATAAAATATTAATGTTACTCATAACAGTCAGATAATTACAACCACATTTGGACAATGTATCAAACAGATCTTTGTTACTAGCTTCTTTCTAGTATCTGGCATACTTCTTTAACCTTTATCATATTCTGATATCATCACACTATAAAAAAGATGTTGAGACTCCAGAAAAAGTACAGAGAAGAGCAACCAAGATGATTAGGAACTGGAGGCCAAAACATATGAAGAACAGTTACAGGAACTGGGCATGGCTAGTTTAGTGAAGAGAAGGGCCAGGGGAGACATGATAGCAGTCTTCCAATATTTGAGGGGAAGGGATCAAGCTATTTTCCAAAGCACCTGAAGACCAGACAAGGAATAATGGATGGAAACTGAACAAGGAGTGATTCAACTTGGAAATAAGGAGAAACTTTCTGACAGTGAGAGCAATCAATCCATGGAGCAGCTTGCCTTCAGAAGTTGTGGGAACTTCATCACTGGAAGCTTTCAAGAAGAGACTGGACTGCCATCTGTCAGAAATGGTGTAGGGTCTCCTGCTTGGGTGGGGGGGGTTGGATTAGATGACCTACAAGGTCCTTTCCAACTCTGTTAATCTATGAACACCTGGGACTAATTTAGCTTTACTTCTATGCTTCACAAAGTTGAAATAGACAAGAAATTTAAACATGAAACAAACCAGTGGTTTCTGTACAGGAGCTGGCCACCTCGGCAGGAAAGAGATAGAGGGCAATGACTGCCTACATTTATATAGGCTAACAATGCTTGCTAGTCTGTTTTTGAGCCTCTGCTCTAAAACCGCAACATTATTTTTAAGACTTGCCCCCCCCCCCCATAATTTGATTCTTTAATCTCAGTTATGTGAGTTACACAAATAACTGGTAATGCTTCAAGTTTCATCAGATCCCAGCCAAAATACAACTCAGAAATATGGGGATACTAAGACTGATCTACAATTTAATTTTTACAATTGCAAGGATTCATGAGATGATTCATGGCAAATGTTCTCAGAATTCATGTATATAATTATCATTCAAATCTGAGAAAGAGCTTAGTAGTCCCAGGGTCAATGCAGATATTCAAAAAAATAAAGCAAGTGTGTATTTCCAGTTACCTGGAAATGTAGGAAGAGAAAAAGCTGAGCAGAAAATTTACATTTAAGCCATATTCAAGCTAATGAGTCCATGGTATATGGTATATATATTTGTTCTTATTCTCTTGGAGAGTTCTTTTTTTTATTGTTGGTGTTATTTTATGGAGTTGCTCTTCTTTCTTTAAATGAGGCAAGGAAATGCCCTGGAAGCCCTCCAGCCACTGAGTAAATCAAGTGGATGAGTAACAGCAGCAGCTACAGTGACAGGCTAAATGTCTATTCGATGCAGAGTTGCCAGGGGAAGGAAATGTCAAGGCAGGGGAAGAGCTCCCATTTAATTATTGTAAGCTAAATTCCTAATAAATACCTAGCCAAAGGCAGTCATTGGTCTTCTTTATTCTTCTTTTGTATCCTCAACTAAAGGCCCTGTCACACTGGCCGACGGATGCAAAATGTTTGTAAAAAGGACACAGCGGATGAGCAAAATGTTCCATCCATTGTTATCCGCTCTCAAAAGTGCCCCGAATTTGCATAACCAGAACGGACAACACGGAAGGGAACGGATGGGGGGAGGACGTAGGGCGGATGGAAAGCGGATGCTCCACAGAAGCCTAGCGGATGGAAGCGGATGGAAGAGGATGGCACATCCGCAAGGCTTCCGGGGGAGCACAGCAAAGCGGACGCGGAACAGAAAGAGCGGATGCAGAGCGGATGCAGAGCGGATGAAGCGGATGCAGAGCGGATGCCGAGCGGATGAAGCAGATGCAGAGCAGAAGCCTAGCGGATGCCTAGCGTTCACTGCGCATGCAGGGAAGATGCATTGTGTCAGCCCCGCGGATATAAAGGGAAGCAGCTCGCAAGCAGGTCACCATTCAGAGGAAAGACCTGCTTCCAGACACAGCTTGCCAGCCAGCCAGCAACCCAACAACCATGGGGAAGTAACGGAAGCCTCTGCCATCTGCTGCCAGCCCTGGCAAGATGGACAGGGCCACCCTCCCACCCCTTGGCCCTGACTCTGCTTCTGCTGGGGCTTCTGCTGCCCGGGCTCGATCTTCTGGTGCTGGTGCTTCTGCTGATGCTGCTTCTGGTGGTGGTGCTTCTGCTGATGCTTACTCTGCTGGCACTGCTCCTGGTGCTGGTGCTTCTGCTGGTGCTTACTCTGCTGGCACTGCTCCTGGTGCTGGTGCTTCTGCTGGTGCTTACTCTGCTGGCGCTGCTCCTGGTCCTGCTGGTGCTTACTCTGCTGGCGCGGCTCCTGGTCCTGCTGGTCCTGCTGGTCCTGCTGGTGTTCCTGGTCCTGCTCGTGGTCCTGCTGGTGCTTACTCTGCTGGCGCGGCTCCTGGTCCTGCTGGTCCTGATGGTGCTCCTGGTCCTGCTCCTGGTGCTCCTGGTCCTGCTGCTGCTGCTGCTGCTGCTGCTGCTGGTCCGACTGGTCCTGCTTTTGCTGCTACTGTTGTTGCTCCTGCTGGTGGTGGTAGTGGTGCGGAGGAGCAGCCCCTACAACCTCGAAGCCCCTCTGATGAGGGCCCATATGGCCCTGCCAAAAGGAGGAAGAGGCAGACATGTGAACAGGAGAGGAGGCAATCCTCCCTCGAAGAGGAACATGAGGATGAGGTGCTGGAATGGCTGAGGGAGAATGAGTATCTATGGCGGAAGGGACACAGGCTCTATCGAGACACCAAGAGGAAGCAGGCTGCTTGGAGAGAGAAGGTGGAGAGCCTGGGCTACACTTCGGAGGTGCTCCTCGGCTGGTGGAGGCACATGCACACCTGGTACAGAAAGCTGCACCTCAAGAAATCTGGCCAGGCCGCGGTCGAGCTGACGGACCGGGAGACCTATGTGATGGCCAAGTGCAGCTTCTTGGAGGGTGAGATCCACCACCGAGGAGCAGCCCCTCTCACAACCCTCTTTCTCAGGCAGCCTGCTGAGAGCCAGTCCTCTTCTGGGCAAGAGTCAGCTCCTGTGTCCAGGCAGGTATCTGTGGAGCGTGCCACGATGGAGACCCCCCTGACAGCTGTACTACCCGTAGCGGAGCGCGTGGAGGACCTCCTGACGCAGTGGGAGAAAGGAGACGGCACTTCCACCACAGTCCAACCCGCATCCACCCCCAGCTCCACCTTCACAGAAAGGCAGAGAGGCAAACCGGAGGGGCAGAGCCACACTGTCCTACTGGAGATAAGAGACACCATCAGGAGCAGCGTAGATCTCCTCTCTCAGCTGGTACACCGACGCCCCATCCTCCAACCGCAAGCCCTTCCTCACCTACGTCAACCAGACCCTCATGAACATGTCGGAACCCCAGTACCAGGTGGTGAAGGACAGAATCACCAATCTTCTTCACAACCCTCCAGACCAAGATGAACCTGCTCCCACCCAGTCCAGGCCTGTTTCTCCACCACAGGTGATGTCACTGCCCTTCCAAGGCTTTCCACAGGACCTACCTACCAAGGCTACGGCTACCAGGAGGTCCAGCAGCACAGGCAGCCCTTCCCAGTCCAGGCACAGGTACATCGTACGCCACCAGTGCCACTGATGCCACCAATGCCACCCACGCCACCGATGCCAACCACGCCACAGATGCCAGCCATGCCACCGATGCCACCAATGCCAGTCCTCACCCAGCTGCAGACCAGACAGCCCCACTACACTGCTCCTTCCTCCACTCCACAGCCAAGCCCGGCCTCAGTACATCTGTCATCGGTATTGGGGCTGACACCCCATGTCATGGAGGAAGGGGCTCTCAACATCACAGGGCTGAGCCAGCTGCCTGAGAGCTTCCTCAACACACCGTCCCCTGTTTTCCTCTCGGGGCCAGGCACCCCAGTGGCGCCTCAGACCAGCACTCCAGCAGCAGCCACCTCCACAGCATCTGGACCCTTCACCCCTGAGATTGGGTACGCCTCAGAGTGACCAAGAAGAGTGCCAGAGACAGAGTGGCTACCTGTTGTCTTTATTTTTGCTTTGGACACTTGACTTCGGTCATTTTTCTTTAACAGCTTGTTATCAATAAAGATTATCTTTGCTTCACACACTTGCTTCATTTATTTTTGTCAATAAAGTCTTGGTGGAAACTTTTAGAAATGGTTTAAGCCTTTGCATGCTTGTGGGATGGGTAAGGATAACAGTAAGATGTGTAATAGCTGTGGGATGGGCAGGGATACCTTTGGGATGGGTAATAGCTGTGGGATAGATAAACCTCCAGTGTAAGCATAGTGGGACTGTATGGTCCACCCTCCCAGGTGCCACACCTATGGCCCTTTATTATCAATAACAATGTAATAATCATCCACACATGTCAACACAAACACAACTCTTTATTAAACGCCCTGTTCATTGTAGGCCCACCCAACATACATGGCCCAATCTCATCCGTGTGATGAGACAGGCTGAAGGAAGCATCCATTAATCATCTATCATCCTGTCTTGCCACTCCACTACTCCAGCTGGGGAGTTGCACCAGTGTCTCAGGAGGTTGCGCTGCTTCTTCCCTTCACGTAAAGCTCTGTTGGGGCCTTGCACATCCTCAGTGTCTATCAGGTTTTGCCCTTGCCTCCATTCCCCAGGCTCCATGTCCCCATTGCCTTGTTGGAGGTCCACGAGCCTGTTCTGCAACATTGGGTAGCGGGTGCGCATGAGATTGTGCAGGATGCAGCAAGCTTCCACAATGTTCCTCACGGTCTGTGGGTGATGCTGCTTGGTGGTGAGAAGTACCTGGAACCTGTTGGCCAGGATGCCAAAGGCGTTCTTCACACCCGCCTTGCCCTGGACAGCCTGTAGTTGAAGATCCTCTCTTCACGGGTGAGGAGTCTGGAGGTGTAGGGCTTCATGAGGTAGGTCATGAGGGAGAAGGCGTCATCCTCCATGATGAAGTAGGGCACATCTTGCGTGTCATTGGGCAGGGGGTCTGGATCTGGGAAGCCCATGATGAGGTTGCGTTCCAGCCCCTCCTTGAGGTCACTGGCGTTGTATACCTGGGCATCTGAAGCTGGCCCGTTGCCTGAAGCATCGATGTACATGAACTTGTAGTCAGCATAGACCATGACGAAGAGTATGATGCTGAAGAAGCCCTTGTAGTTGGAATAAGTGGACCCCGACTTGGCTGGAGCTTTGCAGGCCACGTGCTTGTCATCTATGGCTCCAACGGTGTGGGGGAAGTTCCACTTCTGATACCACTGCTCCTGTAGGTCGTCCCTGAGGCCAGGTAGCGTAGAATCAGTGCCACCTTGAGCCCAGGGTCTAGGCTGGGCCCGAAGTTGGTGTTTGCCTTGGTCAACCTGGGTCTCAGCCGCTCCACAACTTCATCAAACATGGCTGGAGGCATCCTCGTGAAGTTCTGGAATGCACGAGGGTCTTCGTTCCTCAGCTCCACCATCAGCTTGTTGTACAGTCTGTACTCTGCTCTTCTCCCGATCCATCTTCGGACCCAGACACTTCTTGGACGCCTCCTTTTCTTCCCGTAGAACAGTTGAAAGAGCCTGTAGATGGCTTCGCACTGTTGCCGCACAATGGTGGCTACCAAAAGAACTGTGTTACGATCCATGGTGGACATCAATGGATGCTGTGGAAGAGCAAGAGCCAGATGAAGGCTGCAGAGGTCTGCACAGTAGGGCTGCTGGACTGAAAGTGTGATCCAGGTGAGTTGCTCCCCCTTTTTATAGGCAATATAGGTTTTCCACTATGTGTCCTTTTGCATCCTCTAGACATCCTGCAGACATCCTAAATATCCGAGATAGGTTCCCTCTGCGAACATTTTTTCCATTTTAAATGCTTTGTATGCAAGCTGCATCCGCTTTCATCCTTTCTCCGTGCTACTAACGCTTTGTGTCCATTCCGCGTCCGTTTCGCTTCCTTCCTGTGTCTGTTTTCCGCTGGAGTGGATTTGAGTTGCGCGGATGCGCAGCAGATGCCTAGCAGATATAGCGGATGCGTAACGGATGACGACGGATGTAGAACGGATGTTCCCCGTATGCGTTGCGGATGCAGAATGGATGCGTTGGATATATTTTCCGCTCAAAAAGTTTTGAGCAGCTCAAAACTTTTTGAGCGGATGGAACCTTGTCGACGGATGCTGGACAGATAGAGAGGATGAAAAACGGAGGCAGTGAGTACAGAACGGATGAATCGCATTAACCAACGGATGGCAAGTGTTTCTCTCCGTTTTACATCCTCTTTCCATCCGTTGGTGCAGTGTGACATGGGCTTAACATTTCTACCCTTCAAATAACTACATTAGGATATAAAAAGAGACAGAGCACATTTCAACATGCAAACTACTCCCAGTAGTTTCTTGATAATGTTTCTTTAAAGCAGGGGTGTCACACTCAAGGCTTGTGGGGTGCTTAGATCTGGCCCATAGGGCCACTGTGGAAATAATGAAGGACCGCCCCATGGTGCCTCTGCCAGCGAAAAGGGAGCTTGGGAAGGCTGGGCTGTGATGACCTCCTGCAACCCTCTGCCAGTGAAAACAGAACTTGGGAGGGCTGCTTTTGTTGGCAGAGTACTCAGGCTACCACAGGCGCCCCAACATAAATGACGTTGGCCACGCCCACCTAGCCCCCCGAGGTTAAACACAACCGTGATGCGGCCATCAATGAAATCGAGTTGGACACCCCTGCTTTAGAGGAATAAATAGTCCTGGGAATTCCATGTAAGTCAATTTAATAGAGAGACTTTTGATATTACCTTTGATATTATGCCCAGTAAGACATAGTAATTTACTGATAATAAGTAGTAGTTATTGGTAGCCCTCAATATAGCATTTTGTTTAATGACCATTCAAAGTGACAGCAGTATTGAAAAAAGTGACTTACAACCAAACTTCACACTTACAACTGTCAAAGCACGTTCATAGTTTCCTAATCAAAATTCAGGCATTTGATAACTGGCAGTCTGTTTACAGTAGTTGTAACATCTCCAGAATTACATGATCACTGTTTGCAACCTTCCCAGCCAGCTCCCAATAAATAACGGGGAAAGCCGTCACTTATGATCCCATGATTCAATTAACAACTGCAGTGATTTACTCAATAATCATGGCAAAAATCATGATCATAAGATCATAAGGCTTTGTTCACTTAATGACTGCCTTGCTTAGCAACTGACATTCTGGTCCTAATTATGATTGTAAGTCAAAGACTACCTGTACATCTAAATCTACTCTTATTAGTAAGCTGTGATTTAGAATTTCTCAGAAATTGTTTTGCTGATACATCAATGGGACAAAGAATAAGGTATAGGCCAATTGATAATAGCAATAGCACAGACTTATATACTACTTTACAGTGTTTTTCAGCACTCTCTAAGAGGATTACAGAGTCAGCATTTTGCTCCCAACAGTTTGGGTCCTCATTTTACCGATCTCAGAAGGATGGAAGTTTGAGTCAACTTTGAGCGGATCATGATCAAATTCCTGGCAGTGGACAGACTTAGCCTGCAATATAGTCTAACCATTGTGCCATCATGGCTTATTGATGTTGCAGTGGTTAGAATAAATGAAGGATTGTTTGTATTTAAAAAATTCCTACGACTTGATTTTTCATTGTCTTGAAAAGAAAGCTTGAAAAATAATACTTACTGCAGCAAGGAACATATTCCATCTCTGCAGCATTGTTAGAAAAATTATTTTGGAGACTTACCGAGATATAAAATATTTATCCTCTAATATTTCACAGATAAAAATAGAAGCAACCATGTACTTTTCCAGGTTTCACTATGTTACTAAAGGTTTAAATTATTTACTGAGTGATATATTTATATCCCATTCTTCAAAGCCTAAACATTTACAAGGCAGTTCTCTCTGTGTAAAAATAATACAAATACACAAAGCAAGTGATGAAACCCAAATTTACTGAGCTTTTGCACTAAGATTCTCCCTTTTTTCCCTGCAGTCTTCCAGGTTCTTTCAAAATCTGCTTTGTCTAGGTGGGAGCATTTGCAGCAGATTTTGAGAGTGCACAAGAGCTGCATGGTGAAAAATAGCTGCCTGCCTCTCACTCAAGGAAAATCTTCATTAGATTCTCTCTTATCCAAGAATTCACCTGCACAAGTCTGTTAGTTTCTTTTTAAATGTTAAATTAAAATTAATTTTAAAAAACCCAGAGGCTAATAAAGAAAAATATAATCAAATCAAAATATGGCAAAAAAATTGTCAAAAATTCAGAAAATTCAATTTTAAAAAATGGATTATAAAGATCTCAGAACTAGCACAAATGGCAAACCTGATCTGTTTGGTCAGGGAGAAAGCAAGAAGATTTTTTTAAAAATCTTTCATGGACTTTTTGCTGAAAGAAGAAAAGAACAAAACAAAACGATGGTTTATGGATTTAAATTTAATCACTTAAACTGATGAAAATGAAATAGGGGTTGAAGGGATTTCTGAAGAGTTAAGAGGGAAGGAAGACAATAGGTTTGTTAGTATCTGTTGAAGAGAAGATCAGGAGTAGTTATATTTCATCACTTTAATTTTCTTTCATGCTTTTTTTCTTTTCTTGGACTCTTTCTCTTTTCTTTTTCTTTAGATTTGCTTTATTACCTTATGTAAATTCCTCAATAAATAGAAATAACAAAATAGAGCCTTCGTAAAGGCAAAAAGTCTGTAGAGATTCTCAGTCATCCAGGTGATCCTGAGGACACAGATAAACCTCCAAGTGCTTCAAGGACCCACTAAAATGATGCAAATAACTAGCTGTTTGCAAGGAATAGAAATCCTTCCATTCCCCACTATCCTGTCAGAGCTGAAGAAGCTTCTTGGATAAGAAGTGAAATGTTTTCAAAGAAAAAAGCAAGAAAGTCCAGTTGCCTCCTGAAAAAAATTCCTTTGGGACTTCTAAAGGCAGCAATGGTTAGTGTGGAATAGGTAACCAGTCCTGTGCCCAGTAGAGCTTTTAGGTTATAACCAGCACCTTTCATTCCATTGGAAATCTATTGTGATAAGTAAGCTTGGATGGCAGTGGTGTTATATGGGCATACCTGTCAGCTCTCTGAAGGTGGCCAGACTTGGACACCAAAGTTATGAATGCTAAAACTATTTATATTATAGGGTTACAGAAACAGAATCTTGTAACCACTGAATGTGTATTTCCCCTCCCCATCTTTTTCCTAAAAAGAACTTGGGAGGGTCCAGTCTTCAGAGTTTTTCTCAAATTTCATTCCTGCTTTGCACTCACATTTCTGACAGGATTCCAGTAATTTCCACAACCAAGTAAGACTCCGAGGCCAGCAATTCCTCAAAGTTCCATTTTATTAGAGATGTCATATTGGCATATCTGGGAAAGCCCAAATCTGAAAGCCCTCGGGTCTTCCCCACCCAAAACAAAGTCAAAGTCCCTTCTCCTTCACCCTCGTGCCCATCACATGGTCCAATCACTCCACCATCCCAACTGGAGATGTTCCTCAGTCACGCCTCTCCAGGTGCAGGCTGAATATCCTTGACTCCCAGAGAAAAGAATGTTGTTATGGCTATATATCTCCACCAACTCCATGCAACCCGCCTCCCATTTTCCCACAGCACTAAATGTGGCAGCCCTGAAGACCCAAAGAAAAAGATGGACTTCACGGCTGACAATTTCTCTTATTGGACTCTTACCTCAGCTGTGGCTCTTCCTCCTGTTCATCACAGTTATTCTCACAGCCCGTTATATCACCACAGTGTGACAAAATAAAAAAGACAATTATACACAATCTAGAGTAGTGGAATCCTACCTTAGTCACTACCAGTTCAGTGGGCACACTCCCCTGATGCACCAATCAACTGAGAAGATGAAGAAATAAAAAAACTAGGAGCGACCCTCCCACCCTCCCATGCACTTTTCGGTCTTTTATCCTTCCAGCTGATTGTTGAAGGCTTTTTCCCCCTCCTCTCAGCTGATCCGAGGCTTTTTTTTACTACTGGTTCTGCCAAACCAGGCCAAACCAGAAGCATATCACCACTGACAACCTAAGTCTATCATGTAAATAATCAATGAGTTAAGATACAAATATATAAATAACCAAAAATTAGGATTGTGCCTGATCGATGAAGGCATGCATTTTATTCATTTAAATAACTTATATGGCTTGAACATTGAAAGTCTGGATAGTTTACAACAATAAAAACAAACAAACCAACAATCTGAATTAAAAAACAGATGTTAATGGGTGACCTAACTATTGTAGTGTACACTAACATCATATTTCAGAGCCTTGAAAGAGATTAATGGGTGTAATATTTACATTATGATGGAACCAAGACAGGAACATTTCTTTCACATATACAGTCCACTACTTTAGGGATGAGTTAAGTGATCCATAAATGTCTTAAGTTTGGACTACTGGTTTCAGTTACATTATTATATTACATTACATTATTTAAGGTTATTAAATCCAGGTTATTATTCCTGAATGGAACTGATTGCCTATTAGCCATTGCACATGAATTGAGATGTGTTCAAATTGGCCTCCCCATTCTTCTTTTTTTTTAAAGGACTTTGTTTTACAGATATATTTGCAAGTACTTTCACGTGTTATTCTGGTGGACATGATTAAGCTGTTGCATCTATTTCACTTTTCATGGGCAGATTCTTATTAGCCTTTTTGAGCATGTATGATGTTGATATCTATAAAGAGTATAAATTTAAGAAAGTAAAGCCCATGTCACACTGGCCAACGGATGCAAAAAGGACACAGCGGACGAGCAAAATGTTCCATCCATTGTTATCCGCTCTCAAAAGGGGCAAAAATCTGCATAACCGGAGTGGATAACACAGACACGGGGAGGACGCAGGGCGGATGCAAAGCAGATGCAGAATGGAAGCCCAGCAGATGAGAGCGGATGGCGCATCCGCTAGGCTTCTGGGGGGCCTCAGCAAAGCGGATGCGGAACGGATACAGCGGATGCAGAGCGGATGCACAGCGGATGCACAGCGGAAGCGGAACAGATGCCGAGCGTTAATTGCGCATGCGGGGGGGATGCATTGCGTAAGCCTCCCGAATATAAAGGGAAGCAGCTCGCACGTGGCCAGCATTCTGAGGAAAGACCTGCTGCTGGATACTTCGAGTTCCTTGCCTGCCCTGCCTGCATGCCTGCCTGCCAGCCTTGCTGCCAGCCTGCCTTCCAGCCAGCCTTGGTGCCTGCCTGCCTGCCTTCCTGCCAGACTTCCTGCCAGCCTACCTGCCAGCCTTCCTGCCAGCCTACCGGCCAGCCTTCCTGCCTGCCTGCCAGCCTTCGTGCCTGGCTTCCTGCCAGCCTGCCTGCCAGCCTCCCTGCCAGCCAGCAACCCCACAACCATGGGGAGGAAGCGAAAGCCTCAGCAGCCTGCCGCCATACCTGGTAAGAGGGACAGGGCCAACCTCCTGCCCCCTGCCCGTGACTCTGCTTCTGCTGGGGCTTCTGCTGAAGCTGCTCCTGGCGGTGGTGCATCTGCTGGTGCTTACTCTGTTGAAGCTGCTCCTGGTCCTGCTCGTCCTGCTCGTGCTCCTGGACTTGCTCGTGCTCCCAGGCTTGCTGCCCCTGCTGGTGCTTACTCTACTGCTGCTGATCCTGGTCCTGCTGGTCCTGCTGCTGCTGATCCTGCTGCTGCTGCTGCTGATGATGATGATCCTGCTGCTGCTGCTGCTGCTGCTGATGATGATGATGATTATGATCCTGCTGGTGAGGATGATGATGATGATCCTGCTGCTGCTGCTGCTGCTGGTGGTGTGGAGGAGCAGCCCCTACTAACTGGGAGCCCCTCTGATGAGGGCCCATCTGGTCCTGCCAAAGGGAGGAAGAGATGTATGCAACAACAGGAGAGGAGGCAATACTATATTGAGGAGGCGCACAAGGATGAGGTGCTGGAGTGGCTGAGAGAGAACGACTATCTGTGGCGGAAGGGACACCGGCTGTACAGGGACACCAAAAGGAAGCAGGCTGCTTGGAGAGAGAGGGCGGAGAGTATGGGTTACACTTCGGAGGTGCTCCTTGGCTGGTGGAAGCACATGCACAACTGGTACGGGAAGCTGCACCTGAAGAAATCTGGCCAGGCCACTGTGAAGCTGACGGACAGAGAGACCTACGTCATGGCCAGGTGCAGCTTCCTGGAGGGTGAGGTCCACCACCGAGGTGCACCACCAGCCCCTCTCACAACCCTCTCTCTCCGGCAGCCTGCTGAGAGCCAGTCCTCTTCCGGCCGAGAGTCAGTCCCTGTCTCCAGGCAGGTTTTTGTGGAGAGTGCCACGGTGGAGAACCCGCGGACAGGTGTGGTAAGCGTGGTGGAGTACGTGGAGGACTCCCTGGTGCGGTGGGAGAAAGGAGACATCGAGTCCACCACAGTCCTAGCCGCATCCACCACCACCCCAGCTCCGCCTCCACGGAAAGGCAGAGAGTCGGACAGCAGGAGGGGCAGAGCCACACTGTCCTGCTGGAGATCAGGGACACCATCTGTACCAGCATAGATCTCCTCTCTCAGCTGGTCCACACCGACTCCTCATCCTCCAACCGCAAGCCCTTCCTCACCTATGTCAACCAGACCCTCAAGGAAATGGCGGATCCATAGTACCAGCTGGTGAAGGACCGGATCACTGAGCTGCTTCACAAGTCCAGGTCTGCTCCTCCACCCCAGGTGATGTCCCTCCCATTCCAAGGCTTTCCACAGGCCCTCACCTACCAGGGCTACGGCTACCAGGAGGTTCAGCAGCACAGGCAGCAGTCCTTCCCAGTCCAGGCACAGAGGCACAGATTCCACTGATGCCACCAATGCCACCCATGACAATGATGCCACCGACGACAACGATGCCACCCATGCCAATGATGCCACCCACGACAGTCCTCACCCAGCTGCAGAGCAGACAGCCCCACTACACTGCTCCTTCCTCCCCCCCACAGCCAAGCCCGGCCTCAGTACATCTGTCATCAGTACTGGGGCTGACACCCCATGGCATGGAGGAAGGACCTCTCAGCATCACGGGACTGAGCCAGCTGTCCGAGAGCTTTCTCAACACACCGTCAACTCTTGTCCTCTCGGGGCCAGCCACCCCAGTGGTGCTTCAGACCAGCACTGCAGCAGCACCCACCTCCACAGCACCTGGACCCTTCACCCCTGAGACTGGGCACACCTCCGAGTGACCAAGAGGAGTGCCAGAGACTGGCTGGCTGGCTACCTGTGGACTTTATTTGGACACTTGACTTGGATCATTTTTCTGTTACAGCTTATTGTTCAATAAAGTTTATCTTTGATTCACACACTTGCTTCATTTCTTTTTTTCAATAAATTCTTGGTGGAAACTTTTAGAAATGGTTTAAGCCTTTGCATGCTTGTGGGATGGGTTAAGATAGCAGTGAGGTGGGCAGGGATACCTGTGGAATGAGCAGGAATACCTTTGGGATGGCTAATAGCTGTGGGATAGATAAACCTCCAGTGCAAGCATAGTGGGACTGTATGGTCCACCCTCCCAGGTGCCACACCTAGGGCCCTTTTTTTTTTATCAAAAACAATGTATGCATTGATCCACACATGGCAACACAAACACAACTCTTTATTAAACGCCCTGTTCATTGTAGGCCCACCCAACATACATGGCCCAATTTCATGATGAGACAGGCTGAAGGAAGCATCCATTAAACATCTACCATCCTGTCTTCCCACTCCACTGCTCCAGCTGGGGAGTTGCACCAGTGTTTCAGGAGGTTGCGCTGCTTCTTCCCTTCCCATGAGGCTCTGTTGGGGCCTTGCACATCCTGAGTGTCGATCAGGTTTCGCCCTTGCCTCCATTCCCCAGGCTCCATGTCCCCATTGCCTTGTTGATGGTCTACGAGCCTGTTCTGCAAGACTGGGTAGCGGGTGCGCATGAGATTGTGCAGGATGCAGCAAGCTTCCACGATCCTCCTCACGGTCTCTGGGTGATGCTGCATGGTGGTGAGAAGTACCTGGAACCTGTTGGCCAGGATGCCAAAGGCGTTCTCCACCAACCGCCTTGCCCTGGACAGCCTGTAGTTGAAGATCCTCTCTTCATGGGTGAGGAGTCTGGAGGTGTAGGGCTTCATGAGGTAGGTTCTGAGGGAGAAGGCCTCATTCCCCATGATGAACTAGGGCACATCTTGCGTGTCATTGGGCAGGGGGTCTGGATCTGGGGAGCCCACAATGAGGTTGCCTTCCAGCCCCTCCTTGATGTGACTGGCGTTGTATACCTGGGCATCTGAAGATGAGCCGTAGCCTGAAGCATCGATGTACATGAATTTGTAGCCAGCATCAACAATGGCGAAGAGGACGATGCTGAAGAAGCCCTTGTAGTTGAAATAAGTGGACCCTGAGTTGGCTGGTGCTTTGCAGGCCACGTGCTTCCCATCTATGGCTCCAACAGTGTGGGGGAAGTTCCACCTCTGATACCACTGCTCTGCAACTTTCTTCCAGCCTTCTTCAGTGGAGGGACACTGGAGGAGCTCCTTCTTGTATTCTTCGATGATGGCCTGCACCACTTCTCTGACCACAATGCTGATGGTGTTGTGTGGCACCCTCCAGCCGTACTGCATGCTTTTGAAGGTGGTCCCTGAGGCCAGGTGGCGCAGAGTGAGTGACACCTTGAGACCAGGTTCCAGGCTGGGCTGGAAGTTGGTGTTTGCCTTGGTCAACCTGGGTGTCAGGTGTTTCAGAACTTCGTCAAACATGGCTGGAGGCATCCTCATGAAGTTCTGGAACACCCGAGTGTCTTCATTCCTGAGCTCCACCATCAGCTTGTTGTACAGCCCGTACTCTGCTCTTCTCCCGATCCATCTTCGTACCCAGACGCTTCTTGGCCGCCTCTTTTTCTTCCTGTAATAGAGTTCACAGAGCCTGTAGATGGCTTCATACTGTTGCATAAGGATGGCGGCTGCCAAAAGGACTGTGTTACGATCCACGGTGGACATGACTGGATGCTATGGAAGAGGAAGAGTCAGATGAAGGCTGCAGAGGTCTGCACAGGTGGGCTGCTGGTCTGAAAGTGAGATGCAGACGAGTTGCTCCCCCTTTTTATAGGCAGTATAGGTGTCCCTTTGCATCCTCTAGGCATCCTGTAGACATCCTTTATATCCGAGATAGGTCCCCTCTGCGAACGTTTTTTCCATTTTAAACGCTTTGTTTCCGTGCTGCATCCGTTCTGCATCCGTTCTGCATCCGTTCTGCGTCTGTTCCACTTCCTCCCTGAGTCCAAGCGGATGCGAGTTGCGCGGATGCGGAACGGATGCCTAGCGGATATAGCGGATGCGTAACAGATGCGTAGCGGATGCGTAGCGGATGCAGAACGGATGAACTGGATACATTTTCCGCGAAAAGTTTTGGGCAACCCAAAACTTTTGGAGCGGATGAAACGTCAATAAACAGATGCTGGACGGATAGAGAGGAAGCAAAACGGAGGCAGTGAGTACATCGCGTTTTCGAACGGATGGCAAGCTTTTTTGTCCGTTTTACATCCTCTTTGCATCCGTTGGTTCAGTGTGACATGGGCTTAAGAAGTAAAGTAGAAATAATAATAACAGGATAAGTGGGTAAACAATGGATTTAAGCACTGCAAAAGTTTGTATATCTGGTATATCGTTAAGGACTTAGGTTCTTACAATATGCAATGTTTCATATCCTTTCTCTAAAGAAAACTCAAAGATTATTGTTGAATTTTAAGCATTCTTATAGAGAAGGAATCTCCTGCAATATATTTAACCCATTTTAAGGCATACATGTTTTATGTGTGTCTCACCTAACTTTACCAGAAAATTAGGCCAGCGCTTCTCACTTGGAAAAGCAGAGTCTACCTGAACCTTAGGGTCATTGGTTGAGCTTCCTTGTTCTACTTGAAAGGCTGTAATAGCCTATCTCCAGTATTAAAGATGCATCAGAAGGAAAAACAGGGACTTTTTTCTTTGGAAGACCAAGAACTGATCACATCGTCACTGAAATAAAGTAAGTACTTATTTCTATTTATTTATAGACTAGTCGTTAGATAGGTATTTTTATACACAACTCACTATCCTTTTATTGTCCTTTCTTTTTCCTAAATATATTTCCCCCCTTTGCAATTTTCTCAGCAATGCTACCTCAACGCCCAATCCCACCACCACCCAGCACAGATAAATTCCGTGGCCAAAACACTAATCACCAGAACCAAACGCCTGGCAGACAAGACACATATGCATTCACAAGACTGAACTATGCACCCTGACTAAAGTATTGGCAGCCAACGGCTTCCACAAAAAATCACCAGCCTGATCCACAAAAATACACCAAGACATAAGAGAGACCTAGAAGATCAACAGACCTATGGAACAGCTGTCCTGCCCTACATAAGAGGTACTACAGACAAAATCAGCAAGATACTACACAGGCATCACATCAAGACTGCCTTCAAAACAGACAAAAAAATAGCAGCCATCCTTAAAAACCCCAAAGACAAAATTGACCTGGAAAACCAAGGCATATACGAAATTCCCTGGGCATCATGCCTGGCCACATACATTGGATAGACCAATAGAAGAATAAGTACCCGCCTGGATGAACACAAAAATGCAGTAAAAAAAGCTGGAACACACCTCCTCACTAGTCCAACACATGAAAACCATAGGTCACAACATCAACTTCACTGGCACTAAAACCCTAGCCACTATAGAAAACCCCAGCCACAGAATCATCAGAGAAGCCATAGAGATTGAAAAAAGACCTGAAATCATGAATAGAAGAGATGATTCCACCAGACTGTCAATCATTTGGAAGCCTGCACTCTCAAATAGAAAGATCTCCACACCACAAGCCAGGCAAACACCTGGGCACAAACAGACTCCCTCTGATACCTCCAACTCAAACACACCCCAACCAGGCACCCAGATGAAACCTAGCTTCCTAATAGATAATAGCCATCCTTTCACGTGAAGCCAAGCTGCACTGAAAGCCTCCAACATAGGAACAGAGTGTTGCCAGCCAATCAAAGCCACAAAACAGACAGAAGAAACCAGAAACACCAATCAAACAAACTCCAATAAACACAGATCAAGACTCCCAACCAATCAGGATGTAGAAAAAAACATCCTGGCACAACAATAGGCTACCCTCAAATTTAAAGCCAACGGCTGTGAGAGCCTGACCCATATACAAACTCAATACAGAAGCCTGATGATGGCAGATGAGATTCTGCTGAAACGTTGCTACAACTTTAAAAGCACTACAATGACGTGGGATAATACCCGAAGGAAGCTGAACTGCATTCATATGTATATATATATATGAATGAGCTGAGCTGTTGCTCAGACACCACAAATTTATTTCATTCGCACAATTTCATCCCCATATATATGCTCCAAAGTGACCACATTTCATGGATGCACAAGAAACACAAATGGGAAGATAAATTCTTTGACTTGAGAAGCTTCTGTATATTAGCAGACAGACACCATTACTTACAGCTCTTATAGAATTAGAATAATGCCTTTCTTGAACTGCCAGTCTTTAATGATGCAAGATGACAGTACCAAATTTGATTCAGTTGAATTTAATTGTATTAAAAGACTAGCCTGATATCTGTTTATAGGAAAATAACCTAAATAACTTGGTATTTCAGCAATGCATTTGATAGATGCCATCTGGGAAATTGAACAAGAGAGCAACATTAATGAGGAAAGTTTAATAGGAAAACAAAGAAAGGACTGCACTTTATTGAAAGCAAAGTACTAGTGAAGTTTGTGCAAGACTCAGCTTTGCGAGCCATTTCAGTCAATACTAAACAACAACCTTAAATGGGAATGTGTTCATGAAATCCGCTTGAAGAACTATTGTTATTCATCATCACTGCCTCTTTATGATGAGCTTGTCAGTAAGAAATGAAGAGAATATGTGATGCTGAAGAGGAAATCACAGTGGACTTCAGTCTTGCCTGTATTTGCATATTTATTCTTCAATCTTCTAAACTTGCTTCCATACCTTATTTCAAGTTGATATTGGCTATATAATAGGCGGTTGATGTTCTCTTTTCATTCTTTAGAAAGTGTGCTGGGATGGGGGAGGATTTATCTTCATTGCTGATGATACAAAAACCTCACATTCTTGTAAAAGTTTGGGATTTTTAAAAACGTTTTTATAATGCTTCATTATATATATGTTCGCATTATATTTCAAGTGCTTGAAGCACCCAAGTTCTCAATGCCACTTTTCACGCACATCTGCAGTATCAAGCTAAAACCTTCTTTCTGCAACAGTAATGAAGCAAACTATGAACAAAACTATGAGCTTATTTAGCAGGAATCAATTCTCAGTTTCTATCACATTGCATGTACACAAGTTTGCTTGTCCTTGTTCTGTTACCTACAGAATGTACTTTTAAATAATTAAATCCACTTTTTTGTCACAAGAAAAGAATATTCATTCATCCAAGTTTCCCATCATTGCCTTTTGATCCTGAATATATTCCATTTTTGCACCCAGGGCATTCATACACAATTCTACTTGGGAATAAACTCCATTAAATTAGATAGGACTTACTTTTACAAAAGAGCTGTGATGGCACAGTGGTTAAAATGCAGCATTGCAGGCTAATTCTGCTGACTGACTGCAGTTTGATTCTTACCTGCTCAAGATTACTCAGGCTTCCATCCTTCCGAGGTTGGTAAAATGAGGATCCAGATTGTTTGGGAAAATGTGCTGACTCTGTAAACTATTTTGAGAAAGCTGTAAAGCATTATGAAGCTGGACATCTAATCAGCTATTCATGATCTGCTAAAAGCTAAGTTGATTCAAGCCTGGTTAGTATTTGGATGGGAAATTATCAGAAAGTCCATGGCCAACCCTTTTCAGAACTGGGGTTAAGAAGGAGATAATTCCTGAAGATGCCTTAATCTGAGTTTTACCCCTGATGATCAATGGATTTATTTTTCATTGAATTTTGGAATCTTTTTGAAACAATCTGCGCTTGACTCTCAGTCTGACATTAAGCAGAATTTCTTCATAGGTGATCCAGACAAACTGCAAACTGTTTTGTATTCAAATCATTTCAAATTTAAAGCAACATGTTCTGAGGTCAATGGCCCAACCTGAATGCAAAAGCATCTTTTGAGTGCCAAGCACACCACCCAAAACAAGATGTTTCATATTCAAAACCAGATGTTTGGTTTGAATTTTAAAAGTTTTGCTTGCATAATCCTGATTAGGTAGATAACTGTAAATCTGGATTCTTCATGTTCAGCTTCAAATTAATTTAGTTATGGTACCCTCAAGGTCTTGTACTATAAAAAACTTTTCTATTTTTTTCTCTGATCACATCTAAACCCATCTGTTGGAACATAGAAAAATTGCTGTGTCATTAGACTGTCATGTAGGTAGTGGCAAGCTGAAAATGATAATTTCCTTAGCAGAGTTGTGGTTTGATGAAATAGTTTGGAAGAATGTATTTAAGATTACATCGCATAATGCAAGATAGGCCAAGAGTAATTTCAGACTTCAATTAAAAGCTTTAACTTCAGAAGTGGACATTGGAATTTTTTAAATGTTGAAATTATGAGGAGGAAAAACAAAGAGAAATGTAAGAAGTGTATTACTTTAATGGTAGGATTTCTACATAATGAATTCCATATTGGTAACGTGCTGATGCCCAAGTTCATGAATTGATTCATTTTATCCTTCCATTACTTTAAAACATCCCATTTGCAGAACTGTGGATGCTGGGTGGAGCCCTAAGCTGAGCCAAAGGATAATTCTCTCCATTTTGGAAAGTTGTTCTTTCCAGCCCAACTCAAAAAATAACATTCCATCAGAAACGTGTAAGCCTTCTGGGAGTCACTTGGGATTTTGCAACCCAGATACACTGTACCTAGTTAAAAAGCATTCTTAAAGTTGCCTATCAATTACATGGGATAATTGATCCAGTACCTTAGACCCATCTGATTTTCCCATTTCTGTGATGGCCATCATACCAATACTACATCAAGCCAGATGAGTCAATATGTACAATTTTCATGCAAACTTTTCTCCCCTTTTTTGATCGTGCATAAGCCTTCCCAAGTTGACATTCAGCAGATGTATGGAACTATAACTAGCTGCAATAAGCAGAACTCCAGATGTCATATAGCATAATCCAGAAGGAAGATGAGAAGATCAGCCCTGGGATAATGTTCTGACCCAAGCTTTGTTCAAAGCAAACAAGCACCAAACAGAGATAAAAGCAAAATCTTTTTAATGCTTCTCTGTGAATTCTGTTCATTCACAGTAAAACGCTGTTAAAAATTTATTGTCCCAGATAAGAACAAGCCTTGCCAAGATTGTGCAAGGCTGCCAAGAACACTAGATTAAATTGCAAGAAAATAACCAAAACCAAAAGTCTCCAAACACAAACCAAGATAGTTCGAACTTCCACAAGACTTGAAGTGCAAGAACTTCTTTGCTTCCTGCAAAGAATCCCACCTATGAGGGCTGGCTTTTATCCCTTAAGAGAGGGGCCATTACCTTGGAGCCTTACTCTCAAGTCGCCCATGCTGCTGAAGCTGCTGTTTCCTTCGAACAGCCCTGCACGTACGTGCACTGGGCACAGGCTCCTCAGGGTCTTCTGCATCACTGCTGCCAGCCTCCACAAGCTCCAAAGGCAGCACCCCACTCTCTGATAGTCCTGGCCCCATCCCTGCATCATACGCAGGCCCCTCATTCAAGTCCTCATTCTTCAAGACCTCAGCCATCCACACCTGCTGCCAGACAACCACAACAGATAAAGAAGAGTTAGAACAAGCTTGAGTGGCTTTGCCTTCCAAATATAGCCATGAATTTAAAAACCAAGAGGGAAACTGCAGGCTTCCAGCATGATGTCCTGCCAAAATAGTGCCAATCTTGGATCGCATGAGCAAAATCCTCCATTTCCAAAGCCTACTGCAACTGATTCCACATTGTGCTCATAAGTATGTATCTCATTTCCTTTCCCCTCCCTCTCTCCCTCCCTGGCATCAGAGGCTAAGCAGTCTGCATGTCACTATGTAATAAACCTTGATGCAAAACATGTCAAACATTCCCAAACTATGTGGTGCAACTGCCTTTTCCAATAAATCAGGAAATATCGTTTTGAAGTCTTTTAAAGTCAATATTTATTTTTGTTAATTAACTGAAAGCATAATGGGACTGTCTAGTCTCTCTTCCAATACTCTGATTAACCAGTCTCAATTTCAGCACACAGCCTGCAGCACTTCTATTTTTACCCCAGATGGAAGAGTCTTAAATTGCTTATTTTCTGTTTACTAAAGTCATCCTGTTTGTTCCCATGGAAACCATGGCAAGTGTCACAGCTTAACTGTTTTATTAAATGGATTGAAGCCGCAGCTACAACATTTGAAAGGCAAGACCTGTCAGTCTTTATGCATAACTTGTGCTATCGTAAAATGACATGCAGCAAGGGAAACAATATACATTTTATTTTGTGATATATGCTTAGAGTGCTTCAGCCTTCAACAATTGACACTCTGCAGATATATTGAACTATAACTCCCATCAAAGTATGGGACTCAAGATGACTTAAGCCCCTGTCACACTGCACCAACAGATGCAAAGAGGATGTAAAACGGACAAAAAAGCTTTCCATCCATTGGTTAACGCGATGTATCCGTTCTATACTCACTGCCTCCGTTTTGCTTCCTCTCTATCCATCCAGCATCCGTTTATGGACGTTTCATCCGCTCAGAAAGTTTTGAGCTGCTCAAAATTTTTGCACGGAAAATGTATCCAATTCATCTGTTCTGCATCCATTACGCATCCGCTATATCCGCTAGGCATCCGTTCCGCATCCGCGCAACTCGCATCCGCTCGGATGCAAGGAGGAAGCAGAACGGATGCAGAACGGATGCCTAGCGGATGCAGCACGGAAACAAAGCATTTAAAACGGAAAAAACGTTCGCAGAGGGGACCTATCTCAGATATTAAGGATGTCTAAAGGATGCCTAGAGGATGCAAAGGGACACCTATACTGCCTATAAAAAGGGGGAGCAACTCGTCTGCATCTCACTTTCAGACCAGCAGCCCACCTGTGTAGACCTCTGCAGCCTTCATCTGACTCTTCCTCTTCCACAGCATCCAGTCATGTCAACTGTGGATCGTAACACAGTCCTTTTGGCAGCCACCATCCTTCTGCAACAGTGCGAAGCCATCTACAGGCTCTGTGAGCTCTACTACGGGAAGAAAAAGAGGCGGCCAAGAAGCGTCTGGGTCCGAAGATGGATCAGGAGAAGAGCAGAGTACGGTCCGGACAACAAGCTCAGGAACGAAGACACTCGGGCATTCCAGAACTTCATGAGGATGCCTCCAGCCATGTTTGACGAAGTTGTGCAGCGGCTGACACCCAGGTTGACCAAGGCAAATACCAAGGCACTCCTCTTGGTCACTCGGAGGTGTTCCCAGTCTCAGGGGTGAAGGGTCCAAGTGCTGTGGAGGTGGGTGCTGCTGCAGTGCTGGTCTGAAGCACCACTGGGTGGCTGGCCCCGAGAGGACAACAGGTGACGGTGTGTTGAGAAAGTTCTCGGACAGCTGGCTCAGACCCGTGATGCTGAGAGGTCCTTCCTCCATGCCATGGGGTGTCAGCCCCAGTACTGGAGGGTTGTGAAGCAGATCGGTGACCCGGTCCTTCACCACCTGGTACTGGGGTTCCACCATGTCCCTGAGGGTCTGGTTGACATAGGTGAGGAAGGGCTTGCGGTTGGAAGATGAGGAGTCAGTGTGGACCAGCTGTGAGAGGAGATCTATGCTGGTGCGGATGGTGTCCCTGATCTCCAGGAGGACAGTGTGGCTCTGCCCCTCCTGCTGTCTGGCTCTCTGCCTTTCTGTGGAGGTGGAGCTGGGGGGGGGTAGATGTGGCTACGGCTGTGGTGGACGCGCCGTCTCCTTTCTCCCACCGCACCAGGGAGTCCTCCACGCGCTCCACCATGGTTACAACACCTGTCTGTGGGTTCTCCGCCATGGCACGCTCCACAGAAACCTGCCTGGAGACAGGGACTGACTCTCGGCTGGAAGAGGACTGGCTCTCAGCAGGCTGCCGGAGAGAGAGGGTAGTGAGAGGGGCTCCTGGTGCTCCTCGGTGGTGGATCTCACCCTCCAGGAAGCTGCACCTGGCCATGACGTAGGTATCTCTATTCATCAGCTTAACCGTGGCCTGGCCAGATTTCTTCAGGTGCAGCTTCCCGTACCAGGTGTGCATGTGCTTCCACCAGCCGAGGAGCACCTCCGAAGTGTAACCCATACTCTCCGCCTTCTCTCTCCAAGCAGCCTGCTTCCTTTTGGTGTCCCTGTACAGCCGGTGTCCCTTCCGCCACAGATAGTCGTTCTCTCTCAGCCACTCAAGCACCTCATCCTTGTGTTCCTCCTCAATGGAGTATTGCCTCCTCTCCCGTTGTCGCATACGCCTCTTCCTCCCTTTGGCAGGACCAGATGGGCCCTCATCAGAGGGGCTCCCAGGTAGTAGGGCCTGCTTCTTCACACCACCAGCAGCAGCAGCACCAGCAGGATCATCATCATCATCACCAGCAGGATCATAATCATCATCATCAGCAGCAGCAGCAGCAGGATCAGCAGCAGCAGCACCAGCACCAGCACCAGCAGGACCAGGATCAGCAGCAGCAGAGTAAGCACCAGCAGCGCCAGCAAGACCAGGAGCACGAGTAGGACCAGGAGCACGAGCAGGACCAGCAGGACAAGCAAGACCAGGAGCACGAGCAGTATGAGCAGCACGAGCAAGTCCAGGAGCACCAGCAGGACCAGCAGGACCAGGAGCAGCTTCAGCAGAGTAAGCACCAGCAGAAGCACCACCGCCAGGAGCAGCTTCAGCAGAAGCTCCAGCACCAGAAGAGCAAGCCCGAGCAGCATAAGCCCCAGCAGAAGCAGAGTCAGGGACAGGGGGCGGGAGGGTGGCCCTGTCCCTCTTGCCAGGGATGGCGGCAGGTTGCTGAGGCTTTCGCTTCTTCTCCATGGTTGTGGGGTTGCTGGCTGGCAGGGAGGCTGGCAGGGAGGCTGGCAGGCACCAAGGCTGGCAGGAAGCCTGGCAGGCAGGCAGGCACCAAGGCTGGCAGGCAGGCTGGCAGGAAGCCTGGCAGGAAGGCAGGCAGGCAGCAAGGCTGGCAGGCAGACTGGCTGGCAGGGAGGCTGGAAGGCAGGCTGGCAGCAAGGCTGGCAGGCAGGGCAGGCAAGGACTCAATGTGTCCGGCAGCAGGTCTTTCCTCCGAATGCTGGCCACGTGCGAGCTGCTTCCCTTTCTATCCGCGTGGCTTACGCAATGCATCCGCCCCGCATGCGCAATTCACGCTTGGCATCCATTCGGCTTCCGCTGTGCATCCGCTAGGCTTCCGCTCTGCATCCGCTTCATCCGCTGTGCATCCGCTGTATCCGTTCCGCGTCCGCTTTGCTGAGGTCCCCCGGAAGCCTAGCGGATGTGCCATCCGCTCCCATCCGCTTCCATCCGCTGGGCTTCCGTTCCGCATCCGCTTTCCATCTGCCCTGCGTCCTCCCCGCATCCGTTCCTTTCCGTGTTATCCGCTCCGGTTATACAAATTTTTGCCCCTTTTGAGAGCGGATAACAATGGATGGAACATTTTGCTCATCCGTTGTGTCCTTTTTACTAACGTTTTGCATCCATTGGGCAATGTGACAGGGCCTTAAATATAGGAAGAGAAACATAAAAACAAAAGGGCAAAAAATACATTTAGAAACATCATACTGTATGAGCCTAATCCAATATTTACAAGGAGCAAGGGGTGAAGAAGCCATTTTGGAAGGCTAAAAATCAAGGTCTATCTTGACCCCCTTCCTAAAAGCAGAGAAATGTTAACGCAACTTCAGTTCTAAAAGAGGGTCCTTGACATTTCAGGAACCATGCAGAAGAAGATCTTTTACCAAATGACTAACCAGTGGGCCATGCCATTGTGAAGCTATCATTAGAAAGATCTTCCCTGGAGGAATTAACATCCAGGATGGGTCACCATGAAGCAGCTGGAGGCCAAAAGGTAGAGGTGGAAAAAGTGGCCAAGTCAACAGTGTAGATGATTCCAAGTGCAGTTAATGGGATGTCATCATCCAGCAGACTCTCTGCATTTTTGCAGCAGTGCTTTAAGGCCAGGTCACATCCCCCGACAGATGCAAAACGTATGTAAAAAGGACACAGTGGACGAGCAAATTTTCCATCCGTTGTTATCCGCTCTCAAAAGTACCCCAAATTTGCATAAACAGAGCAGACAACAACGGACGGGGGGAGGACGTATTGTGGATGTAAAATGGATGCTCAACGGAAGCCTAGCAGATGGAAGCAAATGGCACGTCCAAAGGGCTTCAGGGGGAGCATAGCAAAGCGGACGCGTAGCAGAAAGAGCAGGTGTGTAGCGGATGAAGTGGATGCAGAGCGGATGCGTAGCGGATGCAGAGCGGATGACGCAGATGCGTAGCTGATGCAGAGCAGATGCCTAGCGAATGCCTAGTGGATCACTGCGCATGCGGGGAGGATGCATTGCATCAGCCCCACGGATATAAAAGGAGGCAGCTTGCAAGCAGGTCATCTTTCAGAGGAAAGACCTGCTGCCACAGACATCTTCATCAGAGGCCATGGGGAAGAAGAGGAAGCCTGTGCTATCTTCTGCCAGCCCTGGCAAGAGGGAGGGACGACCATCCCACCCCCTGGCGCTGACTCTGCTGCTGCTTCTTCTGCTGCTGATGCTGATGCTTCTTCTTCTGCTGCTGCTGCTGCTGCTGCTTCTTCTGCTGCTGCTGGTGCTGCTGGTGCTGGTGCTGGTGCTGCTTCTCCTGCTGCTTCTCCTGCTGCTGCTGTGGTGGACCAGCCCCAAAGCCCTGAAAGCCCTGATGGTGAAGGCCCTGCCAGAGGGAAGAAGAGGCAAGGCAAGGAGAAGGAGAAGGGAGAGAGGAAGCAGTACTCCATCGCAGAGGAGCACGAGGAGGAGGTACTGGAGTGGCTGAGGGAGAACGAGTATATGTGGAGGAATGGCCACAGGCTGTATAGAGACACCAAGTGGAAGCAGGCGGCTTGGAGACAGAAGGCGGAGAGCCTGGGCTACACTTCAGATGTCCTCCTCGGGTGGTGGAAGCATATGCACACCTGGTACGGGAAGCTGCACCTGAAGAAGTCTGGGCAGGCCGCGGTCAAGCTCACCGACAGGGAGACCTTTGTCATGGCAAAGTGCAGCTTCCTGGAGGGTGAGGTCCGCCACCGAGGAGCAGCCCCTCTGTCTACCCTCACTCTCAGGCAGCCCACAGACAGCCAGTCCTCTTCTGGCCAGGAGACAGCGACCGTGTCTGGGCAGGTGTCCACAGAGCACCCCGCGACAGAGACCCCCATGACAGCTGCAAACCCTATGCTGGAGGATGTGGAGGATTCTCTCCCACACATGGAGCAAGAAGAAGCAGTGACCACCAGGGACCAACCCACACCTACCCTCAGCTCCAGCTCCACAAAAAGCAGGCAGAGAGGCAGACCGGAGGGACAGAGCCACAGACCGGAGGGAAAGAGCTGGAGATCAGGGACACAATCAAGAACAGTGCAGATCTCCTGTCTCAGCTGGTACACTTAGAGATTCCATCCTCAAACCGCAAGCCCTTCCTCACCTATATGACCCAGACCCTCATGGATATGCCCAAGCCCCAGTACCAGCTGAAGGAGAGGATCACTGTGCTTCTGAACCACCCTCCAGGCCCAGCTGAACCTGCTCCCACCCACTCCAGGTCTGCTCCTCCACCCCAGGCGATGTCACAGCCTTTCCAAGGCTTTCAACAGCCCTTCTCCTACCAAGGCTATGGCTACCAGGACTTCCCTCAACAGAGGCAGCCCTTCCCAGTCCAAGTTTCTCGCATGCCACAGGTGCCACTGATGCCACCGATGCCACCGATACCACCAATGCCACAGACGCCACAGATGCCACCGACGCCACAGATGTTACTGATGCCACCGATGTCACCGACGCCACAGATGCCACCGACGCCACAGATGCCACCGATGCCACAGATGCTACCGATGCCACAGATGTTTCCTCACACGCCACCGATGCCTCACCTCGCCCAGCTGCACACCAGACATCCCCACTACACTCCTCCTTCCTCCACCCCACAGCCAAGCCCGGCCTCAGAACATCTGTCATCGGTCCTGTGCCTGACATCTCAGGTCCTGGGTGAAGGGCCTCTCAACCTCACTGGGCTGAGCCAGCTTTCTGAGAGCTTCCTGGACACACCATCTCCTGTTGTCCTCTCGGGGCCAGGCACCCCAATGGCTCCTCAGACCAGTACTCCAGCCACTGCCACCTCCACAGACCCTGTCCCCTTTTACACCTGAGACCATGGACATGCCTCACAGTGACTGAGAACATTGCCAGAGACTGAGTTGTTACCTGTTGACTTTATCATTGCTTGGGACACTTTTCTTGGTTCCTTTTGCTTTTTAAATAAAGTCCTACACTTTACTTAACTGTTATCAATAAAGGTTATCTTTGCTTCACACACTTGGGTCATTTCTTTTACTTAATAAAGTCTTGGTGGAAACTTTTAGAAAATGGTAAAGCCTTTGCATGCTTATGGGATGGGCAGGGATATCTGTGGGATGGGTAATAGCTGTGGGATGGACAGGGATACCTGTAGGATGGGTAATAGCTTTGGGATGGGCAGGGATACCTGTGGGATGGGTAATATCTGTGGGATAGATAAGCCTCCAGTGTAAGCATAGTGGGACTGTATGGTCCACCCTCCCAGGTGCCACACCTATGGCCCTTTATTATCAATAACAATTTAATCATTGATCCACACATTTCAACATAAACAAAACTCTTTATTCATGCCCTATTCATGATAAGGCCACTCAACATACATGGCACAATCTCATCAGTGTGATGAGACAGGCTGAAGGAAGCATCCATTAAGCATCTACCATCCTGTCTTGCCACTCCACTGCTCCAGCTGGGGCGTTGCACCAGTGTTTCAGGAGGTTGTGCTGCTTCTTCCCTTCACGTGAAGCTCTGTTGGGGCCTGGTACATCCACAGTGTCAATCAGGTTTCGCCCTTGCCTCCATTCCCCAGGCTCCATGTCCCCATTGCCTTGTTGGTGGTCCACAAGCCTGTTCTGTAACACTGGGTAGCGTGTGCGCATGAGATTGTGCAGGATGTAGCAAGCTTCCACAATGCTCCTCACAGTCCCTGGGTCATGCTGCATGGTGGTGTGAAGTACCTGGAACCTGCTGGCCAGGATGCCAATGGCGTTCTCCACCACCTGTCTTGCCTTGGACAGCCTGTAGTTGAAGATCTTCTCTTCACGGGTGAGGTATCTTGAACTGTATGGCTTCATGAGGTAGGTTCTGAGGGAGAAGGTGTCATCTCCCATGATGAAGTAGGGCACATCTTGTGTGTCATTGGGCAGGGGGTCTGGATCTGGGAAGCCCATGATGAGGTTGCCTTCCAGCCCCTCCTTGAGGTGACTGGCGTTGTATACCTGTCTATCTGAAGCTGACCCGTTGCCTGAAGCATCGATGTACATGAACTTGTAGTCAGCATCGACCATGGTGAAGAGGATGATGCTGAAGAAGCCCTTGTAGTTGTGATAAGTGGACCCTGAGTTGGCTGGAGCTTTGCAGGCCACGTGCTTCCCATCTATGGCTCCAATGGTGTGGGGAAGTTCCACCTCTGATACCACTGCTCTGCAACTTTCTTCCAGCCTTCTTCAGTGGAGGGACACTGGAGGAGCTCCTCCAGGTATTCTTCGATGATGGCCTGCACCACTTCTCTGACCACAATGCTGATGGTGTTGTGTGACACCCTCCATCTGTACTGCATGTTTCTGTACGTGGTCCCGGAGGCCAGGTGGTGCAGAGTCAGTGCCACCTTCAGTCCAGGGTCCAGGCTGGGATGAAAGTTGGTGCTCTGCTTGGTCAACCTTGGTCTCAGATGCTCCACAATGTCATCAAACATGGCTGGAGGCATCCTCATGAAGTTCTGGAATGCATGAGTGTCTTCATTCCTCAGCTCCACCATCAGCTCGTCATAGAGTCCAAACTCCGCTCTTCTCGTGATCCATCATTGGACCTAGACACTTCTTGGCCGCCTCCTTTTCTTCCCGTAGAAAAGGTGAAAGAGCCTGAAGAGGGCTTGGTTCTGGTGTTGAATGATGGCGGCTACCAAAAGGAGCGTGCGATGATCCATGGTGGAGAAGAATGGATGCTGTTGAAGAGCAAGAGAAAGCCTGAAGAGGTCTGCACAGCAGGGCTGCTGGACTGAAAGTGAGATCCAGGTGATTTCCTCACCCTTTTTATAGGAAATGTCGGTTTTCCACTAGATGTCCTTCCACATACTCCAAGCATCCTCCAGACATCCTAAATATCCAAGATACGTCCCCTATACGATCGTTTTTTTCCGTTTTAATGCTTTATATCCGAGCTGCATCCGCTTTTATCCTTTCTCCATCTGTGCTACTAACGCTGTGTGTCCATTCCACATCCGTTTCGCTTCCTCCCTGTGTCCGTTTTCTGCTGAAATGGATATGAGTTGCGCGGATGCGCAGCGGATGCCTAGCGGATATAGCGGACGTGTAACGGATGACAACGGACGTATAACAGATGTTCCCCGTATGCGTAGCGGATGTAGAACGGACGCGTTGGATACTTCATCTGCTCAAAAAGTTTTGTGCAGCTTAAAACTTTTTGAGTGGATGAAATCTCAGTAGACGGATGCTGGATGGATAGAGAGTATGAAAAACGTATGCAGTGAATACACAACGGATGCATCGCATTTTCCAACAGATGGCAAGCTTTTTTGTCCATTTTACATCCTCTTTGCATCCGTTGGTACAGTGTGACATGTGCTTTAAAGGTTTTATTCTGATGTTAGTAATCCACAGGCTTTACTCTGAGTAGCAGCCTAGACTCCCAGGCATAGGAGGAGTCTTAAAAGTTACTGTACTGTAAATAATTAAATAAGTAGCAGGTTCTGAAGGGGGAAGAAAAAAATGCCAGACGATTATGTATCTATTTTTAAAAGCTAAATATATATATAGAAAGCAAGCTAAATATAAATGGTATAGAAAAGTGCCCTTTTTGCTGACTTCAGTGTATGCGCTGGACTTCCAAAATCAAAGGGCATTTTTTCCACATCTATTTTTTGTGCTGTTTTAGTGATGCTTTCTGCTTGTTTTCCGTGCAAGGGATGTGAACACAATGGCAGGTTCTCTGAAATTGCTTTTATACGCTGCACCATCAAAAACACAACTTAAACCAGATTGCTGAGCCAGAGGGACAGTTGCTGCCATGGTTTTGTGGGAGGAAGGTTTGTGGGGATGGGCAAAACTAAGTAACTTCAGTTAGGACTTGCCAGAAGTTTGTGGAGGATGAACCGGCACTTGTAAGTTCCCAAGTTTCTGCTTCCAGGCAGAACAGTCTACATTTGTATGTGTGTGCGTGTGTGTGTGTATGCATAGAGAAAGAGAGTGACAGCCTGGGACTGAACATACTGGTCAAAGAAATACTGCAATTTTTATCGAATTGAATACAGTCTTACATTTTTGGGTCATCCTGGCTTTAGCTGAAGGGTCATCAAGATCCCACACTTGATTCCTAACGTAGTTTATTTTGGTAACAATCCCGGAAGATTCTGTGCATATATACCCCTGTGCAAATGACAAGGAAAAACCTTTCACATGACTGTTTATAAGCCTTTGGAAAACCGTGTTTGCCTCAGTGCTTTGGGGACCAAAAGGGCTTCCTTTGTGGCATTGCCATAAATAAAATTCTTAATCGGTTGTATGGGTTTAAAGATAAAGTACATTTCACTTCATGATTGCAACTGAGTTTCTTCCCTGGTGGGATTCTGTACATGTGTCCAAAGCTTTTGTGGTGCACAAAACACAATTGAGGGAGAAGCCACAATGCAAATGTTCTGGAATGGAGCACACTATGTTTGAATTGTCAGAGGGCACTTACAATAAAACAGGCATGCCTGTATTTCTCTGATTGGTGACCATTTTGGAATCTTTTGTAGGAAAGTACCATAATTGGAATGGAATTACTTCCATAGAAACTTTTGTTTATGTTGTGTTATGTCCCTCTTCTTTCTAGGGTCTACCTTCATTTGTAACACTCACATCATCCCAGTGAAAAATCAAGAAGGAGTGGCTATGATGTTTATAATTAGCTTTGAATATGTAACTGATGAAGAAAATGTGGAGCCTCCGGAGAAATTCAGCCAGATACTAACAGCCAAAGTTACAAACCGTAAGTATACGTATCTTTATTGTGGGTATCTCTGGGTAAGAGAAGTAGAATTCTTGAGGAGGGGGTTGAACTAGAAGACCTCTAAGGTCCCTTCCAACTCTTGTTATTCTGTTGGAATTGAGTAATGATCATCGCACATACATTGGAAAGGAAATCTGTGGAATGAAATGAGCATAGCTTATGGAGAAGCAGATGCTTTTGTTAACAATTTCTGGGTTCAATTATTATGTTTCCACTTGAAAAGTAAATTCAAATGATTATTGTTGTTTAATTGTTCAGTCGTTGCTGTTCTTTTGTGACCTAATAGTCGACGCTGACATATAAACAACTGCCAATATCTTAATAGATATAAATCAGGCTTTCATACAGATTCACATATAATTTTAAGCTTCAAATTCTGGAGCATTCATTTTTATGATAGCTTAATGAATTCTCTTCCGGGGGGGGGAGTAAAATGTGTTAACCAGTTCAAAGTGGGGACAGCTTTGCCTCCAAATGAAACAAAATCCAAATTAGAACAATTCAGAGGGATAGAGATATGGCCACAACATTCAAAGAGCTAGGTTTTTTTCATATCCAAATTCTATATGATGGGGTGAGAAGAGGAAGCTAAGATGTGTAGTTTGTGACTGATATAAGCAAGAACAGCAACAACAACAAAAACCCTAATCTTATCCTAGGGATATAATGCTTTAGTATATCCTGGTCTTGAACCAATCGTATTAGTTATGCTATTTGATTTCTGTGTGATTCCAGAACTGCCACAACCCTTCTCTACTACCCATCCTCTGGGAACACAAGATATTATGCTTCCGGCTAGAGACTGTGGGCTTCTTTCATTATGTGATTCAAATAACTGCAGTTTTATCTTTCACTTGGGAGGGTCAGCAGAAAAGATTCTCCATCTGCTGGAGCTGCTGTTCTACTCAAAAAGAAAGAAGAAAAAGCCCCTAGCATCCTGAATCTCCCTCCCGTACTCCATTTCAGAAACAGGCAGCCTGATGCCTCCTGATGAATTAATGTGTACTGGCATTTCCACAGATTCCAGTGGGAGGTTGTTTTGGTTTTAGGAATGAGGTAGTAAGTGACAAAAGGTTAACCAATTAAAAAGAATTACGAACAAAGGGGGGGGGGAGGCAGAGGTGAAATTCAATCACCTCAGCTCATGGGTATGGGTGGGTATGGATTATTTGAATCGGTAAAAAATCGCCCCTGGTTGCCATTACTATTATGCCAAGTATACCAAGCCATGCCCACAGCCACGCCCACAGAGCCGGTAGGGAAAAAAAATTGAATTTCACCCCTGGGGGTGGGGATCTGCAATTGTTTCACGAAGGCAAACAGCCAAAAGGAAGGATTGTGCAGTAAGGGCTACATTTCAAGATTTTTCTCTTGAACAGAAAATGAGTAGAATTACATATCTGGGTATCAGATACTAGACCTATTTGGAACGATGAGGTCACATTGTAGATATTATGGCTGCATCAGAAGGGGGTTTCCTGAGGGTTTCCCAGCAGGTTTATCACCAGTCACAAAACAAACAAAAAGTCAGATGGGCAAAGACACCAAGTCAATACACACATTGGTGCCATAGTTACCCACTATAATTAAGCCATAACATTTATCTACATATGCTCCAATGAAGCATTGTTGATTTTGAACTCAAGTCAATCTGCATATAAAATCTCTCTCTCTCTCTCTCTCTCTCTCTCTCTCTCTGTGTGTGTGTGTGTGTGTGTGTGTGTATCATTTGAGCTATAGGATAGGAAGAGGAAATTAAAATAGCAATTCCATTGTTCTGCTTACTGGAGCAAGTCTCTATAGTGTGGCTTGCATAAATGTCTTAGCTTAGCGAACCAAGAAAGTTAGAGTCTCGCAAAACATCTTACACAATTTAGAATTCCCTTTGGATTGAAATCCAAACCTGAACCTGGAGATCACTACTTTTAGAACAAAAATGGGGAAGGCAGAAAATCTTACCTTTCAACAAATATATTAATTTAAGGGAAATGGCAACAAAATGGAGGGATGCTTCTTTTATCGGTTTTCAGTGGCCACCATCAGATAATGACCAAAGGAAACTAGGGACTGTATATGGCAGTTAGCACTCAGCTTGTATATTTCTGACCCTGGGTGTTTTCCTAAAGTATAGAAATAGTTGTATGAGCTTTTGGAATCTTAACTTTGAACAGGAATACAATGATATGTCTACATAATATTTGATACAGTAATAAAATTAAATTCTTTTAAGCTATCTTGTCCCTCAAATTTCCAAGCTGGAACATTTCTTGGATATTCTCTACTTCTTTACTAGTTTTTAATTATCTAGTTAACTTTTCCATTGCTATACACAACCTCAAGCAACTACTCTGACACCAAATTCAACAGTCCAGAACATTGATAATGAGCTAATACAGTTATCAAACCATCTTGACAAGATTAGGACTTGTGGATTTCATCTCTCAGAATTCTGGGATTTGAAGTCCACAAGTCTTAAAGTTGCCATGGTTGGACACCCCTGATTTAGAGCTTCAGCTAGTAAGGATATGGCAATTAAATGGCCTGGTCAGTCTTGCTGTACATTTTGCATCTGATTACCTTGATTATGATGTGTTCCTTTTGGATACACAGTTGGGGACAATATTTGAAGAAAACGTTTGTGAAACTATAGGAAAGCAGAGATTAACTGGTATCCTGTGAATATATAAACACAAAGACAAATAACTCTTCGATCTTGCAAAAATATTAAATGAAAATAACCCAAGCAGAGTTGGGAGAGGGAAAGAGAGACAGACATCTGACAACCCTTATATAGCTATAGACAGATCTAACTCAAAAAGCAATTATAATCATGTACTAAAAAATGAATGCCAGACCAAAAAGTTACTGAGAGAAAAATCATAATTCTTCACTGAGATATGAATCTTTTGACAATTTCATTATAAACCACTTCATAATGTCACAATTACAATCTTGGTTTTGCAAATGTAGATTTACTTTTATTTATGTATTTATTTATTTTTTGCTTCATCTCTTTTTTCACATTTCCATATGGCTTAAGCCAATATCAAAGCAAAACTATGCAGCACCATACAGATGACTGAACTTAGAGAATCTGTTTTAATTGTGGCCCAAACTTTTTTTAAAAGATTTCCTTTTCCAGAAGTTCATTACATTTTTTACTTTGATAAACCTGTGTTAAATATTAGACGTTACCATTTTACAGATTGAAAAAGTGAACAAAAATAATTATTTAGTCATATGTTCTGCAGTAAACACTGACGACTGAAGAATCATGGAGGAAGAAATAAGGCAGTTGCTGGCTGATACATTTTTCTGAAGTCATGAGTAGCTCATTCCTATCCTCGCTTTGTTTATTTAGTTACAAATCCTGCCCAGAAAAACATTTCTCTAAATCCAAGTATTATTCACTTTTGATTACAGAGCATATGAAAATGCTATGTAAGAAAGAGAGTTCTGGAACAGAAAAAAAGTGTGAGAAGTGTTGCAACAATACATTTAACATATTCATAAATAATCTTGACAATAGATTTTTTTTAGTTATTCCAAAAGTTATATAAAAGGGTGTAGAACACAATATTATAAAAACTTTGTGAGCCTTATGTGGCAAAATATTATTTTATTAATATTTTGCTTGCTTGGTCTCTTTTATTATTTAGCATAGTACTTGGCCTAACAGATCTGAGCTTTACATCAAAATAACCTGTAATTAATTAATCTGCCTCCATCTCATATTATGATTGATTCTAAAATTGAACATATATCTGGCTTCAAAGGCCTGTCTGGTTAGGGGTGTCTCAGGTTCTCAAATCTCTACCTGTAAGTGGAATGTGACATTTGTCGCCCTTTGGATATGTATTGATTGTCTATCTTCAACCCTTTTTCCCCGTGGTATTGAATATTGTGAACTGGACCAAAAAACAGAAGCAAAATAAGGCTAAAGCAAATAAAACAGTTGCTAGCAAGTGTGAAAATATTGGCCCCAATTTTATTGGTTACAAAAGATAAGATCTGCATCCAAATTTTTTCAGGGAATCTTTATTAGTGGTTGCATAATCATTCCACTAGCTAGCTGGGGAGAAAAAAATAATCTCCCTGGGTAGCATGAGCCAAGGTCATGCCACAATACTGTCAATGCAGCTGGACTGGGCCTTAAACCTTCTACTGCCATGACCCATTGCTAAAGCCCCAAACTAGAATCAAAGGTCACCCTTCCTCCTGTCACCATGGTTCTGGCCATGCGACCTAAAGATATGGGCACAAGAGTGGCCCAACTCTCACCAAATCTATTGATTCTACCATGCAATTTAGAAGTGACTCTTAGATATCTTACAGTCTTAAATCTTATCCGATGTACAAAAGGTGTTATCAGTCTGAAAGGCCTCCCCCTCCCCCTCCTTAGATAATACAAATGCTGTTTATTGTGAGAAATCATGTGACACTGATCACCTACTGATTTTAATATGTGACCAAAGATTTGAAACTAAGCCTCCCAGTCCTAGTCTAGTGCAGCTTATTAGCGAACACTCATCAAATAATGATTGGCAGTAATTCAGATGCATAGATTAATTGAGTGAATTTACATCCCCTCAACAATCCAAATATTTACCTTTGTTATATTGCTGATTTGCTTTCTCCCAGTTCATCTCGAGTCATTTTGCCATCCCTGTCCCTCTGAGCAACAGAGTTTTTAGAAAGCTTTGTCTGAATTATTGTAAAATCAAATCTTCTCCTGTTAGAAAACAACGATGATGAATGGCTTTACGCATAATTCCTAGCAACAAGAGTTTTTTTCTGATCTGTACAATCTGGGTTCTAGATCTAGCAGTGCCAAAGGGATCGACTTGGCTTACATTGTCAACCATTCTTTTCTGTCCAGAGATTCTGTCCGATTTAGGTTTCTGCATCTAACCTAAATCGGCAAAGTATTCAGCTGTTTGATTCTGAAAAAAACTTAATACACCACTATTTGGTGAATCTGTAGTCATATTGAGACAAATGTTCTTGTGTGTGTGTGCGTCATGCTGTTTTATGCCTTAAAGGCTAGCCTCAGACTGTCTTCTTATTAACTTAATGGTTTAAAAGAAGTAATCAAATGCTCTCTGTAAGTGCAGTTTTACTTGTATTTCAGATGGTAACAACCTTTCAAGAGGAGCTTCATCAGGTAATTCTGTCTACTGAAATACGGTTTGCACTTGTTTCCTTCATTTATTTTACATGAGTCGCAAAGTTCAACTCTCTGATATCCTAAGTATAGCACGTTCCCCCAAAAGGGCCACTGGCAATTGGGCTCTTCTTCTAAGCCCTTTCCCAGGTGACCAACCCACCTATCCCAGGCATACCAACACCCTCCCTTGGAGAGAATTACAGGCTCTAATTAAAATGACAACTGTTCAGATAAAAATCACATCAAATTAAGCATCACAATAATATCAAACATTGAACCAGTGAGTAAAATGTCCCCACAGCTGTCCTTTCAGACCAAATGGCCCCTCACCAATCCTGTTGTCTCATTAACCCTAAGCCTCATTATGACCCAAGGTGGCACAGTGGTTAGAATGCAGTACTGCAGGCTAACTCTACCCACTGCCAGGAGTTCAGTCCTGACCAGCTCAAGGTTGACTCAGCCTTCCATCCTTCAAAGGTCGCTAAAATGAGGGCCCAGATTGTTGGTGGCATGTATTGACTCTATAAACCACTTAGAGAGAGGGTGAAGCAATATATAAGTCTACATGCCATTGTTAACATCAGGCCCAGCAAGAAGCCTATCCAGTCTCTCTCTCATGGCAGCCAGAATGCAAGATGCAGACTCTTTCCCCAGAGTGGCAATCTCATAATATTTCTTTCTTTCTGAAGGAGTGCAGTCTCTTTCCCTCTTAACAGTTTGTCCTTTCCCATCCCTCTCAATTCTGTTTTACCTCAGGTCCCTGAAACTTCCTCTTACACCTGGGGACTATATCTCCCAGGAAAAAAAAAACTTCCCTCAGGGACTCTTCCTATCGCCATTTCCAGGTGTAAGGCCCCAACCATCCATCCATCCAGGGAACACTGCTAATAGAGCAGGCTACATTCAGCTTTCTGAATATTGTTTCTAAATATTGATTGGATCTGAAGATCTTTCTACTGTCATTTGGAGCATCAGTGCTGAGTGATTCCCTCGTCAAACATATCCCTCATCCACAATAGGGAGAGATTTAATAGATATTACATATTCTCTTTTATTGATACTGAAATTCAGCAACAAAAAAACAAAAGTAAGAGTTTCCCTACCTTATGTTGGCTGAAGGAATTCTGGGAGTTGGGGTGCACACATTTTAAATCTGCCAAGGTTGAGAAGCACTGACTTAGGCAGAGCTTCCTTCAGTGTTGTGGATCATAAATAAAAAAAGCCTTGCTTGCTTGCTGAACTAATAAAAACATCATCATACACTAATCTGAATTATCAGTCTCAATATAACTTCACTCAATTGATCTGTGCATCTGAATCACTACAAATTATTCCTTGAATGTTAACAACTGTCTAGCGCAAGAGGACATATGGACTTAGCCTGAGATATGTTTTGAATTTGGTTTGCTCATAACTCAAAGTTATAATGTATTTTTGGGCTCAGAATTTTGGTTAATTTTCCTGCCATTTTGAACCATGGCTTTCTGGCTTATGAACTACAATATCAACAGACTTTATTGTTGTATCTGATTTCTAGTTCACTCTTTATTTGATTTTTGTGCTGTCCAAAATATGGGTCCTGGTAGAAGAAAGGGAGAAAACAATTACCTGCTGAACAAATTACCAAACCATAATAAAATCCTAGCTTTATAGGACGTGTCCATATAACCTTTATCTCAGGTTAACACAAAGATGCAGTGATTCCAAGACCATAAATATTGGAAGCTCTTTTTATGTGAATAATCAAATAAAATGTAAAAGTGTTGGATTATCTGCCTACACTCTTCTTTCTGAGTCATTTCTCCATTTCCTTCTAGTCCTTTAAAGCTATAAGGAACCGCTACATGGATTTTGCCAGTCACAATCCTCCTACCTTCCATTTCTCCTATGCCTGACTGGATAGTCAGATCTGCATATTAAGATTAGATGCCTTTGATGCAACTGTGTTCATTTTATCCCTCAAAAGTGCCATCAGGAGCTATTTCACATGGCTTAATAAAAAGCTATTTCTTCACAGGCAATGATTATTGGTACCCTACTCTTGTATCTCATCACATCATCAGTTAGAATTACAATGATGAATTAAATACCCACCAACTAGAGATGCTGTTTGATGGCTCAGTTATGTTAGAAATAGCTTCCTAACCGGCTTTTATTTAATTGTCTCTGCACATTTTCATTAAACCATATGTGTGAGGGATTCCTCCCATATTTTTCTATGGACCGTTCTTTGTGCATGAGTAAACGGTCCCAGTGACACAGATAGAATCACTTTGATTTTCTCCATCTGTTTTGCACTTTTCCAACAGGACACTGATCATGTGGGACGGGCACAATTGATGTGTTCTTTATTCACAAGGATATCTATTGTTACTGAATAAATTAGATTGACAAGATTTTACACACCTTCTTGCACCCTGTTGATTCATGGCATAACATGAACCTGTCACTTACAAGACATCAGTCCAATTAAACTTCACAGGAAAAGTTCACAGATTACATTTTATCACAAGAAATGTTGTCAGTGAATCCAAAAGAACAAATATAATACTATGACAATCTAGCAGAAGATTTACATTTGGTTTGTCAGTGGACATGTTCAATTATAAACCCAATGGTTCAGCAGGTCCAGTTTCAAAGCTTGTAAGCAGAATAGATCATGCAGTAGTGGAAATATGTTTTTGACCATCAAAAGTCCTTAGAAACTTCACAAGTACCCTTCAATTACTCTCATACCATCCTTACAATGGTCCATCTTCCCTAAAGGCCAACTAATGCCTACAATATCCTGAGCATTAAAAACCAGATTCCAGCCAGTTCCTATGTCATTTCATAGCACTATTTTTTTACAGCAGGGGGGAAAATGCCTGGTTATGAAAGTCCTAGGTGCCATGGGCTCTTAATTCAGGGAGGCAAGAGGAAAGTGATGGGCTAGGGAAATAGGATGAAATGAGAGTTCTTATCTGTGGGAAACTCAGCGATGGATCATGCCCAGTATTTCCTAGTCGAACCATAGACAACTACAATGATAATACATATCGATTTTACAAAGGAGAATTTTGAAAAAGCACTACGCAATCTAAAAGCATCTCTGTCTATTGGACCAGATGGAATATGTGCCTACTTTTAAAAAAATCTATCCACTGCCATAGACGAACCTCTAAGCATAATCTTTGAAAAATCATTCAGGACCAGCTCCTTGCCAAAACTATGGTCACAAGCCATAGTCATCCCCATCTTCAAAAAGGGAGACCCCAGCCTAGTTGAAAATTACAAACCAATCTCTTTATGCTGCGTCACCTGTAAAGTCATGGAATCAATTATTAGCTTATCCATTATCCTCCACTTAGAAACAAACAACCTACTCTCTAATAAACAAGTTGGTTTCAGAAAAAAACTATCCTGTAATCTGCAACTCTTGCACTGCAAAAACATATGGACTACACAACTCGATCAGGGCAAAGCAATAGACGCAATCTACATAGACTTCTGTAAAGCTTTTGATTCAGTGGTACACGACAAACTACTCCTAAAACTAAAATCTTAAGGTATCTCTGGACACCTGCATAACTGGATAAAAGCATTACTGTCAAACAGACAACAAATGGTCAAAATTGGGAGCGTCCTATCAAATTCTGTACCTGTCAACAGTGGTGTCCCCCAAGGCAGTGTTCTAGGACCAGCTCTCTTCATACTCTACATAAATGACCTCTGTGATCATATTAAGAGCAACTGCATTCTCTTTGCTGAGGAAAGCTATTCAACACCACAGACAATACTGCTACACTTCAAAAAGACCTCAACTATGTATCGGAATGGTCAAACAAATGGCAACTTCAAATCTCAACAAATAAATGCTCTGTCTTACATATTGGCAAAAAAAATCAGAAAATAAAATACAGGCTGAATAGTCAAGACCTTGTTGATGATCCAAACTCTGTCAAGGATCTTGGAGTACTCATCTCAAATGATCTAAGTGCTAGAGCCCAATGTAACTACATAGCTAAAAAGGCATTAAGAGTTGTTAACCTAATCCTACGTAACTTTTTCTCTGGTAATATCACACTACTAACTAGAACATGCAAAACATTTGCCAGACCAATACTTGAATACAGCTCATCAGTCTGGAACCCACATTACATATCTGATATTAACACAGTTGGGAAAGTCCAGAAATATTTCCCAGGAAGAGTTCTCTGCTCTTCTACTCGTTGCAGAATACCTTATGCCACCAGACTCAAAATTCTAGACCTAGAAAACCTAGAACTACGCCGCCTTCGGTCAGATCTAAGTATAACATATAAAATCATACATTGGAATATCCGACCTGTCAATGAATATTTCAGCTTCAACCATAACAATACAAGAGCAAACAATAGATACAAACTCAAGGTTAATCGCACCAAACTTGATTGCAGGAAATACGACTTCAGCAATAGAGTGGTCAATGTCTGGAGTACTCTACCTGACTCTGTGGTTTCTTCCCCAAACCCCAAAAACTTTAACCTCGGACTTTCTACTATTGGCCTCACTCCTTTCCTAAGAGGTCTGTAGGGGGCGTGCATAAGCGCACCAACGTGTCTACCATCCCTGTCCTATTGTTTCTTTTATTTTCTTATATGTATCCATGTATTCATAATTATGTTTTTACTTATACCTATTATCTTGTAAGCAATTGACAAACCTAATAAAATAAATAAAAAATAAAATGCTGTCACCAAAGTGTTATCTTAGCATTTTTCTTCTGCACCGAAGCTGAGTCAGAAGGTAATCAACACAGTTGCAGAAGAGCTGTAGCAGCCTGGTGCTGTTGTACAAACAGAACACACAAGCAGTGTGGGGATGTCTAAAATGCACATATGTTGCACATGGAACACTGTTTTACACACTCAGTCCCAGTTGAGGCAAGATTATAATGTTTAAAAATGGGTTCAGCAGCACTTTCTATCATATATATGCAACCTGCCTTTTTAGTGCCAGATATGTGAGGACCCAATTATTTTGCTATTTTAATTGCAATTGATACTCTCGGAACTATAAAGATTGATTTTGAATTTGGCACATTTAATCACGTAACATTTCTATACACAATGCTAATGGCTTATAGTATGTTAATGGAATTTTCTTTGTAGCATTTACTCATAGTGTATTTTCATTGTTCATAATTGCAGGTAAAACCATATTTTAAGATTTTTGTAAATAATTTTTAGCTAGTATTATGTATAATGACAATGTCTATCTAAAAAATACATCTTTTTTTTTTTTCAAATTTGGGGATTGGACCAGGGTCAATTCTTACTTTTCACCGTACAACTTTACAGGATCAGACCTTAGCAACTCCAATTAAAAATAAAATATGTGAAAGAATAGGATGTGCTCAGTGTATCATTATGAGATGGAATGTTCTGGAAAACACCAGAGTGTTCCATTTCCTTCAGGTCCATGTTGATAGATGTTTCAGCACTTTTCCCAGAAAACAAGGCCCGATCACATCCAATGTACCGTGATGCTAAACTCCTGTTGCAGATTTACTGCCTCCTGAAGGGCAGATTGGTAAGGTTTGAAATAAAACTACGGAGAATGTTCCATCCAATATTACCCGGAAAAAAAAACACCATGGGCAATGTTTCCTTAACCAGAGGTGCTGGCCTAGAAACCAGGAGACTGTGAGTTCTAATCCAATTTTAGGCATAAAATCCAGCTTGGGTGATTTTGGATCAGTCATTCTTTATAAGCCCATCCCACCTCACAGAGTTGCTATTATGGGGTTAGGAGCAGCAAAAAGGAGTATTAGGTATATTCACCTTCAGTTATTTATAAGATATTAAAGGCAGAATAAAAAAAATCAAATAAATAAATATTTTTTTCAGATGCATTGATTGTATAAAGTGATCCTGGGCTATTTTTCAGTGGATTGCTTTCTTTTTTATACAGTGTCCAGGTATAGAAGTTATCCCAAAGGTGCTTTTTTTTTTCCAAATGGCAACTGGACTTTCTTGATTTTTCTTGAAGGCATTTTGTTTCTCCTCTGAGAAGTTTCTTCAGTTCTAACAAGGAATGGAAGAGAAGGAAGGATTTATACCCTTTTGCAGTCAGCCGGTCCTTAACACTTTGAGAGTCATGGACTGGCTGCCTGGAAGGAATATAAATCTTTCCTTCCTCACCAGTTGGTCAGAACTAAATAAGCTTCTCAGAGAAGCAAAATATCTGCAAGAAAAATCAAGAAAGTCCAGTTGCTGTTAGAAATAAAAAAGCACCTTTGGGACAACCATGACCTGGAAGACTGAGAATCTCCATGGACAAGTTTAGAAGTTATATCAACATATTTGGTTATCCAAGGGCCAAGGACATGAAAAGCTTCATTTTATACAGGGCAGTCTTTCTCTATCTCTTAAAATTTGGAGGATAGGCCCCCACAGATCCCTGAATATTCCTTATTCAGTAATTACCTCATCAAAAACATATTGTATAGGAGTTTAGTTTAGTTAGTTTAACTATATATCATACAGATCAACTTATAATAAAAGGTTTTCTGGATATAAAGGAAAAGATATTAACTTAAAATAATAATAATGGCAAAATAGCTTTGCAAAACAAATGCAGCAAATGGGTTGAAAAGATGTTCCTATTTACTTCCCATCTTGCAAAACATCAAGAATATTTGACAGGTTTATCGCTTTTGAAGTGTTGAACATATCCAGCTGAGAAACAGTATTGTTTTTAGGCATATTTCATATTTTATCATTTGAAGAATTGGGGAGGTATTCCTCTCCCTTACTGTGTAGGGATGGCACTGGAGGGAATAATAGAAGAAGCAAAGAGAAGAAAATTATTCCCTTGATTCCCTGAACTTTGTACTAAATGAACGTGTTAAAAAAAATCCTAAATTTGTTTATGAAACTTTGCTTCTTCTGATTTATGCAGACACCTGCTCTTCCAAGTAGGTTTTATCAGATTCAGAAGTAACATTTTTATGAAGGATTGCAGGATGGCAAATGTTACATTAAGTTAGCAGAGAAAACCCTACAATTTGGGAGTTCTGAAATAATGTCAGCATTCCAGCAAACTCCCAAATTAATTAGTAACTCCCAGACGGACATTTTTCAAAGTGCTTTATTAATCCAGCTACTGATAACATCTGTTGAATTTCAGAACTGAAATCATCCTCCCCTTCCCCCCGACTTTCACACAATTCAACTTACCCCCACCCACTTTTCTACACCTCATTAATCACGTGAACCAATTACTCTTCAGTTGAAATTTCTACTACACTACTCTCAGTAACCTTGAACTATCACCTAGATATTTCCCTCTAAAAGCTGTTCAGTAGCATCACCCCCCTTTTCAAAAATGTGTCAGCGATGAATTTCAGAGCTGACACATATTAAGATAGATACTCTGGTAATGAAAAATACCAGGTATTATGAAAAACTTCTGAAAAATCAGCAATGGATGAAGATTCAACCATATCTGTATTTCTACTATGGCCAACCAGATGCTTCTTTGTGCTCTTCTAGCTGATCCTGAACTATATCTCCCAGCACCCCTTATTATTTGCTATGTTTCCTGTTCCATGGAACTTGTTCTCTATCCTTTTATATTCCAGAAAATGGTATTGAGTCACATTCTCTGTGAATATGAAAATGCCATTTAGCCCTAATTGCTTTCCATTTTTTTTTCATCAGTTTATCAAATCCAGCATCACTTGCTAACCGCAGGCAGAAAAATAAGAAATTAAAACCCTTTAGAACAGTAGTGGCTAACCTTTTCAGCACTGAGTGCTGAAACAGGAGTGCACGCACACACACACATGTACATCAGAGAGCTGCTCTTCCAGTTTTAGGCATGCATACATGCGTGAGCACTGGAAACCGGAAGCTTAGTTTCCCAGTGTGCACATGCACGCTGGCCACCTGGTCTTCCAGTTTCCAATGCACACGTGTGCATCAAAACCAGCTGGCCAGTGTGCACATGCACACTGCACATCGGAACCAGGAAGAGCAACAGGTGATGGCTGGCATGCTCAGAGAGATTTCTCAGCATGCCATTTCCGGTACGCGTGGGCATAGGTTCACCATCACAGCTCTGGAATAAATATATTTTTAAAAGGAGGAGATTAACAGGTTAATTAAATGTTGCTCAGAATGGGATTGTTTTTGCTGTTTCTTGTGCAATCCACAGCAGTTGATCCCAATAAAAGGCTTCTCATTACCTTTTTTTCTCATACATACATGCACACAGACATAGAGAATCCAGTAACATTCGGGACTATCTTTGTAATCTGTGTTCTGTCTACTTCATTTCCAGCAATATGAAATACTGTTCATATTGTATGAAAAGCCAGGAAACCAGTCCAGTTGCTAATTGTCAGTACCTCACACGTGAATAACTTGTTTTCAAAAAATAGCTCCTTTAAAATAAAACAGGCAACCAAAAGTTTGGAACAATTTATGTCTTGTTTAAAAAAAAAAATTGGCAAAGATAGTCATATGTTGCTGCTGTTATTTTATTTTGTGCCTGAAAATATTAGCAACGAGGGATGCTCTCCAAGCATATATTTTCCAGCTGAATTAAGAGACAACTTGATCAGCAACAGACTCTAACATGACTGTTTTAAACCAGTGAAGCAGAAAATACCATCTGTTCTACCATGAATATTTCTAAAATAGAACAAGAGTGTGTCTACTCTTTCCTTGCAAGAATATGAGGAAAGCCATAAAAGGTCCAGTTTTGTGGGAAAGAGATTGTGGTGAGCTGTCATAGTTCAAACTTCAGTGTCATTAGCTAGTAATTGAGTACTTTTTAGTTCAGTTTCAAAGGCATTATAAAAGCTATAGAATATTTTAATATAATCATTTTTACCTAGAGCTAGTTTTAGTAAATATCTATTGTTGCCCTCAAGTGAAATCTTTCATTGGTTTTACAGATGCATGTGATGAGATTGAAAGGCATAGAACAATAAAAGGTATTCTTAAAAACAGTTAATTGCAGAATATTCAGTTTAGTATCAGGGAGAAAGAGAATTATATAGACCAGAGGTCTCCAAACTTGGCAACTTTAAGACTTGTGGATTTCAACTCCCAGAATAGCATAGCTGGCTGAGAAATTCTGGGAGTTGAAGTCCACAAGTCTTAAAGTTGCCAAGTTTGGGGACCCCTGATATAGACATTAGCTCAGCTCCAATTTGAAAACTTTTAACAGTAGGAGAGCAAGGAAAAAGACAGAATCATTGTTCCCATACTGGTCATCCTTTCCAAAGGAACTGAAATAGAGAATCCTGAGCAAGTAAGCTCCTGGAAAATGTACTTTAGACATACCTATACATTGGTACATATATATAGGTTACCATATTTCAGAATGAGAAAAAAGCAATCAACATTAATTGTATATTATAGTATAATAAAAGTTCTAGTCCCACCCTGAGCATGAAAACCAGCTGGGTAACTTTAGACCGGTCCCTCTCTCACAGCCAACCTACCTCACACTTGTGGACAAAAGAGGAGAGAAAGAAGTAGTAAAGATGCTTGCCATCTTGAGTTATTCATAATAAATAAAGAAATAAATAAATAAATATCTTGTTACAACAGTGAAAAGTTACAAATACTTATCTAGCACAAGTGTGTATATGGATACATATATTTCTAAAACACTTAGAAATGTATTAGATGATACTTGAAAGAATTGCATGATAGTTGTATTACCATCTGCTTTTTTAATCTACTCTATTTTGTTTAGATGAGTTCCATATTTCATTATATTTATTCATACAAAGTCTACAATTACTGAATAGTAAATAAATAAATTTAATGAATAGTAAATAAATAAATTTAATGAATTTACATTTACTGAATAGTCAAGACCTTGTTGATGGTCCAAACTCTGTCAAGGATCTTGGATACTCCTCTCAAATGACCTAAGTGCTAGTGCCCACTGTAACTACATAGCCAAAAAGGCATTAAGAGTTGTTAACCTAATCCTACGTTGCTTTTTCTCTGGTAATATCACACTACTAACTAGAACATACAAAACATTTGCCAGACCAATACTTGAATACAGCTCATCAGTCTGGAACCCACATTACATATCTGATATTAACACAGTTGAGAAAGTCCAGAAATATTTCCCAAGAAGAGTTCTCCACTCCTCTTCTCGTTGCAGAATATCTTATGCCACCAGACTCGAAATTCTAGACCTAGAAAATCTAGAACTACGCCGCCTTTGGTCTGATCTAAGTATAGTATGTGAAATCATACATTGGAATGTCCGACCTGTCAATGAATACTTCAGCTTCAACCATAACAACACAAGAGCAAACAATAGATACAAACTCAAGGTTAATTGCACCAAACTTGATTGCAGGAAATATGACTTCAGCAACAGAGTGGTCAATGTCTAGAATACTCTACCTGACTCTGTGTTTTTTTCCCCAAACCCCAAAAACTTTAACCTTAGACTGTCTACGATTGACCTCACCTCTTTCCTAAGAAGGGGGAGTCTGTAGGGGGCGTGCATAAGTGCACCAACGTGCCTACCTTCCTTTTCCTATTGTTTCTTTTATATATTTTTTATTTTTCTTATATGTATTCATAACTATATTTTTACTTATACCTATTCTCTTGTAAGCAATTGACAAATAATAAATAAATAATAAATAAATAAATAAATAAATAAATAAATAAATCTACAAGCAATCTGCTCATAGTCAGCAAGTGTAACCAGATCCTCAATCCATTGAATAAATCATGTCACATAATTATCTTTCCAATGTTCCAATATCAGTCTTTTTAAATTCAGGAAACAGAGAAACCATTCATGTTATCCAGTTGTAACAATATACTGTACTTTATATTTCTATTTTTTCTGCTCTATTTCTTCACTTATTTTTAAACATTTATATAGCACATACATATGCATTTTTCATAATCTACTCAGTCCACATTAATATTAATCTTATGTTTATGAAAGTAACTTTAGCATTTTATCCAAAATATATTTTCCAAGAAGTTATAGTCTTATGGAAGTTTAATACTCCTTTAAAATGTTTATTTGGATCTTTACTAGCCTGTAGCCTTCCAAATATGTGGCATTACAATTGAACAGAATTCATTATCAGCAACTTCTAGGAGTTATGGATCCAACATATCTGGAAGATCTCAGATTTAAGAAAGCTGTGGTATCAATGGATTAACAGATCTCAAGGCAGGCTATAGTTCATAAAAAAAAGCCTACCATAAATCATAAAACACTATACTAAGGCAATCCATCAAACTATCATTAATGCAGAGCTGTACTATTAAACCAACAGATAAAACTTCATTAAGTTGCAGTCAATTAAACCCTTGACTAAAGGCTTAAAACCCTTGTATGTACCAGCCTCCAAATGGAGAACATTTCATAAGTTGCTATCACAATTCATATATAACTGTAGGTTTTTCCCTTCCAAAATGTATATTTATACGTGTATTTCTTCTCAAATACATTTTAATTTATTATTAAGATCTGGTTATGCCAACAAGAAGATGAATAACTTGCGATGTCCTCCATTATTGTTAACATATCCATATCTATTATTTTCTTATTTATCTTATTTATAATTTTAATGTTTTTACTATAATTAATAGTGATAAATGATTTTATACATTTATTCATTGTTCTTAAATTTGTATGCTGCTCAGGGTCACTGGGTGAGATAGGTGGCTATATAAGTTAGAGATAGATAGATAGATAGATCCTGTAGACAGAAAGACAGACAGACAGATCTTGTTTGAGTTGAGAACTATTAACAGAGTTGTGCGTGAAATTAAATATGTAATTAAGTTTCAGTTGATATGTTATTCCAAGGCATGCAATAAATTTATGTTGGAAGCCAATTTGGACTTGAATTAACCAACGTCAATTTTCAAGCAATGCTGTCTTCAACAATTTCTTTCCCTCCTCCCCTCCCAAATGACTCATGCATACATCATTTTACCAGAGAGATCCATCAGTGATTGAGTGTCATTGGATTAACTATCTTGGGCTGGATATGTCCATGGAAATAGGGGAGAAGAGCATTCAGGCAGCTGAGCTAGAGAGAAATAGAACATTGGAGGCATATTGTTTTGAAAAATCTCAGCAAGGCAACCCAAAACCTTGGAGGAACATCACAAATACTTTCTCTTTTGGGGAAATAATGGCAACTAGCTATCATCCTCTTTCCCCTCTCTCATTATTGAATATGCAGGTGGTGCCTGGAAATTTAAAACACTGCTCCTACCAGGTTTCATTGAGATAAAATAGTAACACCTAATTTATGCATTTTGTTTAAATCTAGGGAAAACACACATGATGTGAAACACATGCCTTTCAGATGTTGCTATTAATGAGCAAGCCATTTTTCCTGAATTAACTATTGTAAGGTGTTTCAAATTGAAAGCATAATATTTCCAAACAGTTTCATTGTACTCTTGATTCAAGTTGTCAGCAGACAATTCCCTGCCCTAAAGATAGGTTCAACATTAAAAGAATTGATGAATATAAATATAAACCAAATCAACAATAGAGCTCTCTTTTCTTAGCCTCAAAAAAGGTGAATTTTTCTAAATAAGTGGTAATTCTGGGATTCTTTCTTCAGTTTTTCAAAAACACGATATGAGCCATAGTAGTATAGACACAGTGCCCCTGAAAATCTTCAAAATAAAAATAAAACATCTAGAGATAATAATTTTTAAATAAATACAAGGCTTTAAACAGTTTTTTTTAATCCATTAAAATCATAGAAAAGAAGGGAACTGTGACTGATAGGGTAAGCCACAAGGATAGATTTCCCCCATGAATCAAAGTTGCTGCATTCTGTATCTAAACGAATGTCAGTTATCAGTGTTTTTCTGAAGAAACAGGTAATGTTTTGGACACACACTTAGAAAAAGTGACAGGAGAAATCAGAAAGGGGTGCCTGCTTTGGTTCTGGTTAAGCTCTTTAATTGCTACCATTTCCTAACGTGCGAGCTCCCAAATTTATACTCTTCTCCATTGCAAAATTGAAAGTGAGGGGTGTCTGTTCCCTATTTAGATAACTATTTAGACTTGTCATTGCTGCCCCAATCTTTTGAACATCTAAAGGAGCATTTTACCTTCAAATGTGAAGCAGCCCTAGAATCATGTATTCTAGAATCATATAGAATCATTAATTTGTAGCCATTGTCAACAGAATAGCATGGGTTCTTTACTAGTAAACAAAGGGCACTATAGGTAGCCCTCGACTTACGAACACAGTTGAGTCCAAAATTTATGTTGATAAGTGAAACATTTGTTAAGTGAATTTTGCCTCATTTTACAACCTTTCTTGCTATGATTGTTAGGTGAATCACTGCAATCAATGGTGGGATTCAATTTTTTTTGCTACTGGTTCTGTGGGCATGGCTTGGGGGGTGCGTGGTAGGGGAATCTCCAGTCAGTGGTGGAATTTGACGGTTCTCCAAATGACTCTAAATTTCTGCTACCAGTTCTCCAGAACTGGTCAGAAACTGCTGAATCCCCACCTCTGACTGCAATTAATAAATTAGTAACCCGGTTGTTAAGTGAATCTGGCTTCCCCATTGGTTTTGCTTGTCAGAAGGTCACAAAAGGTGATCACATAACCTTGGGACACATCAACAGTCATAAATATGAACCAGTTTCCAAGCATCTGAATTTTGATCACACGATCATGGAGATGCTGAAAAAGTCGTAACTGTGAAAAACATCCATAAGTCACTGTTTTCAGTGTAACTTTGAACAGTCACTAAATGAACTGTTGTAAGCCAAGGACTACCTGTAGAGAACAAATATTTTGCAACAGCTGGCGATTTCATAGTTAACTGTTTATTTTTCCCCCTTAAATCTGACCTTTCCTACTTAGGCAAACTTTTTGGATTCAGACTACCTGGATTGAGTCTTTTATCCTACAGAAAGCAATCATTGCCACAAGAAGATCCTGATGCAGTGATTGTTGATTCATCAAAACACAACGACAACTCCATGGCCATGAAGCACTTCAAATCTCCAACGAAAGAAAGCTGCAGCCCCTCTGAAGGAGATGACACCAAGGCACTCATTCAACCAAGGACGTGTTCACCTCCAGTGAATATATCTGGGCCTCTGGATCATTCATCACCCAAACATCAATGGGATCGACTGTACCCGGATATGCTGCATTCCAGTGCAGCGTTGACTCTTGCTCAGTCAAAAGAGAGCATTAGTAGTATAAGGAGAGCATCTTCAGTGCACAACATAGAAGGATTTACTATCCATCCGAAGAACATGTTTAGGGATCGGCATGCTAGTGAAGGTACAGTATTGGGCAAGGGGAGGGTGATCAATATTAATGAATTATGTCAACTGAATGTCTGGGACACATGTGTTCCATTTTTATTCAACTAAGACAAGATCTTTGAAGCCTCTTTTCTTTAAGAGCTAAGAGGAAATTCTACCATAGCGGGGGTGACATTAAGCACTCTATGGTTCATAATTTGTGACCCTGTGCAAAGAGAAGCTTATTTCCAAGTCAACATGCTTCATATTGTGTTATAAGTCCAGGCACACTAGTTTGAGAGTAAGTCCTAATAAGGGTTCTCTCATTGTGCAGCAGTTTATTGTAAAGGGGGTATTAATACAAGAATGGTTCAGACTGCAATGGCCATTTTCATATTCAGAAGGTCTTTATCCAGAGCATGCAGCCAGGAGGAATCCCTCCTCCAGAAAATACTTCATTCATTCATTCATGGATGGGATTCAAAAATCCCAACAAGCAGTTCTCTGCCTGGTTGCTGGATGGGCGTGGCCATGGTGGGCATGGCCTACTGGAACTTTCAGGTGGGCCATTTTTTTGCCTTCCCCAGAGTCCAGAGGCTTCCCTCGCGCCTCTGGGAGGGCAAAAATGACCTCCCCTGGGCTCCAGAGGTCCTCCGGAACTGGAAACAGGCCCATTTCCGGACTTCGGGGAGAGCGGTTTTTTGTCCTCCCAGAACCTCCACGCAGACCCTGCACTTACCTGCATCCAAAATGGGGTACATGGAGACTCTTGGGAGGGGAGAGGTGGGTGAGGCCAGCTGGTCGGTTCAACAAACATTTTGGCAAACCAGATGTAAATTTAACATCCAGTTCACCCGAACTAGCCCAAACTGGCTGAATCCCACCCCTGCATTTTCATTCATTCAATTTAGGTACCGCCTGATTCCAGACTGACATGGGGAAGGGACTCACATAGATGGCAATACAAAAATGAACACCTAATAACACACCAAACAGAAGATGGATGCAGATGTACTCAACACATAAAACAAATATTATACACACAGCACTGGCTCCGGCCATCCTAGCCTAGAGCCTGAGAGCATCGCCAGGTCTTCAAGATCTTCCAGAAAGCCATAAGGGTAAACCAAATCGGAAGCATGACTAGATGAGCTAATTCTACCTTATTGTAAGGCTACCTTAACAAACTTCCCACCATCACTTTAAGCTACCTGAGGGTCCTTCCCAAGTTTCTTCCTTTGACCTTTAGTTGATTGTAGACTACCCCCTCCTTTATCTGATTGTTTCATGGGTAGCATGTCTTTCTGTCATCCATCAAGATCACTCATATACATTCCATTAGAGGGTGGAAGCCACCCAGATTTCATAGGAAATTGCATCCTAGAGAGCAGGTGCCATGATAGAGAAGATACGATTCCTGGATCTGAAAGATGACACTGTATTAACTGAAGGGACTAGTTGTCTGCCCAACCTGTCAGTCAGAATCAGCCATGTGCATGCATATTGTTTCAAAAGAAAGACATTCCTTGCTTCACAAATAAAACCCTTGTTCATCTTCATGCAACTGATGGATTAGAATGCGTATTTGACTAATTGAACAGTTGGTTGACTGCATTCCATTATTGATTAATCCAGGAAAATTGCTTAATCAATGACAGTTTCTTAAGTCAAATTGGCCTCCACATTTAAAGAACAGCCCCTCCTGAGATATATCATTTCCATTTAAATGGCTGTTCCAGCTAATTTGAAAACATTTTTGAGCACTCTGGGAAGAGTTGAAGAGCAGATGAATGAGGTTCTTAATTCTAAAAAGAGAAAAATAGCTTTACATTCATTACATTAGCGAGTTCACCCAAATTAATGTTGGCTCCCACAAAATGTATTGAGGAACCATGAAGGGGGAAAAATAACACCAGTTTGGAGTCTTTGGATACCAAGTTTATTTCCCCCTTTTGCTTTTCTTTATTCTGCTGAATAACAGACAATGGTCGCAATGTCAAAGGTAATGTACATTTATCACCTCTATTGTCCGATGCTTTTGAGAGACACATTATTTGGCATGCTGTATAAACTGTACAAATGCATCATATTCATGCTAACCTTTATGAAGCTGTGCACATAACAGGAATTACTGTTCTTTTTGCTTGATGGATGCATCACAATTCTCTTTGCTCTCAGTTCAGAGTAATGATAGATGGCCATTCAGAGGAAGCTGTGAAGGGATGCATAGTATGTTCTTTCAAAGCCATTGGCCTCACTGTAGCTACAATGCAATCCTCTACTTGTCTATCCAGAAGAAAGTTCCCATCTTTTCTCTGGGGCTTTTTCCTTGATCACTGATTTGAGTAGCACATCCTGTTAAGCCCCTATGATTTGACTGGGAGAGTTAAACATTTGCTTTGTTCTCTCCCGTCAAAAACCCCAGGAGGGTTTAAAAGTTTGAACTTTGGCTGGATTGTACCCAAGTAAGCTCTTTGAAGAAGGTAGAATGTGGGTGCTGCTAATCCTACACAGATACCTGAACTTGAAGTTTTCAAGATATGATCTTGTAAAAGTATGACAAATTGAGCTTTGCATGATTGAAACTAGCCACCATTGATTCATTTTAAATCCAGTTTTTCATCCTGACACCAAGACAATCAGTGAATAATCTTGGACCCTTCACGTATTCCTCTTTTCTCTCCTTAAAACTAGTTTCACGCTCCTGGATGGCAGGGGGTATGGTTTAAGCTTACTGTAGTCTTCAGGTGTGCTTGCATGAATTCCATTTGCAATTTCATGTGGTAACATGCTTATTCATATTTATTACATGCTAGTATTGGTCCTTTTCACTGGGACAGCAGTGTAAAGCCAAGTTAGCCAAATGGAGACATTCCTTTCTCTAGCTAACACGAATCCTTTTTGCATATATATTTTTCCCTGTAACAAACTTAACATTTGTGTTTATAGCCTAAATTTAGAAGGAGAGGCAGGATGAAGGAGGAACTTTCTCCTTTGCTCCTCTTCAATGTGTCATTTTATATACTTGATGAAATGTCTCCATCAAACCTGCATGATGTGCATGTGCTAATAATGCCCACAAGTAACCCATTCCTAGGAAGTATTCCCATTTGCTTCTTGTCTCCATCAGCGATGGTTTTGATATTGTGTGGCACCATGTTGTAAGTGAACAATTGTCTGTAATTTGCTGCTGGCTCAAGACTCTGCCTATTTCTCTATTTATTGTCACTATAGATCAGGGGTGTCAAACTCAAGGCCTATGGGATGCTTAGATCTGGCCCACTGGGCCACCCTGGAAACAGCAAAGGACCGGCCGATGGTGCCTCTGCCAGCAAAAATGGAGCTCAGGTGGGCCTCCTTTTTCCCTGGCAGAGGGTTGCAGGAGGTCATCACAGCTGGAAATGGAGCTTGGGAGTCTGTTTTTGCTGGCAGAATACTTGGACCACCAAAGGCACCCCTGATATGAGTGACATTGAGCTGGCCACTCCCAGCCCGGTCTCCTAGGCCAAATACATCCCTGATGCAGCCCTCAATGAAATCGAGTTTAACACCCCTGCTATAGATCCACATCAGGGTTAATCATTAAAGCCAATTTAAGATTCTCAGAGGGAAATGAACATATTTCTGGCAGAAGCCTATTCCATAAGAACAAACTTCCCATAATAAAGAAATATTCTGTTTCTCATGCCTGCCAGCCTAGCAGCTCTTATGAATAAGCTCTTGAAAAGGCCCACCAGAGCTGATCTTAGAAGCCAAGTAATTGTTACTTGCTTCGGTAAAGTAAGACTTAAATCTGCATGAATAACAAACATAAGTGATGTCTTCTGTTCCTAATTAGATCCTTGTACAACCAGACCTCTAGTCAGGTCAGGTGTGGTCTGCAGGGAGAACTTTCAAATCCTATCCCGATTAAGAATGGAGTTAAGCAGGGTTATGTTCTGGCTCCTCTTTTGTTTAATTTATTCTTATCTGACTTGGCCTTTCACATTGGACGTGTTGAGTCCCATACCCCAAAGTTGTCAAGATCCCGCTTCTCCTTTATGCTGATGATGCGGCCCTCCTTTCATTGTCAAGGCCAGATCTGAAAAGATTACTTTCTGCATTCAGGTTCTACTGTGCTGAGAACCACTTGTCGATTAATTACGACAAATCCAAAGTATTGGTATTCTCTAGAGCCCAGAAATTGTATAACTGGGCTATCAATGGTGATTCTGTTAAGCAGGTTTTCCATTTTAAGTATTTAGGTATTCAATTTCAGAACACTGGTGCTTGGACTAGACATCAAACCCAGATGCTGAATTCAGCCTCCTGTAGTCACCAGCAGATTTTAAGATTTTTTTATACCCAAGGAGGCCAGTTTATTCCTTCTGCTCTGCATATTTACAAAGCCAAAACTTTGTCTCAAACTCTTTACAGAATTCCCATATGTATACAGGGGTTTAAGGATTGTATTGAAAGAACCCAGGCTGTCTTTTTTAGAAAACCTCTGGGTCTTCCTCCTTGTGTTGGTTTTGCTCCGATGTACCTGGAACTGGGCACTCAATCAGTCGAATGTATGGTGTGGATTAACACCTTTAAATGGTGGTTTTGGGTGCTCTTTCTGGCAGTTCCTGGTAGCTACCTCTCCCTGGCGTTTGCTGACTCTCATATTTCTCGTTGGGAGAGGGAGCTGATGAAGAAATTACACCTGCTAGGTTTTACAGGGGATGCCCTGGGAGATTATGGCCTTAAGGATGCCCGATTTAGGGTAGTCCAACAGCTTGTGGACATTGACTTGCAATATCTATGAGCCAGAGCTAACAAAACTTGCTCCCCTCTGATCTTCAGCCAATTTAATAATTACGGACTGAGGATGGCTTCCAATTTTTATACTCTAATCATTCCCAAGTATAGAAGAACTTTCTCCCTAGCTCACTTTAATGTTCTGCCCTCAGAACTACTGGATGGGCGATTTAAGAGGCTCCCGATTAACGAATGGCTATGCCCCTGTGATAGAGCTGAGGTTGAAACTGTGGAGCGTGTCCTTTTATATTGCCCTATGTATAATGCAGGCAGATCTAAGTTACTGCCTCTCCTTGAAACAGACTCTTCTAGACCCAATGTTAGTAATTTGTTCTTATATTGTCTAGGGGATGGCTCCTCATACATCACTTCTTTGGTTTCCAATTTTTATTTAAGAGCTGTAACCATCAGAGGAGAACGCTGTAATTCCCCTTAGTCAAGTTTTTGGTGACCAATTGTTCATGATTAATTTTCCCATGTTCTTCTTTTGTTGTACTTGTGTTTTGGTCTGTGACCGCAAATAAAGTATTATTATAACAAACATAAGAAAGGCAAGCAGAGAAGAACACTAACTTGTGCTGCTCTTCCGTGATTGAAATCACAGATGGAAAACAAGCAACCATGGGCTAAAAGACACCCAGGATTACCCAAGTTTTGAAGTCTGTCTTGTATTCAGGAGCCCATGTGCCAATGAAATTAAACAGTCTTCTTTTCTCCCTAATTTGGACATTTAGCTATTCAGGAAGTATTTATTTATGGGATACATTTGTGGTCCATCTTTCTTCTATTGTCGCAACAACTCTTAGAAACTGGCCAGAAGGTAACATGCTCAAGGATCATTTTTCAGTCTTTAAAGCAGCCCTTCTGCCTGCCTGAAGGCACCAGGAGACAAGGCTGGCAATGTGACATCAGAGAAGGTGGGCCTAACATTTTTGAATCCTTTTTAGTGGGTTAGGAAAGGTAAATAAATGTCACCTTATTTACCCCTTCAGCACAGATGTATGTACCTTAAATGGGAGCAATGTACTATTTGGGGAAAGTTGGGGATTTTAGAATATAATGAAAAACTCTGCTGTCCACAGAGAGAATCCAGACGTCTTCAGAAAACCAAAAAACCACAACTTTTTTTTCTGGTCACTCCTTCAGCATTTGGTATTTACAAGTATACTGCTTTGAATCTGAAATTATCATAGAGCCATAATAACTATAGATTTCTTCTAAATTCATAATTTAAAATGTTCATGTGCTCCAGACTTTAAAAGTCTGGAGTCTCGTTCTCAATCTAGTATGAAATAAAGCTTTTAGGGCAAAGTGCATCTGATTAAATCCAAGGTATTACTCCGCCAATGAATTTCTGCTTCCACTTGTGTTCACTCAACTAGCTCAGAAATCTGTAAACACTGAAGAAATAGATTCCCGCTTTCTCTATAATTTTTCTCTTTTTAAAATTTCCTTTAGTTTAAGGATTCTACAAAGATTGGATGATAACAGAATCATTTAAAGTAGTAGAAAGGATGAGAAGTCCTGTTTCAAGAGTGGGTGTGCAATAGACACTCAAACGCACAGCTCCTGCTGAATTATTTACTGCTTCTAGGCACTATATTCTTCCCTTTTTCCACAACTGAAGTGTTGGCAGATTCTAAACTAGAGAGTTAACACCTGGTTGAAAAACGAAAATAACAATAAGGGTATTTACTTTTTTAGTTACATGGAAAGTGAATCAAGACATTATATCAGCTGATATCTTCTTTTTCTTGTAGGTCCTTTTAATCATATCAAGTCAAGTCTGTTAGGATCTACATCTGATTCAAACCTCAACAAATACAGCACCATCAATAAGATTCCCCAGCTCACTCTAAACTTTTCTGATATCAAAAATGAAAAAAAGGCATCATCACCTCCATCATCAGAGAAAACAATTATTGCACCGAAAGTGAAAGAAAGAACACACAATGTGACTGAAAAAGTTACACAGGTAGGATATTTTTAATATGTAATTGTGCCTCTTCTCTAATTTCTGTGAACACTCTACTCCTCTTCATGTCTGCATTCCCTTCATGCTTTTGTTAGACTTGTGTAGTTTGATTCTTCTGGATTAAATGGAATGACCACAATTCTTCTAGCAACACACACAGAGGAAAATTAATGTAGATTAAACCTATAATTAATCAGAGAAAGGGTTCTGTGAGGGAAACTGTGCATGCTGTAGTTGTAAGTTAATTCTCTGGAAGGTCACAGACTTATCTGTTTAACTCAGGTAAGTCTGATATAGTAACACAGATACTGTTCCATGGTGGCCTTGGTTCATTCGATTTACCTACCTGACTGTGAATAATATGCAGAAGTCAAATGAAGTTGAGTAAAATTCAGCAATTTCTTTCAGTCCTAATAGCCAAGTTGCCATATGTTACACAGACTGCAAGAAGAATATGCACATCACATTACAAGGGTCACACTATCTAAGAGAAACAAAATCAAGACATGAAATTGAGGCTGGTAATTTGAGTACTGATTCCAATACACCATCAGGGAATTCTTTATATTTCTCATAGATTCAATTTCCACCCAAGTGACATAGTCGTAACTATTTCCCAGTTGTTAAAGTTGGTCAGTCAAGTAAACAGGTCTTTCTGCTTTTCTGCTCTAATTCTTTTGTCACTTAGCACAATATGGTACCTTCATTCTCCCAAGTACTGGTCTGGTGTTCTGCTTCTAATTTTTTGGGGGGTGGACTGGGGATAAGGGGTTGGTTGATTCCATATTTTCCATGCTCCTCTCTTCTGTCTCAGATGCTATCCCAGAGGTAGGCGTGCTATCTCCTAAAGATGCTGTGGTTTTATCTCTTCTTTCTCATCCTCTCCCTCACCCTCAACAAAAGCTTTGGTTTATTATCATAGTATCCTTCAGACATGCCTGCTGCAAAACTGAAATTCAGAGATGCTACTATGATATTTTCACTCTGAATTATTCGTCTCTGGATTTTTCCTTTGATGAATAACATCTCTAAACTCTTCCGATACCTGTGCTTAGCAAGATTTTTATAAGAGCTTTAAAATATAAATTCATTTTATTGTTTCTAAATCACTTTTCAGCAGCTAAAAAGTGATGTGTGTGTGTGTGTGTTGATACTAATAAATTTAAATGAACAAACATAGCAAAAGAAATTATCTCTTTTGTGGATCATAGCATAGCCTTAGATCATACCCTGCAGAAGACAATTCTGTTGGAAAGACTGTTAGAGGAGAATGTTTCTTGGTTAAATGATTCTTTTGACCAATTCAAATCCATTTTAAGAAGAGCAGCCTTGAAGTTGTTCATCAATTGTGAACATCTGGGCAGCAGACTAACCAAGCAATGGTCTTAGGGCTAGGTCCCACTGGCCAATGGATGCAAAACATATGCAAAAAGGACACAGCGAACGAGCAAAATTTCGGGGGTGTTCCATCCATGGTGATCCGCTCCAAAAAGTGGCATAAACAGAACGGAAAAGAAAGGAAAAGAACAGATGTGGGTAGTATGTAGTGGGGATGTTAAACGGATGTTCATAGGAAGCCTAGAGGATGTATATAGGATGCAAACCGTTCACTGCGCATCCTTTCTATTTCCATGCTACTAACGCTGTGTAGACGTTCCGTGTACCTTTTGTTTCCTCCCTCTTTCCGTTTTCAGCTGCAGCGGATGTGAGTTGCGAGGATGCCCAGGGGATGCAGAGAGGATACAACGGACGTTTAATGGATGATAAACGGACATAGAACGTTTGTTGCTCGGATGTCGCTGATTTACATCGTACACAGCAGAAAGTTCATCCGTTCACAAAGTTTTGTGCAGCTCAAAACTTCTTGAGCGGATGAAATCTCAGGGGATGGATGCTCAAAGGATAGAGCATATGAAACACATATGCAATGAGTACACAATGGATGCATCGTGTTTTCCAATGTTTTTTAACATTTTACATCCTCTTTGCATCCGTTGGTGCAGTGGACAGGGGCTTTACCTGGCCAATCTTTCATCTTGTATTTTTGTTTTACTAGATCTTCGGTTCTGTTCATTTTTATAGGTTAATAGACTTTTATAGGGTTATAGGATTAGTCATTTAGGTTGGTTTATATATTCTATTTTCATATTTTATTTATGTTTGATTGCTTGATTGTATTTTATTATACAATATGTGGTAGTCTTTGAAGTTTCCTCTTCTCGTTTTTTCTTCTGCAGTATAGTGGATTGCATTTCTATTAAAATTATACTAATATTTTCTGATTGTTCAGCTCTCTTTTCCATTATTACAGTTCAGTTTTTGTTTTTGTTTTTGACAATGGGTGAGCATTAATGCTTGGGAAATCTTCAGAGAGATGGCAGATCTTTATTTGTTGCAACTTCAATTGAAGGAATCCTTCAAAGGTCCTTTAAATTTTCAGCAGCAAAATTTAAAGGTCCTTTAAATTTTTCAGAAGGAAAACAAAGGGTGAAGCTAACTTGTACTGAAAGGTTTCTATACTATGGCAATCATCCCATTGATATTATGTTTAGAAACTAGCTAGCAAGCTTTCTTAAGAGTCTGGTTTTTGTCTCTCTCTCTCTTTTTTTTATTCTATTACTTTTTTCTTTTATGGAGGCTCCATTGACAAATGATTGTACAGCCACTGCTCTACAAGAATCTAATTCTGAACAGGAGTGGATGATTACACATATACACAAATATTCTCCAGTCATGTTATCTAGCAGTGTAATATTATTGTTAAACTTCTCTTCAGCTTCAAGAAATACATAGTTCAATCTATCAGAAAGCAAGAAAAAAAGAGACTTTCCCCCTCAAGCTAAAGAATAATTAGTATTTCTGTTTATGTATATGAGTGTATATTGGTATAATTGTATTTTATCTGATAGCTGTTTTTATAAATTTATAAAATCTGGGTTTTATAGATTTATAAATCTGGGTCAACATATTAAATTGTGTTTAACAAGGAAATTATTTTAGTATTTTCAAATGCTGTGTAACTTACAGTAGCCTAAGTCTAGCTCCATTCTGTTTACAGAATGTCATTCATATTTATTAGTGATTCTATATTAGGGATAAATATACAAAATAAAAATTACATATTTTTAAAATTAATAGGAATGTCTTTTACACTTTTATGCACATTTACATAGAGTTTCCGGTAGAATCTGTAGTTTGGCATGCCAGGAGCTACAGCTCTCTGCGTTCAAAATTAAATTTAAAGTGTTTGCCAAGGGGGGGTCAAGAATATTTACAAAATACTTCCAATGAATGTTGGCATTAGTTTGTATTTCTGTTCTCTTTATGATTTAATAAACTCCTGAACAATTTGCAGGAATAGCTTTCACAAGTTCACCATTTTTAATGAGAAGAAAATCAATTCTCTGTATTTCCTTCCTATTATAATTTCTTATCTATCATTCCCTAAATATAAACTTCTGAGCCAGGGATGGGAGTCAGTTTTTTAACAACTGGTTCTGTGGGCATGGCTTTGTTGGTGGGTGTGGCTTGGTGTTTATGTGATTGGGTGGGTGTGGCCAACTCGACATCACTCATGTCAAAGGGCGCTTCTCCTTGCCTGGCTTCTCATGACAGTGAGGATGCTGCAACGGTCATAAGTGTGAAAATGGTCATAAGTCACTTTTTTCAGTGCCATTGTAACTTTGAATGGTTACTAAATGAACTCTTGAAAGTCAAGGATTACCTGTACAAAAATACAAAAAGCTTCTTTGCTTGCAAAAAGCTGCCCTAAATATCAATTAGATGCCCATTAGATTAAAAATATCTGCAAGCCGGAGTTATAAATCAGGCAGGATGCCAGAGCACCTTGAGGAATGAAAATAATTAAAATGGGCGTTGGTAGAAGTTACTGTGAATGCCCTTTCTATCTCTGCTACAAGAGAGCCCAGGATGGGTTGACTCCTTCATTTACATCATTTACATCATTTAGCTGAGTCTGTACTAAGATATAAAAGCCAGCCCTCGGGAGAGATCCCAGCTTTGGCGAAGATACTTGACAGACTGAAAGGTGTCTTTGAAAGCACAAAATGAATATAGAAATACATCTTACCCTCTCTGGACGAATCAAGGGAGGGGCTGGGCTCTCTCGCAGCATAGATAGGAAGGGCGTTCACGGTAACTTCGATCAATGCCCATTCTCCATGCTGCATCGAGAGCCCAGGATGGGACATACCAAAGCTTGCATGTCCATGGGTGGATCCTCGTCCGGCTCATTACACTGACTGTGGAACCACTTGTTGAAGCACCTGTCTGCCAAAGGCTGCAGTCGCCGAGGCAAAAGCATCCAGACAGTAGTGTCTGATGAAAGGAGACGGGGATGTCCACGTGGCCGCATGACAGATCTCCTCCAAGGATGTTTGGGTCACCCAGGCAGCAGAAGTGGCTGCACTTCTGATAGAGTACACTGTTAGACCTCGGGGAACTGGAAGGACCACAGCTTTGTAGGCCTGCTCAATGCAAGACCTGACCCACCTGCTAATAGTAGGAGAAGAGGCCTTGTGCCCCAAGTGAGAAGGGAAAAAGGAAACAAACATGGCTTCCGACTTCCTCCAACATCTTCTGAATTACTGCCGGAATGATGGGAAGCAGGAAAAGGGTAGAGGAGACCCTTGGGCCATCTGCACTGAAGAGCATTGGTCCCCTCCGCTCCCTGGCAATGAAACCTGGTGAAGAATCTGGTGACTTGGGCGTTTTGAGGAGTGGAGAAGAGATCCACCTCTGGTGTTCCGAATCTGAGGGGAAGGTCCCTGAATAGAGACGGAGGAATGGACCATTCTGCCTGGTTGACTAGGCTCCTGCTGAGCCAGTTGGTCTGGGAGTTGTCAAGCCCGGAGATGTGGTCTGCTGAGATCGACAACAGGTGTTTCTCTGCCATAATCCCAATCGTAGAGCCTCTCTCATGAAGGGTTTGGACCTTGTTCCCCCCTTGCCGGTTGACATGAGCCTTTGCAGCCATGTTGTCCGTAAGGACTAGAACATGAGAGCTAGTCACTGATTGCCTGAAATGGTTGAGAGCCAGAAAAATGGCTCTGAGCTCTAACCAATTTATGGGAAGGGTCTGCTCTGACCTGGACCAAATGCCCTGAGCTATCTGGCCCTGCATATGGGAACCCCAACCCAGGAGGCTGGCATCAGTGGTTATCACTAGCCTATCTGGGTCCCTGAAGAGGGACCAGATTGATGGGGAATGCCACCAATTGAGAGATCTCTCAATTTGCGGTGGGAATGGGACCCTGATGGATGAGTGGCTGGTTCCTGCTCATTGGTAGGGAAGCAAGAACCATTGGAGGGGTCAGGAGTGGAGGCGAGCCCACAGGACGATGCCAATACAGGAGACCATCTTCCCCAGAAGTTTGGACAGCAGTGACAGGGGGACAGTTTGATGTTGCTGGGTCTGGCTGATGATCTCTGCAAGGCTCTTCCACGAGCTGGGGACAGGAAAACCTGGCACGACATGGTATCAATGACTGCTCCCAAGTGTTGCAATTTGGTTGTGGGAGGGAGTTGGCTCTTTTTGGTGTTGATGGAAAATCCATGGCTCTGGAGATGTGACAGGGTAATTTGCAGATCCCAATAGGCTGCATGGATGGAAGAGGACAGAATCAAAATGTCGTCCAAGGAGCATTGGATCCTCACTGGAACAAAGATGCCATCAGTGCTGCCAGAACCTTCATGAAGACCCTTGAAGCTGATGAGAGGCTGAAGGGAAGTGTTCGATACTGGTAATGGGTATTCTGATAACAGAAATGGAGAAACTGGTGATGTTGAGGCCAAATGGGGATGTGGAGGAAAGCCTCCGTCAGATCAATGGAAGAGAGGAGATCGCCCTCCTAAACGCCCTCTAAAATAGAATTCAGAGTCTTCATTTTAAATCGCCTGTATTTTACAAATTGGTTGAGAAATTTTAGATCAAGGATGGCTCACCATCCCCCACCCCCCGAGGCTTTGGGAATAATGAAAAGGTGAGAGTAAAGTCCATGTCCCCATTGAGAGGGGAGAACAGGTTGAATAGCCCTAATTTCAAGAAGGTGCTGAATGGCCTGATTCATGAGGGCTTGCCTGGAAATGTCCCAAGAGACAGGACAGATCAAAAAATTTTCTGGGGGTGGCATTAGGAAGTAATGTAATCCTGACCTAATAGTGCTGTGCACCCAGGCATCCGTCATTGACTCATCCCATTTGGAGGCAAAGAAGGCTAGGTGACCTCCGATGGGTGGGGAGAACGAGAGATTACTTAGAGCAATGGAAGGAACGACCCCCTCCCCCCCGAAAGGGCCGTTTACCAATAGAAGGTTGTTGCCTGCCAGATGCTTCCTCACGTTGGTCTTGGCGCTGGAAGTACAGCCTCTGAGAGTGGGGCTAGCAAGATGAGGGCTCCGCTTGAAAAGCAGGATGGTGATAAGGAGCAGGGCGGTAGTTGGCTTTCTTCCCAGAGGAAGAGAGAATTTTATGTTTATCTCTGGTTTCGATGAGATAAGGTTTCAGAGCATCGCCAAAAAGCTTATCGCCTGCGAATGAAACTGAAGCCAGCTTCCATTTTCGGCGTGACTCCGCCTGCCAATTTTGGACCCATAAAAGTCTTCTTGCTGCTACTGATGATGCCATGGCCTTGGATGCAAATTTGGCGGAATTGAGAGTGGCATCCAAAGTGAATTCCATCACTGCAATAATATTATTAAGATCTTGGTGAGACCAAAGGTCAGAAGCAGGCAATCTATTCTGGAGTTGGTACAGCCACCATATGGATGCCCTCGTGAAAAAGGATGCTGCTGTTGAAGCCTGATCAGCCCATGCAGCGGCCTGGTGATTGCGCTTGAGGGTCTGTTCAGAACATTTATCATCTGGTTTCATGATATCTTCTGGCTCCGTGGGAGTGCCAGAAGATGAGAACAAGGCCAGAACTGGAATGTCAACAGAAGGCATAGCCAGGGCATTGTCCAGAGCTGTGCTGATATTGTAGAAACACTTATCCAGAGAAGATGGGCGAGGACCTGCCGAAGAAGAAGCACACTGTTCCTTGAGCATGTCCAGGAACAAAATGGGAGAAGGCAAAACCTCTGCATGCACTACAGACTTGGAGAAGAGTGAGTCCCCTTAGCTAGAGGGATTTCCTTGTGGCTCAGAAGCCACTTGCTCTGGTGACAGCTTGGCAGTGACCAAAGCCTTGCTGAGTAATGGCCTGAAGAGAGTAGGTTTGAAGTAGGTTCTGCATTGACCAATGCAGAGAATGTCTGCTCTGGGTGAGATTCCTCTTTCTCTGAAATATTTTGATCATAAATCTTGCCCTCTGAACGAGAGGAGTAACTGTGTTCTGATGGGGAAGCCTTTCCTTCCTCATCAATCTCCTCCCATTCTGGTAGAGAAGAATGGACCCTGAGGTCCTGGGCCCTGTGTAAATCAGGGTGATGAGGCAAGGAACTTATAGATTGAGAAAGGAGAAGGGCCTGAACCCTTTCCAGAGGTCAAGGAATATGCTTGAAGTCTTCAGCCAACCCCTGCCTAATGGCCAATGAGACAACATCTTGGATATCCCCTGGTCTATGCTCAAAGGTAGAGGCAGAAGGCAGAAGGCCTGCTGCTGTGGGAATGAAAATGGCTTCAGGCCTAGATTGAGAAGAGGTTCGAGGCCTGGAGGAAGGGGGAGGAGCATAGGGCCCACAAGCCTGTTGGAAATAAGGCCCAGATCTGCTTAGATCCTGAGGACCTGATTGTACTGCAAGAGCCTCGGGAGACTAGAATGGAGGATGGAAAGGCTCATAGATAACTTCTCCTCCCCTGGGAGGTCTTGACTGGGGCCCACAGGTATCACCTGAAACCTGCTGTAATTGCACTCCCTTCTGTTGAATAGTTCTGTTGAACTGCCTCTCTAGGGCTTCATGCCTGTGCTTCTCTGCCCTCAACTCAGCCTGAGTTGCCTTCTTAGGGGCTAGAGCCTTAGCTCTGATTTTAACAGCCACCTTCCTCTGAACTGATTGGGTATATTGCCTACGTCTTTTTCTCATATTGGGCTTAAGAGACTGTTCCACTTTGGGGGGGGGGGGACTCTGCCTGAGCCTTATCTTGCTCCGTTTGTAGAATAAAGACTCTTGCGTTAGGAAGAAACTGTTTAGAAATTTTTATGAAGCTCTTTAGGGTATAAAATGGTCCCCGGGCTTACAAAATGGCCGCTTACTTCATGGTGGGAGGCTTCAATCCAAGATGGCCACTGACTAGGGGAAACAGGCTCCAAAATCAAAGAATCAAAGAGTCAGCAAAGGAAAACGCAGCCGCCAGCCAGACGATCACTTTTATCTGGCACTTTTATCAGTTTGCCGATTGTTTTTTACGATTGCTCAAAACCACAGGCATGGGGGAAGTCTACAGACGCTGCCCAGCTTGCCTGCACAGAGCTCTGGAAATGCTGCTCCCAATGTTGCAGAAGAGAGAACCTTGCTCTCCTAGAAGAGCAGCTGCACAGATCCCTGGGAGCTGCTTGAAGTGAGGAAAAAGTCCTGAAGATCGCTGGTGAGTGCTATCTAACAGAACACTTTCAGAGACACAGCTACTGACTGAAAGGAGCTGAATCAAAAGCTGGGGCAACTTCCAGTGTCTTGCTTTTATATCTTAGTACAGACTCAGCTAAGTGACATCATAGGAAAGAGTCAACCCATCCTGGGCTCTCGATGCAGCATGGAGGAGAATGCAGTGATAACTATCAAGCAGCCAACTCTTCCTCATAAAGTGAATCCCTTTAGCAGAGAGGTCATTTCAGCTCTCCAGAAAAAGGAATCCTTAGATCCATTTGCACCACTTAAAGATATCAGCTGGTCTCACTCACTTTACAAGATATCTTCAGGAAATCATCCAGATTTAAGGAAAGGTCACATGCCCCCCAGAAAGGCAGTAAAAATATCAGTGCCAAGCTTGCATCCTGCCTCTTGGAAGTATACCCCAAAAGTACAGTGCCAGATAGTACTAAAGCAGTGAAGAAAGACCCCCTCCCCAGATAGAAAAAGGAACTTTGAGGCAGGAAAAATGCAAACACAATACAAATAATTAAATCACAACAGTAGCTGTTGCTTGTTGAAGCTGAATAGGGAAAATTATCCATCACAGGACTCACAGACTCACAACACAGGATTAAATGTCACCAAACACAGAATTAACCTTCACCAAAAACCAGTTTTAGATCAAAATTCAGGACTCACATTTGAATGTCAATCTTTCTAGCTTGCCAAGAAACCTTGCTGAATGTCACTCATCTTGGTTCCCTGTCACTAAAAGCTTTGTTTCATTATTCAATTACTTCTTCAAAGTGCTGATTGTCCAGGGAAGTATTTCCTCCCAACAGCAGTGTAAAAATCTTAAAACAACCCTTCCCCTTTAAGAAAGTCAAGCTGCAAAAGCTCCGGAGACAGGAAGTCTAGGCTTACTAGCAAGCATGTAATAAGTGTGGAAAAAAACAAAAGGAGTTTGCTTAGAAAGTTAACAAGGGGTTCTATGGAACTGGAGAGAACCAGTAGAATACCACCCCTGATCTGAGCGCATTACACATACATAAAAAAGAGAGGGAGGAAGTTATCAGTGTGCATGGAACTTTACAAAGCATAAAAAAAGTAGTTTCATACTCTGGAAATTCTGTCATTTCCAGTTTAGCAGATTCCCTTGGAATTATGGTCCAGATGAGAGGTTGTGGTATTTTTTTTTATTTTTTGTTTTGTTTTTGTTTTCATTTATTTTCATTTTTCCATTTCCTTGAATGGTTCTTTTGCATACTTCTTCATTTACAGTAAGGTTTACTTTTTTTCCAATCTAGATTTGCACAGCTTTTAGTATGCCACTCAAAAGTAGGCACACTTTAGGAGAACAATGAAAAGAACAAAGCCAGGATCAAAAATAAATTTAATCTTGAATTTCATTAAATCCCATTACTGTGTAAATCTCATGCATTTAATTAGGTCCATTTTCTCTTACAGAAGAATAAATTATTTATTTATTATTATTAAATTATTATTTTAATTGGTTTTACATTAGTCTCAGGCTGTTGTAGAACTTACCTTCAAAGAACACTTGCTACACGTGTTATAGTTCTGCTGAAAAACACCAAGTTTTTCTCCAGGTTTCACAGTCTTCTCTTTGTCCTCCTCATTTCTTATATAAAGTATAACACAGGCTAAGAGAACATAGGAAAAATGTGGAAGTTTAATTTCCAACCCATTGATTTCTTGAGAACCACCACTATGGTTCTACTACTATAGAAGGTCTTGGATGTGAATTATGAGAGACAAAGCTTAATTGAGTCTGAATCAGAGATGGTGGTTCAGCAGGTTCAGACCAGTTCTGGGGAACCTGTAGTGAAAATTTTGAGTTGTTCATAGAACCAGCAAATACCACCTCTGACTGGAGATTTTACAATATCCTTCCCCTGCCACGCCTACCAAGCCACGCTCACAGAACCAGTAGTAAAAAAATTTGAATCCCACCACTGGTCGAAATTCCATCAAAATAGAGTGCCAGTTGATTCTGCTCCATGGATAGTCCATCTGCAGCTGGAGTTACTGAAGCTAGAGAAGTGCTTATCATCCCTTATTTGACTGGATGCCATCACATCCATATCAACACTTTGCAACACATAGACAGACTTTTTCCAATTTGATCTTGGCGAACTTGGCCCTTCAGCTATTAAATAGGGAAATTCTTCACATTGACCTAATTCTTCATTGTAATCTTAAACACAGAACTGGGATAGGCTCTGTTCTGTTGCAGTATTGTAGTTGACAGCTGGTGGGAGAGACAGAAACTTTCTCTGTTTGCAACGCAAACAGAAGGGAGGACTATTTCTGTCCGTGGCCTTTCATTGACTTGACCAATTCTTCTCTGTTTCAATAAATGAAAAGGGCAGAGTAATTACGATAAACCTTCTAATTGCTGAAGAAAAGTTTACACTTTTCTGTAAGAGGATTCTCCTCTGTATGGAGAAGACACCACATTATTAGCTTTTTAAAAGGTTTGTTGGATGCTGGCTTAAATATGTGGTTTGAAGCATCGTGCCAGTTTTTCCATGCAATGGTAATGTTCTTTTTCACATGAATTTATACTGCACCAAATTTCACTGATCTGGCATCATCAAAGCAGAAAACCTTTTTTTAAAATTAAATACATGATATTCATACTGTGAATATCATACTGTGATATTTCTTTTGAAAAAAGCAAGGAAAGAAATGGTTAACTGAGCTAGCATAGGGTTATGGCTTGGAAGAAAAATATGTTAATTATTTGACCATGACCATGTTTTTTTTACAATCATAGGAAAATCCCAAACGATGCCAAAATTAGGGATCCCCCCCAAATAACAAGTAGAAACAAGGAGGCTTGATTACAAATGGGTTACAGCAGCACTGGAAACCTAACCCCCTACCCTCTGCCATTCTCCTAATTTACCTCATTTCATTTCACGCATTGATTTTGAATTCAGTAGAGAGGACCAGCTTACACACATGAAAAATGGTCTTTATGTCTGAATTGGCACTTAGATCAGATCCTGGTGTCAACTCACAAATCATCCCTTAACTGCTCTTGAGTTGCCATGAGCAAGGGGAATGGGAGAGCAAACTTCGCTGCTGCATCAAGGAGCTGGTATCTCAGTCAAAACAAGGCACATTCCACCCAATACGCCAAGGCCATCTTTACAGGAATCCACAGTGGCTGGAGGGACTTTTACAACCTGCGGAATTGCTCCATTGGGGAATGTGACCGATGACACATATTGGGGGAAGGGCAAAACAAGGTAAGAGGCAAAACACGAATTAACTGAGGTCACAGTTGGCTCCACCTGATCTGTGCCACCATGAAGCTCCTAATAAATAACTGGATTTCTTTTGAAGCTTGGCTTGAAACTCATGATTTAATTAAGGCATCTGTCAGAACCCTGAGGTTAGGAGTTGGATCTCCTAACCAAATCATGAACAGCTTTGGCATCCTATTTTTCCAAACTGGATAGACATTTAAATGTCTTATTCTTAGGAGCATTGCAACTTCTCTTTGGGTACAATATTCAGAATTTCCAGAGATGCAAGTAATATATAGTGCTACTGTCTTGTCTTTCTGGATCCATAAAAAATGCAGTCTTCAATCTTCTGTTCCTGAGTAGTATGTCTTCTGATTTGCATGAAAAATATATTTGCATCAATCCCTGAGAGCTCTCCAATTAGAAGGAAGATCACATTACAGGCAATGTGAATAACTGTTACCTAAAGGCCCAGTCCCACTGGCCGACAGACGCAAAACGTATGCATAAAGGACACAGCGGATGAGCAAAATTTCAAGGGAGGCTCCATCCGTTGTCATCCGCTCCAAAAAGTGGCGAGAATTTGCATAAACAGAACAGAAAAGAATGGAAAAGAACGGATGTGGGTAGTATGTAGCCGGGATGTGAAATGGATGTTCATAGGAAGCCTAGTGGATGAAAGCGGATGGAAGGGGATGAGATCTCGAAAGGGGTTACGGGGGATAATTGTGAAGCAGATGCATCACGTAGGCCTAAAGGAAAGAAAGGGGATGCCGCGCGGATGTATATCGGATGCAAACCGTTCACTGCGCATCCTTTCTATTTCCGTGCTACAAACGATGTATAGACATTCCATGTACCTTTTCTTTCTTCCCACTTTCCGTTTTCAGCTGCAGCGGATGTGAGTTGCGAGGATGCCCAGAGGATGTAGAGAGGATATAGCGGACGTTTAACGGATGATAAACGGACATAGAACATTTGTTGCTCGTATGTCGCGGATTTACATCGTACACGGTGGAAAGTTCATCCGTTCACAAAGTTTTGTGCAGCTCAAAACTTCTTGCGTGGATGAAATTGCAGTGGACAGATGATCGACGGATAGAGCCTGTGAAACACGTATGCAATGAGTACACAACGGATGCATAGCATTTCCCAATGGATGGCAAGCTTTTTTGAACGTTTTATATCCTCTTTGCATCCGTAAGTGCAGTGGGACTGGGCCTTAAGGTACTAAAGGAAAAAGTGTTCCTTAAAGCCCATGTCACACTGCACCAACGGATGGAAAGAGGATGTAAAATGGAGAGAAACACTTGCCATCCATTGGTTAATGCGATTCATCCGTTCTGTACTCACTGCCTCCGTTTTTCATCCTCTCTATCCCTCCAGCATCCGTCTACTAAGGTTCCATCTGCTCAAAAGGTTTTGAGCTCCTCAAAACTTTTTGAGCAGAAAATGTATCCAATGCGTCCGTTCTGCATCCGCAACGCATACGGGGAACATCCGTTCTATATCCGTTGTCATCCGTTAACGCATCCACTATATCCGTTAGGCATCCGCTGCGCATCCGCGCAACTCAAATCTGCTCCAGTGGAAAATGGACACAGGGAGGAAGGGAAACGGACACGGAACGGACACAAAGCGTAAGTAGCACAGACGGAGAAAGGATGAAAGCAGATGCAGCTCACAAAGAAAGCATTTAAAACAGAAAAAATGTTCGCAGAGGGGACCTATCTCGGATATTAAGGATGTCAAGAGGATGCCTAGAGGATGCAAAAGGACACATACTGGAAAACCTATATTGCCTATAAAAAGGGGGAGCAACTCACCTGGATCTCACTTTCAGTCCAGCAGCCCTGCTGTGCAGACCTCTGCAGCCTTCATCTGGCTCTTGCTCTTCCACAGCATCCATTGATGTCCACCATGGATCGTAACACATTCCTTTTGGTAGCCACCATCGTTCTGCAACAGTGCGAAGCCGTCTACAGGCTCTTTCAACTGTTCTACGGGAAGAAAAGGAGGCGTCCAAGAAGTGTCTGGGTCCGAAGATGTATCGGGAGAAGAGCAGAGTACGGACTGTACAACAAGCTGATGGTGGAGCTGAGGAACGAAGACCCTAGTTCATTCCAGAACTTCATGAGGATGCCTCCAGCCATGTTTGATGAAGTTGTGGAGCGGCTGAGACCCAGGTTGACCAAGCAGAGCACCAACTTCCAGCCCAGCCTGGACCCTGGGCTCAAGGTGGCACTCACTCTGTGCCACCTGGCCTCAGGGACCACCTACAGGAGCATGCAGTACACTGGAGGGTGCCACACAACACCATCAGCATTGTGGTCAGAGAAGTGGTGCAGGCCATCATCGAAGAATACCTGGAGGAGCTCCTCCAGTGCCCCTGCACTGAAGAAGGCTGGAAGAAAGTTGCAGAGCAGTGGTATCAGAGGTGGAACTTCCCCCACACCGTTGGAGCCATAGATGGCAAGCACGTGGCCTGCAAAGCACCAGCCAAGCCGGGGTCCACTTATTTCATCTACAAGGGCTTCTTCAGCATCATCCTCTTCACCATGGTCGATGCTGACTACAACTTCATGTACATCGATGCTTCAGGCAAAGGCTCATCTTCAGATAGCCAGGTATACAATGCCAGTCACCTCAAGGAGGGGCTGGAAGGCAACCTCATCATGGGCTTCCCAGATCCAGACCCCCTGCCCAACGACACACAAGATGTGCCCTACACATCTGGGGGATGACGCCTTCTCCTTCAGAACCTACCTCATGAAGCCCTACACTTCCAGACTCCTCACCCGTGAAGAGAGGATCTTCAACTAAAGGCTGTCCAGGGCAAGGCGGGTGGTGGAGAACGCCTTTGGCATCCTGGCCAACAGGTTCCAGGTACTTCTCACCACCATGCAGCATTGCCCAGAGACCGTGAGGAGGATCGTGGAAGCTTGCTACATCCTGCACAATCTCATGCGCACCCGCTACCCAGTCTTGCAGAACAGGCTCGTGGACCTCCAACAAGGCAATGGGGACATCGAGCCTGGGGAATGGAGGCATGGGTGAAACCTGATAGACACTAAGGATGTGCAAGGCCCCAACAGAGCTTCACGTGAAGGGAAGAAGCAGCGCAACCTCCTGAGACACTGGTGCAACTCCCCAGCTGGAGTAGTGGAGTGGCAAGACAGGATGATAGATGATTAATGGATGTTTCCTTCAGCCTGTCTCATCACACCGATGAGATTGTGCCATGTATGTTGGGTGGGCCTACAATGAACAGGGCATTTAATAAAGAGTTGTGTTTATGTTGACATGTGTGGATGAATGATTAAATTGTTACTGATAATAAAGGGCCATAGGTGTGGCCCCTGGGAGGGTGGACCATACAGTCCCACAGCTATTACCCATCCCAAAGGTATCACTGCCCATCCCACTGCTATCCTAACCCATCCCACAAGCATGCAAAGGCTTAAACCATTTCTAAAAGTTTCAACCAAGACTTTATTTAATAAAATAAATGAAGCAAATGTGTGAAGCAAACATAATCTTTATTGATAACAAGCTGTTAAAGAAAAATGACCCAAGTCAAGTGTCCAAAGCAAAAATAAAGTCAACAAGTAGCCACCCAGTCTCTGGCACTCTTCTTGGTCACTCGGAGGCGTGCCCAGTCTCAGGGGTGAAGGGTCCAGGTGCTGTGGAGGTGGCTGCTGCTGGAGTGCTGGTCTGAACCGCCACTGGGGTTCCTGGCCCCGAGAGGACAACAGGGGACAGTGTGTTGAGGAAACTCTCAGAGAGCTGGCTCAGCCCCATGATGTTGAGAGCCCCTTCCTCCATGTCTCTTATCTCCAGCAGGACAGTGTAGCTCTGCCCCTCCGGTTTGCCCCTCTGCCTTTCTGTGGAGGTGGAGCTGGGGGTGGATGCGGGTTGGGCTGTGGTGGAAGTGCCATCTCCTTTCTTCCACTGCGTCAGGGGGTCCTCCACGCGCTCCGCCAGGGGTAGTACAGCTGTCGGGGGGGGTCTCCGTCGTGGCACGCTCCACAGATACCTGCCTGGACACAGGAGCTGACTCTTTGCCAGAAGAGGACTGGCTCTCAGCAGGCTGCCTGAGAGAGAGGGTTGTGAGAGGGGCTGCTCCTCGGTGCGGATCTCACCCTCGAAGAAGCTGCACTTGGCCATCACGTAGGTCTCTCTGTCCGTCAGCTTGACCGCGGCCTGGCCAGATTTCTTGAGGTGCAGCTTTCTGTACCAGGTGTGCATGTGCTTCCACCAGCCGAGGAGCACCTCCGAAGTGTAGCCCAGGCTCTCCGCCTTCTCTCTCCAAGCAGCCTGCTTCCTTTTGGTGTTGCAATAGAGCCTGTGTCCCTTCCACCATAGATAATCGTTCTCCCTCAGCCACTTCAGCACCTCCTCCTCATGTTCCTCTTCTATGTTGCATTGCCTCCTCTCACGTTCACGCGTCTGCCTCTTCCTACCTTTGGCAGGGCCAGATGGGCCCTCATGAGAGGGGCTTCAAGGTTGTAGGGGCTGCTCCTCCACACCACCACCAGCAGCAGCAGCAACAACAACAGTAGCAGCAAAAGCAGGACCAGCAGCACCAGCAGCACAAGAAGGACCAGGAGCACCAGCAGAACCAGGAGCACCAGCAGGACCAGGAGCACCAGCAGGACCAGCAGGACCAGGAGCAGCGCCAGCAGAGTAAGCACCAGCAGGACCAGCAGGACCAGGAGCAGCGCCAGCAGAGTAAGCACCAGCAGAAGCACCAGCACCAGGAGCAGTGCTAGCAGAGTAAGCACCAGCAGAAGCACCACCACCAGAAGCAGCATCAGCAGAAGCACCACCACCAGAAGCAGCATCAGCAGAATAAGCACCAGCAGAAGCACCACCACCAGAAGCAGCATCAGCAGAAGCACCACCTCCAGAAGCACCACCACCAGAAGCAGCATCAGCAGAATAAGCACCAGCAGAAGCACCACCACCAGAAGCAGCATCAGCAGAAGCACCACCTCCAGAAGCAGCAACAGCAGAAGCTCCAGCACCAGAAGATCGAGCCCGGGCAGCAGAAGCCCCAGCAGAAGCAGAGTCAGGGCCAGGGGGTGGGAGGGTGGCCCTGTCCCTCTTGCCAGGGCTGGCAGCAGATGGCAGAGGCTTCCGTTTCCTCCCCATGGTTGTTGGGTTGCTGGCTGGCTGGCTGGCTGGCTGGCTGGTTGGCTGGCTGGCTGGAGAGCTGTGCCTGGAAGCAGGTCTTTCCTCAGAATGGTGACCTGCTTGGGAGCTGCTTCCCTTTATATCCACGGGGCTGACGCAATGCATCCTCCCCACATGCGCAATGAACACTAGGCATCCGCTAGGCTTCCACTCTGCATCCGCTTCATCTGCTCAGCATCCACTGTGCATCCGCTTCATCCACTCGGCGTCCGCTCTGCATCCGCTCTTTCCGTTCTGCATCCGCTTTGCTGTGCTCTCCCAGAAGCCTTGCGGATGTGCCATCTGCTCTCATCCGCTAGGCTTCTGTGTTGCATCCGCTTTCCATCCGCCCTACGTCCTCCCCCCGTCCGTTCCTTTCCATGTTGTCCACTCTGGTTATGCAAATTTTTGCCCCTTTTGAGAGCAGATAACAATGGATGGAACATTTTTCTCGTCTGCTGTGTCCTTTTTACAAACGTTTTGCATGCGTCGGCCAGTGTGACAGGGCCTTTAAGTAAACATTGTTGCCCAGGAGGCTTAAGTATCTCTATCCAACTATTTACCAAAGCTCAGTAGATACAGAAAGGGAAAATGATGTCTTTGTCTTGACTTTTCAATCTAAATCAAAGCAAGATAGCAATCACATCTAGGACAAACAAGACTTGTAGAAAACCTAAAAACAATCCATTTATTCAGAACTCTGACTGCGTATACACTGCCCTAAATCCTTTTCCTCTGTTTAAATGTGTTCAGAGAGTGTGAAAAAAAGTTTTCCCATGAGGTTTTGTGGATGAGTTTTTCAGACTTTATTTGAGCCAATATTTATTTGAGCTTTCTCAGTGTCCTCCTGTCTCCAAAGACAAAGCTTGTGAAAGAAGGAATTGTTCAAGAGGAGCTGACTTCTAATTATACTTACTTCTCTTTTCATTTACTGTAATATTCAGAATAGAATGTACCATCTCTGTAGCTCCATTGTGCATCACTTGTTTTATTTATTTGTATCCCACCTTTATTATTTTTTGCTGGCAGATAGCTCAATATTCTGTCTATGTCCTCTGGGAGGAGATGGTAGAAATGGCTAAGATTTTTTTGCTGCTGATAGCAAGGCAGTGAAGAATAGAGGGGCTCCTTCTGAACAAATCCACTGTGAACTTTGAAGTCATCCCTCGTCCTAAGAGCCTCGAGTTACCTGGGATTTTTCTTTACAATTTACCAATGAGTAGAACATTCTCTTATCTACTAACATGCAAGGAAAAGATTAGGATGAAGGAAAAAAGATATGAATCTCATGTAGCACATTTTTATCATATGATAAAAATTCTCATGCATGATCATGAGTACTGACAAGTTACTGACTTTACAGGAGAAAATGACAACATGAGGGGAAAACATGACAGAGAGAGACTACCTGTTTTTTTGGGGGAAACCCTTCTGTTCTAATATGGTCCTTTTTAATATAAAAGGAGAAGAGTGAGAATGGAAGATTATTTCTGAACTTTTAAGTTCTGACTTTTTCTCTCTTTAAATAATTTTTAGACTCAGACTACTACGGCAAGTGTGTCAAACTCGTAACAACACATTGTCACGTGACATATTGCAACATTTTCCCCCTTCGCTAAACCAGAGATGGGCGTAGCCAGCACATGATGCATCTGGCCTGTTGGCCACGAATTTGACACACTTGTACTAGGGAAAGACTTGGAAATTGCAACTATGTATTTATATTGTATTCTTGATAACAATGTCAGCTAACAATCATGGCCTGCATTTACCCTATATTCTTTATCTGGTTTCTGAAGTAACCCATTTTAACTAAGCTACAGGAATCTAGTCAATGTTGACCCAAATATTCAAACTTAGTATGTTGTACAATATAGCCACAACTATTATATAAGTATATTGTATATTGTGCAACACAGGCAGAGTTCTGTTCCTGTGGCTCTTGAAATATTGCTGGATACTACCTAGACCAATTCTTTAGAAAAATTGATAGGAATATCTGGAGGAAACATTACCCATCACAGAAAGTTATTATATGACATTTGTGAATTGTTCTAAACCTCAACTTTTGAATTGCATCAGATGTTAATTCTGCATCAGTTCACACATAATCTTGATTCTACTAGCACATTGCCACTTCATATTATTTTGATGTGCTCTGAAGTTTGTGTGCTCTGGTTGTAGTTTTCTCTTTTCCCCAGCATGTCTCCTTTTGCCCGATAGAAAATTAATGTATCTACCATGCAGGAAACTTATCTGTGTTTACTTTCAGTAAAATGTATGTAGATATTTTACATTGCAACCCCAGTCCTAATTATAGTAATGATTTAAGTGTGGCTAATTACATGATCATTTCCAAAGTGTAATTACATAAAGTAAATGTGGAAAAACAGCTGGATTGTTGGAACAAAGGGGGAGAAAGGAGTACAGTTTACTGTGATGGGACCAGCTGTCAAGATCAATGGGCTGATTCCTTTAGAGCCTCACACCTGTGCTGTCATTAAGGGAGATCAAATATGAACAAGACACAAAGATGTGCAGAGAAAAGCTAATGTCAGGGATAAGGAAATGGAAGATTGGCCTAATTAGAACTTTTTTTTCTCTCTTGAAAAAAGATGTGGACCTATTAAAATTTTTTTGTTCATAATAGCAAATAGCATTAGGCATGTTGCCAAATCCTAAATACTGAGTTGCTGATGCAGCTGTAGTTTATCCATCCTCCAGGAAAAATTATCCCACAATTCTGAGAAAGCAACCTGCTTTCCAGAAGTCTGTGGAGATTTTCAGTCATCCAGGTCATGGTTGTCCCAAAGGTGCTTTTCCAGGAGGCAACTGGATTTTCTTGTTTTTTCTTTGAAGACATTTCTCTTCTAATCCAAGAAGCTTCTTTAGCTCTGACAGGATAATGGGGAATGGAAGGATTTATATTCCTTGCAGACAACTGGTAGTCTGACAACTATCCTGTCAGAGTTAAAGAAGCTTCTTGGATGAGAAGTGAAATGTCTTCAAAAGAAAAAAACAAGAAAGTCCAGTTGCTTCCTGAAAAAAGCACCTTTGGGACAACTTGCTTGCTCGTGCTGGATTGTCCTTCAACATTCGCTAGGTGAAAACAGGGACATGCTGTGCTTGAGGTGTGAAATCCATGATCTATCACTTTGTAGTTTTAAGAGTGTGCACTGAGAGCTTATGCACTAGAGACAAATTCTTTGTGTGTCCTATCACACTTTGCCAATAAATATTTTTTCCTGTTCTATTATTCTACACATACCCCTCCATCTTGAATATTATCTTCACATCACTCTGAACACTGCTGTTGAATTATAACTTGTAAGGTGGGACAGAAGGGCTACATTATTGTATGAGGATTAATCCTAATAATTGCACTAAATTAAATGTCATTTTCATTAAATTACTTCATTTTTGACCTGTCTTCATCGACTTTCTGAAGAACAACTTTTCTGACATGACTTCAACAGCATTCCTCAATCCTCCAAATGTTTTCTGCAAGTGCTGGAAACAAATGTGGATATTCCACTTCCATTGGATAGTATTTACTATTCCAAACATTAGCAAAATGAGCATCTAAAAGTAATATGCAAATTGCAGCAGTTGCATGCTCTTAAAGAGCTTGGGAAAGTCCCATATTTTATATCCTTGGGTAGATATGAATGCCCAAAACCAGATGTTTTCCTCAAAAACAAATCAAAGAAAAATGGGTAGAGAAACCAGCCTTCTCTTCAGGTTGCTTATTTCCCACCAGACTTGGACTGAATAGAACCACTTATATGTATATAGCACTAACTTCTTCAAAACAGCTGTCATGAGCTTCCCAATATGGAAGATCTTTTATGTGTCTTTTAGAGTTGAGTCTTATACAGTACATGCCTGTTTTGAAGAAAATTCCCCTGAATTCAGTGAGGTTTACTCCCTAGATGAATGTAAAGCCCCTGTCACACTGCTGCAACGGATGCAAAGAGGATGTAAAATAGACAAAAAAGCTTGCCATCCGTTGGTTAACGTGATGTACTCACTGCCTCCATTTTGCTTCCTCTCTATCCATCCAGCATCCGTTTATGGACATTTCATCCGCTCAGAAAGTTTTGAGTTGCTCAAAACTTTTGCGTGGAAAATGTATCCAATTCGTCGTTCTGCATCCGCTATATCCGCTAGGCATCCGTTCCGCATCCGCGCAACTCGCATCCGCTTGGATGCAGGGAGGAAGCGGAACGGATGCAAAACGGATGCCTAGCGGATGCAGCACGGAAACAAAGCATTTAAAACGGAAAAAACGTTCGCAGAGGGGACCTATCTCAGATATTAAGGATGTCTAGAGGATGCCTAGAGGATGCCTAGAGGATGCCTAGAGGATGCAAAGGGACACCTATACAGCCTATAAAAAGGGGGAGCAACACATCTGGATCTCACTTTCAGACCAGCAGCCCTGCTGCAGACCTCTGCAGCCTTCATCTGCCTCTTCCTCTTCCACGGCATCCAGTCATGTCCACCGTGGATCGTAACACAGTCCTTTTGGCAGCCACCATCGTTCTGAAACAGTGCGAAGCCATCTACAGGCTCTGTGAACTCTACTACGGGAAGAAAAAGGGGCGGCCAAGAAGCATCTGGGAACGAAGATGGTTTGCCAGAAGAGCAGAGGACGGACTGTACAACAAGCTGATGGTGGAGCTCAGGAACGAAGACACTCGTGCATTCCAAAACTTCATGAGGATGCCTCCAGCCATGTTTGACGAAGTTGTGCAGCGGCTGACACCCAGGTTTACCAAGGCAAACACCAACTTCCGGCCCAGCCTGGACCCTGGGCTCAAGGTGGCACTCACTCTGCGCCACCTGGCCTCAGGGACCACCTACAGCAGCATGCAGTACGGCTGGAGGGTGCCACACAACACCATCAGCATTGTGGTCAGAGAAGTGGTGCAGGCCATCATCAAAGAATACAAGGAGGAGCTCCTCCAGTGCCCCTCCACTGAAGAAGGATGGAAGAAAGTGGCAGAGCAGTGGTATCAGAGGTGGAACTTCCCCCACACCGTTGGAGCCATCGATGGCAAGCACATGGCCTGCAAAGCGCCAGCCAAGTCAGGGTCCACTTATTTCAACTACAAGGGCTTCTTCAGCATCATCCTCTTCGCCATGGTCGATGCTGACTACAAGTTCATGTACATCGATGCTTCAGGCAACGGGTCAGCTTCAGATACCCAGGTATACAATGCCAGTCACCTCAAGGAGGAGCTGGAATGCAACCTCATTGTGGGCTTCCCAGATCCAGAACCCATGCCCAATGATACACAAGATGTGCCCTACTTCATCGTGGGGGATGACGCCTTCTCCCTCACAACCTATCTCATGAAGCCCTACACTTCCAGACTCCTCACCCGTGAAGAGAGGATCTTCAACTACAGGCTGTCCAGGGCAAGGTGGGTGGTGGAGAACGCCTTTGGCATCCTGGCCAACAGGTTCCAGGTACTTCTCACCACCATGCAGCATCGCCCAGAGACCGTGAGGAGAATCATGGAAGCTTGCTGCATGCTGCACAATCTCATGCGCACCCGCTACCCACTCTTGCAGAACAGGCTCGTGGACCTCCAACAAGGCAATGGGGACATGGAGCCTGGGGAATGGAGGCAAGGGTGAAACCTGATAGACACTGAGGATGTGCAAGGCCCCAACAGAGCCTCACGTGAAGGGAAGAAGCAGCGCAACCTCCTGAAACACTGGTGCAACTCCCCAGCTGGAGCAGTGGAGTGGCAAGACAGGATGATAGATGCTTAATGGGTGCTTCCTTGAGCCTGTCTCATCACACGGATGAGATTGTGCCATGTATGTTGAGTGGCCCTACAATGAACAGGGC